>JANHMN010000018.1:30116680-30144835 GCA_030674055.1 Rhabdomys pumilio
TCAGAAAAGTGGGGTGGCACTCTGGAGCTAGCTGTACTAGTCAGAAATGTCTGTGTGCCCAGAGCCTGCCCTTTGGTAGCACTGGCTCGAGTTGTGGTCACAAGCCCTTTGGGGATCATCTATGAGATAAGCTGCATATTAGATATTTACATTGTGATCTGTGACAGTAGCAAAAACATAGTTTGGAGTAGCAAGGAAATAATCTTGTGGCTGAGGGTCAGCACCACAGGAGGAACACATTAAAGGGTCGTAGCATTGGGAAGACTGAAAGCCACTGCTCCAGAGGAACAGGGGGAATATAGGCCAAATAAAAAATCTTATATCAAAAATGCAAGAATTCAAGATAATAGGCTGATTTTGCTGGGAAAAGACAGGCACCTCATAGCTAATGCAGCAGAGTCTTTGTACAACAACAATTCAATCCCGCTAAAGCCGGCTGGGCAATGCCATTTGTACGCATGCACATGTGTACACGTACGTGCACGTGTACAAAGATGAGCTCTCATGGCCTGTGTGGACAGATATGGGGAGAATGTCCTAAGGTGGTCAGCTGTGACTGGCTGGCTTCTCATGTTTATGAGACAGTATAAACAAAATGCTTGGCATGGCATGAACTCAAAGAAACGTAACCTTTTATTAAAGAATACATTCTTTAAAAATACTACACTCCTATGTTATTTTGGTGTCAGCTTTTCTTTTTTTTCTTTTCTTTTCTTTTCTTTTCTTTTTTTTTTTTTTTTTTTGGTTTTCGAGACAGAGTTTCTCTGTGTAGCCCTGGCTGTCCTGGAACTCACTCTGTAGACCAGGCTGGCCTTGAACTCAGAAATCCGCCTGTCTCTGCCTCCCAAGTGCTGGGATTAAAGGCGTGCGCCACCACCGCCCGGCTGTGTCAGCTTTTCAATAAAGTTTTAATTTTAAACTAAAATATCATACTCTTGCAGAGTTATTCTAACTATTATCATAAACAAGAACATTTTGGGGAAAAAAAAACATGGTTCAGATGAGACCATATAAACATTCATAATTCTAAAATGTATTTTCTTGGGGCTGGAGAGATGGCTCAGTGGTTTAATAGCACTTGGTGTTCTTGCAGAGGACCTGGATTTGGTTCCCAGGACTCATGTGGTGGCTCATAGCCTGTTTGTAACTCCAGTTCCAGGGACTCTGATGCTCTCTTCTGGTCTCCACAAGTACCAGGCACACACAGTACATATACATACCTATCTACAGGCAAAACACTAACACATAAATAAGTTTCTAACAAAATAAACATAGTTTAAATTAAGAACACTACTTTGGAGGACACCAAAGTAAACTTTAAGCTCTTCTTAGTTCCTTCTTGTTTGGCTGTATGTGAGCATATGCACTGTTGAGTATGGCTGGTGCATATGGCTAGTGCCGGCAGAGTACAGAAGAGAGTGTCATATCCTCTGGAACTGGAGTTATGAACGGTGGGAAGCTGTCCTGTGGATTCTGGAAACCAAACCTGGTCCTCTACTAGAGCAGCAAGTGCTCTTAACTGCTGAGCCATATCTCTAGCCTCAGAAAGTAATGTAATATATATAAATTTCTTTATTATGAAAGTGTTTCCTATGCCAGCAAAAGAAATGGGCTGGGGATTCAGGTCAGCAGTACGGTGGCTGCCTAGCATGTATGAACATCTGCATTCTATTGCTATCACAGAGAGGGAGGAAAGAGAAGTAAGAGGAAGGGGAGGGAAGGGGGGAGGAAGATGATAATACCCAAGTCTCACCAGAGGAAGCCAGTCAGACATGAAGCTTGTGATAAATCTATCTCTAAGATAACCCAGCCACTTCCAATATTTATAAAATTATGTGAAATAACAGGACACAACTATACGAGGGTTTTAGCAAATGCTGCATAGGACACATACAGGCACATGGATACATACATATAAACAAAAAACTTCCCATGTGTTGGGCCTAGACCCTGAAAATAACTCTACCTCTTCTCCTGCCCAACCAAAAAGCAGACTGTGGGGAATGACATTGCTGTGGCCCCCAAGAAAGCAATTCTCACCTGCTAGGCTGGGAACCAGAGGTGGTCATGCTGTTCTTTCCAACAAAGGTCTTTCTATTCGTACCTCAGCCCTTCCTCAAGGCTGCTTTAGTATCAATCTCTCAAGAAAGGAAGGCTGAATACTGGGGATATGACTCAGTGACAGTCCTTTCTTAGTATATGTAAAGCTCTGAGTTCAAAAGAAAGATGAAGTCACTAGAGGAGACAGGGTGGAGCTGGGGTAGGGACTGAGACTGGATGAGAACCCAGGGTATACTGCCTGACTACTCCTGGCCCCTCCCCTTTGCAGAACAATGATCAGGGTTAGTAGAAGCCAGACCCTTCTCCACTCTTGAGAGCCAAGATAACACCCACCTTCTAACAGGTGGTAAGAGTCACTGCTTCAGTCACGTATGAGGTTGGCTAGTGAAATAAAGACCCAAACTTGCCCTACTGTTGGAGACTCAGCAACACTGGCTTCCAAGACACTTTAGAGATTAATTAACCAAGGAGCATGCTAGGTGGAGCCACTCTTTACCTGAGATCACTCCACGGACACACGGACACTTAGCTGGATACTGACCCTGTGAAGTGACCTCAAGCCTTGCAATGCAGATTACTGTTTTTAATGGCTTTTTGAGACACAGTTTTTCTGTGTATTAATCCTGGCTGTCCTGGAACTTGCTCTGTAGACCAGGCTAGTGTCGAACTGAGAGAGCACCTGCCACTGTCTCCTGACTGCTGGGAATAAAGGCATGTGCCACCCTGGTTGGCAGCAATGTGGGTTTTTATAGCAGAAAAAGCATCCAGAGAAGAATAAACCACACTAGTTCTAGAACTTCTACAGAATAGCCCTGGGGAAGGAGCACATCTGTGCTAGCAATTTTTTAAAACTAGTTATTTCCTTTTGTTGGGGTGGTGGGTTTTGTTTTGTTTTGTTTTGTTTTTGTTTATTTGAGACAGGGTTTCTCTGTGTAGTCCTGGCTGTCCTGGAACTCATTCTGTAGACCAGGCTGGCCTCGAACTCAGAAATCCGCCTGCCTCTGCCTCCCAAGTGCTGGGATTAAAGGTGTGCGCCACCACTGCCCGGCTGGTGGTGGTATTTTTAAAGACAAGGTCTTTCTACCTAGCCCTGACTATCCTGGAACTTGCTATTGTAGATGAGGCTGGCCTTAAACTCACAGAGATCTGCTTGCCTCTGTTTCCCAAGTGCTAGGCTTAAAGGTGTTCACCACCATGACTAGCCTATGCTGGTGATCTTACAAACAGAAGCCTTGTGAGCTGGCTGAGGGGAAGGTTTTTTTTTTAATTGTTATTATTTTAAATTATATGTATGTATGCAGTCCCATATGTGGATTTGTACATGTGAGAGCAGGTGCTTCAAGAGGCTGGTGATGTCAGAGCCTCTGGAGCTGGAGTTACAGATAGCTGTGAGCCACCTGACATGGGTGCTGGCAACTGAACTCAGGTCTTCGCAAGAGCACTATGTGCTTTTAACTGCTGAGCCATTTCTGCAGCCCCAGGGGCAGTTCCAAAGCACAAAGAGCAATGTGCAGTGACAAGGAGAAAGCATCAGCAGTGCGTCCTCTGCCAGCACTTCCCAGGAGCAGGCCCTCCCACCAATGCAGGTCAGCAGCCTGGCAGCACTGCACAGGTCTATAGTACCACAAAGCCTGGGGAGGGGGTAACACTCACTTCTGCAGCACTGCCTGCCACTCGCCAAGCCGGGCACTGATAGGAAAGCCGTGCACAGTGCCCTGGACTTTGGCACGCCACTCCCGCATATAGTCCTCAATGTCGAACAGGAAGGGCTGCTGCCCAAAGTTGGCATCCACAATCTCCCCAGGTGTCTGTAGGCCTACGGTGGGGTAGAGGTTGGCCTGAGGAAAAGAATGAATATCAGTCAGGCCCCTGAGGGCAGCAGGGCTGCAGAGTTTCTTTTCATTTCCATGGCTCTTGTCAGCTGACACTAGGGCTGGAAGAGACTTGCATGGCAGGAGCAGCTGGGACCCGTCACATCTAGTCTACCTCACTAGCAGAAACTTATACCCAAAAGCGTGGGGGAGAAGAAAAAGAAAAGCAAAGGAGGCCCCACATGGAAAGTCTCCTCTGGTCTGCATCAAAGGCCACTGTGTCCCCAAAGCCTGGGAACCCTTTACAGAACTCAGCCAAGGTACACAGGAGCAGACAGGGCTGTACACCCCTACATATGTACTAATAAAAATGTGCTATGTGGTGGTTTACGACTTCTGGGAAGAGATGCAGGGCCAAGGATCCCTCGGCAACCAAAAAGAGGTACATGAGGGGAAGGGATGACACACGGGACGAGGAACATTGACGAGAACGGGCAAAGATTTGGTGGGTTGCTTCTGGAGCTAGTGAAAGAGAGGCTGCCCTCTTCCTGTGAGAGGCTTACTCAGCAATGATTTATGAAACGCTCTACTTTACTGTCCATTTCCCATGACCAACTTTAGTGAGGCCACCCCTCATTCAGTGCCTCCTATGCCACCACCCAAAGCTTCACCCACCTCCTCCCCATGCCTCCCACCATTTTTTCCAGGAACCCCCTATCCATTCTTTATAAAAGGAAAAAAAAAAATAAGGTCTCATGTAGCCATTCTATGTATGTAGTTGAAGGTTACCTTGAACTAATCTCGATGCCTCTACCTCCCAAGAGCTAGGACTCCAGGTGTGCACGCCCACCCTCGGCCCCTTGTCCCTCTTTACCTTCCACTCTTCAGGTCACTCGTAAGTACCACATACGTTTTGAGCACATGAGTTTCAGCTCACCACAAGCTCAGAACCTACACTCTCTTCCTTTCTTTTTCTCCCATCTTCCACACCACAGGCAAAGCCCAAGGACATTTCCCAATCTTTCCAGCACTTGACAGCACACTGCCCACACTCACGTCGGCTCATTTCACGTCATGTCTCCACACCTAGACGCTTCCCCAGCCAGAGTCAGAATTCTTCTGAGTCTGCTCCCTTTGCCTAGGACAACAGCCCCTTTCTGGGGCTTCCAGGTATGAAGGAAGGATTCTGATACATAGACAGGAAGTTCAAACATAACTGTGGGTACTACAGTTAAAACTCAGAGGCCCCTCAGATCACAAATACACTTCCTGGGGCATAGTGGAATCCTAAAACAGCCACCAAAGTCAGTAAACTTCTTTTTGGCACCAGGGCAAATAGAGCCATGCCAGGCTCCCAGCATTTTGGGTGAAGGTTCTGCATGTGACAGTGCCTGTACCACTCAGTAAAGTAATGGGGTAGAGAGGGTGGGATGAATCCCAGACTAAGCTGACAGGAAACTCCATCCTTTTCTAAGAGAAAAGCTTACAAAACTCATACCCCAGGCTCAGGGAACCCTGAACGGTAGCATTCTAGATTTCCAGAGGTGATGACTTTCCTTAGAGATCTCTGATGGGTGTGTATATATGTATATATATGGGCATGTATAATGACCAGATTCCTACGAGTTCAAGAGTGATCCCTATCTGCCACACCCAGACCACTGGCTGGATTCAGAATTTATTTATTTATTTATTTATTTTTGGGTTTTTCGAGACAGGGTTTCTCTGTGTAGCCCTGGCTGTCCTGGAACTCACTCTGTAGACCAGGCTGGCCTCGAACTCAGAAATCCGCCTGCCTCTGCTTCCCAAGTGCTGGGATTAAAGGCGTGCGCCACCACCGCCCGGCAGGATTCAGACATTTCATTCAGATCAGTCTGTCCCACGGAGTTACCATCTTCCACCACCGCCCCTTATCCCCACCCACAACTGCCTTAGAAAATGCCACAAATTTCTGTCACCTGCTAAGAGACGTGGAGGAAGACCAGGCCTTGCTGCTGAAGAGAGAGGACGGCCAGCAGGTAACCCTTACTGACACCCTCAAGCTGGCAGCACATCACACATCCCTGCTTGGGGAAAGGGCCAGACTCCACACCCTGCACTTGCAGGTACCACCACCCACCCCAGCAGCCCTCAACAGCCCAGGAGGAGGAAGACCCATTGCTTGTAGACTCACCGGGAGATCTGTGAAGGCGATACCTGTAGGGAGGAAAGGACAGTCATCAGTGATTAGATAGGGATAGTCCCTTGGTCTCCAGGGATCTGTGAACTCTAGGTGCAGATGGTAGTCAAGCATGTACAAGGGGTACTAGGGACTGGTAGTTTTAGGTCTGGGCCTTCCTCTTGCTGGACAATCTAAGCAAAAGAAAATCCAGGTTAATTACCTTAGGTAATTAATTAATTGCCTATAGTTTTTCCACCTTTTCAAATATCTGCTAAAAAGAACTAAACCAAGTGATTTATCTTCTAGGCTGGCTATTCAAGCCTCTTGATATCTAACATGTCAGTAAAGAAGCCTACTACGTGCTGTAACTCTTATCTATTACCTGATGCACTCCTCATGTCAATTCCTTACAACAGACATTGTGCTCATTCTCCCAGTTTACGGACAAAGACAAGACCCTCAGAAGTTAAGGAGCTGCCTTTGGTCACTGGTGTTGGTAGTGGTAGCTCTGCACAGACCTAGTCGGAGTCCCAGACTCCAGGCTGACAGACTAATGCTGCCCTGCCTGTCCTCAGACCCCAAGAGTTCCAAGTTCTCAGAAGTTCCTTATTATCCACAATCTGGCTGACAGTGGCCTGTGCATCCCCTGTGCAAGCCCTCCTGTTTGGAGTGGGGAACACATCTCTGGACTTGAGATCTGAGCTGCAGTAGGGGTCGTGCAGTCCCAAACATGCAAGTATATCTGAGCCATACTCACAGGAGTGGGCATCAGGATGTGAGGAGGCAAGGGAGCCTCTGAGGCCTCACACTCCTTTTTTTTTTTTAAGATAAAGTCTTTTATCGTGTGGGAACTCCTCGGCTTCTGACATTAGGGGTACACAAATACTGACTCCTTGAAGCTCCCAAAGGACTTCCTGAACCCTCATCTGGCAGGAAGCAGAACTTAGATACAGCACAGGTGAAGTCTGAGCACAGCCTTACAAAGCGTACGCTATTCCTCACACTGGCTCACAGACTAAAGCCCAAGGTGAAGACAGATGACACATTCTTTGCTAGGTCTAGGTACAAGTTGGCTACTTTACTCTTCAAGGAGTGAAAGTCAAAAACCTTATGCTCCAATGGCCTAAGCCCACTTGTGAGCCTCACCAAAAGGGTTAGAGTCACAGCGTCAGAAGCTCCTCATTACAGTGTAGTCTGCTGAAGAGCTACCCTTGTATATCTTGGAGGATCCAAGGTGCTACTCTCTCCCGGGCTTAAGAGAAGCTCAAAGGACCTTAAAAGAAGGGGACTCCAGCTTCATCAGTTACTGCCACTGCCACAGTTACTGTTACCTTTGGCAAGTTACCCAACGTAATCTAGCCCACCTGAAGAACCCTTTACCTTATGAGGGGGGTGGGGAAGAGGAAAGAAGGAAGAAAAATAAGACATATGAAAGCTGCTTGATACATCATGTTGTCTAGGTACAAGTTGACTGATGGTGGGCTACACAGTGAAAAACTGCCACACTCTGGGAGAGGTTGACCCACTCAGACCTGCCCAACTCTGCTTCACGATGGCACCAGGAATGACAAGTCCTTGAAGGGCTTCCAAGACAATGAGGAAAGAAACCACTCTCATCTATACTACACTGTTGATGGCAACACTGCTCCACAAGAAGGTCCTGTGAGCCTCCACAAGGCTACTGTGAGAATAAGATTTGGGTAGACACATGGGATAAAAGGCCAGGCAAACAAGATAGCCAGGCTTGCTGATGAGAAGAATCCTGGACCAAACAGGGTCTGGGGCCCTGAAGGTGAGAACAGAAGACCATGTGAGTCAGTACAACAACACGAAGAAGAATCTATAGGCACACAGAACACTGTGGACCAGACAGCAGTCCTTCACCTCTGTTTACTCATTAGTCATCAAGTATCTGCTGAGGCCTTGCAGGAGCTGGGTCAGGTAATAGGACTGGGCAAACAGCCGTAAGCCAACTGGTCCTCAAAGTGTCCCTGAATTCACCAAGGGAGATGGTATATGATGAATAATTAGAAATACTGAATAATGAAACATAAGGCTTGAGTGCTGACACAGTGAATGAGCAGGGCAGCCAGAGACAGGAACTGTCATTCTACTTCCTAAAGTGGACAGGACTAAAGTCTGAAGCATACTAGCAGTGATAAGTTGGCACATGACATGGAAGATTCACCTAGCATCTATCAATCTAACATCATTAAATTTCATCATCTAGAACACACAAAGGGCAGGGCCTATGTCTCTTTCAGTAAGGTCTCAACAGTACATTTATGAAGCAAACGGTAAAGCATGGGCCTCAAACTAATGCACTTGATTTGCCCACCCTCGTCAGCCTCCCCAGCCCCAGGATTAGGGATGCAAGCAGTGCTCTACTATCGGCCCCTACCTCCGCCCTCTTTTCATTTATTCTTCTTATTAATATTCATTTTTCTTAAGATGACCTAGCTGGCCCTGAGCTTTTAAAGCCCCTGCCTCAAGAAACTGGGATTATGGCCTGTGCTACCAGATGGAGCTTGTGGGTGGGGGTGATACAGGGTAAACGGATTCTTTGGCCTTTTTTGTGTTTATTTTGCCTTGTTTTATGGTACTAAGGATTGAACCTAGGATCCTGAAGAAGCTAGGCAAGTGCCCTAACAGTGGACTCCATCTCCAGGGTCACACAATGGGCTCTTACTGGTTGGCGTCTAGCTGAGCACACTCAACTACACATGGGGCTCAAATCTTGACCTTTTCCTCGTTTAATATGTTAAGTATCTTTATTAATCAACTTGTTTCTCATACTTTGGGTTAACTGAAGTTAAAAATAAACATCAAATATCAAGAAATAAACAAGGCTGTAGAAAATTTTTTAAAAGATTAGGAGAAAATTAGGCAATGTACTACTACATGAAGTTTAAACACGTGTAGGTCTTTGTACAGGGTCCTTAAAGGGCATTCACTAGGCAGATGAATACAAAATGCCCGAGGGGACCTAGCTAGTCAAGAATCTGTGACTTTGGTGGTCCCAGCACACATCTATATGGCCCAAGGAGACATTGAATACACAGCTACTATAGGTACAGCAGTCTCCCCAAATCTTACATCCCACGTGGACAAGCCAGAGGGATGTGAGCCTGGCTACGTGGGCAGGTACAAGGATGCATACTGAGAGAAAACAACAGCCCTTGGGATCCCGGCAGCAGGGACAGCAAAGTGAGGAAAGAGCCAGAGTCAGGAGGCAGAATGAGGAGCGGAAAACCTTCTTACTGCAACTGCAACTAGTCACGGTCAGTCTCAGGAGCTTCTCTAGATGTGCACAGGGGAAACTCTGCCTGTGATGTGTTCTCAATCACTCATTTGTCTGTCCTTCCCTGCTTGCTCTGGGCTGCAGTGCACAAACTACTGATACACTGGCTCTTAGTTGCTCATCCCCAGTCAACAGCAAACCTAATTCCCTTTAGACTCTTGATTCTGAGCTGGTTCACCTCCTAGAAAAGGCACACAAATTGTGGGAACAGTAGGCAGATATCTACTGCCCACAAAGCCAGCTAGAAGAAGGGCACCCGGTTTCCATTCCTGCAAAGCATGGTGGCCTGGTTAGTAAGGTACTGCTGGTCTTCTCCTTGGAAGAAGCAGGCTGCGAGCTGAGTAGAGACCCTTGCAAGACAGTCAAGCCCAGCAGCTAGGGACCAAATTGGGACAGTTTGGCCATATACCAGTCAGTACCTTGTAGGACAAGGCACCAGAATAGTCAAAGTCCCTTTCTCTGAAGTTTATCATATGTTTTAAATTTTAATAAATTGATTTTATCTTGTATATTATGTACTTATGTGAACAGGAACACACATATGTGGGAGTCATGTGTGGGAGTCATAGGACAAGACTGGGGTAGTCGCACAGGCCAGTTGCTGGCTTTAGCTCACACAAACCATCTTGCTTCGGCTCCTGAACGATAGGATTGCAGGCATATACCAAGTCTGGCATACTCTCTCTCTTCCCCTGACCCCTGTTTTGTTTTTATAGTGCTCTGAGTCTAGATTGACCTCAGACTCATATAGCTAAAGATGGCCTTCAACTTCTGCTCTACCTGACCCCACCTCAGTAGTGCTGGGATTCCAGGCATTCGCTGCCACACGCAGCTCAAGTTCTAACACTACGTTTATGTAGAGAACGGCTCCACTCAAGGAGCCATCACACCCCAGCTTTCCCACAGCTATACTCCTTCACGCTGTTTACCACTGCACCAGTCCAGCCTCTCTTCTCACAAGTGTGCCCATCCCTCTAGCCTGCTGGACCTCTGCTGCCATTCCTCATACCCATCACTACAGAGTCACTTTGGATACTCGCCTCTTCTCCTGGTCCTTTCTCCACTGCATCCTTCCATTTCCCTCTGGAGTCTTATTCATAACTCTGTCAACATATGCTACATGTTAACCACGATCAGGGCAGAGATCCGTCTATCTGACTCCTTCCTGTTTACTTTCTGTCTGATGGCCCTCACTGTTACCTCCAGTATCCCAACTATCAGAAGAACTGGCCAAAGCCTGGGCCAGGTTACAGGCATTCAAACCCTAATCACTGATTACTACAGTAAGGGCCCTCAAACTTCTCCATCAAGTACAACAGACAAGACAAGCCAGGATAATGACCAGAATGTTCTTGCACCCTCAGGAACCACCCTGGACTTATACCACAAATGCTGCTGAAGGGACAGGTTAATAACAGGCATTCCCTGTCACCTTCCATTCACCTGAGAGGATCCCAGTGTTAGAAATGCCTGCAGTTGCTCAAAGAGCTGTGCAGAGGCTCCATGATACTATTTGACTTCAAGGCCTGCCCTTGAGCTTCTCGGCAACCAACGTGGCTCCACGGGCCAGACCCTTCAAGGTCTCCTATGCACCTACCAAGGCTGTGGCCATTCTTGGTGTAGAAGCAGGTGCCATTGATGAGGTTGACACAACAGCCGATCACATCACCTGTGGTGAATGTGGGACCATAAGGCTGGCCTGTCCCGGAGGAGCAGAAGGAATGCCCATCATCGCCATGGTAACCATAGGAATGTTTGTCCCAACCTGTGGGGAAGAGAGCGGCAATAACTGAAAACAAGTACTTGATAGAAGGCTCTGAAGGTCTCATATACTTCCCAGACTCTGCCCACCTCAGCCAGCACTCAGGAGTGTGGTCTTTCACAGAACTGCCTACAGACATGGTCTTGTTGAGTTACACAAACATTTTGATAGTGAGTCCACCAAATCATCACCTCTGAGGAGCTGAGGCAGGCCTGAATGGGACTCACAAGACGCGCAAAAGGAGAAGCCTCAGGAAGAAGTAGGCTACAATTGAGGAGATCAATCCTGGTGGGCTGTTACAATGTTTCTGTTTTTCAGACAGGCTCTCTAGAAGTCCACAACAGCCTCAGACTCACTGTGGTGATGAGGCTGATCACGAACTTCTGATCTCCCAAGTGCTAGGATTCCAGCTTGACGGGTTAAAAATATGTGCATGTGTTTTCATTGGGGAATACTGTATTCTTTTCTTTTTGCTGGTACTAGAGAGTAAACCAAGGGTCTTGGGAATGCTAGGCAGGCACTCCACCACTCAGCTGTACTAGTTCTTCTTTTATGTTTTATTTTAAGATAAAGTCTAAACTGCCTAAGCTGGCTTCAACCTCTTGAATAAGAGATTTATAGGTGTGTTCTACCACACCTGAAATAAATCCTTCCTTTGCACTTGTTCCTCCTTGAGTGACGGAGATTCAATGCAGCGTCACTTGTACCAAGCACACTACTATACTACTATATTCCCAGTTCCTCTTCCGCTTTACCACGCCGTGGGGGGTGGGATTCGTGTTATCACCAAGACAACAGAATGTTGCCAAGTGTGGTGGTGCATGCCTTTATCCCCAGCAGACTGGTAGGTGAAGCCAAGGCTGGCTACACAGTGAAAACATTGTCTCCAACAACAACAAAAAAATCAGGAAGCTGAAGAAATGACTCAGTGGTTGAGAGCACTTACTGCTCTCTGCAGAGGACCCAGGTTTGGTTCCCAGCACCCACAAAGCAGCTCACAATTGCTATACTTCAAATTCCAGCACCCTGATTTCCTCTTCAGGCCTATCTGGATACTAAATAAACATGTAGGTAAACATTCATATACATAAGATAAAAATAAATAAAATATTTTAAAAACCCAGAATGTGTTTTTCCTTAGCTATAGCAGCTGTAACAGGATGGTTCATAGCTAGCATGAGACCTTCCTTTCAGGAAAGGACAAGGTACTGTCCTCTTTGCCACTGAATAACTAATAAAAGCCTACTCCGAGGAGTTTGCAAAGGGTAATATGGAATAGAGAAGACATAACATGTAAGTAAACAAGTAAGCAAGATACACCTGGGAGAGACTAGAGACATAGCTCAGCAGTTAAGAGCACTGGCTGCTCTTCCAGAGGGCCTGGGTTCAATTTCCAGTACCCACATGGCAGCTCAAAACCATCTATGTAACTCCAGTTCCAGGAGATCCAATGCCCTCTTCTGGCCTCCATGGGTACTGCATGCATGCAGTGCACAGGTACCATCTATTCAGGCAAACACTAAGACACTTTTGAGCAGAGTTCTACTTGCCAAGAGGATCAGAGGGACAGACATTTGAGTGAAGGGAATACAATCAGCCCATGAGAATCAACTTTCCACAGGTAGCAGCTTCCATAAGGATAGCAGCTCTCAAAGTTCCTTTCAGCCACTGTTCTAACCTCTTAGAGAAAGTCAGTTTAGGAGCCTAAAGCTAATGAGCAGAGCAGAGACAAGAGATACAAAGAGCCCTGAGGAACATTATGGGTACTTGAGACCTGGCACCTGTTTGCCTTTCCAGGGTTCAGTAGAGCAAGTTGGTTAGAGATAGGTTCTTTTCCGTAATGCAATCAAAGTTTTCCGACTAAAGGAACCACCTTTAAGCCTCCTTCTGTCCATACTATGGAACCTGTGGTTCCTGTAGGTACCCAAGGAATGCCTGTTAGGACTGCAGATATAACTCACTGATAGAGTGCCTGTCTCGTACACATGAGGCTCCATACATACAGCCTGACAATGAAGTTCCTTTTGCACTCTGAAAAGAGACCTACAGCCAGGTGGTAGATAGGACTCTGCTCTAACAGCCTCATTCCTGTGGTTCTCCAGTCCTCACCAATAAACAAGGCAGAGGGTGTGGTATCCCTAATAAGCTCGAGAGTCATCTATGATGCTAAGTTCCCCCTTCCTATTTAGAGGACCAATATCCATGCCTGAGTAAGTCCCTCCTACCCAGCACCCTCTCCTTAAGAATGGTGCACTCTTCCCCACTTGTGCCCTAATGCTAACAGCATGCACACTCCTCTTTCCCTGGATGAGCATAGTATAAAGTTCATGTGTCTGCTAATGAGATGTGCCATTCCCACTACAAGCCCACAGACATGCAGACATGAAGGTCAGTGCCAGACTGTTTGCCTCACTCGCTCAAAAACCCTTCTGAATTTGATGCCCAGCCCTGCAAAACAAAACAAAACCAGGACTAAAGCCAGCTGATTCAAAGGACAGCAGGATACAAGGGACATAAGAGGATAGGTGGGCACTATTGTCTGAGTTGGGCTCTGCAGGGAATCACATCTAGGTAGCTCTAATTCAGAAAGGAGGCTGGGCTGTATAATTGGGGACAACACTCTGACAAGATGTTGTCACCATTCCTCCTTCTTCAAAGAAATTAAGTATTGCTACTCTTAAAGAGAACTGATCACATTGGCACTCTATCAGAAAAGCCAAATGGCAAGGTGCCCTGCCACAATCAAGTACCTACCAGATGCCAGTAACACAAAGGAAAGGCAAGCTACATTCAGCCCAGGAGGCTCCATGTGTCCAGTTTAGGAACCCCAGTACCACCCACTTCCCCTGACTCATCAGCAAAATAGGAAGACCCAACACATAAGTATAGGGTGGGCTGAGGAAATGGTTCATTGTCTTGGCATCTCCACATACCAAGCAGAATGAGAGACTCTATGGGGAGTGCCAGGACTCCAGCATGTGGTGATGGGAGCCCATTCATGTCACACCCATCCACCAGGACACATCAGGGGCTTCAGTCTCAAAGTAACAAGGAGTGGAAAAGACTACCACCAAAGCACATCATCAGGATACTAAGTCAAAACCCTGGATGGGAGCCTAGGCTATGACTGCCCACTAGGTTCTGGCACAACGTTGCCCATACAAAAGGGCCAGTCCATGCCTTACTCACAAAGCTAGGCTGAGCCTGAGCCTTCAAACCAGTATTCCACTCAACAGTGGACTCTGAGTCAGAGGACTTGATTTTGTTTTATTTCAGTTTAGGGGTCACTATATTGCACTGGCTGATCTCAAACACACAGGTTCAAATGATGTATTAACTCCTCAGTGTTTGAGTATGAATCCCAACTCTTCATTCAGTTCTTTCTCTCAGCTGACTTTCTTTCAAGGATGGCATGATTCAATGAGACTGTGCATGACAAGCCAAAGGAAGTATTTCTAGTAAGGTTCTTTTCTCTCACAACCTTAGACACCAGCTTAGCAATCACACTTGGGTACCCTGTACATCTCGCCCCCTTTTGCCCTGCAGTGGCAAGAAGGGTAACCTACTACCGCCCTCTCTCAACAAACAGCTTGAAGGGTCCAGTAGCAAAAGACCCAGGCCCACTCAGGCCCACTCCATTTTCCATGTGTACAGCACTTAGAGCACATGCAGCACTCGAGGACTATGTCCAGGGGCTCAGGGCCTGCTGTGGAGAGGAAATGTGCTGGGCTGGGGGTTTCCTAAGCCTCTGAGGTCCTGGAGTGACTGTGAAGAGAGCCAAGTGCTGTGTGGGGCACCAATGTCAGGGCTAGCCCACAAGGGGAATTGCCAGTTCAAGGAATTCCATTCAGAAATCTGGCAAACAGACTTCCTCTCTAACCCCAACTATCTTTAAAAGGCTGACAGGACCACAGTGTGCAGCAGATCAACAATGAATAACAGGGAAGCAGAAGAAGGTGTGTGTGTGTGTGTGTGTGTGTGTGTTTCCAGCAGGAGATGCTATGTGGTAACAGAGCACACTCCCATCACAGCCCTGTGCAGCCACACCACCCCCATGGCCATTAACCTGAGTTTTGGGAGTCTTGGGCCATGGCGATACTAAAACCTCTGGCAGCTGCAGGCAGAAAAGGAAGTGACCCAGGAGCAGACTTCCTGGTAACAAACAACTCTGTAAGAAGCTAATGACACTGAGTAAGGTGTGCCTTCCTACAGGCTCCTGGATCTTCCACTGATACAGGATCTAGGGGTCAATTTGAAGCCATGAGTAGGGCAAGGGAAGATATGGACAGCAACTGCAGAGTAAAGGCTGGAGAGATAGCTCAGCGGACAAGAGGACTGGCTGCTCTTACAGAGGACCAATTCAATTCCCAGCACCCACATGGTAGCTCACAACCATCCTTAATCCCAGTTCTGATACATTCTTCTGACCTCCATAGACACTGTATGTGCATGGTGCACAGACATTCACACAGGCAAAACACCTATCCACATATAAATAAATATAAGAAAAACAGAAAGAGACAGAGGGACAGACAATCTTGTAATATCGTCTCTGGTGGCCAGGAAAGACCTAGGAATGACCAAGAGGGTCTGACTGGGTCTGGCTAGGTCTAGGCTCAAATGGCCTTTGTCTCATCTGGCCGAGTTACTTTCCTACACCCCAGATCCCCTAGGAAAAGCTGGGCTTGTCAGACACTGAGTCATGTTAAGGAAAGGGACAGTACTGTTCTGCACAATGGAATGTGCAGCCTCCACTCCCAGGGTGACTATCTCTCTATGGTAGAGTCTTGCTTCTGCTCATTTCCCATAGGGCTCCTTTCAAATCTCTGGGGAGGGCTAAATGAATTGGTGATGTGTGGGTAAAGTAGAGAGAAGCCTGACCTTGCATGCATCACCAAATCCTAAGCAATAGGTATATATAAAGAAAATGCTTCCCAAAAGGCAGCCCGGCTGCAGTGCTGCTGAGTCCCCACTGTCTGTTGACAGAGACTTCTACACATAGCACTGGTTGTGAGAGTTGGGAGCAGCAACTGGTCCCTACTCTGTTCTAAGCTGATGTGGCCACAGTCTCCTCAGAACGCACTGGAGAATCCCTCATCAAGACTAACAGACACAAGTTTTCGGACTGACTGGCTCTTCTACTATCAAAAAGACCATTTCCCTCAGAGGACTCAATTTGCCCTGAAAAGAAAAAAACAAACAGAAACAAAAAAACAATCAAACAACCTCACAGGTTTGGGAGTTTTTGTTTTGTTTTTGAGATAAGTCTTGCTACGTTACCAAGTCAGGTGTTGAATTCCTGACCTCAAGTGATCCTCTGCCTTGGCCTAGGCAGCCGATCCTACAAGTGTACACTGGGATCTGCTTGAAAACCTCCCTGCTTAGACAGTTCCTCACTCTGTAACGCAAGTTGAAAACCTGGAGTGATCCTCTTGCTTTAATTTTTCAAGTGATGGAATTATGGGTATAAAACAACACACTGAAAACCAGTCAAAGTCCAGTATGTTTACAGAGAACAGAAGCTAAGACTTCAAAGAACAGAATACTGCCAACAATGAACCCCAGTGTCAAGTAATGAGAGTGTTCAGGTCTAGCCAGATGGTGGTGGCACACCCCTTTAATACCAGCACTTGGGAGGCAGAAGCAGGTGGATCTTTGTGAGTTCAAGGCCAGCCTGGTCTACAGAGTTAGTTCCAGGAAAGCCAGGGCAACAGAGAAACCCTCTCTTAAAACAAAACAAAACAAAAACAAACAAACAAAGATTTTTCAGGTCTAACTTAGCAGCCTTTAAAAGGCTGCCAAGTGGTACTGACAACATGCTAACACATGTATCCTGTGGGTGAGGGCAGTAGCCCTTGGAAAAGGAGAGAAAAAGCTCTCACACAAGAGCCACAGGGCTGAGGGCACTGCTAGACTTGAGCATAGGTAAATGAGAGGTGGAGGCTCTCACACTAACCAAGCTCCTCCCATCTCGCCTTCACAGGAACCATCACGATTTCTGACTATTTCCCCACCTCTGGTTTCAACTGCTAAGTCACCTGCATCCTGAATTGCCCTGTAGCACCTACTGTCAGAGCTCCAAGGTTCCTAGGCCCCTCACTCCTCTTCTGATATCTTCCAAGGCCATCTCCAATAGAGGAAGGACAGAAAGAAAGGCAACAAGAGGCCCGGCAGCACCAGCCCTACCCCTGGGCAGCTGCTCAGTGGCTTCAGACAATTTCCGGACTGATCCCTTTACAGTCAGGGCTTACCTGAGGTGCCCTACAGGACTGAACTACTGGGTAACAAGCAATTAGCTTCTTTCCAGCAGTCTCTAGAGTATGTACAGGACTAGAATACTAACAGGGGAAGTATGACTCCCAGTTTTATTCCCAAGGATTCTGCTGTAGTGAGAAAGAAGTGCACCCCAAATATTAGTGCAGTCCTAATGTTCAACTCACCCAGCTGGAGAAAAGCACCACTTCCCTCACAGAGGGCTTGAGCGCCACATGGCACCCCCTCATAAAGCACCAGCTCCCGGAGGGGAAAGATGTTCCAGAGAGATGGTGGTTGAACAAAGAGCCTGGTGTGGGTGCTTATCAGGCAACAAGGGTCCCAGCTTACAGTAGGAAGAATAGTTCCTGTTTGGCAGCTGTACACAAACACCATTTCCAGACTATCAGAAACCCACCTACATGGCAGCAGTATCTAAGACGTTTGTTATACATCACCACCTGCTGCTAGTATTTACTTCATCCTTTCCAGTGTGAGCTGCACCCTTGGGAAGGTAGAGGAAGGCCACTGAACATCCTGTTATTTATTCACCCTCTCACATGAACCTGGCACCAACCCCTGAACTCTCTGCTCTGTGGTTCCTCTCCTAAGCCTGTGCAGATGTGACAGATGAGCTATGTGCAGAATGTGGCCCAGCTGGAAAGGCAGCTTTCTTGCTGGGGCTATCCTGTTGCTATTCAAGCTATGAGGCTTGGTAAGGTGCACTCCAGGAGGAAAGGTACTCAGTTACTGTCCACAGGATGTGGACAAAGCACACTGTTCCTTCCTCTCTGTGTCCTCCCCCATCTCAGTCCCCAGCCCGGGCTTGGGCAACAGCTGCTCCAGATGTACTCCCAACACTAACCAGATCCTTCCACAGATAGGACTTTCCAACAATTAAGGAAAACAGGTCTTAGTGGGCCTGAATTCCTTCCTCTCTGAATGGGTGTAGAAATCAAGGTAATAAAACAACCACCTTACCACAAGAAAGGCGAGCGGGACAATGCCAGAAACCTAGCTCTGTTGCAGATGGTCTTTCTTTTAGACACAGCATGAGTTTCCCTGACTCCATCTGAGGCATGGGGCACAGAAGCAAGATCTAGTCCCTCAACCTCTCAAAGCACCCAAGCATTAAAGAAGTCCAAGCCCCTGGTTTCCATCCACAATCCTGCCTTTATCCTCCAGCTTCCTCAATCAAGGAATCCCAGACCCTGCTCTTCCCTGCTAGTTCTCCAAGGCACAGGTGGGGCAGCAGGCAGCTACACTCACCTACCAGTAGATCATCTAGTCTTGCCTGTGAGTCATTTAGCCCACGGTTCCAACATTCTTATTTTGGAGCCACACCTGCTTCTTGGTTTCACACTAAAGGAGGCCAAAGAACACCTTGCAAAAGATAAACAAAATTTCCACATCTTCCAGCAGAAACTTCTGACAGTGCAAACTAAGACACTCCCAAATGCTCTTAAGAATCTGAGCAGCACAGCCTCATAGGGGAGGTGTGCCTCTCATTATCTGCATCAGGAAGTATCCACAGTGCTGTCCCTCTGTCCCAACAGCCTGGAAGGCAAAGATGCTCCAAGATGCTCCACTGAGCCAATAACCTACAAGAACACATTCGAAACATCAACATTCTGACCATGTGCTCGGCTACCTTCCAGAATGATACTCCTGCTAGCACAGTCTACAAACACAGAAAACAAGCACCCGAGGAGAAAGTGCAGTTTCTGTCTCTCCCCCCTCCCCCTCTTGTAGTCCTGGCTATCCTGGAACTCACTGTGCAAAACAGGGTGGCCTTGTACTCATAGAGATCCACCTGCCTCTGCCTCCCGAACGTGAAATTAAACATGTCCCCCATCATGCCCAGTTTCAAATAGTGCAGTTTCGATAAAAACTAACTCCACTCTATATGTAGACATCCATAGAACTTGAAATGCACATGTGCTCCCTTTTTCAGATAGAAAAAAATTACCTTTTCCAACAATCATAGCTATACTTATGCACCCTTCCCTTTTTGTGTGTCAGGTAGAACTCTTAGTATTTTCTACAAATAAACTCACATCAGAATGTGGTGGTACATACCTGTAATCCCAGCATTTGGGATGCTAAGGCAGGAAGATTTTGAGCCTCAGGACACCTGGGGGTATATTATGAGATCCTATCATAAACCCTCCTTGCAAAGAATCTTTAGTTCTCATAACCACCACCCTAGATATTCATATGCTAATGTATTTCTTCCATTTTACAGATGGAGAAACTAAAGAACCAAGCAATTAAGTAATCATTCTAGGTAACAAAGCTGCAAGAACACAAATGCAGACAATGTGGCTCCCCAGCCATGGCTTTAGCCACCGAGCCATACAATTTCACAAGTCAACCACACAGCCCTCAAGATCTTCCAGGTTGGCAAGAAAATCTCGATGTCTCAGCAGGTAAGGGTGCTTGCTGCCAAGCCCAGTATCTTGAGTTGGATCCCCAGACTCGAGGGTAGAAGAGAACTAAGCACTCCAAGTTATCCTATGACCTCCACACATACACAAACCCATATGCGTAGCCATACACCTACATCAACACAATCAGTTAACTGCCTTCCGCATGACCAAATGTGAGCCAGATGCTGATTCACTGAACCCTGTAGGTATGAGGTGGAGGAGCCCATCGCCATCAGTGCCACAGAGCTTAGGGCTCTGGGGTAGGCTGAGCTCCAAGCTGAAGGCCAGCCTCAGGTCAAGAGGATCTGATGCAAAACTAGTGCCAAAATGACAGATGAGCTACTGAAGTTCACTATGTTGAGGCAAAGGACAGCAAAATACAAGAACAATTTCAACCCAAAGACATGCAAGGCCCTGTAAACACTCTTAGTGAGTCATGACTGAAGGATGTATCCACAGCCAGGAATGGCAGCACACACCTTGATCCCAGTACCCTGTGTACTCTGTGTGGCAGACCCAGATCTGTGAACCCAAGGCCAGCCTGGTCTGCAGAGTGAGTTCCACGACAGCCAGGGCTACACAGTGAGACTCTGTTAACAAAATGCAGTCCAAGTTCTAAGGAGCTCACAACTCAATTGTGAATATGATAAATGTGAGTCATAAAGAAGTGATTACAAATGTCAGAGCTAAAGGGACCAAGCAAGATTACGCTAGGAATCAAGAGGAAGGCCACACATTCTCAGGGCAAATCAACCAATGCCTGCCGGTGGCCGAGTGTGGGATGTCAGCAGCATGTCTGAGGCACTCCACAGCCATGATAATGTGTAGCACATGCAGGGGACAGAGGAATTTGAGGAAGCGGCAGAGCAAAGATTGTCCTCTCAGCAGAGTAATCAGAAGTCCAAAGCAGACAGGGGCACAATGTACACAGTAGAAAGCAGAGGTCCAAGGTGAAGAACCCAGTAAGGAGGTCATGGACACAGAAAGGACAGACTAGAGACAGCTGCAGAAGCATGGGTCAAGATGAGTAGAGAGGCTGCAGGTTATTCTAGGAGCACACTGGAGGGCTAGGAGTCTGGCTATCAGCAGAGGACACGTGGTCTTTGCAAGAAAACTTCCATTTAGAGCAAGCAGGTTCACTGTCTGCCAGCCTTAAGAACCGAGGTTTCTCAAGGGATGATTTGCTTAAGAGATGAGTGCAGTCAGGGCAGTGAGCAGGATTCTCCTGGCTGGTGGGTCCCCGGGCTGTCCTGTCACTGGCCTCTCAGAGCCTGGCCAAGCCCAACAGACCCCTCACAAGCCAGGAAAGTCCTCTTAAAGAAGACTAATACTGCTGCCACCATCCTACAGGCCCTTCACTCAGCTACTGCACATTAGAATAAGACAGTAGATCCAAAGGAACCCGAGACATGAGGAGTTCAGAGTAGAAAAGAAAGAAGAGGAAGGGCCGGCGGTGTTGGCGCACGCCTTTAATCCCAGCACTTGGGCGGAGGCAGAGGCAGGCGGATTTCTGAGTTCGAGGCCAGCCTGGTCTACAGAGTGAGTTCCAGGACAGCCAGGACTACACAGAGAAACCCTGTCTCAGAAAAAAAAAAAAAAAAAGAAAAAAAAGAAAAAAGAAAAGAAAGAGGAGAAAAAGGAGAAAGAGGAGAAAGATCTGTCAGTCTCATACCAGTTCTGCCTGGTTTCAAACACTCAAGTGGATCAGGGCCATAAGAAAATGTGTCCATCCATGCCTGCAACACTCCTTCAAGGTTCAGAAGAGGCAGTATTAGAAGCCAAGGACCAACTACTTCTCAACAGCAAGCAGCAGGATAGATCAGGCCTGGGCTGTCCAAGTTAATATCTTCTCTCTGATTGGTTTTGACAAGAGCTGCCTAACTCAGGCTCCCAGCCTGTTTCCAATGTTGTCAAGATTTAGCATCAAAACAGCCACTGTTTTATTAATAAAGGCATTTAAAAAAAAAAAATTGCAAGGCAGTAGTGGTGCACACCTTTCAGCCCAGCACTCAGGGGGAAGAGGCAGGCGGATCTACAAGTTCAAGGCCAGCCTGGTCTATAGCATGAGTTCCAGGGCAACCAGAACTACACTGAGAAACCTGTCTTCAAAAACAAACAAAAATTTTAAAATAAAATTTAAGACAGTGTCTCACATAGCTCAGGCTGCCTCAAAACTCACTAAATAGCCAAGAAAACTCAGACTTTCTGATTGACCTGCTGTACCTCCCAGAGAGCTGGGATTAGAGGTATGCATAGCTACGTTCCATCTATGGGTTTCTGCAGTGCTGGGGATTAAACCTTTACATGTTGGGCAAACACTCTACCAACTAAGTTGCAGCCCCAAACTTAACGGAAGATTTTTAAAAGCAATCAGCAGCAGCTCTCTGGAGATGCACTGATAGCTTGCAGTCCAGCTGTCCACTGCTCTGAATACTAAGGCTTGCTCTGTCACCTCCCAAAGAGGCAGCCATTTCCATCTTCTCCTCAGGAATCTTGTCCAGGTCACTTCATGAAGTTCTGGGCCACTGAGACAGGTTCTAACTGGTCTCCTTGTACCTGTTGCTATCCTTCCAACCTGTACTATGGCTTCCTCAAAACAATCTGCATTCCCTACTGGGCCCTGCCAACCATACAGCCAGTCCCGCTGGCCTGTAGTCATCCCTTTGCGACTCAGCTCTTCTGCACCTCTTCCATCAGGATCTTTATTCTACCTGCAACTTTCTTCCCCATCTGACCTTCCTTTACCGAGTGTTCTCTCTCACTCCTAGCCTGACTCCTCCTCATCCTTTAACTTCCAGCCTGAATGCCCCAGCCTCAGGAAGGCCTGACTCAAACCAAGTACACCTTCCTTCCACCCTGATAGTCCCTTCAAGGTACTTACCAAATGTAAACTGCCCAATGCAGGGTTCTCCACTGCATGTTCTCCCCTACTGGGCAAGTTTCACTGGAGGGGAGACTATTTACCTCAGGGCTACACTCAGTGCCTATCACAGAGTATGGACACAATGCATTATTGGAGTCTCACAGCTATGATCAAAGAGACACCCCCTGTAAAGCACCCAGCACAGACAGACAAGGGCACTTGGTTATCTATAGCCCAAGAGCAAAGTGCCTGGAGGGGTCAAGAATTCTGTTAACTCAATACTATAACGGAACCAGAGAAAGCTTTCCAAGCCTCCTATGGAAACAGAACTGGTGAGGCTTCCCCAGATGCTCCACAGCACAAGGAGCCACGGTGGAGTTGCCAGTGCAACTTCACACCCAAATCCTGATCTAGAGAAGACAGACCTCCAAGAAAATGATGAGACCTGCCCTGACAAGTTTCCCTGCAACACTAGAAAAGCTAGCCCACAGGGGCTAACCTCCAGGGCCTCCTTGGCCCAAGATCAAGGGTGATCCTTTTCATTCTAGTGGCCTCTTTCAGGATGAAAGAGTGTTGCTGCTACCACTTATAAATGCTGAAGCAGCAGCCTGACAGTGACCCCACCCAGCAATTCCAGGCAAGTTGCCAGGACATGAAGAGGGAGGGCACTTAACTCCTCTAACCAGCCAGAGGGCTCAGTACTTCCCTCAGATCACAGTTCTTATCCCTGCTCCAAGTGTTCTGTTTGTCTAAAACAGGGTTTCACTTACATACCCAAGCTGATGTAGACCAGGCTGGCTTTGAACTCAGAGAGATCTAGTTATCTCTGTTGAGAGAAATGCAAGAGCCATCATGCCTGACTATGTTTTTAACACGAAGAACATTTTAATAAAGAGCCTAAACTGGCCAAGAACTCACAAGTCTCCAGCCTCGGGTTCCTGTAAGATGCATGCTAGCACACCCAGCCCTGGGTGACTTCTTGTACTTTCCTGTGACTCCCCACTGGTACCTGGATATCCATGGCTCCCCAGAAAGAAGTGACTAAGCCCCACTTCCTAGTCCTCCCTCCGTATTGAGCATAATCCATACACCCATCTCCAGGTGACCTGCAAACAAAAGCACAAAAGGCCCTTACCACATGTTAGGGGCAAACCCCACATTCACAAACCCAACATGCTTTGATTTCTCACCCAAACAACCCTCATAACAAAACAAAACTGCTCTCTCTAAAGTTTGTTTTGCTTTGCTATGTTGTTTCACTTTGTTTTGTTTCTATGTATATGGTGTATTGGACAAAGGAATGTATGTTGTAGCTAGATCTCCTACCTGAGGTGTCTTCTTTCCTCCACCCTTTCTACCCCCTAAGCCTAGATAAGAAAGAAAAAGGATACAGAGAAAAGAAAGAGATCCCTGAATAAAGTCAGGGACCAGAAAGGGGAGTGAAGTTACTGTTAAACTACTTCCTGCTCATTAGGGGCCTTGAGTTCCTTGGGGCAGGCAAGTTTGATCTTTGCAGTCAGGATGTCTAATTTCTTCTTCTTGTACTACTACTCAACAAACCACAACTGACAGCAACCAACAACCCACCAACTGACTCTGCCTCTCAAGGCTCTAGCATTCATATACTCTCTGAAAAGTCCCCAGAATTTCAAATGTCACAGTCACAGAGCTATCTCCAGCTGGCAAATTACAAGGCAAATCATAGTCAACTGCAGTGGACAGTCTGAGCAGTCCATACCCCATACCTTGGATTAAAACAAAAACATTCATATAATATTTCTGTGGTTTTTTTAAGACACCAAACTCCAAAATTGTCACTCCAGTATGTGCTTCTCATTTGTAGTGTACACCTGCATACAGGTGTACACGCATGTGGGCAGTGTGCAGGGTTAGCACTGGATGTCACTCCTCAGTCACTCCACCTTTTACATTCTAAGACACAGTCTCTGGCTGAACCTTAAGTTCACTGACTCAACTAGGTCAGCTGGTCTGTGAGCTTCAGGGATCTGTCTGTTTACACACACATAGCCCATTACTGGGGTTACATGTGTGTGCTACCACACCCAGCTTTTTACATGGGTTCTAAAGATCCAAACTTACTTCTTCAAGCTTGCTGTAGCAGGCATTTTATTAATTGAGCCATCTCCTTTGCCTACCTAAGTTTTTCTAAACTTGCAAATATAAAGTAGTCTATATATAAGCTGGGTGGAATAGGTCAGGAGTAGAGAGTCTGTAAGTGTAAGACCCTGGGTTCAATTCACATCACTACCTTCAGAAAGAAAAAATAATCTGCATACACAGCATTGAAATAAGGAACCTCTCCCAACGACATAGCAGGAGTCTTCTCAACCAAACCAGATATATTCAGTTATCTCAATATACACACATCTAAAACCTAACTGTCTAAGGAACGGGCAGTGTGCTGGGGACCAAACTCACAACCTTATTACTGAGCTACATCCTCAGGTCCCAGTCCACTTGTGACTAAATGCTTCCATTTAGTATCTCAGTGTGAGAAAAGAGGTTTTTTGTAAGCCACAAGCTACCACTTCCTATAACTCCACAAGCTGGGAAGGTAAAGTAAAGTCCTCCTGCCCAAGAGCGCCAGCTTCAAGTCCTCTGATAGGACCTCCCTCTACATGGAGTCAGGGGGAACTGATCTGACAACATCTTGTCTACACAAAGCAATCCTCTAGCTCCCAGCTGCTTACTGGAGAAGGGGAAGAGGACTACCGTCATCGTGCCTTGGAAGAAATACAAACCCTTCTTCCAATTGGCTAATTCTGACTATCCTCCAGGGAACCATGCACCCCACCAGAAAACTTATTTATGTACTCACAGGCACAGGCCTTACTATGCTGTTGCTAGATCCACCTGGTAAAGTCATCACTAGCAGCCGAACACGACTGAGAGCTGTACTCACTACCTCTGCCACTCTCTCTCCCCTCCATTAAACATGCTTACACCTACCACAGGTATTATACACCTAGCATACAATGTTCACAGAAAGAATAATTCAAAACCAAACACCAATACTATCTACAATGGAGGCATAAAATGTCTCAAAACAAATGTTCTTCCCTGGTTAAATATGAAATAATATAATCATTAAGATTAACATAAAGCCGGGCAGTGGTGGCTCACACCTTTAATCCCAGCACTTGGGCAGAGGCAGAGGCAGGCAGATTTCTGAGTTCGAGGCCAGCCTGGTCTACAAAGTGAGTTCCAGGACAGCCAGGGCTACACAGAGAAGCCCTGCCTCAAAAAAACCAAAAATTAACATAAAGGGCCAGAAAGATGGCTCAGAACATACGGGCATGTCTCCAAGCCCACAAACCTAAGTCCAACTCCAGGAACAAACATGGAAGGAGAGAACTGCTTCCTGAAAGTTCTCCCCTGACCTCCAATGTGGGCACTGACATGAGTGTCCCTATACACATATTCGTGTTATGCAAAGTAAATTTTAAAAATGTAGTAACTTGTTTTTGTTTTTTAAAAATAAAAAGATAGGCTGGGCAGTGGTAGTGCATCCTTTAGTACAAGCACTTGGGAGGCAGAGGCAAGTGGATCTCTGTGAGTTCGAGGCCAACCTGGTCTACAGACCAAATTCTAGGACAGCCAGGGAAACACAGTGAGATCCTGTCTCCAAAATCCACGAACAAACAAACAAACAAACAAACAAAAGAGACTGGAGGTAGTGGCTTGTGTCTGTAACCCAGCACTTAGAAAACAGAGGCAGGAGGACCAGGAATTCAAAGTCAACCTCAGCCACATAGCAATTTTGAGGTCAGCTTGAGCTACATAAAACCCTCTCAAAAAGCAAAACAAACATATATAAAAATAAATAAAATAATTTAGAACAATAATAGGTTTTAAACTCCAGTAATGAATGAGACAAAATATAACCAACCACTAGGCAAACATAAATAACCTGGCTAAGATACCATTAGTTCTGCTAGACATAGAAACACACCTATAATACCAGCACTCAAAAAACTCAATAGGTTAAGGTAGGCAGATGTCTAGTTTGAAACCAGCTTGAGATACACTGTATGACTCTATTTCAAAACAAAAAACAGCAGTAACAAGAATTATAATAAATAAATAAAACTTGAAGAAAAAAACAGAGATGTATGCCATTTCTGGTTTGGAAGACTTAATTTTCGGAGAAGTTAAGGTTTCCTATGCTAACACATGGATTTTTGCACACTTATGAATGTAAAATGTCAGTACAGCATCTTGTTAGTAAAGCTTGCTAGTAATGCAATGTTTCAAACTGGCCTAGCCCAAAACCAAGTGTGCTGGTACAGGCTTATAATGGTATAGGCCTGTAATCCAAGGTCTCAGAGGAACTAGAAGATAAGAGTTCAAAGTCAATCTTAGCTATACACAGAGTTTGAGGACCCTGTCTTGGTACACATGAGATCTTGCTTTCTTGTCACCAGAACCTCCCAAAAAGGTCCTACAGCCAAATATAAGAACCCTGACATCTTCACTATATTAAGACATTAAAACCCCTCCCTAAATAACACTAGAATACAAGCAGTTTGCATGAAGATGTTTCTAAGGCTGGTGAAAACAGCTAACCCTGCTGGGTAGGTAGCTCAGTAGGAAAGTATTTGCCTAGTACATGCAAAGTTCTGGGTTTAATACTCAGTAGAATACATATTTTAATTTTAATTTAAAGAAAAATAGTCAGGCACTATGTGGCAAGCCTACAATCCCAGCACTGAGAGAGGAAGGCTGGAAGACTATGAGTTCAAGGACAGCCTGAGCTACACAGAAAAACCATGTCTCAAAACAAACTACTTCACACCAATACAAATATCCAATAAAAAAAGAAACGTTTGTGGGTACGGTGTATCCAAAAAAATGGCTTGACTAGGTCCACTGATGGTGAACAAACACAGAAAGCAATAATCCGCCCACCTTAAGTATATGTGCACACACTCATCTCAAAAGGGATATTTGAGTGGGGTATAGTTGCCTTGAATCCCAGCACTTGGGAGACAGATGCTGGTAGAACTCTGGGTGTTTGAGGCCAGCATGGTCTATACTGCAAGTTCCAAGACAGCCAGAAAAACATAATAGAAAGACCCTGTCTCCAAAAAGAAAAAAAAAAGCCCCCTCAGAGCCAATGTGGACAGAGCACTAGCCTACAGACAACAGAAGCCCAAACAAGTGGCCAGCAGGCTTCTAGATACATTATCTCTCAAACATCTCATCTAAAGGTAATAACAAGTCTCAAAATTTGGACCCAGCCAAGACCATTACCTCTCCTCTCATCCATCACACACCCAAACAACCCAATAAGTTTTCAAGGGCCTCTTGGAAACAAAAAGCATTTGCCAAGAAGACTTGAGCTGCTATCTACCTCCCTGCCAAATCTGGTATCTGCAAGAAGTTTCAGGTCTAAGTGTTAAAAAGTGATGATGCTTTCAGTTTTAGAACACATATGTTCAAGATAAACACACACACACACACACACACACACACACACACACACACACACACA
>JANHMN010000018.1:30144845-30155167 GCA_030674055.1 Rhabdomys pumilio
ACACACACACACACACACACACACACACACACACACACACACACACACAGAGAGAGAGAGAGAGAGAGAGAGAGAGAGAGAGAGACAGAGAGACAGAGAGACAGAGAGACAGAGAGACAGAGAGACAGAGAGACAGAGAGACAGAGAGACAGAGAGACAGAGAACGTGCACAGGCAATCTCAGAAAAGTTGAAAGCACACTCTTGTATGCGAACCTTCCAAATCCAGCAGTAGACTGAGCAATGACAGACTCACCATCACTCCTGAGAGGGACTCTCCACTCTCCATTTCTCTGTCCTAAGCGAGACCTGCCCACACATTCGGCCAGCCGTGCATCCTAGGAAAGTCAGGGTTGTCTATCCTTCCCTAAGAGCCCTACCCAAAGTCAATGTGACTCTTCTTTCCACATACGAAGTTGTCAGGCAGACATCATATATGACAGGAAGAAGTACTCACGAGGAGCCAGCAGTCAGTGAAAATGAGGTCAAAAGCAGGCAGAGCCTGTGGCGCCCAGCTATGACCACAACACTTGGGAAGCAGAGGCAAGGAAAAGCTCAAATTCAAGGCCAGCTTGAACCATACAACAAGACTATCTCCAAAAACAAAATCTCTTTTTTTCAATACCAAAACAATACAAAAGTTCAAAGGTCACACTGAAAGCAAGAAACAGATCTATATAAGAGAATTTAAAAATATAAAGAGACTACACCTAACTTATACATTTATACAGTTGCTTTCTGTAAAAATCAAAGCAAAAAAGGCAAAAAGAAAAAAGCGAAATTCCTGATGATTAGCTGAATCCAGAGCAAGTCTAGACTGCATTTGAAATCAGTCCATTATAGATAAATCTGTGAAGATTAAATTACTTGGAAAGGACATTGAAGTGTTACTCCCTCTTTTAAAAAGCCAGCTGTCTTCTGCATCTCAGGCACAAGGAATACAACGCAAAACCAGGAGGACATTCATTGCCTGCCTTCATGATGGTATCAGGGTAGCTCACCACTTAAGGTGAGGGCACCTCTGCCACTTAAGACAAATATGGACCTAGCAGCATCACTTGAAATCTATCAGCTCTTAGGGTAGGTTCCTGCCTCCTCAGCTGTGCTCAGCTAGGCCTGGGAATGAACAGCTGGGCAGAAAACAACTGGAAGTATGCTAGACTGGTGAAGAGAACCAGATGCAGAGTCTAGAACTGACCACTAATCTGGATCTGCTGTGTACCCACAGCTACAAATTCAGATATCTTAACCATATCTTTATTTATTCAGAATTCACCTCAACCAGGTTCCACGTGGGAACCCACTTGAAGACTTTGATCTTTACCATGGTGAAGTAACAAGCAAAAGGGAGCCAGGCTTGGCAGTACATGCCTCCCCGCACATGCCTGAGTCCCAGGCTGGCAATGGCCAATAGGATCGAGGGTTACTGAGGCGTAGCCCCAATAGGAGTAAGTTCAGGTCACTTCATTTTAACAGTCAACAGTTCAAATTCCATGAGTAATAGCCACTTGCCAATTCAGTTTTTTAAGATTTTATTTTTAATTATGTGTAATCGTGTATGTCTGAGTGTGAGTTTGTGTACTTGAGTACTGGGGTCCAAGGAGGCAGTTGTGAGCAACATGACAGGAGTGCTGGGAAGTGAACTCAAGTCCTCTGGAAAAGTAGGAAGCAAGCACTCTTAACTGGGGCCTTAACTTCTACATTCAACTGCCAGGTCTTCTCTGTAGCTTCTATCAATTAATTTTTGAAATATAAGATGTCCTAATCCAGTGACCATCATTTGGCATTCTCCACCCAATGCCTTGACATCCTATACACAAGTCCCTCCCGAATCTCTGAGCTGCCACTTCTGCTCTAACAGATAAGGACAGATGGGAGCAGAACAATGTTTCTTGAACAGTGACTCACCAGGCAGTCTGTTCATGTTAACGCCTTGCGCTGAGAGTCCAATTCCCATGTACCTTTAAAAAAAAAGCAAACAGGGAAGGAATGAGAACAAAGCAGAACACTCTGTATGTCTGAGGAGGCCGTGATGAAACTCATTACTTTGTATGCTAGTTGTATCTCCCTTCAAAAATAGTTCTTGGTAGAAGACTGAAAAGGAAAAAGCAGTGAGTACAGACTTCTTCAATGCCCTAATGGCTCTCAAAGAAGCCTCAGCTTTTGATTTGATTTCTCTAGGCCCTGACTGTAGACCTTTTTGCTCTTTCTTTTTTGTCTTCTTTTTCGTTCTAAGACAGGGTCTTTCTATGTAGCTCTGGCTATCTCAGAACTCACTATGTAGACTAGGCTGGACTCAAGATCTACCTACCTCTGCCTCCCCAGTGTTGGGATTAAAGGTGAGCACCATTACCCCTGGCTGATCTTTTGATTTCTAATGGAAGCAACCCAATATCTTTGCAACTAAAGAAAAAAGAGGGTTCATAAGATGACTCAGCAGGTAAAGGAACTTGCTACCAAACCTAAAACTTGAATTCTACCTCTGGGACCCATAAAGTAAAAAGAAAATACCGACCCTTGAAAATCTTTGTCTGACTTCCAGATCTGTCTGTGATATATGTGTGCACATATAAGCACGTAAAATAAACAAATACATGCAATTTAAAATATTTCTTTAAAAGAAATGATAGTATATGTGACCATGACTAACTGGTACCATGTACTGAAATCACGGTCTCCAGTCCTCCAGCAAATTCCAACCAGAGCAGGAGAATCCATTCCTTAAAACCTAAGAACTGGGGAATGAGTGGCACAGGGTAATGCAAGGTCACACTTGCTCGTTAGCAAGGAGCAGCACACTGAAGAAGTATAGCCATGACTTTTCTGCTTCGTCACGAACCGTGACACAGCTTCCCCTCAGGATTCTCCACACATATACACATTGTCCCTTCCTGTATATAAAGCAGGGAGGTGGTAAAGCTAGAGCCTCTAAAACCATCCCCTATACATACATACACCCCAAGTACCTAAGGAAGATTCTAGAACCATCCCCCATACATACATACATACATACATACATACATACACCCCAAGTACCTAACTAAGTAAGGCATGCAAGGAAAGGTGGGGCCCTTCCTCTGGCAACTTCCAAGTCTTAGTAGCACTTGTAAGAAGAAGTAAACCAAAAAAAGAAATCTCTCTTTCAGTCTAAGTGTGTGGGGTACATACGAAAATGGGTAACTCTTCAAGACTTAAAAATAAAAGAATCAAGTCATCATTTTTTAACAGTTGAAGAGTAGAAGCCAATATAAACGATCTGATTTGAAGCATATACAAGCATGAATAAAACAGGCAGCTCAATACTGAATAAAACATCCAAAACACCATCCAAAGAGGCTGAGGGGTAACTTCATAACTACCTAACAATGTTGATGTACTTAATGCCATTGAATTGTACAGGTCTGCTTCCTAATAATCACAGGGCCCTATACCATAGTGACCCAACAATTCTCATCATGTTGTACGGGTATCAAGAAAAGACATAGACTAGCACATAGCACTAATTAATTTAGCCCACAGTACTTAAAGGAGAGGAAGTCAGGAAAAATAAAAGGTCTGGCATTTTATAGAGGGGTATCCATAATTTAGAGAAAACTTGGCTTCCTTATTTTACTATTTGGAACACAGAGTTAGAAGATCCTTTGAGGTAAAAGACATAGCCCAATACATAGCTGGAGGCTAAGCAGAATGCTTAGCCCTTCCAAGAAACACATAGACTGACTGCCAGAAAAGGCCAGCTTCTAGGACCATCAGGAGCTGCTGTGTGAGCCCGCTGGCAGAATTCCCATTAGATTAGAACCTGCACATTTCCCCAAAAAAACAGCAGTCTAAAGAATCAGCTTCCTGGCTTTTATGTGGTAGAGGACGCCAAAAGCTGGTCTCCATTCCCTGGATGTCTTTGCTGAGCAAGCAGTAAACAACTCAAGTAGCCTGTCCAAACTGCACAAGTGCAGCACAGCCAGGGGTTCCCCAGCTCGGACGGCAGCAACCCATCTGTGCTACTGTGAGGTGTCTGAGCCCAAATCCTACAACACATGAACACATGTAGTCCCACAACTGGCACAAGACTTTCCTGAAACTAAGTAAGAGCCTGTGTTTAGAACCTATTTGCTCCCTGGATGACCCTTGGTGCTAAATTTAAGCTAGTGCAAACATGGTAAACCAAGGATCCCCCCAGGAAAAGTTATGCTTGGCCACCAACCAAAGTTCTGGTTCTACAACGTTCCATGGGGATGAGTGACCACTATGACATCTATGCTTAAAACACAAGTGTTTTTACGGAGTTACAGGTATAGCTCAGTAGTACAGCCCTTGTCTAACATGTACAAAGCCTTGGGTTTGATCGCCAGCACTAAAAAAAAAAAAAAACACACACACACAAACAAGCTGTTTGTTCCTTTCTACAAGAAAAGTCTCTTCTATCTTCGCGGTACCCATCATCATGTTCCTGTTAGTTCTGTGTTCCTCAGGAGGAATGGCATTTCCTAGATAATGGCCTGAGAGCCTCTGCACAAACTACCACTTCAACTTCAAAATCTGATGGGATGAGTTAAGTGTAGAGCAGCCAGGGGAAGCTGACACCCATTTACATTGGGCACCATGCCACCTCTGGGTGTCAATGACACAGAGAGCAGCTCCACAGGAGCCCAACCAGAAGACCCAGCTGAGTCAGGGTCCAGGGGAACCAGGCCCCAACTCTTCAAACATCAGACGACACTAAGTCTTTTCTAAAGTGAGGGCATTCTGAAGCTACAAGAAGCCATAGGCTCCTGAGCTCCATGTGCCAGAGCATCTGGACCAGAGCTAGGTACCTGGACTCACGCCCCAGGCACTGAATAAAAGAAGAGGAAGAGCTGTTGTTTCACAGATAGATGTAATGGCACATAAATGTAATTCCCCAGCAGCACTTGGTAGGAAGAGGCAAATAAAACAGCACAAGTTGAGGGCCAGCCTGGACTACAAAGCAAGTCACCTAGGACTCCATAAAGAGATCTTGTCTCAATTTATTGTTCACAATAGATGTAGGTTCCCATCTTCCAGTGAGTTTTCAGGCACCTAAAGACTCATCCAACCAGCCTAAAACAAGCAAAGTAAGGACCTTCTACATATACTAAAAATGCCGAGCTGTACACTTCTTGGTTTTGTTTTTTGCAATACTGGGAATCTAGCCCAGGCAAGGGCTATACTGCGGGTCTACAAGTTCTAGGACAGCCAAGGCTACACAGAGAAACCATACCTCAAAAAACAAACAAGCAACAACAACAAAAATTAATACTAATAACAATAAGCCAGGCAATGATGGCACACACCTTTAACCTCAGCACTGAGCAGACACAGATGGACCAGCCTGGCACTTGTTCATCAACTGGAACACTTAATCTTAAAATGTCAATACCAGGACTGAGACGGCGCAGTGTTTGTTAAAAGCACCTGCTGCTCTTGCAGAAGATCTGGGTTCAATTACCAGCACCCAAACGGCCCCTCACAAGCATCTATAACTCCATTTCTAGGTGACCTGATGCCTTTTCTGACTTCCTCAGGCTCTCATGGCACACTTATATACACTTGGTCACATACACAAAATTAAATAAATACATGCTTAAAAAAAAAAAAAAAAAGACAATGTCAGAACTTCCCAAAGCTCATTAACCATTTTTTTTCAGAAATTAAAAAAAAAAAAATCTATGTGGAATCTCGGGTGGCAGTAGGTACCAAAATAATCTTCAAAAAGTAAAAACAGTTGGAGGATTCATATTTCCTGATTTCAAACTTACTACAGTAAATCCAGATTAATCAAAATAATATAAGACTAAAATAATAAAAACAGAAAACAACCCAATACAGGACTAGCGAACGACAGACACAAAGACAACAAAATGAAATGGAAACAGGGAGCCTAGAGATAAACCCTTATCTACGCAGTTACCGACTACAAGGGTGCCACAACCACTCAGTACAAGGAATACCTTTTTCTAGCGACCCTGAGGTCTCAGTCATGCCTTCCAGAGAGATGAGCACAGTGCTGGGTTCACAGGGCAGGCTCCTACTCTCAATCCCACCAGCAGCAAGTTAAGGTTGAACTACAGAGCCAGAGTGCACTGAAGCTGAGCTAAGGCCTGGTAAAGGAGATGAGAGATGCTGAAGGGAGTATGTGCTGTGCAGAAGCAACAGAATATGCAAAGGCAACAAGACAAGAAAGCAGACATGGGGTAGAGGAACTGAAAGACGTTCAGTGTGGCTGAGTTGTAGGCTGGGCAGACATACAAAGAACCATAGCAGAACAGGAAACAGGGGAGGAGGACGCACACAGCCTATGCTAACTTAAGGAAGCCACAGACGAGGTGTAGGAAGGCTACGACTGATCAAATAGCAGACACAGACTGAAGAAGAAAACCCAGACACTATCCAAGTCATCCTAATAAGCTATAGGGATAAAAAGACATGGGATAAGTCAACCACTCTTTAGAACATAGTCAATGTATGAGGTAGGGAGAGGCTTGAGAAGCCCAAGACATGGACCAGCACAACTAATTACCAAAGCAAGGCCAACTGAGACCCACTTGGAAATTCTGAAGCCAAACTACTCAGCCAGAGGCTTTAGCTGCCAACCCCCAACTGGTCTCACCCTGACAATGACTCCAGGCACAATCCCTGAAGGAGAAACTTACAGACATTCTCAGATTCAAATCTCATCTCTGCTCTCAAGTTCACCATGGGTCCGTGGGCATGTCCCTTGGCCTCTTGGGGCCTGCATCATCAGCTGTAATCTTGAACCCAGTGCAGCAGCTCACCAGAACTAATGAAGGAGCACCTGGGCTGCTGCTCAGGGAAAGCAGATGGGAGATGACTGTGTACATGACCTGCTCTGTTCTAGCAGGTCACATAGGTTCTTCCAGTAGGAGAACCTGATAAAGCAGGCAATCTCAAAGGCTTGAACTTGGGACATCTAAAAACAAATGCCTGTTTATTTTAGGATTACCAAGGAGAAAGGACATGAACATTTGCTTCCTTGTTGGTGATAAGCTAGGCTATGCTAAGAACACTGCCAGATACTGGCTGATCTAACACAGCCTGGGAGGAAAGAGACAGCAAAAGCCCCCACTCCCGTAACAGAATGGATCCAATAGTTAGTTTGTCTTCCAGTACCTCGTTTGTTCATGAGGTTCTCTTTTCAGGCATCAGAGATGAGAGAGAAAATTAATTTACCTCACAAGCAACTGCACGATGAACCTATTTGATTTGTTCTTTTCTTCTATATGACAGGAAAACATAGAGGACATAACATTTAACAAAGACAGCCTGGAAGTACAGAGGGACAACAGACAAGTGCCTGGTGGGAGCTGGGTTAGGAGCTGGTTTCTAACGTCTCAGTTTCTGCCACTGACTGCCAAAATCACAATGCAAGCTGTAACTACAAGAATCTCTCTGCCCCCACTGTGGTTTTGCAGTGCAAGATTAAGGCAGGTAGAGACCCACCTGAGAGTTGGAGAGGGGCAGCTACACTGTAGATGGGCAGGGAAGGCCCTTAGCTAACCACACCCATATTATATCTACCCAGAAGCTCTCGCCGCTGACTCATAGACTAAAGGGGTCAAACTGAGGTCCAGGAAAATGACCTCCTTCAGAATAGGATGGCAGCAACTGGGGCCCAGGCTGCCTACCACTCATCCCTGCCCTCTCTGCTCCAGAACTGGCCGTATGCTAAAACTGGTCATATGGAGAGATGCAAGCACATTTGTTAACTTGGACTCTTCTCCTCTGTTGTCTGTATTTCCTATAACATGAATTCTTTGTTGATGATGGGTTTGATTTCTCTCTTTCTGTCTGTCTGTCTGTCTGTCTGTCTGTCTGTCTGTCGGTTGGTTTGGTTTGGTTGGTTGGTTTTTGTGGGGTTTTTTTTCTTGTGACAAGGTCTCACATAGTGAGGCTGGCCTCAAACAGACTATGCAGCCACAGATGGCCCTGAACTTCTGATTATCATGCTTCTGTGTCCCAAGAACTAGGATTACAGGCATGGAGCACCACATCCAGAGAGTGTGGTGCTGAGGATCAAAGCAGGGCTTTGACATACTAGGCAGTCTACCAACCGAGCTACAGCCAGAAGCACTCGAATCGTTTTATAATTGTGAGAAAATCACACTTAGGAACCAGCTATAACCATCTCTCTAGATCATCCCAGTGTAGCAATGCAGTGACAAGAGACAGACTAGGCTTGCCTTTCCTCCTTAGTTCATCAGTGCACCTACCTCCCTGAACCGTGACAGGAGGCTGAGACTGCACTGGAATAGGACAAAGTGTCAAAATCCCCGACAGGCAGTGGAGCTCAAGCACAGGCTCAAACGTCATCTTGTGGTCCCACCTCAAGTACAACCAACCTACAGCACACTCCTAGAAGAGACACATGCTCAAACAGCTCCAAGTGACTGGAGAGTGGTTCTTCTGCCTGACCCAGCCATGCCTGGTCATATCAGAGGATGAGACCTTAGGAATCAGACCACTAGACTCCTCATATCCTCCAGTTCTGTACCAGGCTTGAGGGAGGACACCACACTTTTCTGGTCTTTCCCTAATAGAGTTGGGAATCCTTCTGGAAACAAATCTAGTGTTCTCTTCTTATTTCTAGAAGGAAACATCTGAAGAATTTATTCTGGTTTTTGAGACAGGGTTTCTGTATATACTAACTCTGGCTGTCCTGGAACTCTGTAGATCCAGCAGTCCAGGAACTCAGAGATCCACCTGCCTCTACCTCCAGAGTACTGGGATTAAAGACATACACCACCACCACCTGGCAATATGTAGCCTAGGCTGGCCTTGAAATCCTGCCTCTGGCTGGGCAGTGATGGCACAAGCCTTTAATCCCAGCACTTGGGAGGCAGAGGCACTCGGATTTCTGAGTTCGAGGCCAGCTTGGTCTACAGAGTGAGTTCTAGGACAGCCAAGGCTATACAGAGAAGCCTGTCTCGAAAAAACAAAACAAAACAAAAAAACAAAAAAAACCAAAAAAACAAAAAAAACAAAAAAACAAAAAAATCCTGCCTCTGCCTCCTCAGCAAACCCATGTGCTACCACAACTGGCTTATTTTATTTTATTTTTTTTTTTTTTTGGTTTTTGTTTTTTTTAATTATTAGATATATTTACCAATGTTGGGTGTGCACTTGTGCCACGATGCACATGTAGAGGTCAGAGAACAACTTACTCAAGCCAGTTCTCTCCTTTCACCATGTGAATCCCAGGGGTCAAGCTTAGGCCATCAAGCTTGGTGGCAAGCACCTTTACCTGTTCTTGCCAGACCATGAGCAATTTTAAAGTGACAGGAAGCCAGGCATGGTGTATACTTCTAATTCTGTCTCTTTGGAAGCTGATGCAAGCGGGTTGGGAGTTCAAGCCCAGATCTGGTTCTTAGTGATCTTGATCCTTCAAATTTACAGCCAGTCTGGGTTTATGACAAATAAAAGCAAAATGAAGGCAACACTTCTCGGCCGGCCTTTAGATGTGATACCCAATTCTGAAAGCACCTCAGTTGACCTTTAGACTTGATACCCCCAACTCTGTAAGGCTGTTCTCAGGGACTCCACCCTAACTCTGGATCACAGATCTTGGATTTCAACCCACATCTCAGGTTTGCTATCAGAAGTTAAACTAAGGGCTTCTCAGCTCCTTGCCAGAACTGAACTAACAAATTTAATTTTTAGCAGAATAATGTCGGTAATGGCTGTGTGTTATTACATACGTACCATACCCAGATGCAAATCCAAGATGAGATTTATCTTAGAAGAGCAATTAAAAAGTCAAGCAAGGGAGGGATGGGAAAAAAAACAAAAAAAAAATTAAGAGGGGGGGAGGGAAGGAGGGAAGGAGAGAGGAAGAGGGAGAAAAAGAGAAAGAGAGAGAGAAAGAGAGAAAGAGAGAGAGAGAGAGAGAGAGAGAGAAGTCAACCAAGAAGCTGGAGGTAGTAGCGCACGCCTTTAATCTCAGCACTCAGCACTCAGGAGGCAGAGGCTGGCAGATCTCTGAGTTGGAGGCCAGCTTGGTCTACAAATCAAATTCCAAGACAGTCTAGACTACACAGAGAAAACTTGTCTCTCAGAAAAACCAAAACCAAACCAAACCAAACCAAACCAAACAAAGTCAACCAAGTATGTAGGAAAGATGACTCAGTGGGTATGAGCACTTCCCACACATACCTACTGACCTGAGTTCAATCTCTGGATTCCATGGTGGAAAGAAAGAAGTTATTCCTCAGAACTGTCCTCTGACCTTCATACCTGTGCCACGGCACATGCATGCCCACACAGACACCTGCACACATGTATGCACACATGC
>JANHMN010000018.1:30155177-30176606 GCA_030674055.1 Rhabdomys pumilio
AGACACCTGCACACATACATGCACACATGCATGCCCACACAGACACCAGCACACATGTATGCCCACACACAGACACCTACACACATGTATGCACTGCAAAATAATTAAATACTAGCAGGGTGCAGTGACCCATGCCAGTAATCCCAGCCCTCAAGAGGCAGATATAGAAGAATCAGGAATTCAAGACAAGCATGTGCTACAACAGTGTGTCTACATACACTGTACCATCCAGGTGAGTGCTATGGAGTCAATCTCAGATTTAAAAAGAAAGAAAAAAATCTGTATGCTCAAACAAAAGAAAGACAAAGCAATTACAAAACTGACAACAACAAAATTACAGCTGTTACTTTTTGTGCATTTTTGACTTTATATATTATTAGTGTATTATGAATGCAGGTATGTGTAGGCCATGGCACATGCATTTGTATTGAGAACAGGAGACAATTCTAAAGGATTGGTTCTTTCTTTCTATCATAAGTTTCTGGGGTCAAATGCAGATTTCAGGCTTTATCCAGCAATGCTTTTACCCTCTAGCCATCTCACCAGCCCTATGAACATTTGCTGAAAGGTTTATAAAACAGCTAGAGCTGGGAAAGTAGTTAAGTCAGTAGACTGCTTGTCTACATGAAGCACTGAGTTTGATCTCCAGAATAGCAAAAGTTACATTTGAGCATGGCAGCAAAGCCTAAAATCTGAGCACCTAGGAGATGAAGGCAGGAAAAGCAGAAGTTCAAGATCATCCTTAGGTATACAGTGAGACTGAAAACAGCCTGACATCGCCCCCCCAAAAAAAACCCAAACCCTGTATATTTTTTAAAAAGTAGCTATACAGAATAAGCACATGAAAAGATGTTCAACATCACTGGTCACTAGTCACTATGAATGCAAACAAGCAGGCATGTCCACCAACAGATAAGCAGACAGACAAAATGTATCTTTCTGTGTGCCTAGTTCTCTAGCTAGCTAGCTACTCTCTAAGAAATAACTCAGCCATAAAAAACAAAGAATGATACTCACGTTCAAGCTACAACGTACACCTTCAAACCATTTTACACAAACAAGTCAGACACCACAGAACTCATACTGAAGGATTCAACTGATATAAAACTATCTAAAACAGGGATAGAGAGATGACTCAGTGGTTAAGAGCACTGACTGCTCTTCTAGAGATCATGAGTTCAATTCCCAGCAACCACGTGGTGGCTCACAACCAGCTGTAATGGGATCCAATGCCTTCTGGTGTGTGCCATATATAATAAATAAATAAATACTTCTTTTTAAAAAATATCTAAAATAGGTGTACGTTATAAACATAGAATAAGCCGGGCAGTGGTGGCGCACGCCTTTAGTCCCAGCACTTGGGAGGCAGAGGCAGGCAGATTTCTGAGTTCGAGGCCAGCCTAGTCTACCAAGTGAGTTCCAGGACAGCCAAGGCTATATAGAGAAACCCTGTCTCGAAAAAACAAAAACAAAAACAAAAACAAAAACAAAAAAAAAAAAACAAAAAACAAAAAAAAAAACAAAAAAAACAAACAAACAAAAAAAAACCCATAGAATATAATGAGGGGCTGGGAGGAAGAGAGAATTGTTGAGTTTGGGGATTTTTTGGTTTTGTTTGAGACAGGGTCTCACTGTGTAGTCCTGGCTAGCCTAAAACTTTTATCCACCTGCTTCTGCCTCCTAAGTGCTGAGATTAAAGGTTGTGCTAGCACACTCAGATTGGAAATAATTATTATAATAGGATAATATTGTGGCCCTAAGTAAAACCACTGAATTACACATTTAAACAAGATAAACAGGCCAGACATAGTGGTACATGACTTTAATCTCAGCATACAAGAGGCAGAGTCAGGTAGATCTCTGTAAGTTCAAGGTCTACACAGTGAGACTCTGTCTTGAGAAAAGCAAAATACTTAGCCAGGCATAGTGGTGTACACCTTTAGTCCCAGCACTCTGCAAAAGCAGGCAGAACTGAGTCTGAGCCCCTCCTGATCTAAAGAGAGAGCTCTAGGACAGCCAGGACTACACAGAGAAATTCTTGTCTCAAAAAAAAAAAAAAAGAAAGAAAGAGAAAAAAAAAAAAAACTAAAGTGGACAAACAGCACATTTATTTTATGTTGAAGGTCTTTAGCACACACACAGTCAAACCCTTATAGCTGAGCCAGATAGCACGGGGGTCAGCTGGCTTTCCTGATAAGACAAGTAAAGGCCCTGGCACAGAGCTCAATGGAACGCATCAGAGCAGTCTGTACTCTGGCCTTGTGTCAGGGCCAGAAATAAGAAGCCCCTCTCTGCTTGCACAGAGCAAACGAGAACAATAGAGAAAACAAACCCAGCTCTTCTCACTGGCTCTCAATTTTCTCTCAGAAGGAAGGTGGATCTTATGAGCCACCAAATCCTTGGGCACCTTAAATAATGACCACGTATGGTGCAGGATTTATTTGGCTACAGGACTTCAAGACTTTAAATTTAAAAGTTCTGTCAATGCGATAGCTCTGGTAAGGAATGATACAAGAGAGGAGGGAAAAAGGAGAAAAACAAAAGGCCCGAGGCTCAGGGCTGAGATGGCTCTGGGTAGCTGTGGGAAGCTGAAAGCCCACCCTCTCTGATTTAAAATCAAAAGGATCATGTTTGGTCAAAAAGATCATGTTTGGTGGTGGCAAATACCTTTAAACCTATCTGAGGAAGAGGCAGGTGTATTTCTGAATTTAAGGACAGCCTAGACTACAGCGTGAGTTCCAGGACAGCCAGGGCTACACAGAGAAATCCTGTCTTGAAAAACCAAAAGAAAAAAGAAGTCCCAGATCTCCAAGGAGCCCCAGGGATTCACCCAGGAGCTTCACCTTGACATCTAACACTTGAGCCACAGCTCATCAGCTGGCAAGCTTGTTCCTCTCAGAACTTGGCCAAAAAAAAAAAAAAAAAAAAAAAAAACCAACAGACTCAATAACAGAGAGGACTCTAGGACAGTGGCTACAAAATGGTTCCTGGAAGACCATTCAGGCAAAACATCAACTGACATTTAGGTCTGAAATGAGAACTAACACTTGGCACTGGAGACTGTATTTCATAGTCTGATGAGCCCACTTAAAATCACAGACTATCATGGTACCAGCTACTATGTGCACCTTGTTCCTCCAGCAACCACAGCCCATTGCCAGGAAGCCATGGAGCTCACTGAGAGGAGGGGCATAACAAATCCCAGCACTATTCAGGGAGAAATAATCCAAAAGGCAAAAAGGCTTTGAGTCAAGATGTGCTCCCATAGAGAAAGGTGGCTCAGAGTGGGTTTGAGGGAACCCTTGGTACACTCACTGCCACTGCCACTCAGGAAGTATGCCAAGCAAGAACAGCCCACACAGACAATCCTAGGCTACACAGCTCTGGGCTCCTTCTCTAAAAGACCAACAGTCTTTTTTTTGTTGTTGTTTTTGTTTTTTTTTGTTTTTGTTTTCTTGTTTGACAGGGTTTCTCTGTGTAGCCCTGACTGTCCTGGAACTCACTTGGTAGACCAGGCTGAAAGGCCAACAGTCTTAAAATTAAGTCTTGACTTTCCAGATCCTTCCCATTAAAAAAACCAAACACACTATCCTTAACCAGGGGTGCAGTCACTCAGTATCTCAGCTTAATGTGAGAAGGGTTCCCATCAAATTCTATGTGTGGTAGACTCTGGACTCAAACCTCTACCTCTTTAGCTTTAAGTAATCAGGACCAGGGCACAGCCATCCATAAACATGATAAATGTGCTTAAGTACTCAGGCATAAACCATTTAACTCTAGAGCAGTGGTTTTCTCAGAGTCAGCCCTGACTCGCCTGAATCCCAGGTACTAAGGAGATTGAGGCAAGAAAATCCCAAGTTCAAGGCTGGCCTGCACTATGAAAGAAATTCAAAGGCATCATAGGAAATCTACTTAGACTCTGTCTTCGAATAAGGCTGGACAATGGTAGTACACACCTTTAATTCCAGTGCTTGAGAAGAAGCAGCAGACAATCTCTGAGTTCGAGACCAGCCTGATCCACAAAATAAGTTCCAGGACAGACAGAGTTACACAGAGAAATCCTGTCACAAAAAACAAAGACAGACAGACAGACAGACAGACAGACAGACAGACAGGTTGACTGACTATAGGTAAAGGGCTGTAACTCTGTTGAAATAGTACTTGTCTAGCAAGCAGCAAGACCTGAGTTCAATCTCCAGCACCATATAATCGAGATGTGGGGACGCACAGACACAGACGCAGACACGTGCACGCGCACACGCACGCGCACACGCACACACACCTAGCACTTTAGAAGTAGATCCAAGGCTATCCTCTATAGCTTAGTGACTTTCAGGAAATTCTAGAATACATGAAACCTTGTCTCAAAAACAAAGACTGGAAAGCTAGCTCAACAGTTAAAAGAGTGCTAGCTACTCTTTCAGAGGACTTACATTACATTCTCAGCACCCTGTCAGGCAGCTCACAGTTACCTGCCTATAATTCCAACTCCAGAGTATCTGACACCATCCTCTGTCCTCTATAAATACATGAACACACATGTGCACATATACACAGACTCACACACATACCCATAATAAGTAGTAATTAATAATATATATCAGTGGCAGAGCCTACCATACACAAGCCCAGGGTCAGATCCCTAGAGCTAAAAAATAAACATAACAACACTGCTGTCCTGTGTGCTTGTTTCTGACAGGATCTCACTCTGTGGCCTAGGTTGGCCCCTATCTAATGCACAACACTCCTTCTCCCACACTCTTCAAATTGTGGAGTAACACGAGCACCACACCCACTTAAAATATGTATCTATTAGAGGCTGGAGAGATGGCTCATCAGCTCAGAGCACTGGCTGTGCTTCCAGCAGACCTGAGTCTAGTGCCCAGCACTCACAACCACCTGTATGTAATTCTAGCTCCAGGAGACCTAATCCCCTGTTCTGGCCTCTGAAGGCACTCCCATACACATATACATACACAGGCGTACATATACACAAATAATTTTTTAAAGTATTTTTAGCCAGATGCAGTGGGCACATGCCTTTAATCCCAGCACTAAGGAGGCAGAGGCAGAAGAAATACTTTGAGTTTGAAGCCAGCCTGGTCTATGTATCAAGTTCAAGGCTAGGCAGGAATACATAATAAAACCCTGCCTGGTGGTGGTAGTTTACGCCTTTAATCCCAGCAGTCAGGAGCAGAGGCAGGTGAATCTCCAAGTTTAGGCCAGCCTGGTCTAGAGTGAGTTCCAGGACAGTTAGGGCTGTACACAGAGAAACTCAGTCTGGAAAAACAAAACAAACTCACATTTCTTAGCCAGGTACAGTGACACAAACCTTTAATCACAGCACTTAGGAGGCAAAAAGAGAATCTCTGTGAGTTCAAAGCCAGCCTGGTCTACACAGCAAGTTCCAGGCTCTGCTGCCTACTTTCATGTTCCAATCACCTCTGCCCTGAAGGCTGGTAGATTTCATCTTAGGCTGGAACTGTGACAAAAATGTCAACTGCCTGGTATACTGTGAATTGAGAAAAAACCTGAGCTAGAATGAATCCTATTATCAATATTTGCCCTCGAAGCTCAGGATATAATGGTGTCTTTGAGCCCTGACATTTGTCATTCCTGACTAGTTAGGGTTATCACTGCTGTGTTGAAACACCATGACCAAAGCAACTTGAGGAGGAAAGTTTTTATTTGGCTTTTGTTTCTAAATCACTGTTCATCATTGAACAAAGTCAGGACAGGAACTCAAGCAGGACAGGAACCTGGAGGCAGGACTGACACAGAAGCCATGGAGAAGTGCTGCTTACTGGCTTGCTCCCCATGCCTTCTCAGCCTGCTTCCTTATACAACTCAGGACCAGCACCCCAGGGGTGCCACAGCCCACAGTTGGCTGGACCCTCCCCCATCAATCACTATTTAAGAAAATGCTTATAGGCTTGCCTACAGCTTGATTTGCCAGAGGCATTTTTTCAATTAAGGTTCCCTCCTCTCTGATGATATGTGTTGTGTTAAGCTGATATAAAATTAGCCAGCACACTGACCTAAACTAAAGTTTCCTGGAATCTTAAGATACCGTCTAAGACAAGAACAGAGGCAGGAGAGGGGCGGAAAGAACTTTGCTGGACCCTCTCAAATCCTTACATGTGTGGTCCAGGGCATCTTGTTCTGACATCCTGGTGACAAAAAGACTACTCACTGCTCTATCAAGTCCTCCCGTCCTTGCAAGTCAGCCATGACTCCACATTTTGGTCACAACAAAAACACAGTTAATCTTGAAGCTATGAAGATATTTTATATGGATTCCGAGAGGCAGAAAAACATCCTTGCACTGAGATCAGCTACCTCTTCTCTCAGACACCAGTCTTTTTTCCAACTTGATCTTTGACCACACGTAGACCCCCTCCAGGACTCTACTCTTTCTAGTGGTCTGCTAAATTCTCGCTCTCTGCTCAGCCTGACAAATGCTGGCTTCCCTTCTAACTGGGATTTTCCCCTTTGTACTGACCCATCTACAGAAATAAATCAAGCATTCTGGAGATGGAAGAAGCAAAAGGAGGACAGTCTAGAAATTCCCCTACAGGCTGACCTTTGACCAATGAAGATTTAATTTATAAAGGACCCAAGGAACCAGGGTATGGTGCTGTGTGTCTTTAATCCAACAGTCTGGAGACAGAGGCAGGTGGACTTCAATGAGTTTGAGGCTAGCCTGGTCTACACAGCTTGGTCCAGGCCAGCCAAAGCTACATAGTATAAAACAAAACAAACACTACAGCACTTAGGAGGCAAAAAAGAGAATCTCTGTGAGTTCAAAGCCAGCCTGGTCTACACAGTAAGTTCCAGGCTCTGCTGCCTACTTTCATGTTCCAATCACCTCTGCCCTGAAGGCTGGTAGATTTCATCTTAGGCTGGAACTGTGACAAAAATGTCAACTGCCTGGTATACTGTGAATTGAGAAAAAACCTGGACTAGAATGAATCCTATTATCAATATTTGCCCTCGAAGCTCAAGGTACTCATGGGGTACCACTCATGGGGCAGTGAGATGGCTCAGAGTGTAAAGAAGCTTGCTGCCAAGTCTGCTAACTCAAGTTTTATTGCCAGGATTCACATGATAGAAGAAAACCTATTTTTACAAATTGCCTTCTGACCTCCATGTATTAGGTGTAATGCAAACACTCAAACACACACACACACACACACACACACACACACACACACAATAAAATAAATACTAACTTAAAAATTCAAGAGCACGTCGGGAGGTGGTGGCGCTTGCCTTTAATCCCAGCACTTGGGAGGCAAAGGCAGGCGGATTTCTGAGTTTGAGGCCAGCCTGGTCTACAGAGTGAGTTCCAGAACAGCCAGGACTACACAGAGAAACCCTGTCTCGGGGGGGAAAAAAAAATTCAAGAGCATGCCTTTAATCCCAACACATGAGAGGCAAAGGTAGGCAGATTTCTGGGTCCAAGGGCAGCCTGGTCTATACAGCAAGTTCCAGGACAGCCAGGCTACACAAAGAAACACTGTCTCATAAAACAAAAAGCAATAAAATAAAATAAAATAAAATCCAAGAGCCATAGAGATGGCTTAGTGGATAAAGGTACTCACTGCCAGGACTGAAGACCTGAGTTCAATCCCAGGGCCCACTTGGCAGAAGGAAAAGAAAGGAGGAGACCAGCTCTTGTAAGTTGTCCTCTGACATCCACTGTATATTTAGACACATAGATAATAACCCCAAAGAAAATAACCATTTTTTACATTTTAAAAAGTGTTCTTACTCCCCATTCTGAGCTACAGTTATAATGAGGAGTCCCCACTGGAAAGTAAGTCCCCACTGGAGCTCCCTACTTACGCTGCCCTAGACGGCAATTTTTCCACACAAACATGTTCTCCCTGTGTAGGCCCAAACTAGCCTTGAAGCCAAGCTGGGTTCAAGCTTCTGATCTTCCTGCCTCTGCTACATGAGCAGAACAGTTACCAGTAAAAGCCACCATGCCCAGGACAGTCTACATCTTTTCATGTGTCTTCTGCCCAAAGCATCTGTTTCTTCATTTGTTTGTCTTCAGCATTCCAGCTGCTCTTTGTGATTTTCATCACCATCTCTTCTGCAAGTGTCCAGAGATACAGAAACTCAGAGGTGCAGAAAGAGATCTAAGCCCTGGGCCAACCCAGATAGGGTCCATAACATGGGCTAACAATTCCTATGCTTCTATGGTCACTTGTAGGGATGTATCTCTGTCATCTAAAATAGGCCTCATGGCTGTTCTCCTGGAGCCCAGCCCTAGGACAATCAATGTTCATCCTGGCCTGTAACATGAATGGGTAGGTGTACTGCTACGTGACCAAGCAAGTCAGAGGTGGCTGCTGGTAACCAAAGAGCCTTCCTCAGGGCACTAGCTGAACACAATCCACCAGTGCTCCCTACACCACCTAGCGATCTAGCCTAAGTCGCTGTTCTTGGGTAGAGCCAACCATCACATGTCAGGAGGCCTCCGCCACTAGGATGATGTTACAGTCTATTTTGAGGGTCACACTGAAGCATCTGTCAGCCAGGACAGCCACACCCTCCATGTGTCATCATAAAAAGCTGGGGACATCCACAGGTCCATAAAGTCAGCCTGAGGAACCCAGATGCCCCTTATCTCAGAGGGGCACCCCTGGCAGGGCTTGAGACATCTCCTCACCCTATCAGACCTGCTCTGTAGGTTCAGAGCTCTGATGACTTGGCAAAATTCAGCTGAAGCCCATCAGTCTATGCCAAGCTCTTAGCTCCTTCTACAGAGCCCTCCCTCCTAAACAGGAAGAGCCCAAATGCCCAGCACCTGGGATGAAGCTAATTACCCATTAGAGTCACAAATCCACAGGTAGTGCCTACTGGAAACTCCTACTCACCCCTCACTATACTGCCCAACTTTGAATCCCTTTATGAAAAGCTCTTCTTCGGCCTACTGAGCAGGCAGGCCACAGGCTCCCTGAGGACAAGGCTGATCTATTGCTGTCTTTGCTTCTGCTCTACTGTATCTAGTACAATCAGGATGAAAAAAACAAAACAACAACAAAAACTCTATAAATCCTTGAAATAACACCATTCCGTGGCCCTTGGGAGGCTTAGGAAGCCAGAGACTGAAGTTAGCTGAGCTACAAAGCAACACTGTCTCAGGAGATCACACCCAAAGCAGACAGACCAAACCTTCCTATGAGGGGCTGGAGACAGAGCTCATCGGCTCTTCTCCAAGAATGAGTGCTCTTCTAGAGGACCTGACTTTGATTCCCAGCACCCATGTCAGGTAGGTAACTACCTGGAATGCCAGGTCCACGAGATGTGCTATCATGGTCTAGCCACCTCGAGTACTGTGCTCATAACACATATACCCAAACACACACACACATACACCATCTAACTAAAAATAATAAAACCACTTAAAAAAAAACTTTCAGTAAAACCAAACCAGACTAGCTTAGTGTTTTCTATAAAACACACACACACAAAAAAAAAAGGCGCTTCTTTCTGATGAACTGTGACAATAAAAAAAATGGATTAATAATACCATAGGAACACACAACTCTACAAAAAGATAGGTTTACAAATTCGATGGAAAACTGAGTCGGTCAAGCCCACCAAACAGCATGCCCTTGCTTCTCTAGCCTCAGTGAGCACTCTCCCTGTCTGCCCTACCCCCTGACACTGTGAGCTTGTAAGGATCCAAAAGGACTCTCCTTCACACTAGCCCAGAGAAGACATCCAATAGCAGCCATAATGGGAAAAGTCAGCAGCAGCTCAAACATCTGTCGGGGATCAGACCAGGACATCTGACAGGTGAGGCCATTGCACATCGTAAGCCCTGCAGCCAGGGCAGGCCACCAAACATCTCAGGGACTCACCCACAGAACAAGTCTATCGTCATTCACTCCAGTCATTTTCTAGAGATGCTCAAATGAGACAACACAGGAAGGCTACAAAACCAATAGCTATAGCTACAGTTAATGCTCAGACCATCAACAAGACCTGAGTCAGAAATATGCTACCAACACTCACAGGGAAGAGGCACTGTCTGCCTGTTGGCCTCCTCAAAAACCAAACCTGAAATGGAGTTCTGTACACAGCCAGGGCTACACAGAAAAATCCTGTCTTGAAAAACAAAACAAAAATGAAAGGAAGGAAGGAAGGAAGGAAGGAAGGAAGGAAGGAAGACCTAACCTATAATATGTGGCTCATACCAACAACTGGTTACATCTTAATCACAAAAAGCCTTTCAGGGCCAGGCAGTGGTGGCACACACCTTTAATCCCAGCACTTGGGAGGCAGAGGCAGGTGGATTTTTGAGTTCGAGGCCAGCCTGGTCTACAGAGTGAGTTCCAGGACAGCCAAGGCTATACAGAAAATCCCTGTCTTGAAAAACAAAAAACAAAAAACAAAAAACAAAAAACAAAAGCCTTTCAGGGATTCCAGAAAGTAACCCTGGGGAATCATATACCCACCCCTATCTTACTGCTTTAGCTATCTGTCAACTACAGCAAGCCACTAGAGACACACACAAAAACACACATGACCTTTATAAAACTGAGCCTTCCAGATCAACTCAACAAGTGTATTCAACATAAAAACACTGAGAATAGAATGTAATCAGTTGGCAGAGTATCTGCCTACTGTCCATGAGGCCCTGGGTTTGATTCCCAGCACTGTATAATCAGATGGAGTAGCATGTGTCTGTAATCCTAGCACTGAGGAAGTAAAGCCTGGAGGATCATGAGATCTAGGTCATCTTTCGTCATATAAGAAGTTATAAGCTGGCCTGGACTAGATGAAACTTTGTTATTTAAAAAGGAAAACAAATGCTGGGAAAAGCAGCCTGAGAAAAAATACTCTTAGTTTTGTCAAGAGAGGATCTCATATGTAGCCCTGTTTGGTCTGGGACTTGTCATGTCGACCAGCCTGTCTGCCTCAGCCTCCAGTGCTGGAGATAGAAGGTGTGCCTCACCATGCAGTCACCTTTTTCAGACCTGTAGACAACAAAACAGCCATACAGTCTAACACAGAGCTTCCTTTAGCAAGAGCCACTGGAATCTAGAAGACCAGCTGAAGGAATCTAGATCTCTAAGTCTAAATACTCCCCTTCTGAAAGCCTGCTCTTGTCTCCCACTAGCTCAGCCCTTATCTATGAAAAAGGGTCACAGAAAAAGATCCATTTTTCCTCCCTACAAGTTTAAGAAATACACCCATCAGTCTCCCTGGCAATATCTGAGTCCAGCACCAACATCTCATCTTAGTCAACACTGTAACTATTTCTGAGGTGTTTGTTTTAAGAGGTCATTCTCACTGACACTGATGGAAAGAAATGTAAGCTTCCTATCTGGAAACGAAGCAGATGGGAACGGAAGTTAAAGATGCAACAGATCCCTCGATTAAATTCTAAAGTCACTGAATGTTAAGGTCCAAGGCAGTTTCGATGCTCACTGAACTCCCCAGAGTGACTATAAAGAGACTCAAGCCCCAAGATCCACCCAAGCCCATAGGGCCCTCCAAGGCCAGGATATCACAAAGTCGCTGAGAAAGCAAGCAAGGTTCTAATCCCAACAGTCCTGCCCCAGACTCAGCCTCTTTTTTTGTTTTTTATTTTGTTTTGAGAGAGGGTCTGACAGAATAGTCCTGGCCGTCCTGGAACTCACTCTGTAGACCAGACTGGCCTTGAACTCACAGAGATCTACCTGCCTCTGCCTCCTGAGTGCTGGGACTACAGTCATGCATCATCACGCTCAGTTCAGGCTGAGGCTCTGAACCTGGCGTTTTGCACACAACATAAGAAAGACAGTTGTGAGGAGACAAAAATGATCCTAAAAGCTCAAAAACACACACTCAGGTCCACATGAGTGTCACTGGCAGGGTCTGCAATTCTCCCACAACCAACCTAAGAAAACTTGTCCCTTAGCCAGGTGATGGTAATGGTAGTGGCATGTGCCTTTAATCCCAGCACTCAGGAGGTAGAGGCAGGCAGATCTCTCTGAGTTCAAGACCAGCCTAGTCTACAGAGTGAGTTCCAGGACAGTCAGGGCTACACAGAGAAACCTACACACACACACACACACACACACACACACACACACACACACACACACACAAAAGGGGGGGAAGAAAAGAAAAAAAGAAAACTTGTCCCAAAACAGTTAAAGTCACATTGTGTCACATTGTGGAATAGCTTGGGACACCTGTTTTGTTACAATTACTAGAGGTTAGAAGAGACTGGAGGAATAAGGAAGAGAAGAAAAAAATGTCCCCTCTGATGCCCTGTGTCTGCTTAGGTCACTCTAAAATAGGGAGTCTCCCTAATGCTGACTTTAATAAGATCTTCCTAAAGCTGGTCTAACTGGTGTTCAAGTCCTTGGACTGAAAAACAAGTTTACGAGCAGCAAGGTCACCTGACTCTGACGGTGTGTACACTGTTTATCCAGATGACAGTGGCCACCACAGCTTTGATGAATGCTACACAGACTCTACTATCCCTTTGAAGCTTACTGAGGCCTCTACTTGACTCAATGCCATAAAAAGGAACCTCAACTTCGAAAGGAGGGAAGTCACAAACACCACATGCTAGCAGGGGAAACCCCATTTGCCCTCTGAATTGTTAATGTAAACTTGTTACTTACAACCCTGACTTATGACTATCTAATTACAATACTAAAAAAAGTGCCCTCTGCTCTACCTACAATGTGCCTACTGCTTTCAAAGCCCACTGTTTAGACCAGATCATGTCTCTAGTCAGAGGAGAGGTAGCCCAGATCCAAGTGGGTCAGCAGGCTAACATCAGTCCCTAATACTAGTTCTGGAGCTTCAAACTTTGACAACAGGGAACACCAGTTCTACGTTGAGGAGGGAAAGGGATAGTGAAGAAGGCTTACCCATCTCTTCCTTTGCTGACAATCTTTACTTCAAAATAGTAAATACCACAGGCTGCTGGGATGGGGTGGGTGGCACGTACAGAGGCTGCATCTTTGTGATTTTTGCCATGACCTGATATAAGAAGCCAAGGAAGGAATGTCAACACCAGAAAATACAAATGGAGGCCTCCTTTTTCTCTATGCCATGGTGACTTCAACCCTCCCTGGCCAGAAGAAGTTCTTGTACTCTCCGAGGAATAGTAAGACAACTGAGTAAACACTTAAGCCTCCTGCCCAGACCAACAGTCCTGACAGAGATAATGTCCTCTATAACAACAAAACAAGGGTAGACAGAGGCAAGAGAAGTTTGTGGGAGACACTGAATACTGTTGTCTGTCTCTCCAGAATCCAAACAGCCAGGCCTGGAGCCCAGGGGAAGGAAGTGGCAGAAATGGAAGTCATCAACAACAACTTTGGCATACAACCCCCAGCCCAGCCCGGGATGACTGGCAGACAGGCAGCCCATGCACCTACTATGACAATGTTACCACCTCTTTTTGCAAACATTATTGAAACTAAGCCGTGGTAAAGGGTCTAGCATAAGTTGGAGCCAGCTCAGAAAAGAAGGATGGCCCTAAAGTGGAAGGTCCTGTCCAACACTGGTTTTGGACATTTGATGTAGTAGTGTTTGAGTCGGGTATTTAGGAAGAGAGCAAAGGAAGCAGGTAAACCCCGGCCTGGCCAACCCCTCTACTTTGGACGTTCCGCTGGGCTAAGGCCCAACTCTCAGGAAACCCGGGCAAAGAATGGGATAATGGGCACAGCCTCCCTGCAGACGTTCTGGGCTTGTCTCCCAATGGCCAGACCCGCTGATACCTTTGTAATGGACACGGAGGTTTCCCTGGGAGAGGCCGATGTAGTTGTACTTGTCCTTGGGGCTCCAGGAGCGTGGCAGCGGCGTCTCGTGCTGATTAACCGCAGGGTACAAGCGCTGCAGGCGCCGACTCAGTTCCTGCTCTCCAGGTGACGGTAGCCCGCCCCCGGAGTCCCCACTGGAAGAGTCCCCAGCCTGCGGGTTCCCAGCTCCCTGGTCTGCCGTCGCCGCCGCCATCTTGGAGGGAGCTGCTATTGTGTCACTGGGGGCGGGGAGAAGTGCTACTAGATCTGCCTTGCTCAGCCAATGGGCCGTGAGCATCCCAGGGGCGTAGGGAAACTGAGTCCGAGTACGCGCAACCTTTCTTTGGATAGTACTATACTTCGCCAGATTTAGACTACATATCCCACAATGCAGAGCGCTGTAGTAGCCAGCCAACGCGGTCTCCTGAAGAACTTCGGAAGATGTAGTACACAAATGCTCACTCACAAGCCCGTACAACGAAGACTCCGAAACACTGAGAACTACCATTCCCAGCTGGCCAAGTGGCCAGACCTCGAAGCTCTCTTTCCTCATCCATGGTCTGTTTATTCTCCTGCCTCAGTTCTGTAGCTAATATCAAATTTACTGCACTGACTGGTTCTCAGAACACCTCATCCCCGGGGTCTACCTTTACTACTTGGCCTTTCTCCAGACTGCTCACGGGGGCGGAGGGCTGTAGGCGTGGCGCAGCGGTGATCCCGCCCTCAACGCGGAGGCCGCTGGGGGCTGGTCCCCATGGCAACGGACTGTATACTACCGCAACGGCTCCAGCCTGCTTCTGCTCCAAAGTCATGGCCAGCCCCCAGGCGCGTAACAGTTTCTCCAAGCCAAGGTAGCACCTGGCCGGGCTGAGGGCGGGGAGGACTTGAATATTTCCAGAAAGAAAAATGACACTGAACCAGATCGCTGCACTGTCTGTTGGTTTCTGTTCTTTGGGCTAGGACTTCAGCGCCACAGAATCAACGATACAGTTGTAATAGAACTGGACTCGTCAGTTTAGTAAGAACGTTATGTGATGCCAAAAGTGCAGGCGTATTTTATCATTAGATACATAATCTTAGCTAAACACTGACAAACGAAGTGCCTCGTTATAATTATATGTGAAATTCGCACCACAGCTCCTGTATATAAGAAGCACTTAATGTCTAATGAATGTTGTTTCCTGCTCATTCCCAGTAGTGGAAGAAGGGCGAGAGAGGCGACTTCATTCTCAACTCTAAATCTTTCAGGGTCTGCTGCCTTGATAGAAAAAAGTTACAAGGCCAGCCTGTGCTACAGTGAGAGTTCCAGGACAGCCAGGGTTATATGAAGAGACACCATCTTAAAGTAAATGAATTAAAATAATAAGCCTGCAGACGTTCCAAGGACAGGAAATGCCAATGCTATGATTATCCCTGGAGCTTAAAAAAATTAATCTATGCCGGACGTTGGTGGCTCACGCCTTTAATCCCAACTCTTGGGAGGCAGAGGCAGGCGGATTTCTGAGTTCGAGGCCAGCCTGGTCTACCGAGTGAGTTCCAGGACAGCCAGGGCTACACAGAGAAACCCTGTCTCGAAAAAAAAAAAAAATTAGTCTATGAGAAACAAGCAGCAGGTTGAAAGAGAGAGAGCTGTTACCCATCAAAGGCATAATCCAGGAAAGTTACTATCTATGAAAAAAAGTATGTAATAAGGCTAGGACTGTAGCTAGAACGTGCCAGGACCTGGTTTGATCTCCAGCAACACACAGAATATGAAACAGACTCAAATTCTTCATTCATTAGGAAGGGAGCACAATGTCATTTCTATGAGCTGAATTTGATGGTTATGTAAAATATTACTTCACCATTCATGTAGTGACACACTGTTTCCCTTATAGAGATGCAGTGTGGGTTTCCTCCTTCAGACCTTAAAGAGGGTCAACAAGATGGACAGACCAGAACTTAGCACAGTAGAATGTAAGCAGAACCTGATAAAAGAGACCTTAGAGTTTTATATTTCCTTGGAGAATGTTTCTCCTCCTATGGACTTTTCTCCTTTTGTTCTCATATGCCTGCGTGCTACTTTAGTGGGCTGTCTGTGAAGGTCATTCAATACCAGGAAATACTCCTGAGAACCCATTGCCTACAGCCAATTATAACAATGAGTTTTCACCACCATTAATATATAAATTTTGCATTCCTCCTTGAGGATTGGTGTTAAATCATTTTTTTTAAATAGGAGCCTAGCCGGGCAGTGGTGGCACACGCCTTTAATCCCAGCACTTGGGAGGCAGAGGCAGGCGGATTTCTGTGTTCGAGGCCAGCCTGGTCTACAGAGTGAGTTCCAGGACAACCAGAGCTACACGGAGAAACCCTGTCTCTAAAAACAAACAAACAAACAAACAAACAAACAAATAAATAAATAAATAAAATAGGAGCCTATGCTTAACCATGACTCAGTGGTTAAGAGCACTGACTACTCTTCCAGAGGTCCTGAGTTCAATTCCCAGCAACCAAATGGTGGCTCACAACCATCTGTAATGTAATCTGATGCCCTCTTCTGGTGTATCTGAAGACAGCTACAATGTACTCATAAATAAAATAAATATTTAAAGAAAGAAAGAAAGAAAGAAAGAAAGAAAGAAAGAAAGAAAGCCTAGCTGGGCAGTAGTGGCATATGCCTTTAGTTCCAGCACTTGGGAGGCAGACAGGTGAATCTCTGAGTTCAAGGTCAGCCTACAAAATTGAGTCCCAGGACAGCTAAGACTATATAGAGAAAATGGTCTTGAAAACACACACACACGATGAAAGATGATTCAGCAGGTTAAGGATTGCCTGATTACCTGAATCTGATCCCCAGATCCCACATGGTAGAAGGACAAAAGTCATTCCAACAAGTTATCCCTTAATCTCCCCTGTGCCCTGTAGCTCACACATTAATACATGCATACTCACAAGAAGGAAGGAAGGAAGGAAGGAAGGAAGGAAGGAAGGAAGGAAGGAAGGAAGGAAATAAAGAAAGGTTGGGTGAAAGGAAGAGAGGGAAAAGAAAATGGGGCTGGAGGAGGCTTAGCAGGTAAGCTCTTTCTTTTTTTTTTTTTGGTTTTTCGAGACAGGGTTTCTCTGTGTAGTCCTGACTGTCCACTCTATATACCAGGCTGACCTCAAACTCAGAAATCCGCCTGCCTCTGCCTCCAGGTAAGCTCTTTCAAAGGACCTGAGTTTGATTCCCAGTGTCTACAGGTGGTTCACAATCACCTGTAATACCAGCTACAGGGGGATCTGACACCTCTTATGTCTATGGACACCTGCACTCATCTACACACACACATAATTAAAAATAATAAAAATTAAAATATTAGAGTCTGGAGAGATGACTCAGCAGTTAAGAGCACTGCCTGGCTGCTCTTCTAGAAAATCTGGGTGAGATTCTCAGCACCCACAAGGTAGCTCATAACTCTCTTAACTTTTGTTCCAAGGGATCCAATGTTCTCTTCTGCCCTCCTGGGGAAATACTCATATGCATAAAATAATAAAATAAAATTTAAAATGAGAAAAGTAATTAGGGGCTGGAGAGATGGCTCAGTGGTTAAGAGCACTGACTGCTCTTCCAGAGGTCCTAAGTTCAATTCCCAGCAACTACATGGTGGCTCACAACCATCTGTAATGGGATCTGATGCCCTCTTTTGGTGTGTCTGAAGACAGTACATAAAATAAATAAATAATTCTTTTAAAAAATAAAAAGAAAAGTAGTTAGAAATTAATATGTACCTGTCTTAGGGTTTTATTTTTTATTTTATTTTTATTTATTTATTTATTTATTTTTGTTTTTCGAGACAGGGTTTCTCTGTGTAGCCCTGGCTGTCCTGGAACTCACTCTGTAGACCAGGCTGGCCTCGAACTCAGAAATCCGCCTGCCTCTGCCTCCCAAGTGCTGGGATTAAAGGCACATGTCACTAGCACCCAGCTTTAGTCTCACTTTTTTATGAACAAAGAAACTGAGGTACAGCAACATACCTAAAGTCACTAGCTAGCAATACCAACGAACACACAGGTACACAGATCTATCTAGCAGCATACCCTTACCCCACAGATCACTGAATTACCTCTTCTGTTTCCTCTGCTTGGGCCACGCTGGCCATATGTAAGTAGCCCTCTCTGTTTGAATGCCTTTCTACCTTGAGTAAGCCCCTTCCCAAGAGGCTTGACTTTCAAGTTTGAGATCTCTTCAGGACTCATTTTTCTCCTAATCTGCTATTATAATTAACACCTGTACAACTCATTTTAGTCTTTGTAGTATTATGTTTATCTCAGTTTTGTGGGGTTTTTTGTTTTGTTTGTTTGTTTGTTTTGAAATTGAGTTACTACCCGGTGGTGGTGGCACACGCCTTTAGTCCCAGCACTTAAGAGGCAGAGGCAGGCGGATTTCTGAGTTCGAGACCAACCTGGTCTACAGAGTGAGTTCCAGGACAGCCAGGGCTATACAGAGAAACCCTGTCTCGGGAAAAAGAAAGAAAGAAAGAAAGAAACTGAGTTACTCTGTGTAGCCTTGGCTGTCCTAGAAGTAGCTCTGTAGACCAGACTGGCCTCTAATTCACAGAGATCCACCTTCCTCTGCCTCTCAAGTGCTGGCATTAAAGGCCTGTGCCACTGCCAGCCACCTGGTGCTTAACTCACTCATATTTAACCTTTACAAAACTACTGGGAGAAGAATAAGAACTACCTGTTTCTTTAAGAGAAAACTGCTAAAGGAGATTAAATGATTTGCTCAAACCTGATCCTTTTGAAACCCCAGATGCCAGGCCACCACACTCTTTCAGCCATTAAACAATGCCCTCTTCTGGACTGTGCCAGTACCTGTACTCACGAGTAAAGTGTCCAGACTCACAAGCAGGCACAGAGAGAGAGAGAGAGAAAGAGAGAGAAAGAGAGAGACAGAGAGACAGAGACAGAGAGACAGAGACAGAGACAGAGAGACAGAGACAGAGAGACAGAGACAGAGAGAGACAGAGACAGAGACAGAAGAGGGAGACAGAGAGAGAGAGACAGATTAAAAAAGAAGGGAGAGCCCCCTATGGATCTGGGAAGGGTCAGAGGTCAGCAGGACCCCCCTTATGGGCTCTGTCACCCACTGCAGCTTCTTCTCTATGCAGAACAAGTACACTATCTTCAGGAGGAACTCCGGAATCCAAGGGCACTGAGAAACGCAGGCTTTCTCAGAAACGAAGGACTCTGGTTAGTGATGCTCGTCTTTTGACCCCTGCATGTTACCCTCTGCAGCCTGTCTGTTACCCTCTGCAGCCTGTCTGCTCTGCTACAACCCAAAAGCATAACTCAGCAGACTAGCTTCTTCCCAATCAGAGAAGTATGACTCACTCACAGAAGCCAGGCTCACCATGCTCTGGGGGAGGAGGTGAGGGCATGCTGGTCCCTCTTCCTTATCTGAAAGCTGGCCCAGGCTGTCCTTAGTAGAAAAGACTTAGCTCCTTCCCTCAGCACCCTTCACTTTGCAACTCAACATTCTGAAATAGACTTCATTTCCTTATCAGCCTGCTGTGTGTACCAGACACTGCCTGCTGTGACCTGACCCTTTTGTCTTTATGGTTTTAAGACTGGTATGGTACTTGAATTCTATAAAACTGTATGAACAAGCATGTGAAGACACAGTACAGAGTATTTCTCTATTGAGTTTGGTTCTGAGTCCCTCGTTCCTGTTTTTTAAAAATTTTTTGATAGACCAAGCACAGTGGCTCACACCTGTAACTCTGGCACTTGGAGGCTAAGGAAAATTGCTGCAAGTTTAAAGCCAGCCTGGGCTTCAGAGTAAGCTCTAAGGCAGCCTGGGCTACATGAGAGAGACCCTTTCTTACAAAGTATTTGTATAAAAATGAGCGTGGTCAGCTAAGTGTGGTGGCACACACTTGTAATCCCAGCACTTGGGAAGCTGGAACATGAAGCTTTTGAGTTCATGGCCAACCTGGGCTACATAGAAAGATCCCACTCAAACCCCTTTCTCCTTGCCTCCTCCCTCCCCCAAAGGAAAAACTGCCCTATTACCTTACAAAGGTAGTTTAGTTTTATTTTGGCTTTTCTTTTTCAATGTCTTGGATCAAACACATGCTATGAAAGTGCTTTCCACTGAGCTTGCCTCGTTTCTTTTGGAGCTTTTATTAATTTGACATAGGGATGTTGTAATTCAGACAGCAAATAATCATTGTTCAAATCTCAGATGAAAACATCTTATTTGATGGGGCTAGAGTGGATGCCGCAGTAGTTAAGAGCACTTGCTACCCTTGACCCAGGGTCCCGTTCCTAACACTGTAACTGCGGTTCCGGAAGAGCTGATGCCCTCTTCTGACAGCTGCAGACTCCAAGCCTGTATGTGGTGCACTTACATACAGGCAAAATGTTCATATATATGTGTGTGTATATATATATATGTATATATATATATATATATATATATATACACACACACATATATATATAGTGAACAAAATTTTAAAAATTAAATATGTAAAGAGAGGCTGCAATCAGGATGTAAAGTGAATAAATTAATAAATGAAAATACATATGACACAAACTTATTAAAATTTTATATATATATGTGTGTGTGTATGTGTGTCCAACTTAAGGCTCTAGTTGACAATGGAACACTAGGGGTGCTATGTTGCTTTCATGGTGTGAATGTGTTCCTTGGGGAGGATTTGGGAACATATAGACCAAATATGTTATGAAGCTGAGAAATGCCAAGATCAGGACCCTGTCTAAGGAGAAGAGAGCAAATATGGACTCTATAGAGAACACGTTCAGCCACATTCCCGAAGGTGACCTCCTTTTCCATTCTGGCCTTAGCCAGCTTTCCGATGATACCTAACTCAGTGTAGACCTGTAGTTCAAGCACTTTTGCTTTTTATTGCCCCCTTGGTTGGTGTCATCAACTACCAGAGAGAACTGCTCCTCCCGCCATCTCCCGGAAGTAGGGCACCCTCCGGTTTTTACCTGCAGGGGGAAGCAAAGAGCAGGGAACTGAGAGGACCACTGTAAGCGTTGTAGCAGCCCTTGGGCAGAAGCGTTCAACCAGAAGCTAAAAACCCCTGGAAAGAAGCTGTTCTGAGACAGTTTGACACAGTGGTCTCAAACGCATGCTCTTTCACTTTTTTTTTTGTTTGTTTGTTTTTCGAGACAGGGTTTACTTCTGTGTAACCCTGGCTGTCCTGGAACTCACTCGGTAGACCAGGCTGGCCTCGAACTCAGAAATTCGCCTGCCTCCCAAGTGCTGGGATTAAAGGCGTGAGCCACCACTGTCCGGCGCTCTTTCACTTTCACTCCCAAGTGGAATGCTGGGATCACAGGCCACTCCACTAACTAGGTAGAAAGTTTGTTTGTTGTGATAGACCCTTGCGGTGTAGCCCAGACTGGTCCGCCAAGTCATAGTAGTTCTGCTTTAGCTCCCCCGAGCCAGAATTACAGGTGTGAGCCTCCACACTTAAAAAGTCGTTTGTTTGCTTGCTTTCCTCTGGGCCACACATACACCCCGGCCTGAATGTTTTCCTTTAGTTTATTTTTTTAGTTAAAAAACAACAACAAAAAAAACCAAGATGAGCAGGCCTGTGTATGCCTCTCAGAGCAGAGGCGTGTGTGTGTGTGTGTGTGTGTGTGTGTGTGTGTGTGTGTGTGTGTG
>JANHMN010000018.1:30176616-30244622 GCA_030674055.1 Rhabdomys pumilio
GTGTGTGTGTGTGTGTGTGTGTGTGTGTGTGTGTGTGTGTGTGTGTGTGTTGGGATACAGAAGAATATTAGAAAGAGAAGAGGCTGTGGATACAACTCAGTAGTACAGTGCCTACCTACTATGTGTGAAGTGGTTCTGGGTTCAATCCTCAACAATACTAAAAAAGGGAGGGGTGGACTAATGTTGCCATAGTAACCCCAGCTGTCCCTCCCTTAAGCCTTTGCAGTTATCCATGTGTGGCCACCTGTCACCATGGCCTACATACACCAGTGGCCAGACGATTCTACCTAAACGGAAGCCCTGTTCAAATGACAACCGGAATCGAACCAAGTAAGCCAGGGCCAGCCTAATGGGGGATGGACTGATCTAGGCTAGGTATTGGTCCAGGACATAGAACTTAGTGGAGTTTGCGGCCCAGACCAAGAGTGCAAGGATCCATGGGTGGTGCTAGTGACATCTCAGCCCACCATCCTCTGCAGTAGCTGGCAGCAGCAGCCCCTGAGCATCTCCAAGCCCAGGTACCTGGAGCAACTAGAGAACTACCTGCGCAAGGAGCTCCTCCTGCTGGACCTTAGCACGGATTCTGCACAAGAACTGAGGCTGCAGGTCAGAGCCCACAGACCCAACATGTCAAGGGTAGAAAGAAGCCTCATGCATCAGAACTGAATAACAGACCATCACAGGGAAGTGGGCCTCCATTTGTGACTATTCCTCTTTGAAAAGAGGCAAGTCCTTTGACAGAGCCTCTGGCCTGATGGCAACAATGAGAAACTTAAGGAACTAGCTCAGAGACAGAGAGAATGGTCAGTTTAGATGCAGTCCAAACTCTGGTACACATTAGAGAGGAACTCAGTAATGACGAAAAGGAATCTCAGACTTCTGACCTAGACATGACTGAAGCATTTGCTGAAAGCTGGCTGACCCATGGGCCAGGCTCTCAGCACACTCTTACAAGCAGAAGCTTGAAGGCATCCCACAGGCAGTGTTGGAGCTGGGATTCCAACTCAAAGCTGGTTCCAGAGCCTGTATTCATTGCAGTAGGTAATCCTGCCTCCAAAAGCTTTCTGTATTTGCCGACCTAGAGTCTCTTTTCACATCCAAGTGCTTCTGAGGGATGAAAGATGGCTCAGTTGCTGGAAAGCCGACTGCACAAGTGTGAGGGCCTGAGTTGGGATTCCCAGAAGTCACCTAATTAAAGAGCCTGGCCCAGCCACATCTGTAACTCTAGTACTTGGTGGTTGCCAGTGAGAGACAGGCAGATTCCTGGAGTTTATTGGCCAGCTAGCCTTGCCAATTGGTGAACTTCAGGTTCAGTGAGTGAGTGACTTTACCTCAAAGAAGACAACTAATGTAGAATTCTATAAATCACAGCACATGCATACATACCTACATACCGCCATCCTAAATCTAAGTTTGAAAGGAGAATTCTCTCTTCCACTTTGAGTTCAGAACATGAAGCTAGAATCTTCAGAGTCCCATAGGTCTTTGATATAGAGAGGGGCTACAGGCAAGAGACTAATAGATACAAGATCTGGTAGACAAGAAGTTGACTACATGGGCAGCCAGAGTCCACTTGGATAGAATGGCATAGTTGCCCCACACTGGTGGGTGCTAAGCCTCAGAGTTGGCACCAGGTAAGGCCTCATACCTGTTCCTCCTCTCCAGCTCCATGGTGCTAAAAATTTGGGTAGTACTTGGCCAGACTTAGGTTAACTGACAGGCTCATGTGAAAACAGTTCTGAGCCCACTGAAGGTGGGAGCTGTGGATCAGGAAATGATAGGTCCTTTTTTTTTTTTTTTTTTTTTTTTATGGCAGCCTTTCAGGGAGATCTTTGAGTTCTTCATAGAGGATTTCAAGACATACAAGCCATTGTTATCCTCCATCAAGAATGCGTATGAGGTGATGTTGGGTAAGACTGCAGCTCCTTTCTGGGCCCCATCTGGAATGAACAGACTATTCTGAATTTTTGATTCTCTACTGCCGACTGATCTTTCTGGTCGTGTTCTGCGTGCCTCAACCCCTTCTATCCTTTAGAAGGAGGGTGAGGCAATCTGTAGTAATCAGAATCTGAGGAGAGCAAGTGCTTCTGGGAGGAAAGGAGCTCCCTTACCTGCTCAGCAACTCACATGCTAAGCAGCCACAAAACTGAAGGCTTAGGAAGATGAGTTCCTAAGCCTCTCCATGGGAGAGGTCCTGACCCTTACCATGACTCAGCCCCTGGTTTGCTTTTTCTTTTACATGGCTGGAGACTGAACCTAGTGTCTCATATAATAAACAAGTTCTCTATCCTCAGCTGCTGCCTTCCTTTAAAAATAAGTGTGTGGAAAGTGTGGAGAGGCACTGGAGAGATGGTTCTACTATTAAGTACTGGCTATCCTTCCAGAGGACCTGGGTTTAAACTGCAGCACCTACATGTTAGTTAGTCAACAGTTATCTGTAATGCCATTCCCAGGGGATCTGACCTCTTCTTCTGATCTCTGCAGGCACTAGGCACACATGAGTTTCACAGACACACATACAGGCAAAAGACCATGTACACCAATGACCTGTGCAACCAAGAATCTGTGATTCCTGGCTGTTTGTTTTCTATGCCCCCCACCCCTAAAGGGTTTTTCTACCTGTCTGTCTTGTTTTTGTTGTTGTTGTTGTTTTGACAGGGTCTTTCTATGTATTCCTGGCTGTCCTGGAGCTTCTTTGTAGACCAGGGTGGCCTCCAGTTCAGAGATCTGCCTCCTTGGTGTGGTGCTGGGATTAAAGGCATGACCACCACACCCAACCCACCTGTCTTTGCTTAGCCCACCAAAGGGAGAAAATCCGGTCCCTGGAGCCCCTGAAGGCCAAGATTGTCACCGTGAATGAGGACTGCAGTGAGAGAATTCTGGCCATGAGGGCTGAGGAGAGGTACGAAATCTCCGTGCTCAAGAAAGAGAAGATGAATCTGTTAAAACTCATTGATAAAAAGAATGAAGAGAAGATCTCATTGCAGAGTGAGGTGAATGAACGTGGGAGAGCTGACAAAGTCCACATGTTCCTGCTCTACCCATAGCCTGGGGGTGGTGACTGAGGTAATCCCAAACCCTGTCTACCCCTCTGCCTGGAATGGAGGAGCTATCACATTCCCAGAGTCCCCCTATTGTCTTCCCTCTGCCCCTCTCAGATAGACTCCAAGGTGGCTCCAGGCACCAGCAAACTCTCCATGGGCTGAAGCACTGACATCTTGCTAGGTACTCAGGCACAATCGATCACTTTTCTTTTCCTAAGCTGAGGGCACTGGCAAGCACTTATCACACCCTGGAGTGACTAGCTGCCAACCAAGACTCCAAGAGTCACTGAGTCTGCAGCTGTATCTACTACTCCCACTCCCCAGGTGGCTAAACTGAGGAAGAGCCTGGCTGAGGAGTACCTGCGTTACCTTACTGAACGAGATGCCCGCAAAATTCTCATCGGGGACCTGAATGAATTGAGATACCAGCGAGAAGACATGTCACTAGCCCAGAACCCAGGTAATCCAAGCCAGGTTTCTCTCCTAAGGTGCTAAAGTCTGTCTGTAACCATTTACCCTGCTCATTCAACATTACAAATATCTTATTATCCTGTGTCCATATGTGGCCATACATGGTAGGAGATGTCTGGGCTACTAGCTGGGACTGTGGATCTTTTTGCACTAAACGGAGAATCACAGAGTAAAGTAGGAAACTTAACACTGCTGGAAGCTGAGACTCTGGGCAGGAGAAACCTAGTACCACATGCCTTGGGGTTTTCTATTTAAGCCTGAACCCTTAGGGTGGTGATGCTGTAGACCCAACAAATCCCACGCAGAGAAGGTTTATCACTTTTCTGTTGCAGTGGTAAAACACCGTGACTTATAGAAGGAAGCTTTTCTGTGGGATTTGGGGTTCCAAACGGAATAGTAGTCTGCCACCATCATGGCAGAAGGCAGGGCACTGGAACAGCAGCTCAGAGTTCACATCTGATCCACAGTCAGGAAGCAGGGAATACAGTGGGGATGGCACTGAGCCTTTTGAAACCTCAAAGTTGCCCTAGTGACACACCTTCTCCAAGCCATACCTCTTAATCCTTCTCAAACAGTTCCACCAGATAGGGCCCCCTCTATTCAAATAGAGGGCATACCACAAGCACTATTCAACCCAACCCTGAGTATAAGCCCTAGAGCCAGGGTAACAAACTGATGGGCCCCTGGTAGGTGTTTGGGGAGAAGACCCTGTGAAGCTAACACTGGCACTGAAAATGACTCGACAAGACCTGACTCGCACGCAGATGGAACTTAACACGATGAAAGCCAACTTTGGAGATGTTGTACCCAGGAGAGACTTCGAGATGCAAGAGAAGACCAACATGGAGCTTCAAGAGCAGGTGCTTGGTGGGCAGGCAGAGTTTGCCAAGGTAGGGTATGGTTAGGCAGGTGGGTAGCTAGGACCAATCACCTTGCCTACAGCTAGAGAGCCTGAGAGGCGACTATGAGGAAGTCCGAAAGGAGCACGAGATGCTGCTGCAGCTGCACATGAGCACGCTGAAGGAGCGGGACCAGTTCTCTAATGAGCTGCAGGAGATCCAGCGCACCTCCACACCGCGGCCTGACTGGACCAAATGCGAAAGTAATGGGGACTGAGGGGCCCCAGGGCCTGCGGAAGGACACAGACTGGGTTCTAACTTCCTCTCCCAACTTGCAGGTGTTATAGCAGGGGGCCCAGAACGCTGGCTAGTGCTGGCTGAAGGAAAGAATAGTGATCAGTTGGTGGATGTACTCCTGGAGGAAATCGGCATGGGTCTGCTTCGGGAGAAAGACTTCTTCCCTGGCCTGGTAGGGGAGTTCCTGAGCCAGAGACCATTTAAGATTCTGGGGGAACCATCTAGAATTCATTGCAGTTTACAAGCAGGGCAACAGTGGCGTCTAATCATGTGCTGGCACCTGCCTTTCAGGGCTTTGGAGACTCTATCCCTCCCTTCCTTCGGTTTGATGGCCCTGTGAAGAACAAGAAGCCAACCAAGAAGGAGGTGATAAATATCCTTAAGGACGCCTGGAAGGAACGTGTTGCAGAGGAGCAGGTCGGCTCTCATTGGTTATGAAACATTGCTTCCGCAAAACCTCACCTCCAGCTTAAGGAGTTTCCTCAAGATGGTAGGGAATAGAGTGGAGGCCTAATAAGCCTGGGAGACTCTGACCAAGTGTTCTCCTCACCCTGCAGAAGGAGCCCTTTCCAGATTTCTTCTTCAATTTTCTGGAGCGTCGCTTTGGGGTCAATGATGCCATGGCCTGGGCTTATACCATTTTTGAAAATATCAAGCTTTTTCGTTCCAGTGAGATCATGAGTCAGTTCTATGCAGTATTGATGGGAAAGGTAAGCTTTGGTCTAAGTCCTACCTGTTACCCTCAGGGAAATAGAAAGGGCTTTTGTCCCCAGCACAGAACGGCCCTGCCATTACTCTAAACAGCATATTAGTAACTGCTTCCCTCATTGTAGAATTTGGAGAGTGTATATATCAACCAAAGAGAGACCCTGTCCCATCTGCTGAAGGAGTTCATAAGTGCTGACACTCAGAACGAGGGGTTGATAACCATAGAACAGTTCAGGTAAGAGACTGCTCAGACCACTCCAAACTCTAGTCCATTATTTTGGCTGGTCAGGTTCTCACACATGCAGGGAAAGGAGAGCCTCACAGGAAGGGCACAGCCCCAAAGGCTGCTGTCCTCACCAGGTGTGGAGGCATATACTGGGAAATCTAGCACTTGAGAGAGAGAAAAAAAGCAGGAGTCATTTCATTCCAGACCAGCCTAGAACAAAACTGTTTCAAAACATGCCAGACATAGTAGTGCACATTCTTAACCGCAGCACTTGGGAGGCAGAGGCAGGAGGATTCCCTCTTAGTTTGAGGCCATTCTGGTTTACAGGGTGAGTTCCTGGCCAACCAGATTACCATATAGATCTTTTCTCAAAAAACAATTAAAAAAATATTCAAGACAAAACAAAAAGTTTAGGTGGATCATTATGAGTTGAAGGACTCAAAAAAAAAAAAACAAAAAAACAAAAAAACAAAAAAAAAAAAAACTTGCAGAGGGGCTGGAGAGATGGCTCAGGTGTTAAGACTGACTGCTCTTCCAGAGGTCCCGAGTTCAATTCCCAGCAACCACATGGTGGCTCACAACCATCTGTAATGGGATCTGATCCCTCTTCTGGTGTGTCTGAAGACACCTATGGTGTACTCATATAAATAAATCTTTAAACCAAGAAAACAAACTGTTGAAATAATAATGGGCACAGCCCAGGAGGGATGGGAGAGTGAGTCAGCAGTCTCAGTTATTCAGGCCTTGTGGAATTTCTACTTTCCCTGTAGCACCATCCTCAGGACCATGTTTCCTCTCAAGAAGGAAGAGCAGATTCAGGAGCTGATGGAGGCAGTAGGCTGGGGACCAGACAGCAGCAACACAGACACGTTAAACTACCGAGCATTGTTTACGGAGGTAGGCAGGGACACATAACTTGCCAGTCCCTTCCATATTTTTTTTTTTTTTTTTTTTGGTTTTTTGAGACAGGGTTTCTCTGTATAGCCTTGGCTGACCTGGAACTCACTCTGTAGACCAGGCTGGCCTAGAACTCAGAAATCCGCTTGCCTCTGCCTCCCAAGTGCTGGGATTAAAGGCATGCACCACCACCACCGGCTCCCTTCCAGTTTTATTCAGACTACAGTCAATGGCCTTGCCTTGCCTCTCCCTGCCCCACCCCCCAACCCCCCACCCGCAGGATGAGGAAGGCCAGAGCGAGCCACTAGTGCAGAGGCTGTGGGAGCAGTATGAGGATGAGAAGGAAGCGTACCTACATGAACTGAAGCAGGAGCTAGGCATGGATCCGTGAGTGGCCCTGGGGCCCCCAGGGGGTGGGGGAAGTCCTGTTAGAGAGCACCTCAGGTGCCTGAGTCTCCCCAGGCAACAGGTAACATGCTGGGTACCACTACAATCTGAGTAGTTTATAGGTACTTCGAGTCGAGGTACAGAGAGAAGAGCTCAAGCCTGTATATTTATCTTTCTTTCCTTGTGGGGCAGTCTTGAAGAGGTGACCCTACTGAAGCTGCGTGGGACCCTGATGAACATTGATCCTACCATGGACAAGCACACTCTGAGTATCTACCTGGGCCAGGCCTATCAGATCCCTGCGATTGATGTGCCATTGGAGGATGAGGAGAGGCAGGGAATAATTTCGATAAAGGTTGAGACTGCATTTGATCGACTTAAGATGGCAGACACGAAGCGTGTAGGACCTCGAGAGCCAGAGCCAGCAAGCTAGAGCCCCCAAGGGCAACAGAAATACTCCACTGTTGCTAATCTTCTTCTAGTATAAAATTCTTTAATTAAATTCATACTACTTTTCAGGCTGGGGGAAGGCAATCTGGGCAGGCCCTAAGACATGCACCAAAAAGCAGAACAACCCATTTGCAAGACTTTATTGGTGCTACGAGATGAGAAGACCATGATGATTGTATAGGGCTCAAGATGTCCAAGGTAGGGAGGTGCCAGGTAAGGCCTGGTCCTACTGTGCAGGGAAGACAGAATTGCCACTGAATGCACAGGGGATAAGCTGTTGCCGGTACTCCAAGGGCAGGTACCGCTCCACAAGCACATGCATCGAGACTTGGTCAGTGACTAGTCCCTGCCTGTGTGAGAGGAGAAGAGGGTCACACATTATTCATACCAGCCCTCCCACTCAGCCTCCTTTTATGAGCACTCACCGTCGCATCAGCAGCTCTAAGTCCTTTGGCTTCACAGTCTTACGGCCAGCGTGAGCAGCAAATACCTCCAGGTCATTGCAAAGGTGCCGGAAATACTTGTCTAGGCTGCCAATAAGGTTGCAATAGAACAGACTAAAGAGCCTGTTTATGAAATGGCACCTCTACCTCTACCCACTCATATCTAGACTCACCACTTTTCTACTATCTCAAGAGCCTTCTTCTCCACAGGCATCTTAGTATAGAAGCTGAAGAGCTTTATATAGTGACTCAGTCCAGCCTTGTAGGGGTCTTGGTGGTGTCTAGGACCTGCAGTTCGGGTCCTGGATGGAAGCTTAGCTGGCACAGACTCCAGGGGCTCTGAAGATAAGCTGAGGACAGGAGCAGACAGGTGATTGATTTGCTGTTTGGGAAGGCCCCTATTTGAAGACAAGTCCTGCTGGCTCTGCTGAAACTGGGACTGTTGCAAATTAACTTGAACAAGAAACTCAATGGGAATGGGGGAGGGAGGGTACAACACCTTTAATCCCAGCACTGGGGAAGCAGGGGCAGGTGAATCTGAGTTCAAGGCCAGTCTATTGATTGAGTTCCAGGATAGCTAGAACTACACAGAGAAACTCTGTCTCAAAAAAAAAAAAAAACAGGAAGAGGAAGAAGAGGAAGAGGGGGAAGAAGAGGAGAAGGGAGATGGGGAGGAGGAGGAGGGAGAGGAGGAAGAAGAGGAAGAGGAGGAGGAAGAAGAGGAAGAAGAGCAGGAGAAGGAGGAGGTTATTGTCCACAATGACAATGATGACCAGAAACAGCCTGGCCCTTCCCGGTGACCCTGATCTTCCCATCTAGACCCAGCATCCTAGTCAAGCCTCAACATTTATGTTGGTACCTGCTCAAGCTTGTTAAACCTCAGGTCTCAAATCGGACAGTCCCCTCCACCCCACCCACCCCCGTCAGGAATCCACCACTGCCTGTCCCAAGACCAATTAATGTCCTCCAGGAAGCCGCCTATGATTACATACTGAACTAGGAGCTTCTCCCTCACCTAAGCTCTTGTAAACATCTAGGGGCAGGCACCAGGAAGACAGACAGGCAGGCTGTAACTACCAGGCTTGAGCGGCTGTGCTTGGCAATCATCTGCATATGTATGAGGACTTAACAGTGCACAGTGCCAACCTCAGGGCACCCCCTTCCCAACATCCGGGGTTTCTTACACTGCAGCTGCAGGCGATGGGCGTGGCTCACATAACTGATGTGGCTGCTGCGATGGACGTAAGTCATGGGCACTGGAGGATAACTCTTGACTTGCTGCTGAGAAAAGAGTTGTGTCACAAGAGGTTCAGGCTCGACCATTTCACATAGCTGTAAAGGCCTAGTTTCCCTTTCTTAATTCCTAAGGGCCTCATAGAGCTTTAGTTAAGTGATTGCCTTTTACACTCCCTCTGGCCCCTAAAACTACCAGTTCCCAGAAACAGCCCAGGCAAGTTACTTCTGTATGACAGGACCTAAAACGCTAGTAAGACTCAGCTATTGACACCTACAGTCGGCCTCTTACCTGGGCTACCAGGGGTCTCCTCACCCCCTGAAGATCCTTCTCGATCCTTGGGCTCCACAGCTTCATTGGATCCCACTGCTTCTCTTAGTTCTGGAGACGGAGGCTGTGGCTCCGAAAAGGGCAAAGGAGAGGCACCAAAGCCAGTTCTGCTCACTGAGGGGGTGACAAGCAACATGGCAGCATTGACTCAGACTCTCCTGGCCCCATCCCAATTCTGCTCTTGGGGAAGAGGGACTCCTAGGCAGGGGGTTCTGGGGCACACATAAGGGCTGGAGGGGGGAAATCTCTATGCTAACTCTCACCCAGGCTAAGCTGGCTCCAGGTCAGCTGCCCCTCACTCACTCCGGTTCTGCAGCCTGGTTCCAGTTCTTGGTGTCCTGGGGCCCACAACTCTTTCAGCATCTTCAGCCACAGTGTGAGAAGGGTTGGGCAGAGATCGATTCATACTAAGGGGACAGCCATCCAAGGGCTGTGAGAAAGGCTGTGTGTCTTCCAACACTACATCCATTGGCAGAGCAGCCACAGGTGCTCTATGACTGTTACCTGGAGATCAAGAGCCAGATAAATTCTATAGCCAAGGCCCACCTGCTAAAGCCTGGGGCTGTGAGGTGTAGGCAGTGAAACTTCAGGGCTTCTCTGCCTAAGGCACCTCCAAAATGAGATAAACCTACCTTCTAAGCCTGTCACCTTCCCGTGTCCTCCTTGCTAGGCTACTCTTCCTGGCCCTTCCTCTGACATTCCCCAGCCTGTATAACTTGCTCATAGCCCCCAAAACCAATTACTCCTGCCTCAACCATCTATATCCTCTGCTCAGCACCTTCCTTAGACATGAACTAGTCCTCTGGATTCAGGCTCCTGGGTTAGTGCTAACTGGTCATAAAACCTGTTTCCTCCACCCTCAGCCCTGTAGTTCAAGAATATAAAGTAATAAAAGTCACAGAGACACTAAGACTGGACCCACTCTGGTGATTATTCTCTTGCTTTCAGGATAAGGTTTCTCTATGTAGTCTTGGTTGTTCTGTAGAGCAGGCTGGCCTCGAATTTGCAAGTGCACGGGAGGCTCAAACACCTGGCTATGATGGCTATTCTTGGTTGTTACCTTTAACGACATCTGGAATTAACTAAAATCCAAATGACTAGGCACACCTGTTAGGGACTTTTTTTTTTAGATGATTTATTTATTTTTATTTAATGTGCATTAGTGTTTTGTCCACATGTATGTCTGTGTGAGGGTGTCAGAACCCTGGATCTGGAGTTACAGTTATGAGCTGCCATGTGGGTGCTGGGAATTGAACCCATGTCCTCTAGAAAGAACAGTCAGTGCTCTTATCCACTAAACCATCTCTCCAGCCCGAGGGAGTTTTTCTTAAATCATTTGATGTGGGAAGACCCACTTCTTTTTTTTGGGGGGGGGGGGGGGGGGGAGTTTGAGACAGGGTTTCTCTGTATAGACCTGGTTGTCCTGGAACTCACTCTGTAGACCAGGCTGGCCTCAAACTCAGAAATCCGCCTGCCTCTGCCTCCCAAGTGCTGGGATTAAGGGCATGCACCACCACTGCCAGAAGACCCATTTCTAATCCCCCCTCCTTTTTTTTTTTTAAAGATTTTATGTATTTTATTTATATGAGTACACTGTAGCTGTCTTCAGACACACCAGAAGAGGTTATCGGGTCCCATTACAGATGGTTGTGAGCCACCATGTGGTTGCTGGGAATTGAACTCAGGACCTCTGGCTATGCTCTTAACCTCTGTGCCATCTATCTCTCCAGTCCCTGATCCAGATCTTTGAGGTGGGAAGATCCACTTTTAATCTGGGCCACATCTTCTGCTAGCAGCCTATAAGAAGAAGGAAGCTTGTTCTCTCTTTACAAATTTGCTCTTGCTCTCGGTCTGTCAACAGAGCCTACTTATTTCAGATTCCAGCATATACTGAAAACCAGCTGAGACATCCAGCCTGTGGACTTACACTACTGGATTCTTAGACCTTCCATTGATTGGTAGAAAGCAATTGTGGGCTATCGGGACCACAGCCTGTAAGCCATTCTAATAAATCCTTCCCCCTACATCTACAGCCACTCACTCTATAAGCTCTGTTCCTCTAGAGGACCCTGACTAACAGGCCAAAGTACCAGGTAAGTACTTTGTGAGGAAAACAAATTCCTTGATGCCTGGATAAGCTCATACAGTAGCCTTGACCTCATCAAAAGTGGAGCAAGCCTGAGTTCAGTAGAGCCTTCTGTCTGTCACAGAGTGGTAGCTTCTCCCTAAAGCTAAAAGAGGAAAATTACAACCCTACCCGGAAGAGCAGAGGTTACGGAATTATCTTCCAGATCCTGCAAAAGAGCACCAACATTCACAGGTCGGCGTATGGGACGTCTTCGTGCCAGACCAGGTCTCTCCACTGTCTGTGGCTGACCAGGGGGGACAAAGCTGAGGTTGAAGGAGCTGTTATGATAGAAGCAGACACAAGGAAAACCTGAGACACAGCTTCCCCAAAGGGGCTCATCTCTTAGCATATGGTCACCATATTGTATAAACCCCAGAACAGGAAACACAGTACCTGGCCAAGGAGGAAACATCAGCATTCCCACGTGGCTCTATCAGGGCCCATCACGAAAATGTAAGAAGAAGAATCCACAGTGAGTTACTCAAGCCTACAAAAGCTCTCTCAGGGTTTTTCTACCTCTCAAGAGGAGAAAAGAGAAAACAACTCAGGCGTGTCCTAGGTCTCACCTGGGGAGCGAGGCAAGCCCTGGTTCACTTCCTGCTGGAATACTGACAATCTCAGCTTTTGCCTCCTTTTGCCAGGGCCTGTTAGACCCGGAGCCAGGGCTGAGGGGGGTTCCGGTTCAGGAAGCTGTAGCTCCAGGCTATAAGGATGGAGTTTATCTCAGACATGTCAGAAAGCCCAGTTTTATTTTCCTGGGGATCTCAAGAGGTGGCTCAGCCTATGAGGGAAATTCACTGTGTACCTTCCCCGACTGCTTTCCCGTCTAGTTGACCGGGCCACTTCTGGTACTTGTGCTGGCTTCACCACGGGGTCTGGCATCACAGTGGAAGATTCTGGGGCTGTAGAAACAGTAAGGAAAGGGTGGGGCTGACCAAGAAGGACATCATAGGACTGACTGTTGGACTGCACCTAACTTTAACTGGCAGGCTGACACCCACTTACCAGTTAGTAAGATATTCTTCAGCAGGGTCCGGGGTGTCTGCTCCTCCAAGTGCCCACGGTCTTGAACTCGGGCCAATCTGCCAACTGACTATGGGTACAAGCACCACTAGTCTCTTTTTTGGCTTGAGAGCCACTCAAGTTAGGTATCAAAACAAAAATAGGCTTTAGGGTTCTATGAGGTCACTCATGGAGTGGCTGGACACTCACCCTAGCTCCATGGGAATGCCTCCTGGCACTTGTCTTTGTTTGGCTACCCTGCCTCGTAGAGTAGGGTGTTTGAGACCGTTGTCTTTGTGCACTGTGAACAAACAAAACAAAAACAAACAAACAAAAAACAAAACAAAACAAAACCCAACCGGCTCTGAGAATTCTGTCAGAACTGGGAGTGAGGAGCTGGAGATGCAGATGTTTGCCCTCACAAGGAGTTGTGGTTTAAAAGCTCTTTTCCTTCAGGGGCAGGATCCTGGAAACCACTTGTACCATAGAGAAAGAGGATGAAGGGTAGCCCTGAGATACAGACAGACTATGACTGATAGCAGGGGGTGAGGGAAAGCTTCACAGAGGTAAGTCTAGCAGAATAATAAAAGACGGGCAGAGGTCAGTCACGTAGGTTACAAATTGGGAGAGTATTCCCAATCCAGGCATTAGAGTAACAGTCCAAGTAGGAAATTTAAGTTATTTTTAACCTTTCAAGTTGTTGTGAAGGTGTGACAGTAAGTTCCCCATAGGTGACCCCAGCCCTTACACTCCAGTCCAGTGTGTCTCAGACCTCTATCAGTGTTCCCCAGGTACAGCTCCCACCTCATCTCATAAGTTTAAAACATAGCCGGAGGGGTTGGCCAGATTGCTCAGTGGTTAAAGGCACTGCCTCTGAGTCTGGCATCCTGAACTGCATGACCAGGACCCACATGCTGGAAGGCGAGAACCGACTCTTCAAGTTGTCCTTTGACCTCCAAACACTGGATCATCAACACTGACAGTAAATAAATATGCAATGCCACACCTTGAATGAACAAGGACCTGGTGGCACCAACCCTTTAATCCCAGCTACCAGGGAGGTTAAGGAAGGAGGGTGAGGAGTTCAAAGCCTGTTTGGGCTAGCTTCAAGCCAAGCCAAGGGAATCTGTGAGACCCTGTCGCAAAGAAATACCAAAATGACGCTCTGTGGTAGGGTGCTTAATTAGCAGGCATAAGATCCTAGCTCAATCACTAACACTTTGGAAAAAAAAAAAAAAGAAAAAAGAAAACACCTTATCATGAACAAGTCTCCACTTGATCATGATGGCATTCTTCCAAACTGGTGGATGACAACTTCGGTATGCCCTGCTCACGACACTCCGCAAAGTCAGGACAAAGCCCTGCTCTCTAGGAAAGCATCTTTTCCAGTTCCTGCCTCCCGACCTCCCATGGGAACCTCAGCAAGCAGGACTGTACGTGCTCCGAAAGGTGAAGTCATCAGGAAGTACGGGTAGATGTCAGGACAACCTTGGTCAGGGTTGAGTGAAACGGTCCAGAAAACACAGAGCCTTACCCTCTGCTTCTAGAGATCCAACACTTGAATGAGACGCTGTGGTCTCACCCTGGAGCTGAGTCCAATTTGATTAGGAACCCAGAGACAGAGCTCAGCATCTCAGACTATACTCTGAGACTCAGTTTTCCTTTTCAGACGCAAACACCACTCCCCATTCATTCTAGTTGCTCGGGCAACACTCTCACATACCTTGTCTGAGTGCTCCGGCGTTGTCTCGGAGTGCGCGAATCCGCTGTATCCAGCACGCGCCGCAAGAGCGTGCGTACCGTCGGATCGCTTCCAGGACTGCTGAGGTCCGCCATGTTCAGGACCCCACCCCTCCTAACTGCTCAAGCAGCAGCTACCACCCCGTTCCCGCCGCCTCTTTTGAGCCAAGTCTCGCGATGCTGTCACACGGCCCCATGGGAACTGTAGTCCAACATCTGGGGAGCCCGGTCTGACATGATTATGAGTTGATTTTGGAGGCAGTCTCTTGTTAATCCTGGAGAAAAGCTTACAACCAGTTTAGACCTCGTGGTTTCTTCATTAAAAAACAAAGTTAAGGTTTATAATAATGTTAAGGAACTAGGGAACTAGAACTATGGTTCAGCGATAAGGCCTACTTGCTGCCATTGCATAGGACCTGAACCCTTACGGGAAGCTCACAACTGCCAAAAACCAGTGCCAGGCATCTGATGCCCTCCTCTGGTCTCTTCAGACATCAGGCATACATGCAGAGTCAAACGCTGTAGGCAGCCTTCTAGCCTTTACCAGACAAACACTCGGATTGCAGATGTAGCCACTAGGCTAGATATTGATACTCTCACGAACGCACGTGCACAGATACTTTTTGTTTTCAAAACAGCGAGGGATGTAGCCCAAGCTGACCTCAAAATCCCTAGGTAGTCTAAGATAGCCTTGAACTTCTAAACCTCCTGCCTCCACTCCTGTTTGATTGCATCAAGGGTTCTTTCTTTCTTTCTTTCTTTCTTTCTTTCTTTCTTTCCTTCCTTCTGTATAGAATAGTTTATTCAGGGCATGGGAAGGGGAGTTGAGTGAATAGAGACAGAAAGGCAGAGAGAAAAAGAGAGAGAAAGAGGGGTAGAGGTAGGCCATGAGCAAGTGGAGGGAGGGGGGAGGGGAATGGGGAGAGAGCAGGTAAGGAGCTGGAGGAGAAGCAGGCCAGCGAGAAGTACAGGTGTTTTCTGTCATATCCAGTTTACATTATTTTCTTTAGAGGTCTTGGGTTCGTTTCTTTTGTTTTGTGTTGGAGACAGGTTTTGTGTCACTCAGACTTCCCATGCAGCTCATGATAATCTTGAACTTCTGAGTCTCTAACTTCCGACTCCAGAGTTACAGCGTCATAATGCCATGCACCATATATGCAGCGCTAGCAATCAATCCTAGAGTTTGCTGTGTGACAGACAAGCACCTGAACTAACTTGCCAGTTAGATCAGAGATCTCTTGTTATCTAAATTTACTAGATCTTTGTCGATAAATTTTCAAGGTCACTATCAGTTTCCTAAATTTAAGTCCACAAGATTTATTTTAGCCAGGAAAGGTGGAGGCAGAGGCAGGTGATCTCTATGAGTTTGAGGACAGCCTGGTCTGCATATTGAGCTCTAGACTAGGCAGGGCTACACAGTCAGACACTACCTCAAACAAACATTGAAGTAAACAAGCTTCATAGTTACTACATCTCTCTTTCTGTGATCAGTTACATGGCCCTGGCTGGCCTGGGATTTACCATGTATACCACAGGCAGGCTCTGAGCTTGTACTAAGTCATGCTTCTTTTTTTGCCTTTTCAGAGCTGAGAATATAGGCATGGATGACTTCTTTCTGCTTTTGTTGTTGTTTGAGACAGGGTTTCTTTGTGTGATCCTGTGGCTGTCCTGGAACTCAGAGATCTATCTGCCTGCCTCTGTTTCCTGAGTACTGGGATTAAAGGCATTCAGCAACCACCCAGATACTTTCTGCTATTTTTAAATCTTCATTTTTATTTGTTTATTTTATATGTGTGTGGGTATGTTCATGACAGTGCACAAGTAGAAATCAGAGGACTCCTTCCACCATGTGGGTCCCAGAGATTGAATTCAGGTCTTACAGGCTTGGTGGCAAATAATAATACCTACTGAGCCCTCTCACCAGTTCAAGTTTTTTTTGTTTGTTTGTTTAAGATTTATTTATTTTATGTATATGAGTACACTATCACTCTCTTCAGACACACCAGAAGAGGGCATCAGATCCCATTACAGATGGTTGTGAGCCACCATGTGGTTGCTGGGACTTGAACTCAGGACCTCTGGAAGAGCAGTCAGTGATCTTAACCCCCGAGGCATCTGTCTAGCTCCAAGGTTGTTTTTTATTTTTTTTTTTTTTTTTTTTTTTGGTTTTTCAAGACAGGGTTTCTCTGTATAGTCTTGGCTGTCCTGGAACTCACTCTGTAGACCAGGCTGGCCTTGAACTCAGAAATCCACCTGCCTCTGCCTCCCAAGTGCTGGGATTATAACATTGTATAAATGACTCACTCAAGTGGATACACATCTTTCATCCTACTGTGTACCCAGTGGGTTATACATTTTGGATGTGAAAAGAGTCCAGCTGTGGACCCAATTGCTTAGACCAGGAAAACAGGATTTTTCTTTTATTTGCTAGCAAGCAAAGCCCACACAAACAACCAAGATCTCATTGGCTATACTAAAAATGCAATGGTAACATAATATACGGGCTTCTGTCTTGGTTTTGTTTCTAAGGGCCTCCTTCGTGGTAGGCAAGTGCTTAACTCTTTTAGCCCTGTTTTATTTCCAGAGGGGGTCTCACTAAGTTGCCCAGATTGGCCTTGAATTCACTTTGTAGCCCAGGCTGTCCTCAAGCCAGGATCACAGGTCTGCACCATCAGGCTTGCCCTACCCACAAAGACTGTTCCTGGGAGGAAGAACCACTGTTTTGTTATAATGCAAATTTTTTTCACTTAAAACTCAACTTCCTGGTTTCCTGCAGAGTGAAACTCCAAATTCTCTATCAGTATTTAGTTTGTAATCTTTTAGGGCTCTATTCTGGTTGCCCTTTCTAGGCACCTAAATGGCAGGCCTATGTCGTTCCTGTTGCAGCACCCAACAATTCCCCAAGGTAGGGAGATGGGAAGCCAAGCACTGATACTACTCACTTCCAAGTTTCTAAGTGGCCTGTCTAGCCACACCTCCATTCATCATTGTCTTCTTTGTCCAGCTGATTCCATTATGGCTTTTATTGATTAGAAATGTATGGCATTTATTTACCCTTTTTTGTTTGTTTGTTTGTTTTTCGAGACAGGGTTTCTCTGTGTAGCCCTGGCTGTCCTGGAACTCACTCTGTAGACCAGGCTGGCCTCAAACTCAGAAATCCACCTGCCTCTGCCTCCCAAGTGCTGGGATTAAAGGCGTGCGCCACCACCGCCCGGCTATTCACCCTTTATCTAAAAGACAGTCTAATCATTCCCCAGAAGAGAGAGGGTTGGGGTGGACCTGACTGCTCAAAATTTCCTTCCCCTTTACATTCCGGCACACAGTAAGCAGCTAGTAGGGACCTGGTGAGTCCAAGTAAAGTCCAAGTAAGAGGTAGCTGAGAGTCGGGAGTGTTCCCAATATAAGAAATTGACTCCAGAAGTTCTTCTGGGCCGACTCGGTTTTCCTCTGGGCTAAAGAATGCCTTCCACTCCATGGTACTGGCCAGGATTGGAGGATTTTTATAGCAAAGTGCAGAATCTTGTTCAAATCCTGGTCTGCAGGAACTCCACCTCTCCTTTAGGCGGCGCTGCAGTCCGTGGCCGCATCAAAACATTCTTCTGAGGCAGCATGGAACTTGTAGTCTTTGTGTGCTTATACCCAGAGCGCTTGCGCTCATGAGGCTCGCGCTCCGTACCATCAGGATTCCGGGTCCTTGTGAGGGGTAGCCCATGCGACAACGTTCCATTCGAATACATTTTTCCCTTTCACCTACGACGAGCTTCATCTGGAAAATAATCGACTCTGGACAGGATATCGCGGTGCCCGGGAAAAGCAGCCGGAATTAGCCCGCCCCGTCCCGGAAGTGAGCGGCTTCTGGCGCGGTGCATTGTGGGGGGCGTAGTCCTCCTTTCCAGGCGGTCCTTCGCGGCGTCCCCCGGGCCGACTCCGAAGCGCAGGCGGGCGGCCGGGTGGGTAGCGCGGCGCGGGCGGTCCGCAAGCATATTCTGGGCACGGGGCCTCCGCCCGGGACAACTGCGCCGGGCGTCAATAGTGAGAGGCCTGTGAGAGCCTCGCGCGGCGCCGCCCGTCGAGGAGCTGAGGCGGGGGCCAGACCCGGCCGTCGAAGAGCTCAAGAGGCCGGTGGGCCGGGCCGCGCGTCGCAGCCATGCCTGGCTTTACGTGCTGCGTACCGGGCTGCTACAACAACTCACACCGGGACAAGGCGCTGCACTTCTACACGTTTCCCAAGGACGCTGAGCTGCGGCGCCTTTGGCTCAAGAACGTGTCCCGTGCTGGCGTCAGTGGGTGCTTCTCCACCTTCCAGCCCACCACGGGCCACCGTCTCTGCAGCGTTCACTTCCAGGGCGGCCGCAAGACCTACACGGTGCGCGTTCCCACCATTTTCCCGCTGCGTGGCGTCAATGAGCGCAAAGTAGCTCGGAGACCTGCGGGAGCTGCGGCAGCCCGCCGTAGGCAGCAGCAGCAGCAACAACAACAACAGCAGCAGCAGCAGCAGCAACAACAACAACAGCAGCAGCAGCAGCCGTCTCCGTCCTCCTCCACTGCCCAGACTACCCAGTTGCAGCCGAACCTGGTGTCTGCCTCTGCGGCCGTGCTTCTTACCCTCCAGGCCGCTGTAGACAGCAGCCAGGCTCCGGGATCCGTGGTTCCAGCGCCCACGACTCCTTCGGGAGAGGATGTGAAGCCAATCGACCTTACAGTGCAAGTAGAGTTTGCAGCTGCTGAAGGGGCAGCGGCCGCTGCCGCTGCCGCCGCATCAGAGCTAGAGGCTGCTACAGCTGGGCTGGAGGCCGCTGAGTGCACTCTGGGCCCTCAGCTGGTGGTGGTAGGGGAAGAGGGCTTCCCTGATACTGGCTCCGACCACTCATATTCCTTGTCGTCGGGTACCACGGAAGAGGAGCTCCTGCGCAAGCTGAACGAGCAGCGGGACATCTTGGCCCTGATGGAAGTGAAGATGAAAGAGATGAAGGGTAGCATCCGCCACCTGCGTCTTACCGAGGCCAAGCTTCGTGAAGAACTTAGAGAGAAAGATCGCCTGCTTGCCATGGCTGTCATCCGTAAGAAGCACGGAATGTGAATGGTTCCCCCCCAGAAACCTGCAGAATTCGTGACTCCTTCCAGCCTAAGGAATCCTCAGGCAGATGTTGAACTCCCCAATATTCTGGTTGACAGTGCTGAGGTTTAGGACAGAGGACTCCAGTTGGTCAGTTGGCACCCTCATTTGTTTCCTCCTGAAGTAAGAGTTGGGGACTTCAGAATCTGGTGTCACCAGCAGTCATGACTTTGTCTCTCACTCCCCAGTTTATGTTGCAGATTCTGGTTATACAAAGGCTTCAGAACCATTGAACTTGAAACTTACCCTGGAGGAGTGCAGATGGAACTCTTAGGGACTGTGGGTTTGAGAAAACCACATCTTAAGGTTGGCCAGCGATCAGAGACAGTTTTGCTGTGTGTAGTGATAAGAGATCTCAGTAACATCATTTCTCCTTTTCATGCTCCCCGGTTCAGGTGCAGCCTGTGATTCTGATGGGGACTAGTTGATCTGTGCCTCTGCCTCGTAGGACCTCTCTATCCAGAAGGTCATTTATGAGAGCGCTCTGAGTGATTTGCTGATGGAGATCCAGCTTACCAGGGACTTAGGTTTATCTCGTTATGTTTGCTACTGGTTACAAATTCTATTTTCTGTACAATTAGATTGAAGTTTTCACTGTGTTTGGCAAAACAAATTAAACAAAAAAAGTAAGGTTTTTATTTTGGTTTCGACATTTTATTTTTATTAAAGCTAAGTGTCCTTGAAATATGGGGATATAGATCTTGGCCTATTTGAAAGAACAGGCTAGCCCAGAAAGTAGAGATGCTTTAAACAACTGGACCCAGTTTCTCCATAAAGCACATAGATCTTCATAAAGTTCCTTGTTCAGGTCATGTCACCCCAAAGAGTTTGGAAGCTGCAGGAAAGGTCTTGGTTTGTCCATAATTATTTCGCTGAATTGTTGTGTATGTGTACATACATAAATGTGTGTAGAATGGGGGTGCTTGGCAGAGGTGCTATACAGCCTTTTTTTTTTGGAGACAGGGTCTTCTTGGGGTTGGTGACTTAGCTGATTGGTAGAGCACTTGCCTAGCAAGCACAAAGCCCTGGGTTCAACCCTCAGTTCTGGAAAAGAGGGTTGAGGGTGTTTTCTCACTTGTTTGGATCTCACCCAGAGATAGGCTGTTTAGCCAGCCAGTGAGCCTCAGGGAATCTGTGTGTGTGTACCTCCCAGTGCTAGGATTACACATTTGCATCACTTCCTATTTTTTTTTTTTTAATTACATGAGTTTATTACAGTGAGTGTGCTTGCAAGGCAAGCACTTTCCTAACTGAACCATCTTTCCATCCCTTCCCTTGAGTTTTTAAACAAAAAGGTGTGGCTGAAAAGTAAGTGGAGATTGTTTTGGTCCTCTAGATTCTTGATAGTTTTAATTTCCTTTTTTAGGGAGTTGGGGTTGGGGGGAGGGTTGAAACAAGGTCTCTCTCTGTAGTCCTGAGTAGTCTGGGAACTCAGTTTGTAGACCAGGCTGGCCTCCAACTCAAGAGATTTACCTGTCTTTGACTGCCATTAAATCTCTGACTGAGATTAAAAGTGTGCACCACCATGCTGGATTAATTTCGTTCTTGAATTCTCATCTACAGTTGAAGTTTGTTTACCATTTCACCTCTTGGGACATGTAGTGCCTGGAACATGTGTGGATGTAATTACTTAATAAACCAGTGAAGTTCAGAACTAGATGCAGCCTTGGCTTCTTCAGGCACCAAGGACTCTTGCTATGAATACATTCACTTCAGTATACCTTCATTGTGAAAGACATAGATGAGTAGAGAGCATTAGGAATTGGTTTGTAATCCCCACACTGGTTTTGGCTGCCTCTGTCTTTAGATTGGATATTGGAAAGATAAGATGGCATTTTTATCTGTAGTTGTAAGTAATTCAGCTCAAAGCTCATGGGGAGATGTGAATGACTTGTTTTGTTTTTCCAGACTGGGTTTCTGTGTGTAGCTCTTGCTGTCCTGGAACTTAATTTGTGGCCTAGGCTGGCCTCAAACCCAATCTGCCTGCCTCTGCTTCCCAGTGCGGGGATTAAATATGTGCATCACCACTGCCTGATGTGAATGACTTAAACGATTTATATGACTTTGAACTGTGTGTGTGAGTGTGCGTGTGCGTGTGCGTGTGCGTGTGCGTGTGTGTGTGTGTGTGTGTGTGTGTGTGTGTGTGTGTGTGCGTGCGCGCGCGTGCGCGCCTGATTGTAGCTGCCTGAAAAGGCCAGAAGGCCGTTAGATCCCTTGGAGCTGGGGTTACAGGCAGTTGTCAGTCATCCGTGGGTACTGGGAACCAAAACTTGGGTCTTCTGCAAGAGCAGAATGTACTCTTTAACTATTGATTCATCTTTCCAGCTCTGTAAATGCCTTTTAACATTACCTGTTTCTGAGGTGATTGGGACATGCATGAACTCTATCTACTTAGGCTCTGGCTCTGTAAAACTTGACTCATTTCTGAGTTAGTTATAGACCAATCACCTTGCCTGGGGACATGCCCTATGACTGCAAGCTGAAGTGTACCCAAAACACCAAGGTCTACTTCCCTTCTTGTCCTTTGGCTCTGAGTTGGGAAATGGGTCTTGAGAAAGCTACAGTATGTGTTATATAGGTGCCCAGTTTGGGGAGAAGCTGAATCGGCCTTTTAGGTTTAGCTTTGGCTTGTAATCAGGTGGTGAGAGCACAGCAGTTCATTTCCAGGCCACCTGCCAAACTCTTACATGTCAATACTCTTCCCTTGGAGTGGAGGGCTTCCCCATCCTGGGCCACACAGTGTTTCTTTGAGCTCCTATTCTTTGAAAGGACAGCTGCTGTCACCTGGTTCTTTTGAACCATTTAGCAGCATTCCCTGGATCCTTCCTCCTGTCTCATAACTTGCCTGTGTTTTGTTTTCTTGATGGTGGTGAGGCTCCAGATGTGTCACCAACAGGGTAATATGGAGTTCTTAGTGACTTGGTAATAAAACCAAGCAAAGTGGTCTGATAGACAGGGGTCTTTTTTTGTTTTGTTTTGTTTTGAAGACAGGGTTTCTCTGTGTAGTCCTGGCTGTCCTGGAACTCACTCTGTAGACCAGGCTGGCCTCAAACTCAGAAATCCGCCCGACTCTGCCTCCCAAGTGCTGGGATTAAAGGCGTGCGCCACCACCGCCCGGCTTGACAGGGGTCTTAATCAAGAAGCTTAGCCTAGTTTTATCAGTCATCCCTGGGAGGTGGGGTGAGGCTAACATGGGCAAAACACAAGTATTAAAGATTTTTCTGGCCAAGAAGATATAGGGTTAGGGGCGTTTGCAGCCATTTTTCTTTACCGTGGTTCTTTGGGTTGGTAGCACAGTCATTTGTCTAGCACAGGCCTGAGAGGCGTTACTTCAAATATTTGTGTCATCCAGGAAACTGAAAAGGATATTGAAAGTAAAGGGGAACGGGTGGGAAGATTGTTTACAGTCTGAACACTTGGGAAAGTTACACTGAGCCAGTTATTTTTCTTTCAGTAAAAATTAAAGTTGGAGAGTGAGTTGGCTCAGTGGGTAAAGCAACTTGCTCCTAAACCTGAGAACCTGATTTCTAGGTTCCAATGGTGGAAGAACTGACTCCAGTAAGCTTCCTCTGTCCTCCACACCCATGTCATGGCTCATCCCTCCTCAACTCAAATAAAATGTAAAAAAAACAAAAATAGTTGCTCTGTCTGCTGCAACAGAACAAGTAAACCGAGAAATTAAAAAAAAAAAAAAGGAAAGAAAAAAATCCTTTTCGATCCTGTTTTGAAAACACCTTTGTACATGTGTGGTTAACCTCTCCAACTATAGCTTACCTTAGTCTCAATAAAAGCTTAATTAGCTTCCAACTAACTTTGGGGTAAATAGCTCCCTCTAAGACACAGCTAACTCAACGAACAAGGAAAGAGTGGGTTTCGCCCCCGCGGGTTGCGGCTACACCGTGAGTTAGTAGCCTGAGCCTCTAAAAAGTGAGTAGGGTTTGGCCTAAGATACAGCCTAGGGAGGGGCTGCTTGGACAAGCCAGCCGGCTCCAAGCTAGACCAAGCTCCCACGGAGGCGGGGTCAGGCACCAGCGGCCACACAAACCTAGGCGGGGCCAGGCCAGCTGGGACGCGGCTACAACCAAGACCTGATTCTTGCCTGGCGCCAACTCCGTGTTCCAGAGGCTTCCGCTAGACCACAATTCTCAGGGGCTCACCCGGACAGCCTCCCTCCCTAACTTAGCCTCTCCTCCCGCGCTGCGAGCCGTGGCGGCGCCTCTGCTAATGGCATTCTGGGAAATGTAGTTCTATCCAAGTTCACTACAACTCATAAGGAGAGTATTGAGACTACGTTTCCCTGAATGCAGTGGGACGGGCGAGGGAAGGCAAGGGGGAAGGGACAGTCGGTCGCAGACCGCGCTGGGTTGCCGCCGCCGCTGCCGCCATCGTGCCAGCCCCACGGGTGAGTGTTGGGGCCAGCGCGCCGGGGCGGGGGCTGGGCCGCAGGAGCCGCGCTCTAGGCCGCCGGGAGCTTCTGCTTCGAGGCCCTGGGAGGCCCCTCCCTTCTTCACACCCCCACGGCGGCCCGAAGAGGCACGGGGCCCGCACCATGTGTCGCGCGCGGCTCCGCCTACCGCGGATTGTCTGCGGCCGCGGCCCGGGGAATGCTGAGAGCCTGACGGACGCCTGTCCGGGCCGCCTTGTGTTCTGGTTGATGGCCAGATCTTTTTCTCTTGTCCGGACGATCAGGATAGCTCTCAGGGCCCCGCCCTGTGTGGCCTTGCCTGGCTTGCTCGAATCCTGCAACCTCTGCAGGCAGGTTGGCGGGCCGATCCCAGACCCACGTCCCACCACCCGCCGGCGAAGATCCGGGGATGGGCAACGCCACCCAGCTCGCTCCAGAGCCAGCATGGGTAAGGGTTGCCCTCCTGCCGCTGCTGGGGCTTGGGACCATTGCCCGGTTCCAAACCATAGCCCGGCTAGGATGTAGGTGAACGCTTCTCTGCTTGATTGCCTGCTGGGAGTGCACGAAACTTAACCTCTACCTCGGTGGAACCTGTGCTGCAATGTCCAGCATGGAGGACAAGGGCAGGGAATCTGGGGTGGGAGGGGATGCCTCGTGGGACTTTACCTCAGCTAGTCCTGGAAAATCTGGACCTAGTGTCTTTGGAGAGGCAGCTCCCGTTTGGTAGGCCCAGCCTCCACCCTTTTTTATCCATGACTAGGCTCCAGCTCTGGGGTGGGTTGCCTGACTTTGTTATAATGGAGAAAAGATGCCAAAGAAGTGAAATTTGTTTGAGCCTCCAAGGTTTTTGTTAGATTTCTCAGGCAGGGCACAATTCTAATATACATTAGAACCTCCCAGAGTCAGCATAGCATAGCCTGACAGGAAAATGACTCCTTAAGAATAGAATGATGAGGTAGAATTTAATTCATGAACAAATGGACTCCAAGCTTGAGGTCTTTGGGCCCATAGAAGGCAGAAGGGACCTTGTGGTTAGAACTCTGGTTTAGAATGTATTTGCCTTTTGAAGTTGTTTGCGGATCTGGAACTAGAAGTCCCAGAATGTCTTCTTTCTCTTCACATGTACTGAGGCTGCTTGTGAACAGTTAAGAAACTGGTTGGGTCTTGAGAAAGTCTCTTCGCAATGGCACCACAGATCATCCATTACCTTGAGTTTCTGGAGAAGAGATGTATTTAACCAGTTACTATTAGGCAGACTTTGAGAAGGCACTTCTGTTTGAGTGATGGTTAAGGATCTAGTGCTTCCAGGACTTGGTGGAAAGCATCTCTTGTCAGGTTGGATTCTTTGGTCCATTGATTGGCTTCTGTGTCACAGTTCTTAAAGGCCTAAGAGGTCCAGAAGACTCAGGCAAGCAGAGTGCCCAGTCTCTTAGAATGACTGACTTAGGGCCAGAAGACTGAAAGGCCTTTAGCACCCACCGCTCCCTGTTTTTTTGGTTTTCACTTGAAGATTTGTTTTTTTCTCCAGTACAATACTCTGCCCAGTCATTCTCCTTAGTCAAAGGCAACAAGCAAAGACTGCTCAGATCTCATCAGGGCCTACCTTCTATGGATTCACCTTCTCAATCCATATTATAGCTGGTAAGCACATGGAAAGGAAGGCTTCCTCAGTAGGCTCTGGGGAGACTCACCGTGTGTTTCTCTAAGCAGCCAGGGAAGGGCTATCCACAGAAAATAGAAGGTCAAACAAGTGGGATCACTTGGAACTAAAAGCAGTTATTTCCAGACTTTCTTGGAGATAAGGATGTATAACTCAGTTGGTAGGTTTCTTGTTTGATCACTAACACTGAATAAATTGGGTGTGGTGGTACAAGCTTGTAGTCCCATAGTCCCAGCATTATAGAGGTAGGAGCACGAGGATCAGAAGTTATATCTTCAGCTGCATAGGAAATTGAAGTCCAGCCTGGGATGCATGAGACCATCTCAAAGAACTAAAAAACTCCAGCTTGTCTGGATTTTTGATGAGTTATGTTTATGGCTGTAGATCAGCTTGCATATTTCAAGCTTCTGGGTGGCTTGTGCATAGGACTTCTCTCTTTGTCTCTCTCTCTCTCTCTCTCTCTCTTTCTTCTTTTCTGTTTTTTTCTTTTTGTTGTGCTGGGAATCAAACCTTAACTTTAAACACTACGCTATGTATACTCTAGCACCTTCAGGATCAAAAAAAAGATACTGTTCTTCTCCAAGGTGGGCCAGAAATGGAAGGAATTTGGGTCTCTCCTTATTCCTTAAAAGTTCTCAGAAATGTCTATCTGGAATTAGTCATTGCTAGGTGCCCTGACCCCAAGAAGCCCTCGATCTTCCTGGACTTGGCAGGCCATTAGTTCTGAGAGACAAAGGAGAATCCTAAGGTTCTTCAGAATCTCTGTGCCCTCTTCTGTCATGTAAGAAGACATGGGAAGTGGGATCTGGCATGGGACAATTGAGTATAGCTACACAAGGAAGTGACAAATGACTTTTTGTTTGTTTTAGCTAAGAAAGAAAATTATTTTTTAATTGTATTTTTCATTTAAAAATGTATTTTGTGTGTGGGTATGGATGTGCCACAGCTTGTGTGTGGAAATCAGAGGACAGCTTGTAAAAGTCAATTCTTGTCACCATGTGAGTCCCAGGGATCAAACTCAGTTCCTCAGTTCATTAGGTAAACCAACAGGGACTTTTACCTGCTGAACTATGTCATTAGCCCCAACTTTTATTTTGACACGGTATTGCTATGTAATTCAGAGTAGTTCTGAACTTGCCATATAGCCTAGGCTGGGCTTGAACTCTTGCCTCAGCCACCAAACTACTAGGATTATTATACCACCACAATTGGCCTTTTATTATAAAATTTGGTCCATTATTTCTACAATCCCACTTCTGTCTGAACCATGTCTTTTCTGTTCAGCTGCCTTTGCAGTTAGTGTATTGAGATAATGAATGATAAAGGGAGGTGCAGAATTCCCAATTTTTAGAATCAGAAGGTACTTTTTATCAAAAAATGTAAATGGTGTCAGGCAGTGGTGGCGCATGTCTTTAATCCCAGCACTTGGGGGGAGGCAGAGGCAGGTGGATTTCTGAGTTCGAGGCCAGCCTGGTCCACAGAGTGAGTTCCAGGACAGCGAGGGCTACACAGAGAAAACCTGTCTCAAAAAAATCAAAAAAAAAAAAAAAAATGTAAATTGTGACATATACCTGTAGTTCTAGCACTTGTGAGACTGAAGGAGTGATCGTGCATTTCAGACCAGCCTGGAAAGCTTAACAGGACCTTGCTCTCAAAAACAGCATTGATGACAACAAAAACAGTTCAGGCTCTCAACCCCTTTGGGGCTGAATGACCCTTTCACAGGGTCGTCTAAGACCATCAGAAAATACAACATCACAGCAAAATTACAGTTACGAAGTAACAATGAAAATTTTATGGTTGTGGGTGACCCACAAAGTGAGGGACCTTATTAAAAAGGTCTCAGGAGTAGGAAGGTTGAGAACTACTGCTTCAGAGTCAGAGATAGCTAAGTGGGTAAGAATATTTGTAGTCCAAGAGTGAGGACACGAGTTTGAATCCTCAGCACCCTTGTTAAAAGCCTGGCTAAACTCTTAGAACTCCGGCATGGCCAGAAGCTGACAGGAGCTTTGCTGATGCTTGCTGGCTATCAGCCTGGCTCCAAGTTCAGTGAGAGTCTGACTTGAATAAAACCAAGAGCAGGACTTTGATGGTTTCTTTTGACCTTTAGGCACACCTCTGTCCACAACCATGCAAGAGACTTCAGTAGGCGCATCACTCTGTGAGGTGAGAAGACGGGTCAAAGTCAAGCCAAGTGCAGTCGGTTCACATTCTGAATCCCAGCACTTGGGCAGAGGCACAGGGATCTCTAGTGTGAGGCTAGCCTGGTTCAAGTTTAGGACAGCAGGGCTACACAGAAATCTTCTCTCAAAAAACAAAAAATGCAGTTCACGGACAGTCGAAACTATATAGACCCGACTGTCATTAGACCATGTCTCAACAAGCTTCAGGAGTCCCTTAGTGAGGTATTAGCATTTTATTTGACATGAGCAAGGTTTTTTTTTAAAAAAAAAATTTCCCTCTGAATATTCAGATTTCTTTTCCACAAACATTCTTTCGTCCTTTCTCTATGTTTGGCTCTGGGATAAAGCTACGGGGGGGAGAACATAAATCCTGTCAGTCTGTTTCTGATGCTAGAGAAAGTTGTCGGGACTAAAGGTGATGGAGTGATGTTGGCATTGTGTCCCGAGGACTTAGCTGAAGAGAACTGCAAGGACTCTTAATTCTCTGCAGAAGAGGGGGCTTTTAAAGGATTAGAGAGCATTGAGAGCAAAGCCTTAGTGGGTCCTCCTGCCTCTCCAGTGACTGGCAAAAACCATCGGCGTCTGGGGGAGGGGAGGGGTGCTCTCAGAATGCTTAGGAATGTCACCAACATAGTCTGGCCTCTCTCCTTACCTGAAACATGGGTGTGTAACATCTCACTTAACTGAGACTCCCTTGTCATCAGCCTGATCAAGTGACAATCAGTTATTCCTTGAAATCCTGTCCTGTTCCTCCACTTTCCACCTCTGCAGTGACTAGTATTATGTTACAGGCCTAAAGGTCTCCACTATCCTGTTTTAGGTGGTGCTTGTGGTATCGTTCAGTGGTAGAGCATTTGTCTAGCAGGCAGGAGGTCTTAGCTTCAGTTGCCAGCTTTTGTGGGGCAGAGATAAGAAATGAGAAGACTGCTTATTTTAGACAGCATTTCACCTTCTCACTGAGGCCTCTAGGATACAGCCTAGGGTGCCAGACGAAGTAGAGAAGCATTCTCCAAGGACATTAAAAGTTAGGCAGAATTTCTTTGGGCTGCACCTCAGGTGGAATTTTTTATTTTGTTAAGTTTTTTCTTTGTCCTTTTTTTTTTTTTTAATTTTTTTCAACGCAGGGTTTCTCTTTGTAGCCCTGGAAGTCCTAGAATACTCTGTAGATCAGGCTGATCTCAAACTCAGAGATTGGCCTGCCTCTGCCTCCCAAGTGTTGAGATTAAAGGTGTGTGCCACTACCATCCAGCCATTTTGTTAAGTTTTCAAAGGAACCCTTTTCAGATGTTTGTAGGCTTACAGTTCAGTTTGATTCAATTGTACCCCTTCCCAACTTTGTAATTCTGTGATCCTCTGACTTTGACCACATGTAGCGAGAATTGTTGAGTATCTCTCTTCAGGAGCTAGTAATGTACTCCTGGAGTGACTTTTCAAGCCATGTGAATGAGTACGTGATCAGTAAGTGCTCAGGACAACATCTCTCTTCTTTCTTACCCACTCTGACGTGTCTTGGCTGAATGCTTTGCTTAGGTCTAGCTCTGGCTGCAAAAGTGTCAGGAGTGTAGCAGGAATGACCAAGGGTGATTGTGCTTATCAGCCCCAGGGTGCTCACTGCCAGCAGTCATATGGCCAATCTGGGGCCTATGATTCCTTTTGTTGTTGTTGTTCCCTGTTATATGCCAACTCAGTAAGTGCCAGGGGCTGGAGACAGGGCTACCATGAAGGATGAAGACCATCCTTCCCAAAAAGGTTGTGTTAGGCCCTAAGGAGAAGGTTGTTTGCTTTAGTGTCCTTAATAAAATAGAGAAAATTTTGGAATATATGACCTTTTAAAAATTATATGTATATAATATTATTCTTCATTTTATTTTGTTTGTGTATACCAGAATGTATGTACCACATTTGTGCAAGTGCTAGTGAAAGCTGGATGAGGGAGTCAGATCCCTGAAACTGGAGTTCAGGTGGTTGTGCACCACCATGTGGGTGGTGGAAACTGAATCTGGGTCCTCTGCAAAGTAGTAAGTGCTCTTACTGTGTATTCATTCTGTGCTGTGTCTGCTCACAGACATCGACCATAGTACATAGGGGAGGTCAGAGGACAGCCTGTGGGAACCTGTTCTCTCCTTCCACAGTGTGGATCCCGAGGACTGAGCTCAGGTTGTCAGAGCTGGCCAGCAGAATGCCTTTACCTGCTGAGCCACTTCAGTGCAACACCATCCCCCCTTTGTTCTGTGCTACTGGAGATTGAATCTGGGCCTTGGTGGGTAAAGTAGGCAAGTACTCTACTCCTGAGCTGTTTCTTTAGTCCACTGATTTCCACCTGAGCAGAATCATAGTTGTTCTTGTTTTTTTTTTTTTTTTAAAGACTTATTTATTTATTTTATATGAATACACTGCAGCTGCCTTCAGACACACTAGAAGACAGCATCAGATCCCATTACAGATGGTTGTGAGCTACCATGTCGCTGCTGGGAATTGAACTCAGTACCTTTGAAAGAGCACTCAGTGCTCTTAACCGATGAGCCATCTGTCCAGCCTTTTTATTTTGTAATTATTAATGCTAAACATAGTTGGTTTTTGCTGCTTTATAGGTTTTTCTTTTTCCCACCCTTGATATCTTCTCCCCTCCTGTGTTTTCACCCCCTATCACTAGATAGGAAAAAGAAGGAAAAGAGGTTTATAGGTCTCAAATCTGACTTCTTCTTGTTTCTTGTTTGAGCACAACTACTAACAAAATGCAACCAACCATCAGCCTTTCCTTTCAGGGCTCTAGCATTTGTATGCCTTCTGAAAAGTTCCCAGAATTCCAAATGTCACAGTTGCAGAAACTATACCATATCTGCAACTGGCAAAATCACACCCCTGCTAGAGCATGAAGCAGATGATAGCTGCTGGGACAGTCTAAAGCAGCCCTGTATTCCACACAGGTCTTACACTAGTTCTGTGCTGTTTTGGGGTTTTTTTTTTTTTTTTTTTTCTTTGGTTTTTTGAGACAGGGTTTCTCTGTGTAGCCCTGGCTGTCCTGGAACTCACTCTGTAGACCAGGCTGGCCTCAAACTCAGAGATCTGCCTGACTCTGCCTCCCAAGTGCTGGGATTAAAGGCGTGCACCACCACTGCCCGGCTCTGGCTCTGTGTTTTTTGTTTCTTGTTTTGTTTTTGGCTTTCCCCCCACCCCCCTTTTCAAACAGGGTTTCACTGTGTAGCCTTGGCTGTTCTGGAACTCACTCTGCAGATTAGGCTGGCTTCCTGAGTGCTGGGATTAAAGTCCTGTGTTGTCACCACTAATATGCTGCTGGGTTCTTTTGTTGTTTTGTTTTTTAAGGCTTGTCTTATTTTAGTGACTGACCCATGTGAGGCCATAGCCAGGCCACTATGTACAGACAGGAGGGCAGCTTTATTTCCTGGTCTCTTCCTCCTTGGACAGTCTTGATGATCTCTTTCTTCTTGGCCTAGAGGCAGTCCTCCCGGCGCTTCCGTGCTTCTTGGGTCTTAGACCTGCGAGCCTCAGCCTGGTCAGCCAGTAGCTTCTTTCAGGTCTTGTCTGCCTTTGGTTTGTGGATATGCTCCATGAGAATCCGCTTGTTGTTTAATACATTCCCTTTGACCTTCAGGTACAGGCTGTGATACCTATGTGATACATACATATGGTGGTCAGTCTTCTTAGATTCCCGGTATCTCCTGAGAAGCCGGCGCAGGATTCTCATCCTTCTCATCCACATCACCTTCTCCGGCATCCGAGCATTGGCCGTACTTTCTTTTCCCTATGCCCATATATATGCCTGCCCTTCTGTCGGGCCAAGGTCCCCCCTCCCCCGCAGCAATCCAGGGAGCTTCCAGATGATCAGCCTATCTTTGGTCAACTTCCTGATCTGCTGATGGGAGTTGGCATTGGTGATTTCATTGGTCTCATTGGGGTCCAACCAGACCTTCTTTTTACCACAGCAGAGGACACTCAGGCAAGCTTCTTCTGTAGCCTGAGCGTACTCATGGCTATGGACACAGCAGCGAATGGAAAGAGCTGCTGCTCTGTTTTTTAAAGAAATCAAAATTCCAGAATTTTCACTGCATCAAACCTAACCCTTTGAAGCTTTTTGTTTTGTTTTGCTTTTTGAGCTGTATCTCTCTGTAGCCCTGGCTGTCCTGGAACTCAAAGCAGTCTGGCCTTTAACACATATTGATCCATGTATGCATCCCACTCCTGACTCTCAATCTTTTTAAGATGGGTCTCACTACGTTATCCAGGCTGGCCTTTCTCATGCCCCATTCTTGACCTCCAGGCCTGTGCTATCAGTTCCAACTGAATCTCAACCCTCACTGAAACAGGAAAGCCGGCTGCCTCTGGAAGGATCTGTATGGGGCCGTATCACCTTTAGATGGTTTCTAGTCATAGGAAACAATGCAAGCTCTTAGTTGTCCCTGTGGTAAATCAGCTTTGAGCTGTCAGCACATGCTCAGGTATTTCTCATCCCGAGGTGCCTGGAGCTTGCTGATATTAGAAGGGAAGAAAGCATGGGGTTTTCCTTACTGCCTCTGTGTTTCTGGCATCTTGGCTCTCAGCTGCTGAGGTAACTTACTACTTACCTGTTCATTCTGGCCATCTTTGTAGGTAATCAAGTGGTGGCTATGCCAGGGGCCTTTTGAGGTGAAAATAACTATACCAGCCTTGTAGGGCCAATTCGTTCTAAGGCTCAAGTCAGAGGACATATGAAAGAGGGTCTTTTTACCTTCTGTGGACTCTTGCCCTCTGCTCAGTCTTGTGGCATCCCAGCACTGCTGGCCAAGGATGGTAGTGGATGAGCCGGAAGCAGTTAGTGAGGAGCCTCTTGAGAGTGTTCAAGGCCTGAAGCTCAGGTCACAAACAAGCTAAAGAAAGCCTAGGGCTCCAGAGATCTTGTGCAACTACCTGGGAAAGGGAGGTTACTGGGGCAGTAAGTGCAGAGCAGAGTGTAGAATGCAGGTCTCAGGCTTCCGCTCCTGGGTCAGTTGGGGCTCTGGAGGCCTCCAGGCATAGAAAAAGGTCCAAGTGGTGCTAGGAATATATAGACTTCAGGTATCAATCAGTTCCAGGAAAGGGCTCTGCCTGGGCTGACCTCCTATGTATGTACCATAATGTCTCTAAACTTGAAGCAACGGAGTGGTAGGTTGGGCACTTGCCATTCCAGGGTCAAGAATGCCTCCCTGTGTCTAGCCTCTCAGTTGGAGGAGTTGGATAACTCCTTACCACTGGGTTCTGCTCTAGCACTTTGGTTAATTTCTCCCTAATTTGCCCAAGTTACTGGTGTGGAGACAGGACCATAACTCAAGGGAGAAGTGAAACAGGCTAATGGCCAGATCTTCAAGGAATTGCCTGTGTGTCTACCATTTACCATAGCTGCCCCACCCCCAGGTGACTGGAGTCTTTGGATTGAGAGAAAGTGTTGGGGCTGTCTCCACTTGCCACATGTCACTCAGGTAGCTGAGTGGGTCAAAGGATCATTTCCTGGCATCTTGGATACAAGGTGTGGGTGAAGGAGAACTGGGTCACTGAGCCACTTATATTCAGGGTTGCCTAAAACTGACAATTCCAGAATGCAGCCAGCTTAGGTTAGGCTCCCACACATTCATCCTCTTAGTCAACAAAAGTGATTGAGAGCTGGGCCAGGTATAGTGGAAACAGGAGATTAGGATGCCCTGGTCAGGGATTCAGAGCACAATAGAAGATGGTGCTCTGGCAGTGGTGAATGCTGAGTGGAAATAACCTCATGGCTGAGGCACTCATGAACTCTCAGCAGCAGTGGATACCTGCACAGGACTGAGCCCATTGGCATTTCGTCACAGGGGAGGGGCCCTCTCTGAGGAGCTACAGGAAGTTGATAGCTAGTAGTGGTTGGGATTAGCTTGGTTGCGTCACTGTGATTGCCCTGTTCCAGTAAATAACCCCTTACTAATGCTCATGCAAGCAACTTTAGATGCAGTGGGCCACAAGAGAAGAACAGAAAAAGACAGAAGGAGGCAACTTGTTCAGAAGGAAGATAAAAGAAGATAATGGGAGAGAATACAGTCAGAGTTCATTGTATATGAATAAAATCATGAAAGAATAAAGAAATGTGGTCAGAGAATGCATCAGTGAAGAGATGACATTTGATTTGACATGTGACAGAGAACCAGGTATCTAGTTGCAGGAGTATAAGGCCTCAATCTGTTGTAAAACTAGCAAAATGCCCAAGAAAGTAGGTGGCAAAGTCAAGACTAGACAGCCAGGAGGACCAGATAACTCAGGGCCTTGAAGTGTAAGGTCCAGGTGTAAGAACCAGCGAGTGGCTGGGCTGCTGAGTCACTAGCATCAAACCTTGCTTCCATTTCTTGGGGCCTAGGGGTAAAGTGTAGGGAGGCTTGTGGAGCAGGAGTAGCTGCCTGATGAGTGAAAGGTGTGCACTGCTAAGCCTGACTACCTGCCTTCAGTTCCCGGGACCCAAGTGTTAGAAGGATAGACCAGCTCCTGTAAGTTTTCCTCTGCCGTGCACACACTTGGACACGGGCATACACACACAACACACACACACCCCTAAATAAATGCAGTAAAAGGAACAATTGACTTCAAACTTCTCAGGTGGGAATGGCCTAAATCTGTTCTAAAACTACAAAATGTTCAATGTGGTTGTTCACAAGGGAAGAAAGTAGGTGGCAAAGTCAAAATTAGCCAGCCAGGAGAGCTGGATAGCTCAGGACCTTGAAGATACCAGCTACCAGAAAATATTGGAAGGCCACAGACTGCAAGTTACATATTCTGGATTCTATAGTATCATGAGACTAGAGAGGCAGGATTTTCTTTAAGCTACTTTTTATTTTTATTATTTTATGTGTATGAGTGTTAGGCTTGCTGCCCAAGGAGTGGTAAGACTCTGTGAGGGTGCTGGGAGTTGAATCCAGGTCCTTTGCAAGAAGTGCTCTTAACCAAGCAAGGTTTTCCTGTTTTACTTTATTTCATGTAGTCTGGACTGGCCTTGAGCTCCCTATGTAGTCAGAACCTTACACTCCTCATCCTTTTGCCTTCAATTCCCAAGTGGTGGGATTACCAGTGTGTACCACTATACCCAGTCAGAAGACAGGCAGGCGCCCCGCTGGACCTTCCTGTCTTGGGTTGCGGGTGTGTGTATGTGTGTGTGTGTGTGTGTTGGAGGTGCCCAGGTCTTCATACAAAGTAAGTGCTCAACAACTGAGCTACATTCCCAGCCCTTTTATGTCATTACATCTGGGGGGAGGGGCACACTATAATGCATGCAAAAGTCGGAGAATAACTTACAACTATCTGTTCTCTACTTCTGCCATGTTAGTTCCAACAGGTTTGGTAGTAAATGCTTTCATCTACTGAGCCACCGTGCCAGGCTTCTGACCCTTTTTCTGTGTTTGTTTTAATCACGTCTCTCCATACACCATGTGCATGCTGCGTAGAGAGTTTCGGATCCTGTGGAATTGGCGTTATAGGTGGTTGATAGTCAATATATGGATGCTGGAAGCTGAACTTAGGTGTTCTGTAAATTATCTTTTTTTAAAGATGTATTTATTTTATGTATGTGAGTACACTGTAGCTATCTTCAGACACACCAGAAGAGGGCATCACATCCCATTACAGATGGTTGTGAGCCACCATATGGATGCTGGGAATTGAACTCAGGACCTCTGAAAGAGCAGTCAGTGCTCTTAACCTCTGAACCATCTCTCCAGCCTATTATTTATCTTAACTGCTTAGTCATTTTTGTAGTCTCCTGATACTCATTTTTTGTTTGTTTACTTGTTTGTGTTTATGGGTTTTTTTGTTTTTTTGTGTGTGGTTTTTGTTTGTTTATTGTGTTTTGTTTTTGACACAAGGCATCTATCTCTTTAGCATAAACTGACCCCAGAACTCACACAGTATTCCTCTCTAAACCTGGGTGCCAAGATTATGGGCATGAACTACTTACATCCATCCATCTTTAGCCCTTAGAGTAAAAATCTCTGAGAGGGGCCTGGCTTGCTGCTCTCAGAGATTGAAGGCTTCATGCCCAGAGGCTCTTGTTTCAGGGATTCAGTCTGCTCATTTTTATCTTTAAGAGAACTCAGGTTGTCATTGGAGTCCTGGCTCAGAGGCCCACTGAACTAGGAGAGTCCAATTCTACCTACCCGCTGCTGAGCTGGTCTTATTGGTTCATCTCTGACAGTAGTAGTGCAAGGGTTGGGAGTGCACACAAAGTCCTTTGCACAATTGTCTCTTTCCTTGATCTGTGTCTGTTTTTGAGACCAGAGTCTCCATGCTGTGCCGTATCACTGCTATTATAGATTTTGTCTTTGGAGACACTTGACATTTAAAACTACAGATCAAGCTTTTCTTTTAGGTCAGCATTTATGGTTGGTTTCTTAGGGGTGTGAACAACCTGAAATTATCCACAAGATTTGTAGTCTCTACCTTTTTACCTACTTCTTGGCAGCGACTTACAGATTTTGTGATTCTTGGAGGATCTTTGCACCCCAAAAAGCCTAAGGGTTCAGAAAAGGCTGATCTCAAGGGGCGGCAGCTCCTTCAGGAGCCTGGCTCCAGTCAGTCTGTGGGCTGCTGAGGAGAAGCGGGAGGTGTAGCTGTTGGCTTCTCACAAGAGCTGTAGAAGACATAGGATGAAGAGTAGTTTGTTTTTTTGTTTTTGTTCTTTAAGATTTATTTATTTTTATGTGTGTGACTACATTATCACTGTCTTCAGACACACCAGAAGAGGGCATCTGATCCTGTTAAAGATGGTTATGAGCCACCATGTGGTTGCTGGGAATTGAACTCAGGACCTCTGGAGGAAGAATAAGAATTGGCCAAGCAAGTCATTGTATCCTGGCCAGGGATTCACATTCACCACGTCCGGGTGAGCAAGCACTGGGCCTGTTGTGCATGTAGTGTTAGATGCAGAAAGACTGAATGGCCAGCAAGACAGAGATGGGCATAGATTGCCAACAGCACAGCTTAGAGGTTTCATCTTCTTTGTATTGTTCTTTTTTGTTTTGGTTTTGTTTGAGACAGGGTCTAGTGTAATTCTGGGTGCCTAGAACTTACTGTGTAGACCAGGCTACTCTCAAACTCTGGGAACCTCAGCCTTCTGAGAGAGAACGGGGATTAAAGGTGTGCACTGCCTCTCTTCTCCTCCCCCCTCCCCCTCCCCCTCCCCCTCCTCCTCCTCCTCCTCCTCCTCCTCCTCCTCTTCCTCCTCTTCCTCCTCTTCCTCCTCCTCTTCCTCCTCCTCTTCCTCCTCCTCCTCCTTCCCCTCTTCTTCCTTCTTTCTCTCTCTCTCTCTCTCTCTCTCTCTCTCTCTCTCTCTCTCTTTTATTTGTGTGGGTGTTTTGTGTGAGCCTGCTGTCCTTGCAGGCCAGAAGAGAGCATCAGAGTTGGAGAGGTTATGTGGGTGCTGGGAAATAAACCCAGGTTCTCTGGAAAAACAGCCAAAGCTTTTAACCACTTTACCATCTCCAACCCTGTCTTACATTTTTCTTTTTTTAGCTAGGCTTTCACTCTATCTCCGGCTGGTCTTGAACTCACTGTGTTGCTCCCCAGGCTGGCCTTGATCTTCCAACAATCTTTCCACCTCAGCATTCCAAAAGCTGAGGTTATGGGTATATGTCACACCTAACAGTTTATGTTGTATAGTTTTTTTTTGTTTGTTTGTTTGTTTTATTTTGTTTTGTTTTTTAATGTCGTGTTGCCAGAGAAGGTATCAGATTGGAGCTAGAGTTATAAGCAGTTGTTGAATGCCCAGTGTAGATGCTGTGAGCCAAATTCGGATCCTCTAGAAGAGCATAAAAAGATCCTCTATTTACAGCTGAGTGATCTCTCTAGTCCCTTGGTTGGTTCTGTTTGCTTGCTTGTTTGTTTGTTTGTAAGTTACAGGGTCTTACTATATAGCTCTGCCTGGCCTGGATATCACTATGTAGACCAGGCTGCCCTTGAACTCAACAGAGATCCTCCTGCCTCCAAGTACTGGGATAAAAGGCCTGTACCATCACAAACAGATCTTATTTTTTGAAACAAGCGTTTCACTGTACAGTCTATTGGCCTGGAACTACAGCAGTCCTACTGTAGCCTACCAAGTACTAGAATTACAGACATGTACCGTGTTCCTGGCTGCTTATTTTAAGAGGAGTCTTGCTATGTAGCCCTGGCCTGCCTGAGTGCTGGGATTGGAGGAAGGCAATACCAAGCCTAGTTTAGGATTCAGCTTTAACTCAAAGGTAAAGAGAGAGCATGTGACCAATTCTGTGATTTAGGGTTCAGTTGTACAGACCATGCCAGCCCTGATATGTGAACGAGCTTTAGGCAAGCCCTTCTGCATTGTTCAACCTATGCTCCATTTTCTTACATCTACAGCACAGTGACACGGAAACCTTATCACGTGTCATACGTTTGGGTCCATGGTAATACCTGGGGTAAGGGTGTTGGCTCCTGAAGCTGCTTTAGGTCTTGTTAAAGCAAAGATCTTTATGCAATCTTTGGTTTTCTTGTTGTTGTTTTTGTTTTGTTAGTCTGTTTTGTTTTTGAGACAGGGTTTCTAACCCAGGCTGGTGTCTAACTCCTTGTGTAGCCAAGAGATACCTTAATTTTTTGATCCTCCTGCCTCTACCTCCCAAGTGTTGGCATTACAGGCATATGCCACTTACATTTGGTCTTTACATTGCTGAGGGTCACACCTAAGGTTTTGTGCATATTAGGCACGCACTCTCTACCCAGGCCCTGGTTTATTTTCTGTTTTGAGACAGGATACCACTAAATTACTCAAATTGGCCTTGAACTCAATCTGTAACTGGTAGCCCTTAGACCAGGATTCTTCTTGAGTTAGCTTTTCAAATAGCTAGCATTATAGACTTGTAGCACCAGGCCAGACTTTATCCAGTTTTTTTTTTTTTTTTTTGGTTTTTCGAGACAGGGTTTCTCTGTGTAGCCCTGGCTGTCCTGGAACTCACTCGGTAGACCAGGCTGGCCTCGAACTCAGAAATCCACCTGCCTCTGCCTCCCAAGTGCTGGGATTAAAGGCGTGCGCCACCACTGCCTGGCTGGTAGTGTATGCCTTTAATAAAACTCAGGAGGCAGAGTCAGATGGAAAACAGACCAGTCTGGTTTACATAGCAAGTTCTAGACCAGCCCGGGCTACACAGTGAGACTCTATCTCAGATAGATACCTAGGGTAGATAAAAATAGATAGGACAGTACTGCTGGAAGAGGAAAACACTCCCTACTTCCTATGCTGCCCCACTGTCTCAGCACACGCCCGCACGATTCTCTGCTCTCAGTCTTGCTTTTCTTCTCTTCCATCCCTTGTCTGCTTTGGTGCTGTCACATGCTTGGTGGCGCTGTTTCTTCTCCCTGGTGTGTTCTTTTCTAGGACCTCCCTTGATATGGGCTGAGAGCAGAAGGCAGCCTGATCCTCATTATTCCTGTAGCTTTCCTCGAGAGTTCTTGGGAACTGGGCTAAGTATCTTGGCTTTTGCAGGGTTGGGACATTCTGAGTGGATACTGTGGTAGAAGGTGCAGAGATGTGAGGGTAGGAAAATGTGGACATTTCTTGGGAATTTGGAAATGTGACCAAAATTGGCGTGTGAAACTGGTTATAGATCCTATGCTTCTTCCATTTGTTGCTTTGTTTCTTGGCACAAATGTGAACTGGGACACACCTTGTGTTCCTGTGTACAGGCGTGGCTGGGTCCAAGCTTTCTCCTCTGCTTGTTTTAGACTTTCCTGGACATTTCTTAGTCATCTGAGCATAGTTGCTATTTTTAGTACAGCTACCTCCCAGGGAACTTAAAATAAAACTGGCTTCATTTCCTGGCCTTTCATTGGCTAGAGTATCATCATAGGCTGGAGGATTGGATTTATCTCTGTTCTTTTACTCTGTCCCTTCCTGCTGGTTCTTCTGGCCTTAGTGAGGTCATAGAGACTTAGTACTTACCATGGTAAGCTGCATAACCCCTAGCAGGCTGGAGTCACTGTCTTCAGTTTTGCAGAGGAGGCTGTGGGAGCCCGAGAAGCAGTGATGTGCGTTATCTGACACTTCTCTGCTGGGTAGAAACGTCCTCTCACTGTTATGTCTCAGACCTTTTATCAGGACAGGGATGTGCTCCTCTGCCGTTGGATCCATACAAAACAGCATTGGGTCTCCAGGGCCCACAGGAAATTCAGCTTGTCCTCCCTTGGAGGGCTTTGACAGAGCCAAGTAGCTTTTTCATCAGTGTCTTTGGGATGGTGGCCTTGAGCTATATGGAGACAGCCCCTCAGGAGCCAGGGTAGTGGTGAGACAGGATGCTGCACAGAACTGCCTGCTCATGCTTCATCTGTTTCCCTTTCTCATTCTGTCACAGCTCTTTCTATTCACAGAAGTGAGTAGAAAATATCATTATCTCTGAAGAACTGACACCAGAAAAGACCAGGTCAAGAATCACCTGACCTTAGAGATATTAGGTCGATCCTTGGGACCTACTGTGGTCAGAAATGGAGTCTTTAGAAGCCATGTGTCCTTCCAGCCCCCCATCACATCACATCCCTGAGACAGTATTGGAAGCTTGAAGGCTAAAAGAGAAACATTCTACACAGAAATGTCGGTAGTTTCTGGTCTGATTAGTGGGTAGAATGGCAGTAACTCTGGCCTTGGAGGTTATTGAAAGGATTAAATTAAAACGTGGAACTGGGGCTGGTTCCTTCTTCTCCCCTTATTAGACGTAGGGCCTATTCTGGTCTTCCTTTACCCTGGGTATATCCTCAACACCGGTCTTGTATACCTGGCACCCTCTGTCATCAACTTAGAAGTCCTTAGAAGATGGGCTAAAAGTGGTTCCTACCACTGGTCAGGGTTGGGTAGGTCTGTAAGATCCCCAGGGTTGTCACATACCCTGAAAAAAAAAAATGGGTATCAACAGAGAGTCTTCCTGCATGAGGAGGCTAGGAAAAGACAGGCTACTTCTTGCTTCTGTGGTACTAACATTTCTGTCTTTGTCTTGCTGGTCTTCCAGGTCTCAGTGAGGTGGGTGACTCTCCAGGATGGGAGACAAGCCAATTTGGGAGCAGATTGGATCCAGCTTTATTCAGCATTACTATCAGTTATTTGATAACGACAGAACCCAACTAGGCGCAATTTACGTAAGTCTCCAATGTGAGAGTCAGATAAAACCCTAGGAGATCAATTTGGATATCGAGTAGGATTTGTGGTGTTCTGGACAAGAAGTTTGGACTTTGCCATTCAGTGTGGTTGACACCTTATCAGGTCACATAGTCCTAGGAGTCTCTCTGTAGCAAGTATAGACTAGGATTCATATCCTCTGGAGGCAGCAACCATGAGCATTTTCAGTGTAATGCTGGCTTCTGGAGGCTCCCATGTGCAGCTACTTTTGGGGCCAGAACATCTGAGTGCCTGTGGGGATAAAATAAAGTTAACTCAAGAAGTCTTCTGGGTAGGTTTTTTGTTTGTTTGTTTGTTTTTGTTTTTGTTTTTTTGGGGGGGCGGGGGTTCGAGACAGGGTTTCTCTGTGTAGTCCTGGCTGTCCTGGAACTCTGTAGACCAGGCTGGCCTCTGCCTCCCAAGTGCTAGGATTAAAGGCGTGCGCCACCACTGCCCGGCTATAAAGTTTTTGTTTGTTTGTTTGTTTTGTTTTTTTCCATGAAACTCACTGAGAGTGAGTGACACGGGGAGAACGGGCTGGATTCAAACTCACGAACCCGATGGCGGTTTCCGCCACCAGAGGGCAGGCACTAAATGAGTGCCACCACACGCTTGTGGATTGCTTCATGTTTTAATGATACTCATTTGTTCATTCTTGATTCTGTCTGAGATTCAGCAACACGAGGGCATTCAGTCAGGCTAAGCTAATGGATCTATCCAGGCTAGGAAGGAGTAGCCATAGATCCTGGTTTAGCCATCAGAAGTTGTCAGTATCTCTTCCAGAATGTCAGGGTTCATTCAGAAATCTAAAGAAAGGCATCTTAGAAGTGGGAACAAATTCATCCTAGAAGATAAATTGTCTTTATAAGTTAGAGGGATTGTACCCAGGCCCTCATGCACGTAGAACAGGTGCTCTGTGACTGCCTATACCCCGAGTCGGTTCCTCTCACTATCTCTTCTGGTCACAGGAATCTCAGTTTTGTTCAGACTGGCCTCAGACCTGGATTCCTCTACCTAAGCCTCCCAAGAGGCTGAGAATACAGGTCATTGTAAAATAATTAAAGCAGGTTTGACACTTCCCCTTCTAAAAGACACTTACTTTATCAAGGTCCTAAAGAGTACTTTGTGTATATTGTTCTATAATTACTCAAATGTTTCCTATTTGATGAATGAGGAAACTTAAACTCAGAAAAATAAGCAACTTAGAATTTGTCTAATGTTTCAGTTGGAAGTAGAAGTTCCCACCTCTCCAGCACCGCCTCCCCTAGCATGGGCCCTCACTATGTAGTTTAGGCTAGCTTTAAACACTGCATCATCCTGCCCAGCCTCTCATGGCTAAGTGTGGTGGCACACCCTCTTAATCCCAGCGCTGGAAGGCTGAGGCATGCAGATCTTTTGGGTTTAAAGTTAGCCTGAACTACAAAGTGACACCCTGCCTCAAAAACAAAATAGAGACTGGAGAAATGGCTCAGTGGTTAAGAGCTCTGACTGCGCTTCCAGAGGTCCTGAGTTCAGTTCCCAGCAACCACTTGGTGTCTTACAACCATCTATAATGGGATCTGATGCCCTCTTCTGGTGTGTCTGAAGACAGCTACAGTGCACTCATATACAGAAAATAAATAAATTTTAAAAAGTAAATAAATAAAAATAAAACAAAAAGAAGTAAAGAATTTTGGGGGGACTGAGGTGGGTTCCATACAGGGTTTCTTTGTACGGGCTATCCTGGAACTTGCCAGGGTAGCTACCAACTCAGAGATTGCCTGCCTCTGCCTTTAATCCTGAAGTGCTGGGATTAAAGGCATGCACTACTGCCAGCTGGCAGAAAAAGAATTTCTAATTTAGAAATTATTACTAGTATAAATTTGGGACCCAGCCTTAATTTGATCATGTTTCCAAGATCAAGTAAACAGATATGAACTCATCTCCCCAAGCAAGATCCTTCTGAGGAATTTTTTTCTAAGACTTTCAAGTGCTGAGGCCCTAACTGTATTTCTTTCCTTTACACATTTAGATTGATGCATCATGCCTTACGTGGGAAGGACAGCAGTTCCAGGGAAAAGCTGCCATTGTGGAGAAGCTATCTGTAAGTAAAGTCCAGATTGAGATACAGCTGACTTCTTTCATGCCTCTTCTGACCTCAGCTTACCTCCCATTCTTTCTCTTGCAGAGCCTTCCGTTCCAGAAAATTCAGCATAGTATCACAGCGCAGGACCATCAGCCTACACCAGATAGCTGCATCATCAGCATGGTTGTAGGACAGCTCAAGGTAGCAGTGCCACTGGGTTTCAGGGCAGGAGTAGGCAGGCAAAGCAGAGCCCTGGACTCCTGTGGACTCCAGAGCCTTCCCTGTGGATGTAACCTGCTTATGGGGGGGACATCCAAAGTGACTATCAACAAAACCTATCAAAGTGGCTGCCTAGACCTGCATTGTTTAATGTAACAGCCATGAACCACTGCAGCTGACTTTCTTCCCTTCCCTTTCCTTGGTGCTGGATATTGAGTACATGCTAAACAGATGCTTTCTTACACTGAGCCACTCCCTTGGCCCTACAGTTATTTCTTCATATTTATTTTTGAGGTCAGGTCTCACTGTGTATCCTTTTCTGGCCTAGAGCTTGCTCTGTAGACCAGACTGGCTCCACACAATTTTAAGTTGTGCTAATTAAATTAAAATGTACTTCCTTTGTTGTATAGTTACATTTCAAGTGCTTGTGGTCCGTGGCTGTAGTTGCAGAAAGTTCTAGTGAAGGGAATGGGTCTAGAGCCATTATGGAAAGGGGGTGAGATGAATAGGAACAGGGTCAGGCTGTACTGCCAAACTCTTGGGCTCCTGCGTCATCCTGAGGTATAGATAGACCTGCTGACTGGGCACTTAAGAGATAATCCTCGGATAGCTCTCAGTGGTGCCACCCAAGCTGGTGCTCCTACATTCTCTCTTTAAGACAAGGTCTCCTATGTAAACCACACCCTCTAATTCAGAGATCCTCCTGCCTCTGCTTAATAAGTGCTGAGATGAAAAGAGTGTCCCACCATTACTGGCCCAAGCTGGATCTTCATGTGCCAAGCAAAGCAAATGAAGTCCCACCTTATTTCTCTTTTCTCATAACAAAAAGAAAATGAAAAGAATATATTGTATGTGTTCATGATGCATGTATTATGCCATTCTACACATATGGAGGTTAGAGGAGAACTTGTCTTCTTTCATTTTTACATGAGTCCCAGGTCACTAGGGTCATAGGCCAAGAGCCTTTATCCATTTAAGGTGTGTGTCACTGCCTGTCTCCTTTACTCTTTATCCCTCTTAAGACCTGTCAGGCTGATAATCAGACACTTTCCAAAAAGCCTCTTCCCAAAGCAGAACAGATTGCTTGACTCCTTGGCCAGATCTCCCCTCTCTGGGACTGTGTCACGGTAGGGTTGGTTCAGCACATGCCCATGTGCATTCCCCTCCAGGTCAGCTAGTGCTTCCTGAATCCAGTATGGGTGTGGAAAGAGCGTTCTGTGGCTCTGAACTAGACCCAGGTTTAGTTTTCTATCAGTTCCTCTTGCTGTTTCAGAACGCTGTGCCCAGAACCTGCAACCAAGTAGGCCCTTGGGGTTGAGGAGGCGTTTCCAGGGAGCTCATCCTCTGCTTTCTTAGGCTGAAGTAATTAAGTAGTTCCTCTTCACATCTATTCCTCCTGGTGTTAGTGTCCCAGCTGGAGCTTCAAATGACTGATCCTTGTTAACACTAATTATTAGAAAAAGAAGTGAAGCTGGAGTGCATGTACTAGGCCTCATCCTGGTTTTCTGAATTGTGGTTAGAGGTTTGGGGCCTGCCTTTCTCTGCTGAAGTGTTATGCTGGTCACTCTCCATCCTACTTCAATCCCTTAGAAAATTGTGATCCTATAGTGAACTTTGTGTGTGTTTTATTTGGTTTTTGTTGGGGGCTTATTTGCTTGCTTGCTTGGTTTGTTTGTTTGTTTTAAATAGCCTTGTCATACACACACTGACAGGCATGTGCCATCCGTGCCCAGTGTAAACTCAGCTTTAAGATGTAAAACATTTACTTCGTTTTATCAGTAATTTCTCCTGATTGGACTAACTGGTTTTATTGAACACTTAAGATGGTTCACTATAAATTAATAGTAAGTGCTACAAGAGTCCTTAAAATTTTTGATCACTTTTATCCTGTGAGTTGAGTTAGAAGTCAGGCAAGTCCTCTGCTCTGTTGCCTAGCTAAGTGTTAAAATGTGCCTTGGATATACATGTGAGTGGCCATTTATTGACACCTAAATGACCAGTGGTTTCACACATAGCGATTCACATTCATAAGTACCTATTCTGTACTGGAATTCAGGTTTAAGATAATTAGCGCCTGATCCCAAAATTGTACTACCACTAAACATTCTTTCCATTCCTTAGCTCCCTTACTGAATCTTTGTTTTCTCCGTTCATACAGGCTGATGAAGATCCCATCATGGGTTTCCACCAGATGTTTCTGTTAAAGAACATCAACGATGCTTGGGTTTGCACCAACGACATGTTCAGGCTTGCCCTGCACAACTTCGGCTGACCTCCTCCTGGCCAGATAGTCACGCTGTTTCCTCCTCCCTCTTCCCAATCCTGTCTCACTCCTCCAGATGCTCCAAATATCATACACAAACGAGCAGGGCCGAGGTGGGAGTAGGTGCAGTGCGCCTCTGTCACCACGGTGTTGTGCATGATGTTTGGATGCTAGACTAGTTGCATCTGACAGGAAAAGTTTGTGTTGTACCAGCGCATGCCTTGGAAAGACTTAAGTAATGCAAAAGATTGTCGGTTTTTGGTTTTGTTTTATTTTGTTTTTTTTAATCTACTGACAAGTTGCTCTAGTAACCCAAAGAAGTGAAGGAGAAAGCAGCTGCCTCACCAACCGCCCAGATATTGATTTGTTCAGATGTTTCAATGCCTCATGATACAATAAAACCACAAAAATTTTCTTAACAGTTTAAATTGTTTTAATTAGTTAAGTAGTTGGCTGGGCATCAACAATTCTGGCCCACTGTCTCTCATGCCACCCTCCCCTCTGCCTCACCTTAACAGTACCTGCTGCAAGGAGCAAATTCACTCCAAGTGGCAGTCTCAACTAAGGTCTCAAGCCTGCTAGGGCAGAGTTCTCTCTAACTCCAGGTCTTTCTTTGGAAAGCAGGTTTGGACTGAAGGCTCTTCAGCCAGCTCTGTCTGACTCCTCCTGTGGCTTCTGCTCTGTAGATTTGGGTCTAGTAGCAGGGTAGATACTCTAGCACCTCGAAAGGCCTTGGTAAATATGACTTCCCATGTTTGTACCCTCTGGGTTGAAGTCCTAGATGGAGAGGCCTGCTCTATACCCAAAGTGGATGACATTCAGATGACCACATTCCTCAAGCAAAGCAAGAAAAGCTGTACTGCCTGCTTGGGATTTCAGAGCCAGGCCCCTGGGCGGAGTATCAATTCCACACAATGGACGGAATCATCGTGAAGGAGTCTTGCTCTAGCTCTCCCCTCAAGACTTGTGCAGGGCATTTACACACCGTCTCCTTACTTTCCACATACCCCATACTCTTCAAATCCCAGGAAGTCTTAACTATTATGGCAGTTCCTGCCCTGTTAGTCTGGGCACAGGTCTTGCTCAGTATAATATATAATACAGCTTTTCATCCTTGAGACCTCTGGATAGTATAAAGCTACTAAAATAGCTACTGCAAGCTAGAACCAAGCCCAGGATTTGGGGCTTAGGAATGGCTAGGCACACCTGGAAGCTCCCCCCACCCCACCCCCTGCTCTCTGCCATCCTGAACTGTGAGGGGAGAGTAAAGGTTTCCACATATTCTACAGGTTGCCTGGTTACACCAGCAGAGTCATGAACACTACATAGGAGGTTCCAGTGGGATTGATCTCTTAAGCTGCTGTGTATTGGGGGAAGTAGGGGTGGGAGAGGTAGATGCCAGCTGCCTCTTAATCCACCCTGTATAAAATCTGCAATACAGCTTCTTCCATGTACCTGTGCCTGAAATGTCTGCAATAAAGAGGTGTTTGTAAACTATGGTTTCTTTATTCCTAACTTAAAGTTGCTGTGTGGGACATAGGGTTACTGGGGACAGTTGGTAACAATGCCAGTTTTTGTGGTAGAAACTATCTTCCCCGGCCCTTGTATTTCCTGGGGCTTATGGCCTCGCAGATCTCTTGGTCTTGCTTATTCCTAACGGGGAACAGACCCTTACCAGTTCACCTTATTTAATGTCTGAAAAGTCACTACCTGAGTGATAACGTTGGCTTTCTTGTACCATTATTCATAGTTAATCAGAATGGGCTAGCACCTAGATTGGATCTCCAGAGATAGTAGGGTTTTAGGCAACCCAATGCTCTATGAATACATTTGCTCTTTCTCTAATGAAATTTCCCCTCTACTGGGCTAGTCAGTAGTAAGCAGCCTATGGAGGCTGCCTCTGATAGGAACTAGGTCTCCCGAAGCTCGGAACCTTTCTTCTGCGGTCGTTGTAGGTTCCGGGAGCTAAGGTCAGTGGGACCGGAAGTGGAGGCGGTTGGTGGGGTTGGCAGGGCTCACGGACGCAGTCCGTGTGGCGGTTTGCGAACTGTGGGTAGGTTTTGTGTAGTGCTCTGTCTCCTGCTCTCTAGCGGGGTCGTGGCTGGGTTAAATTGGACACTGTGGGGAGGTAGAGGAACTAACGTCGGGCAAACAGGACTCTCGTGGCTGGGCCCATGGCCTCCTGCGCGAGCATCGACATTGAGGACGCCACGCAGCATCTGCGGGACATCCTCAAACTGGACCGGCCCGCCGGAGGTGAGCCGGGATGGGGTGGGTAGTCTCTTAGCGAAGTGGAGAACGTATGACCTGAATCTGAACCGTTTTCGGGTGCCGCAGGTTCCTTTAGTCAGACTCAGAATCCTCCTGTTGGATTGCGGAGGACAGAAATTGGACATGGATGATCCCTGGGTATATCCAGAGAATGGCGCAGACCCCTGGGTGTTACCCCTCCCCATCCTATGCCAGACCATTCTGCCTTGTTCTTAAGTATTTTGGCTGATGGATTGGGTGAATTCCGAGGAGGAATTCCTCGGAATCCACCCAATCCATCTGGTTTCCTTGCCTCCAAACTCCAGTGTTTTTGAGTACTGGCCCCGTGTACCTCCTCGCCATGGTTCGAGGCCTGGTGCAGTGTCGGTTTAGCGAGATCTAGGCCTAGAATTAAGTGATATGCCGAAGAGCCTCTGTGCACACCCTGCAACTTGGCTGTTCCCCAAAATTGTATACTCCAGACCTGATGTTCTGAAACCGATTTTATGGCAAAAGGTGGACAAACCCCAAATTCATGTTTCTATTGAATTGAAGTCAGATCACAGACTGACTCTGATTAGATTAGATTCCAAACGTCTGCAAGCCCATATGTTCCCAATTCATCCGAGTTTTACTTGGGACTACTCTTGCCAGATAAGCGTTCCCAAGATAGAAAGCCAACAGCATTATAATATAATGTTATTGTAAAAGAGGATTGTTGGGGTACTGTGATGGGAATGGGGAAATGTGGTGAGGGATGTAGAGGGCTGGTTTGAGAGGAGACTGTTAAGGCTAGTTTGGATACTATAGACAGGAGACTGAATACAAGGAAAAGTACTATGTAGAAGACACATACTACAAAAAGGAAATAGTATGTATGAAAACTAGATGTTTCAGTGTGATTCCGAGATGTTTGAACGTTGTAGTGGTTGACCAGTGATAATGATATTCATATTGAGAAATGTTTCTTTTCTCACACCTTTTATACCTGCTGGTGGGACCCAGACTGCTAAAGCAGGCACTGGTAACTCCAGTGGATTTAGCTGACACATACACAGATAATCCATTTGCTGTCTGAGACTCCTGGGCCTTGTGCTTTCAGTGTGTGCTCCCTTTACTCATGAAGTGGTTAGTGTCTCTGATGCCACCATCAGCTGAGCAGACTGTACTATGTACAGACTTTGTAGAGCCTGGCATGATTAACTGTATAGCCTAGGCCTGTTTATCCTCACAGTAAACTGCTAGGAAAGGAGAGAAGCCAGCTTATCCCTGACCAACTAGAGTGGTTCTAGTCCTACTGAAAGATAGAGGGTCTTTTGTTGTTATTGTTTTGGGTGTTTATTTTTTTTGAGATAGGGTTTCTCTGTTTAGCCCTGGCTGTCCTAGAACTTGCTCTGTGTAGACCAGGCTAGTCTCAAACTCAGAGATCTGTTTGCCTCTGCCTCCAGAGTGCTGGGATCAAAGGTGTATGCCACTACTGCCCAGCTGATGGTTTTCTTTTCAAGCAGCTTTTGCTTGTCTCTTCCTTGAAGACTTATCAGACCTAAGACTATTTTATGACTGAAAACTTGGTCTTTTCCTGAAGTGCCTTCTTGCTAGCTGGGAGTTTGGGAAGTGGTATCTGAATTAATGAGTTTTTGAAACATAGCTAAGAAGCTAGGCCTAGTGGCTTTCACTGTAGTCCCAGCACTTGGGAGGCAGAGGCAGAATTGTCAGCTGAAAGCTACCTCAGGCTACATGTTGAAGCGCAATGTCAATAAATAAGAAAATAAATAACTACATAAATGGAGACATAGCTCAGTGGTAGAGCAGTTGTCTAGCATGTGCAAATGATGGAACTAGAGTTCCATCCCTAGTACTATCTCCTATCCCAAACAACAACAAAAACCTACCTTGTATGCAAGCGATATCCAGGACTCAGTCCTCAGCACTGAATAGGAGTGGTACCAGCCATTGCAGACATCTACAATAATGGCACTCCTAATTCCACACCCCACCACATACCTATAGCTTCTCTCTTCTTTGTCTAGTTCCCCATGTGCCTTTCTTTCTGAGTTTACCTGCCCAAGGTGGCTTGTTAATTAACTCAGTATGTCAGACCCTCCTCTTTCTTTGCATTAGGAATCCTTCTCCACAAACTCCCACTGTGTTTGAGTTCTGGTATCTCACACAGACTCTCAGCTGTTCTGTGTGTTGCCTTGTAACAGTCGGTCCACCCGCTACAGCTGACTATGTAAAACATAAAACCCTTGTAGAGCCAAGTGTGCTACTTGTAACTCCAGTACTTAAGAGGCAGAAGCAAGAGGATCTCAACTTCAAGGCCATCTGACTACACAGGAAAGCCCTGTCTCAAGAGTTATGAGTTTCTCTGGCTCTCATTGCACAGAAAGAGACTGAACAACCTAGCCTTGGCTCACAGGCAGTTTCAGCCTCTACCCTTCCCGTGTTTTCTTTCTGGATTGTTCGTTTTAGACTTACTTATTCTATTGTTTGTGTATTTTGCCTGCATACATGAATGTGTACTACATATGAGCTTGGAGCCTGAGGAGGTCAGAAGAAGGTACCACATCCTTGGAATTGGAGTTACACATGGATATGAACCAATTGCTGCTTAACACAGAGACATTTCTCTTCCTCAAAACTTCTTCCTGTTTTGTTTTGAGACAGGATTTCATTATGTAGTCTAGGCTAGCCTGAACTTCATATATAGCCTAGCATCTCCCTAAACTCACAGTCTTTCTGTCTCATCCTCTCAAATGATGAGATTATAGGCATGTGCCACAACACCCAGCATCCCCATGTTTGTATGTTGTAAATATATTTGCTGTGATACCCTGATTGTCCTCATTCCCTCCTTCAGATCAAGCTTGTTTGCTATTCTCAGCCCAAATCTTAACTGGCCTGATTTTGAGGGTGGATTTGTTTGCTTGCTTGGTGGTTGGTTGGTGCTGAAGATCAAACCAAGGGCCTCACATATAGTAAATAATCAGGCAAACATGCTACCACTAAGCTGTACCTCTGGCCCCACTGGAAGGTCTTTGCTAGTTTGTAACCTTCCCATAAGTAGAAGAGTCTCATGCTCATCCTCGGTCCTGCTACGTAACCACACTTACAGAATGAAGAATGAACAGTGGTCTAAAGCTGTAGCAGAAGCTCATGGCAGGCAAAGCAACCTTTTCTCAGTGTCCTTTTCTTTCCCTAGGTTCCAATGCCGAAAGCCAAAGGCCATCTAGTGCCTATAATGGAGACCTCAATGGGCTCCTGGTCCCGGACCCGCTCAGTTCAGGTGATGGTAACTCAACAAACAAACCTGGTATACGGGCCATGCCACCCATTAACCTGCAGGAAAAGCAGGTCATGTGAGTACCTGAGAAATAGCAGTGATGATAATGATATCTTTGCAGGTTTTGTTTAGCTATAGGGATAAGATTAAAGTCAAATGGGCAAGCAGCCTCTGCTTCATCTCTCTTTTTTTTTTTTTTTTTTTTTTTTTGGTTTTTTGAGACAGGGTTTCTCTGTATAGCTCTGGTTGTCCTGGAACTCACTCGGTAGACCAGGCTGGCCTCGAACTCAGAAATCCACCTGCCTCTGCCCCCCAAGTGCTGGGATTAAAGGCGTGCACCACCACTGCCCGGCTCTGCTTCATCTCTTATGGATGTTCTGATGCAGAGCACTATATCTCACTAAATATATACTAAGAGAAGAGATGAGGACAAGCTAAAGACTTGGCCTAGATGCCTAGTGTAGAATGGAGTTAACCTCATTTGTCAGAAGGGAGGTGAGCAAGGGGAACTGTGTTTATGGGAACCAGGCAGAACTGGGAAATCTGGGACTAGACATCTTTATCAGATCAATCTGTCCATAGCACCCTCTACTGAGCCTTTTGGTGAACAAGGGACCCGGTTTATGTACCTTTTCCAGTTGCCTCTCTGGAGATGACAGCTCCACATGCATTGGGATTTTGGCCAAGGAAGTGGAAATTGTGGCCAGCAGTGATTCTAGCATTTCCAGCAAGGCACGGGGGAGCAACAAGGTGAGTACCAGGAGTTTGTGGAATATTTACTGTGTGGGAGTACTCTCATGCATGCTGTCAATTCCTATGGGACCACTTTGATAAAGGGCATACCTTATTTTCAGAAAACCAGTGTTGACTCCCAAACCTGTGGAAATCTGATCTAGGAGATGTCAGTGGGTACTAGGTTTGTACCTGTGGACCTGTCCTGTCCTCAGGATTGTTAACTACTCCATCCCTCAGCTTCTTCAACCTTCCTTACTCTGAGTTCTCAGGTGAAAATCCAGCCTGTTGCCAAGTATGACTGGGAGCAGAAGTACTACTACGGCAACCTGATTGCAGTGTCTAACTCCTTCTTGGCATATGCCATTAGGGGTAAGTAAGAACATGGAGCAGGACGGAGGTGTTCTGCTACAAGCCTCAGAGATGCAGATGTAGTCAGATGCTAGGGCACAGTAGAGGTTTGTTCAGGCTTTCTTGACATCTCCCAGGACTGGGGGGGGCAGGGGGGGGATGGAGGGTCAGCCAGACTTGTGTACTGAGGTGATAGTAAGTGGCAGGCAAGGACAGGGCTCCTGTGCTGCTGCCTGGGGCTGGACGCTTGCTCAAGATCCTCTGCTTTTCTGATTCCAGCTGCCAACAACGGCTCAGCAATGGTCCGTGTGATCAGTGTCAGCACTTCGGAGCGGACCCTGCTCAAGGGTTTCACAGGCAGTGTGGCTGATCTTGCTTTTGCACACCTCAACTCTCCACAGCTTGCCTGCCTGGATGAAGCTGGCAATCTTTTTGTGTGGCGCTTGGCTCTGGTTAAGGGTAAAATTCAGTATCCATTCCCCGGACAGGGGACTGAAAAAGCAGAGCTGGGCCTCGGGCTGGGGCTGCTAAGGGTTACATCATTATCTGCCTATCTAGCCTTAACTCCTTACTCAGAGAAGAGATTTTAGTTCATATCCGGCAGCCAGAGGGTACCCCACTAAACCACTTTCGAAGGATCATCTGGTGCCCTTTCATCCCTGAGGAGAGCGAGGACTGTTGTGAGGAGAGTAGCCCGACAGTGGCCCTGCTGCATGAAGACCGGGTAAGAGGGCTGGCTATGGTGAAGGAAGGGTCAGAACTGCCATACGTGCACATGGACTAAATAGCTCCCTGTACCCCTAGGCTGAGGTGTGGGACTTGGATATGCTTCGCTCCAGCCATAACACCTGGCCTGTGGATGTCAGCCATATCAAGCAGGGCTTTATTGTGGTAAAAGGCCATAGCACGGTAGGTCTACAGCCAGTCTCCTCCCTGCCTTCCCCTCTTCTGTGCTCTTTCTACTCCCCAGTCCCATAGCTGCCCAAGGGACTTTACCAGTATGTTGTCCATGGGGATGTTGAAGACAAACTGGCTGTCACTTGTACAGTTCGTTCTTGATCTAGTTGTGCCCTGCAAGTCGGTTTTCTCTGTAGCGCCTACCCACGTCAATCAGTCACACAGGAGTGTGAGGCTACTGTTGGTCAGCCCAACTCACTACCATCTTCATTTAGGAAGGGCTCATTCTTACCTCTGGTCAGGAGGCAAAGCAAAGCTTTTTGGCTTCTTTGTAGTGCCTCAGTGAAGGAGCCCTCTCCCCTGATGGGACTGTCCTGGCTACCGCAAGCCATGATGGCTTTGTTAAGTTCTGGCAGATCTATATCGAAGGTCAGGATGAGCCAAGGTAAGGCAAGATTTGAAAGACATTAGTGTCTGCCGTATTTAGAAAGAGGGACAGATGATTCACTCAAACTGTTCACCTGTCTGCTTGCAGGTGTCTGCATGAATGGAAGCCTCATGATGGGCGGCCTCTTTCTTGTCTCCTGTTCTGTGATAACCATAAGAAACAGGATCCTGAGTAAGTGGGTGGGTAGGCAAGTAGGTGGGCTTTTCTGTGGGCTTCTAGCTGGTAACCAGTCAATGCCTGTTGCTTTTCAGGGTCCCGTTCTGGAGGTTCCTCATTACTGGCGCTGACCAGAATCGAGAGCTGAAGATGTGGTGCACAGTGTCCTGGACCTGCCTGCAAACCATTCGGTAATCTAGAGTGAGGGAGATAGGCCAGGGAGATAGCTTCTTTGAATTCTCAGTCTTACTTGGTCTGCTTCTTGGCTTCCTAGCTTCTCCCCAGATATCTTCAGCTCAGTGAGTGTGCCTCCCAGCCTGAAAGTTTGCTTGGATCTCTCAGCAGAGTATTTAATTCTTAGTGATGTGCAACGAAAGGTAGGCTGCTGTGGCGGTACACTGGAAGAGCTGGTGTTGCTGGGAAGGGCAGGGCCTTGTGACATAGGCACAGCCCTTACAGCCTCAGCTGAGTTAGGAGTGTATCACTCATGCAGGTCCTCTATGTGATGGAGCTGCTGCAGAACCAGGACGAGGGTCGTGCTTGCTTTAGTTCCATCTCTGAGTTCCTGCTCACCCACCCTGTGCTGAGCTTTGGCATCCAGGTTGTGAGTCGCTGCCGGCTACGGCACACTGAGGTCCTGCCTGCTGAGGAGGAGAATGACAGTCTAGGGACTGGTGAGGTGCCTGGGTTTTATGTTGGTATGTGGGACGTGTCCATGCACAGAGCAGGCCAAGGCCTTGATGATCCACACTGTCCTTTCAGAGAGTCCCCATGGAGCTGGTGCCTTGGAGTCTGCAGCTGGCGTGCTCATCAAGCTCTTCTGTGTGCACACTAAGTGAGTGTGTCAGGGAGGCCTGCCGTGACCTGTCTGTGTTCCCTACCCTACTGGCCCTGGCCTTTTTCAGTACTCTGTCCTCCCTTTGTTGTTCTTTAGGGCACTACAGGATGTGCAGATCCGCTTCCAGCCACAGCTGAACCCTGATGTGGTGGCCCCACTCTCCACCCACACTGCTCATGAGGACTTCCGTGAGTAAGGGGACAGGAGGGAGACAGGTTCCACTTATGTCACTTTGAGACCTGACTCAGCAGCTTTCCCAATAGCATTTGGAGAGTCTCGACCTGAACTAGGCTCTGAGGGGCTAGCTTCAGCTGCTCATGGTTCCCAGCCTGACCTCCGACGCATTGTGGAACTGCCTGCACCTGCAGATTTCCTCAGTCTGAGCAGTGAGACCAAGCCTAAGTTGATGACACCTGATGCTTTCATGACACCCACTGCCTCCCTGCAGCAGGTACTTCCTTCCTCTGTGGAGAGAGGTCTGGTAATGTCCCATTAGCCGACCTTAGTGCTCATTCTCTGGATTTTCCCAGATCTCGGCATCCCCTAGCAGTAGCAGCAGCAGTAGCAGCAGCAGCAGTAGCAGCAGCAGCAGCAGCAGTAGCTCTCTAACAGCTGTGTCTGCTGTAAGCAGCTCCTCAGCCATGGACCCCTCCTTGCCCAGGTAAGGTAAAAATCAGAATTGGGTCTAGGGCCAGACTGTGATGAATTACAGTTGCTAATGCCTCTCCTTTCTGCCAGTAGGCCACCTGAGGAGCTGACCTTGAGCCCCAAGCTGCAGCTAGATGGCAGCCTGACGATTAACAGTAGCAGCAGCCTGCAGGCGAGCCCTCGAAGCCTTCTTCCAGGCCTGCTCACAGGCTCAGCTGACAAATTGATTCCCAAGGGACCTGGTCAGGTGTGTGTGTGTGTGTGTGTGTGTGTGTGTGTGTGTGTGTGTGTGTGTGTGTCTGTGAGTGTCTGGGGGGGGGGCACGCACTCTCGGAGGGGAAGGACATGCATGAGTATAAAGTACTGGGTAGCAGGTGGAGGGCAATGGGAAAGATTGGAGCACTCTTTTACTTTATATTTCTCTACTGACCCTGCTTGGCCTTGGAAGTGTCACATTTCCCCAAAGGCTAGAGCAGCCTTTCATGTTCCCTGGAGGGCATCTCATCAGCCTCCTATCCCCATGTCTTGTGAACGGAGGCCCCGCCTTCTACTTGTATCCCTCTTTCCTGTTACATTATGTCTTGTCACTCCAGATACCAGTACCTTCTTTTTGTGCCCCTTAGCCCTTATTAAGCCTCTATCCTTGCCTCTTCTCAGGTGTCTACTGCTGCCTCTGCACTGTCCTTGGATTTGCAGGAAGTGGAGCCATTAGGGCTACCCCAGGCCTCCCCAAGTCGCACACGTTCTCCTGATGTGATCTCCTCAGCATCTACTGCCCTGTCCCAGGACATTCCTGAAATTGCATCTGAGGCCCTATCCCGTGGCTTTGGCTCCTCTGTTCCTGAGGGCCTCATTGAGCCAGACAGTATGGCCTCAGCTGCCTCAGCACTACACTTACTGTCTCCTCGGCCCAGGCAAGGCCCTGAACTTGGCTCTCAGCTCAGTCTAGATGGAAGCCCTGGGGATGGGGATAGGCATAGTACTCCTTCCCTACTGGAAGCAGCCTTGACCCAGGAAGTTGCAACCCCTGACAGTCAGGTCTGGCCTACAGCACCTGACATTACTCGTGAGACCTGTAGCACACTAACTGAAAGGTGAGAAGCTTAGAAGGGGAAAATTGTGCTGGGGAGAGGGGGGTTGTGTATATTAGGATTAGCCACTACTGAGTCAGTGTGTTTCCTTAGCCCCAGGAATGGCCTCCAGGAAAAGCACAAAAGCCTGGCTTTTCACAGGCCACCTTATCACCTGCTGCAGCAACATGACAGTCAGGACACAAGTGCTGAGCAAAGGTGAGCACTACTTCGTTCTATACTTCTCCAGTGAAGGAGAGCAGTTAATAGGGGAACAGCAAGTGAGCATCCACTTAGCCCTCCTCCCTTTCCACAGTGACCATGATGATGAGGTTGCCAGCCTCGCCTCTGCCTCAGGAGGCTTTGGCAGCAAAATTTCTACTCCACGGCTGCCTGCCAAGGATTGGAAGACCAAGGGATCCCCTCGGACTTCACCGAAGCTCAAGAGGAAGAGCAAAAAGGATGATGGGTAGGAAGATTCTGGGACCAGGGCCAGGGGTGGTCTCCTAAGCTGCCTGATGTGACCTGTCATGCTTTTTTGCCTGTGTAGTGATTCAGCTGTGGGATCCCGGCTCACAGAGCACCAGGTATGTAAGGGAGCACCTTTCTACCCATGGGACCCCATCCCACAAGGGTGGGAGGGACTTTGAGCTATTTCTTTTTTTGGTGGGTGGAGATAGAAAAGGACAGACATTGTGTAAATTGTCAGTGCTTCTGGCAGGTGGCAGAGCCCCCTGAAGACTGGCCAGCACTAATTTGGCAGCAGCAAAGAGAGCTGGCAGAGCTATGGCACAACCAAGAAGAGCTGCTGCATCGTCTCTGTGCCCAGCTGGAAGGTCTTCAGAGTACTGTCACAGACCATGTAGAACGTGCCCTTGAGACACGGCATGAGCAAGAGCGTATCCTTGGGGTAGTGTCACAGCATGGCAGTAAGGTGTGGTAACATTGCCTAGGAAAGGCATACATAGGTCCTGTTGTAGGCCTATTCCTTAGCTCAACCACAGAACGGCGGCTGGAGCGGGCACTGGCTGAGGGGCAGCACCGGGGTGGGCAGCTGCAGGAGCAGCTGACACAGCAGCTATCCCAAGCATTGTCTTCAGCTGTGGCTGGACGGCTAGAACGCAGCATAAGGGATGAAATCAAGAAAACAGTTCCTCCATGTGAGTTTTCCATGAGGTTTCTTTCAAGTGGGCCAGGTGGGTGTAGGGCACTTTCAAACTTCTGGTTCTATCTGCCTCTCCTAGGTGTCTCCAGAAGTCTGGAACCTGTGGCAGGCCAACTAAGCAACTCTTTGGCTACCAAGCTTACAGCTGTGGAAGGCAGCATGAAAGAGAATATCTCTAAGCTACTCAAGTCCAAGGTGATGTAGGGTCCAAGATGGTGGAAGTATGGCTTCCCCAGGCCAGACTGGACTCCAGCTTTCAAATTGACCCTCCCCTATATTTTAGAATTTAACAGATGCCATTGCCCGAGCAGCTGTAGACACGTTACAGGGACCAATGCAGGCTGCCTACCGGGAAGCCTTCCAGAGTGTGGTACTGCCAGCTTTTGAGAAGAGTTGCCAGGCTATGTTCCAGCAAATCAATGACAGCTTTAGGGTGGGCACACAGGAATGTGAGTGTCATCATAAAACCCACCGTAGTAGGAGTGGTTATACTCTGCCGTTACCCCTTCTATGATTCCTGTTGTCACCCTTTAGATTTGCAGCAGCTGGAGAGTCACATGAAGAGCCGGAAGGCACGTGAACAAGAAGCCAGGGAGCCTGTGCTGGCCCAGCTTCGGGGTCTGGTTAGCACACTACAGAGTGCCACTGAGCAGATGGCAGCCACTGTGTCTAGCAGTGTTCGGGCGGAGGTGCAACACCAGCTGCATGTGGCTGTGGGCAGGTATGTGGACAAAGCTCTGGGTGAGGTGGTAGGGCAGGAAGGACCAGAACAGGCTTCCTGTCTACCTCACTGGCTCTCTTCCCTTTGCAGCCTGCAGGAATCAATCTTAGCACAAGTCCAACGCATTGTCAAGGGTGAAGTGAGTGTGGCACTTAAGGAGCAACAGGCCACTGTCACTTCCAGCATCATGCAAGCCATGCGTTCAGCTGCTGGCACACCTGTCCCCTCTGCCCACCTTGACTGCCAGGCCCAACAAGCCCATATCTTGCAGTTACTGCAGCAGGGCCACCTCAATCAGGCCTTCCAGCAGGTATGTTAGTATTAGGCCTTAATCATTGAGTAGCACTTGACAAAGGTGTCCTGTCAGACTCATTGATTCTTTTTGGCTCTCCAGTCTGTTGCCCCTATTGCTCCTTCATGCTAAACCACCTTCCTTCTACCTTACCTTGCCTTTTCTGAGGAAACCTTTGCAATCTAATATTCTAAAGTAGCCTTACAGCCCTATCAGAGTTTCTGAACATTGCTTCTGGAACTCTTAAAATCCAACTTTCGTCTTCTGGCCATAGGCCATACACCTCAAATAAGAAAGCATTCCATCCTGGTATTAAGGATAAATTAGCATGCTGTCTTGTTCTACTCCCAGGCGCTGACTGCTGCTGATCTCAACCTGGTGCTGTATGTGTGTGAAACTGTGGACCCAGCCCAGGTTTTTGGGCAGCCGCCCTGTCCACTGTCCCAGCCTGTTCTCCTTTCCTTAATCCAGCAGCTAGCCTCTGACCTTGGAACTAGAAGTGACCTCAAGCTCAGGTGAGTGGGACAGTCGGGGAGCAGAAGGTGAGCTAGAGGTGGAGATGGAGAACAGTTCATAGCAGACACCCGCTCTTACCTGACTCCACCCTAGTTTTTCTACCCATATTCTCCACCCGTTCCCATATGAGGCTTAGAAAGTTTTTCATTATTCCTCTGGGCTTCAGTGCCACCAGGGGGCACTCCTTTCTGCTGGCATCCAGCTGTAGCCTGCCTTTCCCCCTCCCCCATCCCCAGCTACTTGGAAGAGGCTGTGATGCACCTGGACCACAGCGATCCCATCACTCGAGACCACATGGGCTCTGTCATGGCTCAGGTGCGCCAGAAGCTCTTCCAGTTCCTGCAGGCTGATCCACACAACTCACTTGGCAAAGCTGCCCGCCGCCTCAGCCTGATGTTACATGGTCTTGTGACCCCTACCCTCCCTTAGCCACTCAAACAGGGATGGGGTGACACTGAAGGCCAGTCGGCAGGTTTAGGTCAAGGCAGGGCCGTGTCTGCTGTTTTCCTGCCCAGGCCTTCATCTCTGGTGTTTGGAGGGAGGTAAGCAGCAGGGCACACTGGCAGTGGTCTACTGATTGTGGTAACCAGCAGGGTTAGGCTGGGCCCAGTGCAGGTATTGTGCCTGAAGCATGACCCCAAGATCGTGACACCACTTGAGTTGAATTTTCCATGTTCCTTTTTACCTCTAATTTGGATCTTTTTGTTTTTGAAAAACATTGAGAAATTCAATTAAAGGCTTTTGGAATAAAAGAAAGTATGTGTGTGGTTTTAGTTTGTCTCTTTTCTCCCTTTGGGGAAGTCTATCTAAACCAACCCATTCTAGGGTCCCCTGGTACCATTCTCATCTGATAAACTGCCTACTCCCCTGTCCAGTTCAGGCAGAGCTCCTAGAGCCAGCTCGGGCATCAATTTGCCTCCTCTCCAAGCAGTTTTGCCCTCTGGGGTCCTCCTTCCTTGCTCCTCTGCTTATCTGGATACCAGAGGTGGGGCTGACAGATGATGCTCCGCCTCCAGCTCCCATCCAATCAGAATCCCTTCCTCTGTGGGCTGGGTCCACAGGCAGCTCTCCAAGCCTCTAGCTCCTGCACTAGGCTTTCAGCCAGGGATGATGTGCCACTGCTGCCACTGCCACTGGCGCCGCCGCTGTCAGCGGCTATCCTGTGCCCTGACGTTGTTGCTGCTACTGCCACTCGGTGAGTGTGAGCATCCTGGGCCCAGGCTGCAAACCTGCTCAGAGGTCCTAGACAGACTGGGTATAGGGAACGGGAGTTAGAGATCAGCAGTGAGGGCTCTAGGAAAGTGTGATAGTAGCTTCAGGATGGAAAGTACTGTGCAAACAGCTCAGTTGTTGGGGAAGAGCCTTTTAAATTCTATAGTCCCTCTTCTAACAAGGGGCATCTGCGGCCCCTAGTAGAGCTCAAGCCAGGGATCCCCGAGCTTAGAGTGACTGACTTTGATCCTACTCTGCCTGCTCAGCCTCAGCAGATAGGCTTGTCTTTAGGGAGGCAATGAAAGTGCCAGGTGAAGCTCATGAAGACTACAGGAAGACTGCCTTCCGCCCATGACCTCATGCTTCTGGACCCCATACTCCTGAATCCCTGTCTTTGACCTAGAGTCCCAGGAACTGGAGAAGGAACTAAGCTCTGGGACCCAACACCCTCTTTCTGTTCTCACATCTCACACCTCCATGTACACCACAGCCAAAATCCTATCTTGAGAGTTAAGACAAGTGATCTCCAGCTACCCTGAAGTTCCCTGGGGGCACCTCTTTCACGCTTAGTCACGTCCCCAGAGCAGTATCAGGTAAACAAGGTTCTGACAAATGGACTCCAGCTCACTCTATTAACCATTCTCCATTCCCAACCCACTCCTAATCTGTACCCCACCTAGTAGTGGCCTCTGAGGGCCCAAACCGCTGTGACACCATATACCAAGGCTTTGCTGAATGTCTCATCCGCCTGGGGGATGGCATGGGCCGAGGAGGCGAGCTACAGACTGTCTGCAGGTACCAGCAGGTGGGAGGTAACCGGTCGTTGGGAGGCATCAACCCAATCTGTGCTACTGTGCTACCATCTCGGGACCCAGAATCTCTTCCCAGTCCAAATCTTTGTGCTCTAACCCCCCTGACCCCATTCTGTAACAGATCCTGGAATGACTTCCACGCCTGTGCCTCTCGGGTCCTGTCAGGCTGCCCAGAGGAGGCTGCTGCAGTGTGGGAGTCTCTGCAGCAAGAAGCTCGCCGTGCCCCACACCCAGACAACTTGCACATCCTCTGTGGTGCTCCTGTGAGCGTTCGGGAGCGGATTGCTGGCCCAGAGACCAACCAGGAGACACTACGGGCCACAGCTCCTGTGCTGGCTCCAGCCCCAGCCCCTGCGTTGCTCGCTGCTGCTCTTGCGCTTGCCTGCCTCCTGGGGCCTCTGGCCTAAACATCTGATTGGCCAGCCAACAGTGCCCTTGCCTCCCATCACTGCATGCAGTGGCCGCCATGTGAGCTCTGCAGTGTGCACACTTTTCATTAAAGGTATTTATATTTGCACCAAGCTGGTTCCTTTCTCCTGGCTGTGACCCTCTTAGCTAAATCAGGGACTACCCCAGAAACTGATCCCAGCATGGAATGTGCGTGCCTCAGGACCTCCACAAGGGACTTACCATCCTTACATTCACTTTGCGATGGCAGCATTGAGGTTTCTTTCCATTATGCAGTAGGTCCCAAGAGCACCCTGGGTCCCAAGAGCTCCAGTAGAGACCCAAGATCTACCAGAATGCACAGCCATTCTCTGCCTTCCCCAACCTGGCAGAAATGCGGTGGTGGCATGGGACTACAGCCGGCTCCCAGGCTGAGTTTTCCATCTCAGACTCCTACCCTCAACTACTCACCCCTTGTGGCCAGTCAAGGTATTTCTCAGGTTCCTTGACGCCTCCTGATGTCACTTGCTTCTCCGTCTACTAAACTATCACCTCAGCCTTCAATACATACTCAGACTCAGTGCTTAGTCTTCTAAGGTCTGGGCTGTCCAAAGCCCCTCCCCCCCCAAGTCCAAATTCAAACCTCTGACAGGATCAGAAGTTATGAAAACTAAGGTCATATTGAGGGGTGCTTTGGCTTCTGCTCTCCACAAGTTTGCTCTTTGGGGATTGCAGTGAGGAAATAATATGATTCAAGAAGGCATTGTGGAAGGAACAGTGTGAAAGAGCATGTAGTGTGGGGAGAGCCCCTGTTCATTGCACTGGGGCCAGAAAAAGAGAGAAGGTTAACAATATATCTGTTTTTTCTCCTCTTCCTTTCCCTCCTTCTCTTCTTTTTAAGATAGGGACTTCCTTTGTAGCTCTGGCTAGCCTAGAACAGGCTGACCTCAAACTTGGAGTGATCCTCCTGCCTCTTCTTCCTAGGTGCTAGGATTACAGGTGTATGCTGCCATTCCTAGCCTGCCTTTCTTTCTTTCTTTCTTTCTTTCTTTCTTTCTTTCTTTCTTTCTTTCTTTAGTTATTTATTTGGTTTATTTTCGAGACAGGGTTTCTCTGTGTAGTCCTGGCTGTCCTGGAACTCACTCTGTAGACCAGGCTGGTCTCGAACTCAGAAATTCGCCTGCCTCTGCCTCCCACATTCCTAGCCTTTAAAATGAGGACTTTTGTGGACGTTGTGATGGCCTCCTCATGGGCTTCTACTATTTGCTCCCTCTACTTTCTGAGTTGAGAAACTGATGTTTGTGTTAAGCTCCTTCCTCTTACCTACAAGGTCCTGTATAAGCCAGCTCTGCTTTCCTGCACAACCAGCTCTCCCTACCCAGTCCTGGAGGATGGGAAGTCTCAGAGAAGTGAAGTAGCACATGGGAGATGATAGCACAGATGGAGGGCAGTCTTATAAGTGGTTCAGAATAGCTGAGAGCTCACTCAGCAAAGTGCTTGCCATACAAGCATGAAGACGTTAGTTTGGCCCCTAGGCCATTCTGTAAAACAGAATGGTGGCATCCACTTGTAGTCCCAGCCCTGGGAAGTCAGAAACAGGTGGATCTCTGGGACTTGTTGGACAGACAGCCTAGCCTAAGCTCCAGGCTACTGAAGAGCCTATCTCAAAAAAACAAAGTAGATAGCACCTGAGAAATGATGCCCAAGGTTAAGCACACTCTCACTCATACATATTCATACACACAAAACACACACACACACACACACACACACACACACACTCACAGAGTAAGCCAATGAGATGGCTCAGTACTCAGCCAGTTAAGGTACTTGCCAGCAAGTCTTCTAGTAAGAGAGGTCTGACTCCCATAAGTTATCCTCCAACCTCTGCATAGGAATTGTTATATGTGTGCACATGTATTCATACATAAAGAAATAATTAACAAAAATTAAAATTTGTCATAAAGTGGCACCAGAAATCTGTGCTGCTGTGGAGAGGGATTTATAAGGGATGCTCTTAACTGTCAGCTGGGAAGAAGCTTGGCAGGCCAGGCTGGTAGCATCCATGTTAAGAGGCTGATTACACACATGCACAGACAAAACAGAGAACAGGTGTGATGGAATCTGCTTAGACCCTGAGGTGACAGGTGTCTCTAGAGAACTCCACTCAGGAACACTACCTTTCTCAGTTTCTTAAACTCTCCCACTGCCTTGGATCCACCCATGAGCCATTTTTCTTTCTACCCTGACTCTACCTTTGTCCCCATATTTCACTGACCCAGATAGTTTTCAGAAATTTATTTTTATTTATATGCAAGACTCTTGCCTGCATTTCCTTATGAACAGCACATGCCTGATGCCCCCAGAGCTCAGAGGAGGATGCCACATCTTCTGGAATTGGAGTTATGGAAGTTTGTGAGCTACTACATGGATGCTGGGAACTGAACCTGGGTTTCTGCAAGAGCAACGATTAACCTCTCTCCAGCCCCCTCTTGGTTTTTTTAAGATTTATTTATTTATTTACTTATTTATTTATTGTATATGAGTACTGTCCCTCTCTTCAGAGACACCAGAGGAGGGCATTGAGTCCCATTACAGATGGTTGTGAGCCACCATGTGGTTGCTGGGAATTGAACTCAGGACCTCTGGAAGAGCAGTGCTCTTAACCCCTGAGCCATCTCTCCAGCCTCCAGCCCCTCATTGACCTAGACTTTCATCTCCACTTCTGTCAACCAGTAGTTGCACACCACATATTTCTGAAGGAGAGATTTCAGAGAAAAACAAAATCCTTGATCTACTGCCTTTGGCCATCAGAAACTTGTTGAAAGAACAATGGAGTTTCCATTTTTTGAGGTGTATCTTTTTGGGGTAGAGTCTCAGTGTGTAGTTCTGGCTGTCCTGGAGTTCACTACATAGACCAAGCTGGCCTCAAATGCATAAAGATCCACCCACTTCTACCTCTTGAATACTGGAACTAAAGTTGTGTAGAACCTTGCCAAACCTGTACATCTATTTTATAAAATACACATTTATTGTGTGTTGGTATAAGTGAGGGTACCTGTGAATGTGTCACAGTACACATGTAGAAGTCAGGAGAAAACTAACAGGAATCAATTCTCTCCTTCCACTATACTCTCAGGTCTCCATGCTTAGTCACCATTTTGCTGATGATATATATATATATATATATATATATATATATATATATATATATATATATATATTTCAATATGTGTGTGTGTGTAGCCCTAGCTGTCTAGCTGTTCTGGAACTTTATTTGTAGACCAGGCTAGCCTCAGACTCACAGAGATTTGACTACTTTTGCCTCCTGAGTGTGGGGAATAAAGGCATGGAACATCATACCCAGCTCACATCTATTTTTTATTAGAATATTCTTTCCCAGTTCTTCTTGGTCAAGAAGAAACAGCTATTTCTTGGTTGTTCTCACCTTTTTCTAGGAAATACTCTGTAACTGAATATAAGCTGAATGAAAAGCATCTCTAGATATACACAGAGCTGGGACTTTTCCCTGTCTCAGTATAACACTGAATTATGATTGCCTACATCCCAGTGAAAATTCCCAAATGTGGACTCCTCAAAGGTAAAGGGTACTTTTTTGTGTCTCTAGCACCCAATCTAAGAATAAAGAGTACACCAGGGAGAATAAGGAATGAAAGAATCTATAGCTCCAACATAGTCATTTTTACAGTCAACATGAGCTTGTACTAAAAATGACTCCATGTCATGTCATCCTGGGACACCTCCCTCTGTGTGGGTGTATTGTTGGGAGGGATGTGCTAGGACTTCAGATCCTAATAGTTCTCTAGACCTAGTAAATGGCTCTGAACAGCATGTTTCTAAGACCAGGGATGGCTGCTCGGGCCAGCCACTGGGGGGCTGGAGCAGGGGCAGGGATTAAGTCCTCCAACAGTGACCTACTTTTACCCTGATGTTTTGCTCCCTAAGTCCCTACTCTTCCATGGGTTGGGATGGGAGGATGAGTGGGGGAAGAATTGCTCTCTGGCCAGGGGCTTAAAGGCTTTATGGGTTTTATCTCAGAGCTAGAGCAGAGGGCTGGGATGAAGGCCAAGATGCTGGTGCCTGGGCAAAGCTACCTAGGTCTAAGCACCATGGCCACAATGTTCTACAGCTACAGATCTATAAACAAGGTGTAGTTGACTGTTCAGGTGTCCTGGGTCCAGTTGCCATCACACCAGCATACTTTCCTGCCAGTGCGAAGCCTGTTCTTTTCCCTAGAGCCCAAACCAGCACCCGAATATAGGGTACAATAAATATTTCTTAATTCATTTGCCAAATATCTTGACAAATGAAAGCATATAGATTTCTGAGTGTTATCAACTCTGGCATTCTATAGTATTTTTTAATTGTGTGGTTAAAAATTATGATTATGTTTATAATCATTATAAGGATAGGAAATTCGTATGAAAAGGCTTGAAGGTGACATCTTCCCCAAGAATTCATATAACTGTGGAAATGTCAGAGCTGAGATTGGGTCCCACCCTGATTTAGCCCCAAAATCAATTCTCCTTTTTTTGTTGTTATTAAAATTGTTTATTTATTCACTTTATCGGCCTATCAGCCCTTCCTCTCCTCCCAGTATTCTGTCACACAGGTCCTCCCCCCCATTCTACCTTCCCTGTCTCTTTTGAGAAGGGGAAGCCCCCGCTCTGGGCATCACCCCTTCTCGTGCTGTTTTTTTAGGTTTTCCCTCAGTCAATGTTTCCCAGAACTCTTCCCTCCCACAAGCTGCTCCCCAGCGACTTCGAGCCTCAAATAGACCCACCCCTCGAAAAGAGCCCGTCTCCGCCCCGAAGACGTTGATTGGCAGGCACTCAGAGGACGCCCACCGCGTACGCTTCTGGAGGCTCCGCCTCTCTTCCCTCCCCGTGGCCGCCCAAGTTTGTTTTGGCGTCAGGCGCGCGCAGTAATGACGCCACTACGCTGACGCGGGAGGATGGCGGCGGCGCCCGTGGCCTGGGCTGGGAGACGGTGGGCTGAGCCGCCGACACTCCGGAGAGCCCGCCGCCCGCGCGAGGTGAGGCCTTCCGGCTCGGGGCTTCGGCCTGACCGGCGTGAGGGGCCGGCGAGTTCGGCCGTGGCCAGGGCCTGGCGCAACTCCTAGCCCTTGGCCCCTGTGCACTGGGGCCTGTGGGCCAGGGAGCAGGCCGGGCTGTGGCTACCTGCGGTCTCCGGGCATGGCCTCGAAACCTCCTGCCGCGTTAGGCCCGATGGACTTGGTCAGCTGCCCATCTGCTGGCCAGCCGTCCCGCGTCCAGCGCGGGTCAGGTTGATCTAACCTTGTTGTGTGTGGCGCCTACTCCACACCCTTCTCTTGCGACTGAACGCCAGGGATCGCTTCCATGTACTGGCTGGAAAAAGAGCCAGAGAGTCCAGCTAGGTCACTTGCAAGGCTAACTTGTCATACTTACAAGGAGAGAAGGAGAGCCCCGCTCACTTCTCTGAAGCTGCTTCATGGATAATTCCCACCAGAAAATCAATAGTTAAAATTGCCTCCTTAGTCACTGTAGGGAAAAACTAAACCTTGTAGCCTGCAGCATTCAGAGCTCTTCAAAATTGGATGTGGCCTACCCAGCCCTACGGTACTTCTGAGCACTTCTGTACTGCATTTATGTTGAGGCACGTGCGCCTCCTTTTTGCTCTGGTTTCATACCCTGGAGGTTCAGATAGCTGTTTTCTCGGTTTGTGAAACTTGCTTCCGTTTCCACCCTCACTCACCAGTATAGGAAATTTACCTGTGTCCTTTTAAGTCTAACATCGATGTCTTTTCCTTGGAAAACTTTCTCCTGCGTTCACACAGCAGTAGTGTTTAGTTAAAGTTATTGGGACACTGACTTTTTAATGGATACAGATTAAGCCTTAGGAAATATCTGTCATAGCCAGCATCTTGAGATAGTCACAGCAAACAGTGACATCTCGTAGTAATTTTTCAAGATATAAATTCAACAGTTTTACTTAGTTAGTAAACCTTTTCACATAGGTACATGTGGTGGACTACACTTCTGATCAGTAAAGGCCAGTTTAGGCTACATAGTATGTTTAGGACAAACCTGGGTTATATGAGACTCTGTCTCAAAAACAAAATACTCCAAAGCTCAGGTATGGTGGTGCATGTCTGTAATCACTGAACTCCTGAGAGGGAAGCAGGAGGATGCCCTAAAGTTAAAGGACAATCTGATATAGTGAGTTCCAGAGGCTGTCTTAGGGGGAAAACGTTTTTCCTCTATTTTTCTGCTGTTGTTGTTGATGGAAATTGAACTCAGGGCCTGAACCCTTTTCACATAGGTACATGGTCAGCTTACAATTTGATTTCAGAAGTCTAGTAGCTTAAATGCTGTAACCCCAGCATTTGGGAAGCAGAAGGAGCAGGGTTACCATGGGTTGGAGATAATCCCAGACTGCATATCGAGTACCAAGTCAGCCAGGACTACAGAGTGAGACCCTGTCTCATGAAGCAAAACAAAAATAAGATATGAGATAGAAACCTGTGCTTTGAAAGTTGTTTTTAAGTCTCCTTCCTCCCTTTGTACAGTGATTGATCCTGGGCATTTTGCATTCTAACAACTGAGCTGTCTCCCCTTCCCAGAAAATGTTGATAAGCTATGAAGTCAGGGTATGGTTGTGCACACCTGTAATTCCGGCATTTAAGAAGCTGAGACAGGAGAATTGCTCTAAGTTTAAGGTCAGTCTTGCTTCTATAGTGAGTTCACCAGTCAGTCTAGCCTAGGCTACAGAGTGAGACCCTGTCTTGAAAATAAGAAAGCAAAAGCTAATGACATTACTGTACTTCTTGGGTGAAGATTTGTGTTATTGCCCCAGGAAGCTACTGGCCTTGTAGACTCCTGTTATGGATCGTTACCCATACCTTGGAAAGACTGTGGAAGATCTAAATTTATGCCAATTATATAGTATTGAGGTACATCCCTAGCCCCAGGAACCCCCCC
>JANHMN010000018.1:30244722-30286851 GCA_030674055.1 Rhabdomys pumilio
CCCTACCCCGGGTGGGGGGGCCCCCCCCCCCCCCCCCCCCCCCCCCCCCCCCCCCGACAGAGTTGGTTCTAGAGAAAATCAGTTTGTTAGCCTTGGCAGCAGGTGCTTTTACCCACTGAGCTCTTTTGCCAGCCACATCGTGGTTGATATTTCTGTTTTGTTTTTTTCCTAGTACTAAGGATTGGACCTAATCAAGAAGTAACTACCACTGAGGTATAACCCCAGCCATCTTTTTCACTTTTGATTTTATGTTGCCCAACATTGCCCAAGCTGGTCTTGAACTTAACTCTGTAGCTAAGACAGGTCTTGGGATTTTCCTGCTTCAGCTTCCTGAGTTGCTTGGATTATGGGTCTTTCCCACCAGTCCCACCTAGAAAATGTTATCATTTTTACCCACTTTGGTTTTTTTAAGACAGGGTTCTTTATGTAGTTCTGGCTGTTTGAGAATTCACTCTGTAGATCAGGCTGACCTTGAGCTCATAAAGATTGCCTGCCTCTGTCTCTTGGGTGCTGGGATCAAAGGCTTACACCACTGCTGCCTGGCAAAAATGTCTTTTAAAATTGTTCTTCATATTGAGTTGTGTGTAGGATAATGCCCTGTGTTTTGTGTTTTCTTCAAGGTCACTTGTAGGTATCTGAGAGCTCTGATAACACTATTTCTCATCAGATAGACGAAGTTGACCACTCTCCCAAAGGGCTGTGGGATGCTAATTTACTAGAGGATGAGTTTGCTGAATAAGCAAGTTTCCTAAGTCTAATTGTAATCCTGTGCTTAAATTGAATAAATGAGCCAGAGAAAGTACAGCCTTCAGGAAACTTGGTTGCCTCTGACACTGAAGTATAGTTTCACACCTCAGATTTTCTAGTCACTTGGAAGAAAATGCCCTTGAAAATCAAGTGCCTGTAGGATCTGAAACAGATGCTGAAGTCTTATATCAGTCTCAGTGTCGTAGTTGAGTAAGTGAAAATTTGGTTTGGCCTTTCATTTGGCTTTGTTAGTATGAGCCTGTTAAATGAGCAACTCTGACCTTCCTCACTGCTTAACCAGCTGTATGGTGATGTGACTGGTGTAAGCCATTGACACTACTGACCCTTAAATTTCGGGATATCTCAGAGCAGCTGTCTTCATTGGCCTAGAGCATTATACAATAGTGTTATTCTCTGTGCATGTCTTGACATATGGAGAGAATTTAAGAAGAAACACCCTAGAAAGAGGTAAGGAATTCTGAGAACTGGAAAGAGGCTTTTCCAAACACCTTTTGCTTCCAGAAATATTTCTATCATATTGGCTAGGTCATCACTGAACAAGTTCTTGACACAGTCTTTCATTGTCAGCATATTAGATGTTAAGGTAGAACTATGTTTGATGTTTTCCTTTGCTGTAAGAAAATTACTTGAGGGACTTTTTCAGGCTGCAAATTTTAAGTGACCTTTCTGGGCATCATAAGAGTGATGGGTCAGCTGGGCTTAGTGACGCACACCTTTGATCCCCACACTTGGAAGGCAGAGGCAGGTGGTTCTCTGTGAGTTCAAGGGCAGTCTGGTCTACAGAGTGAGTTCCAAGACAGCCACAGACAGAGCTGTCTAGTAAGAATCTGTCTCAAAAAAAAAAAAAAAAAAATTAATGGGTTAAAGGATTTTATGAGGCACCGTCCAGGCTGTAAATCCCTTGAGAGCAAAGACTATGTCTTCTTTTTATCACTGTCCTAATAAATTTTTCCAGAGCAGCAAATCAGTAAACATTTGTGGGCTAGAAGGAAGAACTCAGGGAAAATCACTAGATCTGTATTTCTGAGGGTGGGATTAATAAAAATGTAACAATTGCCAGGCAGTGGTTGCAGGCACACATCTTTAATTCCAGTACTTGGGAAGCAGAGGCAGGCAAATCTTTGAGTTTGATAGAGGCCAACCTGGTCTACAGAGTGAATTTCAGGACAGCTAAGGCTACACAGAGAAACTCTGCCTCAGAAACAAAACAAATCAAAAGATTGTTTTCTGACCTCTATATGTATGATATGACACAGTGCATGTACCTGTACTCACACGTCATACACACATACACGATAATAATAATGATGATAATAATAATAATAATAATGATAATAATAATAATGATAATAATAATAATGTTTTTGAGACAATAGTCCTGACTTACCTGGAACTTGCTACAGTACCTGCTTCTGCCTCCAAAGTACTGTCTGTACCACCATTTGTGGCATGCATATATATATACATATGTGTGTGTGTGTATACATACATATATATATGTGTGTGTGTGTGTGTGTGTGTCTGTATGTCTGTATTCAAGATAGAGTTTGTTTCTCTGTGTAGTCCTGGCTGTCTTGAACTACAGAGCCTGAACCAGGCTGGCCTCAAGTAAGAGATCTAATGCCTCTACCTGCCTAGCCCTGGAATTAAAGACATGCACCACTACCACCTGGCTAAGAACTAAATTTTAAAACCACCACCACCAAAATGGGGCAGAGATATAACTCAGTATTGAGCACCTGACTTGAATGTATGAAGGCTTTTGATCTACTTTCTTGTAAAACAAGAAAAAAAAAAAAAGATATCTAAAGAGGAGAAGAGCTGGAGGTACAGCTCAGTTGGTAGATGAGTTGTTTGCCTAGCATACAGTAAGACCTGGGCTCAGTTCCTAGCACCACAAAGGACTGGCTGGGCATAGAGATGCAGGCCTGTGAGCTCAGAACTTTGGAGTAGAGGATGGAGGATCAGAAATTCAAGGTCATCTTTACCTACATAGCAAGTTTAAAGTCAGCATGGGCTGTATGAGACCCTCTCAATAAGTAAAAGAATCAATGAATGAAGTCTCTCATTGGTCATAATGGATACATACACCCAGGTGTATTCTACAGTATGTCACAGGTATTGGTCCTGGTGTGTAGTATCAATGTTGATCTACATCATTTTGCTCTCCTTTCTGTGGTACTAAGGGCTGGCACAGGTTAGGCAAGTTCTCTGCCACTGAACTATACCTGTAGTTGTAATGTACCTTTGTATTGCATCGTTGAAGAGAATTCCATTGTGTGAATTATTTTAATTATTTTTTATGCTCTCTTTTGTTTTCATTTTTGACTTAGGGTCTCACGTAGCTTGGGCTGGTTTGGCACTAATATTCTCATTGCTGACTATGGGTTTTAAAAACTTTTTTCTCTTACATTTGTTTTTTTTTTGGGGTGGTTTTTTTTGTTTGTTTTTCGGTTTGGTTTTTTTTTTTTTTTTTCCCAGACAGGGTTTCTCTGTGTAGCCCTGGCTGTCCTGGAACTCACTTGATAGACCAAGCTGGCCTCGAACTCAGAAATCCGCCTGCCTCTGGCTCCCAAGTGCTGGGATTAAAGGCGTGCGCCACCACCGCCTGGCTTTACATTTGTTTATTTACTTTGTGTTGGTGTGTGTGTGCATGTGCCACACATGTATGTGCACATGGTGGAGGTCAGAGGACAACTTGTAGGAATGTGTTGGCTCCTTATCCCATGTAGGTTCCGGTGCACGAACTCAGAATGGTGTGTTCAGCAGCAAGCCCTCTTAACCTGGTGAGCCATCATCTCGATGGTACCCTCTTCTCCTCTGTGAGGCAGAGTCTTGTGTGTCTCTGGTGGCCTCATGTTTGTGGCAGGACTCCTTCCTCAGTCTCCTCACGTGCTGGTATTACAAGTCTGTACTACTGGTCCAAGCTAGTTAGAACATTTTTTATTTACACTTTGTTTGTTTGTTTCTCTGTATAGCCTTTATGGTTCTGAAATAACTCTATAGACCAGGCTGGCCTTAAACTCACAGAGATCTGCTTGCCTCTGCCTCTTGAGTGCTGGAGTTAAAGCTAGTTATGTTTTTTAAATTACTTGTTTCGTGTGTGTGTGTGTGTGTGTGTGTGTGTGTGTGTGTGTGTGTTTGTGTGTTTGTGTATGCATGCATGTGCACATGTTTGAGAGTGCATACACAGATGTGTGCACCTACAAATAGATGGAGGCCAAAGGTAAGTGTCAGGTGTCTTCTCTATTACTCTTACTCTTGCTTAAAAAGTATTTTTAGATTTATTCATTTTATTTTATGTGTATGAAAGTTTTGCCTGCATATGTGTCTGTGGAGGTCAGAAGATGGCATCACATTTCCTGGAACCAGTTAGGGATGGTTGTGAGCCACCATGTGTGTGTTGGAAATGAACAAGTTCTCTGAGAGCAACAAGTACCCTAAATCCCCGAGCCGTCTGTCGAACCTCTCTGCCTATTGACATAGGGTCTCACGGAGCCTGAACCAGGTGGGTAAGAATTGCATGCTGTGAGCTCCAGGGAACTTCTACATCCTGTCCTCAGCGTGTTGGCATTACATTTCTCTGTCATCATGCCAGCTTTCCACATGGTTTCTGGGGACCCAAACTCAGGTTCTCATGGTTTTAGGACAGATAGTTTATGATTGAGCCATTCCCCATGCTCTAATTTTCCAACTTAAAAATTTTTTTACTTTTGTTATGCTAGGTTTAAACAGAGCCTCATGCATGCTAGGTAAGACCTTGAGTATTACCATCCTTTAATTTTTCATTGTGTTGATGAATGTACCATGAGTTTTCTCATACCGATATCTTTTCCCTGTGAAAGTGGTTTTACAGTGTTGTTTCTAGGAATGGAATTGCTGAGTCAGTCTCCACGTTGTAGAAAGAGAATTCTTCCTATGTCTGGAGCTGCTTCTGTTCAAAAGATTTATCTAAGACGACATTAATTTTTGTCTGGTGTATGTTTGCCTTGTGATGATGAGTAGTACAGTTTAGCAATCACCTGCTCCTGAGATCACTGCCTTCCAAAACACAGCCTCAGGATCTGCTGGTTATTTATTTCTCTGTGTAGCCCTAGCTGTCTTCAAACTCAGAGATCCGTCTGCCTCTGCCTCCCAAGTGCTAGGATTAAAGACGTATACCACTATGCCCAACTTGGTTCAGAATCTTTAAAGTTTAAAGGTTATTTTGCTTTATTGTGGGGAAAAATTTTTGGTGGGTAATATTGGAAAATGTTAAATACCTGTTTTCTACCATTGGGAGATTCACAAACCAGGCCTCTGTTGTTGGCTCTTTTCTTCTGGCCTTCCCCATAAATAGACTTAGGTCTGGAAGCTTGTGGACAGACTTATTTTGGGATTCAAGTAACCTTTAAACCCTAAATAAAACCTTTAAACCATTGAGTATGTTGAACCACCATTGTGGCTTATTTCTAAGTCTTGAAAATACCTCAGAACCTTTCATTGTTGACTCACAGCAGATAGGAAACCATGTTTCTCTCATTGTTCTCTCATGCTTCCTGAGCTCGGCACTTTGCCAGGTTCCAAGGGAAGCCCAAGAGCTGAATAACAGGCCTTCATCAAGGAGCTGACAATAGTGTAATGAAAGGCAGTAGAGAGTAAAACTGTGCAGCCAGGCTGAGGGCTCAGACCTGCAGTCCCAGCACTCAGGAGCTTAGGCAGGAGTGCTGCAAATTAGAGCCAGCCCTGGCTACATAGTGAGTTCAAGGTCAATTATGGATACATAGCAAGACTCTTGTAGAAAAATAAAGTAAAGCTGTGAGCTGCATGATAGACTATAGTTGGTATTTGGGTTTCTGAACATAGGCTTTTGAGAAAAGGGCTCAGCAGAGGTGTATTGACTCACTACCTTAGTGATATGAGGAAATAATTCAGGCTTTGACCTGATGAGATCAAGTTCTGCTAGGCCCAGATACTTCCGAAACCTTTACTGTCTTGTGAAAAGATCCTTGCATGGAGAACCAGGAGGCCAGAGTCCATGATTGGCCACTACTATTTGAATGGCTTTGGATAAGTTTCCCCTACTTTTCTTGGCTAGTCATGTCTGTAGTGTCAAGGAGAACAGTGGTGCCAAGTGCTCACTCCTCTGCCACTGTCCAGCGTGCTTAGACTTTCCCTAAGGAGTAGTTTTATCAGTCTGGTATCTGAAGGTAGAAAGCAGACCCTGGAGAATCAGATCATTTCTGTGTTAGCTTTGTGACCTGGATAACTGGTGTAACATGACCTTAGGGGAGTCTTCTCTGAGGCTTCCCACTCACCTAGTCTACTCCAGTACCTGTGCTGGCTACTAAGTTGGGCACATAACAAGAAAGCTGGAGGAATAGGTTCTTCCCAAGCTTTCTGTCAGCCACCATGTCTTCATTTCCACATCATCCACGTGAGAAGAGAAGTTAGCAGATGTGAAGGTTTGTAGATGCTTGGCCCAGGGAGTGGTTCTGTTAGGAGGTGTGGCTTTGTTAGAGTAGGTGTGTCACTGTGGGTGTGGGCTTTTCTGTTTGCCTTCAGAACAAGTGTAGAACTCTCAGCTCCTCCAAATGCTTTCCCTGCCTGGATGCTGCCCTGCTACTATCATGATGAAAATGAATTGAACCTCTGAACTTGTAAGCCAACCCTAATTAAATGCTGTCCTTTATAAGAGTTGCCTTGCTCATGGTGTCTCTTCACAACAGTAAAACCCTAACTAATACAGCAGATATGATTGGAGCTGAGCTGAGCATATGAAAGGCAGAGACAAGTAAATTTCTTTTCTTTTCTTTTTCTTTCTTTCTTTTTTTTTTTTTTTTTGTTTTTTTGTTTTTTTGTTTTTTTGTTTTTTTGAGACAGGGTTTCTCTGTGTAGTCCTGGCTGTCCTGGAACTCACTCTGTAGACCAGGCTGGCCTCAAACTCAAAAATCTGCCTGCCTCTGCCTCCCAAGTGCTGGGATTAAAGGCATGCGCCACCACCGCCCGGCGACAAGTAAATATCTATGGGTTTGAAGCTAGCCTTGTCTACATAGTGAGTTCTAGGCTAGTTAGAGCTACATAGTGAGACCCTGTCTCAAAACAAAAACCAAACAAACAAACAAAAAAACCCAAAACAATAGCAACAACAAAACCTAAAACAAAGCCGATGTGATTGGAATGTGGAACAGTCTTGATCATCTGGAGAATCTTACGTGTGTCCCTAGCTTTCAGAGGTTGTACTTCTTCTCTTTCAATTTCAGTCTGTATTTGGCTTGGTAGAACATTGATAGCAGCCTTCTAATTGGAATAAACATAGTGCCTTACTGCTCACTTTATTTAAAGAGAAAATTCAGGACTTTTTCTTTATAAACTTTAGTTTTTCTTATCAAGTGTGTTTGGCTAGATATAGCTAATTATTGGTAAATCTAGAGTTACTCTTTCTCACCAGGTAGAAGTGACTTCTGAGTGGCTCATGCTAGCTCATCCATGCAGCGTGCATGCCCTCTCACCCTCTCGTTAGTGGTAGATGTTGCTTGAAGATCAGGGCCAGAGGCCTGATCTCTGCCTCAGGAATGCTGGCTCAAGAATGGTCTTCTGCCTAGGTTTCAGTACATTTGTTTTCCTGAAGGAAGAGATGAATCTGCAGAATTTTTGGCCTATATCAGAAGGAAACTACTTTCTAAATGTCTTTGTTTAAATATGATGTTCTGAATTAGGAGGACTGGTCCAGTGACCTGAGTTCAACTCACAAGACCCACATGGTGGTAGGAGAGACTTGACTCCTGCAAAATTAGTCTGACCTATCTCCCCCCCCACACACACACAAACACACATGTACACACATACACAAATAAGTAAATAAATATAATACAAATTTTAAAATTTGAAGACTACATACATGTAAGTCCATGTGGACCGACCTTTGCAGTTTAGTAATACCAAACCCTGAAGATGAATTGTTTCCTTTCATGTAAGGAAAGATAAACTCTATTCTGCTGAGTACCATATTGGCATAGTAAGTAAAATCTGAACTTTTTCTCTGTGCTCATCAAAGACTTCCCTTATATCTGATGGATTTGCTTTGTTTTGTTTTTCCTTTTTTTCTGTGTATCTGTGTGTGTGTGTGCACACACACACATACAGGCACTTTTACCTTTTTAAAAAATTCTCTCATACAATACATCCTGTTGAGGGACAGATTTCCCCTCCCTCAACTCCTAGTCCACACACCTCCCCCAACTTCCCCAGTCACTAGATCCACTTCTCTCCTTCCCTTCAGAGAAGAGTGGACCTCCCAGGGATATCAGCCAAACACAGCAGAAGATGCAGTAAGACCAAGTACAAATCCTCATATCAGGGCTGGGCAAAGCAACAGGTAGGAGTACAAGGGCCTCAAGAGCAGGCAAAAGAGTCAGAGACACTTCCACTCCCACTCTTGGGAGTCTCACAGAAACGCCAAGCTAACAACCGTAACATGCTGAAAACCTAGCACAGACTCATGCAGGCTCCATGATTGCACTTGAGTCTCTGTGAGCCCCTATGAGCCCTGCTTAGTTGATTCTGTGGGAGCTTTCTGAGTTCTTATGGGTGATGATGCTGGAAGAGGTTTTTAACACTGCATCAGAAAGATGACCCAGAATAATGAGAAGTGATGTTAGCATTTAGATATGAGACTCCAACTAGAAGGGCCCAGGAAGACTAGAGAGGAGATAAGCGGTGTCTAGTTTCTTACCCCTGTTAGGCTTGGAAAACAAAATGAGACTTAATCCAGTGAGATCAGACCTGGGCTTTTTTCTGGACCCTCCATTGAGATTGAAGTTGCTTTTATTTTGTTTTGAGACAGGATCTCTGTAACCTAAGCTGTCTTGGAAGTCACTCTAGCTTCACCTGGTCTTGAACTTATGATAATCCTCCTGCTTCAACCTCCTAAAATTTGAAATCATAGGTGTGAGTTATTACTATGCCTGGCTTCTGTACTCTAATGTTTTTGTTTCTGTTTGTTTAAATTGTTGTTTATTTGCTTTTCTGGACAAGGTTTCTCTGTGTGGCTCTGGCTGTCCTGGAACTCAGTCTATAGACCAGGCTAGCCTCAAACTCAGAGATTGACCTGCCTCTGCCTCCTGAGTGCTGGGATTAAAGGCATGAACCATCACTGCCTGGCTTTGTTTTTATTATTTTTTTTTTACTTGAAAATTTTATGTGTATGGATGTATTGCCTATATGGATGTCTGTGCACCACGTATGTGCCTGCTGCCATGGGAGCTAGAAGAGGGCATCAGATCCTCTGGAACTGGAATTACACACAGTTGTTAGCCGCCACATGTGTGTTAGGAGTTAGACTTGGGTCCTCTGGAAGAGCAGCTAGTGCTCTTAAACTGCTAAGCATCTTCCTGTCTCCTACTGTAACATCTTGAGAGGTGAAAGGCATCCCTGTGCAGGTTATTGTGTCAGTCAGTTTTTGTTTGTTTTTTAGACAGAGTCTCATTATGTAGCCTTGGATGGCCTACAAGTTGCTATGTAGATCAGACTGGCTTCAGACTTTGTGTCTCTGCCTCCAGAGTGCTAGAATTACAGATATGCACCACCACGTCTGACTTTATTCTTTGTGTTGTCACTGTTGTGTTTTACTTTTTCTTTGTGAGTTTCACATCATGCTCCCCATTCTCTCTCATCTCACTGACTTTTATTTGGCTTCATTCTTTTTTGTTTTTAAACACTTATTTATTTTATGTGTATGAGTACACTGTAGCTCTCTTTAGACACACCAGAAAAGGGCATCGGATCCCATTACAGATGGTTGTGAGCCACCATGTGGTTGCTGGGAATTGAACTCAGGACCTCTTAAAGAGCAGCCAGTGCTCTTAACCGCTGAGCCATCTCTCTAGCCCTCTTACTTCATTCTTGATTAGACTGCATTTATCAAGAAAACAGGAAAAGGGAAAATGACTGTTGTTCTTCAGGGGCGTCCCTGGCTATTCTGACTTGCCCTCTTTTCTGTTTGCATAGGTGTAGTCGGGGCACTGCCTACAGAGCAGGTCCTGCCAGCCTCGCTGGAGAGGATGCCCCCGTGTCAGTGATGGGCTGTGGGACAAGCAAGGTCCTTCCTGAGCCACCCAAGGATGTCCAGCTGGATCTGGTCAAGAAAGTGGAGCCCTTCAGTGGCACTAAGAGTGATGTATGCAAGCACTTCATCACAGAGGTGGACAGTGTTGGCCCTCTCAAAGCTGGATTCCCAGTTACCAGTCACTATGCACCTCCCTGCCCTGATGTTCCCACTACTGGCCACACAGAGCCTCCCTCAGAACCACCACGCAGGGCCAGGGTGGCAAAGTACAGGGCCAAATTTGACCCACGTGTGACAGCTAAGTATGATATAAAGGCCCTAATCGGTCGAGGCAGCTTTAGCCGAGTAGTACGTGTGGAGCACCGGGCAACACGACAGCCGTATGCTATCAAGATGATCGAGACCAAGTACCGAGAAGGGCGGGAGGTGTGTGAGTCCGAACTCCGAGTGCTGCGCCGGGTGCGCCATGCCAACATCATCCAGCTGGTAGAAGTGTTTGAGACACAGGAGCGTGTATATATGGTCATGGAGCTGGCCACTGGTGGTGAGCTCTTTGACCGGATTATTGCCAAGGGTTCTTTCACTGAGCGGGATGCCACAAGAGTGCTGCAGATGGTACTGGATGGTGTCCGGTATCTTCATGCCCTTGGCATTACACACCGAGACCTCAAGCCTGAGAATCTCCTTTACTACCACCCAGGCACTGACTCCAAGATCATCATCACTGACTTTGGCTTGGCCAGTGCCCGAAAGAAAGGTGACGACTGCCTGATGAAGACCACTTGTGGTACACCTGAGTACATTGCTCCTGAGGTTCTGGTTCGAAAACCCTACACCAATTCCGTGGATATGTGGGCACTGGGTGTCATTGCCTACATCCTGCTCAGTGGCACCATGCCCTTTGAGGATGACAACCGCACCCGGCTATACCGGCAGATCCTCAGGGGCAAATACAGTTATATGGGAGAGGTGAGTTTGTCTTGCCCTCATCCAGGGATGTTAGAAGACCCCTTGGAGGGAAGGTATAACCTGAAGCTCCTGGTCAGAGGGTCCTGCTCTGAGAGTCATGCTTTGCAGGGCTAGGCAGATAGCATGGGTGTGTCACACTAGCAAAGTGTCTGTTTGTATTCTCCTAAATGTAAGCCCTGAGGTGGGGACCTGGGAGCAGAAACCTTATGTGGGAGGTTGTTAAGTAGAGGATGGGGGTTCGAGGCCAACCTGGTCTACAGAGTGAGATCCAGGACAGCCAGGGCTACACAGAGAAAACCACCACCACCACCACAACAACAAAAAAAGTAGAGGTAGGGGAGTGACCCACAAAAAGGTAAATCTAATGAACAAGAATACCAAGAGATGGACTGGCCAGCCTGGGCTTTATAACAAGTGCCAGGCCAGTTAGTACTTAGTTAGGGTTTTACTGATGTGAACAGACACCATGACCAAGGCAACTCTTATAAGGACAGCATTTAATTGGGGCTGCTTTACAGGGTCAGAGGTTCAGTCCATTATGATTAAGGCAGGAACATGGCAGCATCCAGGCAGGCATGGTGCAGGAGGAGCTGAGAGTTCTACATCTTTTTTTTTTTTTTTTTTTTTTTTTGAGACAGGGTTTCTCTGTGTAGTCCTGGCTGTCCTGGAACTCACTCTGTAGACCAGGCTGGCCTCGAACTCAGAAATCCACCTGCCTCTGCCTCCCGAGTGCTGGGATTAAAGGTGTGTGCCACCACTGCCCGGCTCTACATCTTAATCTGAAGGCAGCTAGAAGACTGGCTTGCAGGAAGCTAGGATGAGGGTCTTAAAGTCCACACCCACAGTGACACCTACTCCAACAGGGCCACAACCTTCTAACCGTGCCATTGCCTGGGCTGAGCATATATAAACCACCACAGTGCTATATAGTGAGATCTATCTCAAACAAGACAAAAGCAAAACAAAACCAAAAAGAGGTCTGGGACAGTGGCTAAGCCAGTTGTGTGCTTGCCACAGAAGCACAGGGTCCTGAGTTCAGACCTTCAGAACTCATGTAAAAGAGTTGGATGTAGTGGCATGTGCTTGTATCCTAGCACTGGGGAGGCAGTGACAGGAAAATCCCTCGAGCCAAATTGCCTTGTTTGATTCAGTGAGAGGCCCTATCTCAAAAAAAATAGGGTGGGGAATAATAAAGCAAATCACCCTTTGGCCTCACACACACGTGTGTATATACCTGTACTTACACACAAGAACATATGTACACCCATAAACCACATACACACAAGTGGACGGCCACTGGTACTTTTCCTACTTTGAAGTCTATGAATTATTATGTGGAATGTGTCACAGAAATGTATCACTAAAGAGCAAGTGAATGTTGTGTGCATTTAAGAGTAAAGATTATGTATCATAAGAGTTAAGAGTTTCTTTTGGCAGGGTGAGGGTTAGAAAGATGACTTAGTGGTTCAGAGTGCATATTGCTCTTGCAGAGGACCTGGGTTCAGTCCCCAGCTCTCACGTAGATCAGCTTACAACCACTTATGTAACTCCAGCTCCACGGGCAATGTCACAGACATGTACATAAATTACCCAAATACATTTACACAAATACACGCGCACACACACACACACAGTTAACAAATAAAACATCTATAGAGTTTCTTTTTGGTATTAAATGCCTTGTTTCTTGTCTATCTTGAATGTTAATGAGTGTTGGAGCGAGCCCTCAAGTAGGCAGAGAGATGCGGGCCCTGGCAGTGGAAAGCTGTGACTAGGCTTAGTAGCTACTGCAAGTGAGCTCAGAGGTGGATGTGGAGTAAGGGTCTCTCCATATCTGTTCCATTGGGTACCACATAAACTAGGATGAATATTCCCGTCCCAGGAACAGTTCTCACCTCTATTGAATTTTGCCATATAACAATAAGGGCCTTATATGTCTGCATTTTAAAAACTCTTCTGGCCGGGCGGTGGTGGCGCACACCTTTAATCCCAGCACTTGGGAGGCAGAGGCAGGTGGATTTCTGAGCCAGGACAGCCAGGGCTACACAGAGAAACTCTGTCTCGAAAAACCAAAAAAAAAAAAAAAAAAAAAAAAAAAAAACTCTTTTGATTTTTAAAAGAGAAACTGGATCTAATTATATAAGATGTTAAAATTAATTTACTTTTGTTTTGAGACAGTTTTATGACGCCAGACTAACCTCACATTCAATATATAATGAAGGGTAGCTTTCAACTTTTTTTGTTTTTGTTTTTGAAGACAGGGTTTCTCTTTTCTCTGTGTAACAGCTCTGGCTGTCCTGGACTTGCTTTGTAGACTAGGCTGGCCTCAAACTTACAGAGATATTTCTGCTTCTGGCTCCTAAGTGCTGGGATTAAAGGTACATGCCACCATGCCTGGCTCTGCCTGTTTCTTAAACGCTGGCATTACATGCACGCACCTCCATACCCAGCTTTAGCTCACATATTTAAATAGTAAGAGCAACACATGCTAACCTTTGTGTCAGATTTAAGCAGCAAGCCATCAAGTTTGTATATCTAGGCCCATGAATACTTCTAATACTTGGTAAAAATCATCAGATGTTAGCATTGTTGCTTGCTAAAGGAAGGTGCAAAGAATGTCACTGCTAGTTGGTTGACTGGGGAGATGAGGCTGATTGCAATAAACTGTACCTGCTGCAAGCTGGAGAATATTTGTGTGCTTGCAGATGATTGTACATGCTTTGTGAGGAACATAAGCTGAGCTTTGTAGTCCTACAGGACTCTGTTAAGACAGAGAGGGGAAGGCTCCTCCTCCAGAGTACAAGGTACTCCCCTCTGGGCAGCACCTGCCAGGGTGCTGTTGTTGTCTTTGCCTTTTTTGTTACTGTTATTTTATTTTGCTTTGTGCTTTGCTTTTTTAATGGTTTACTTATTATTGTACGTATGGATACTATGAATGTGGGTATGTGCATGTCACAGCATGTATGTAGTGGTCAGAGTGCATTGTGGAGTAGGTTCTCCCCTTACACCTTTATCTGGACTCTGGGAATCACACTTAGATTCTTGAATGGCAAGCAAGTTACCTACTGAGTACAATTCAGTGTACCTTGGCTTTGATTTTTGAGAGAGCATCTCATGTAGCCCAGACTGACCTGAAGCTCTGTATAGTCAAGAATGGCCTTGAACTCCTAATCCTTCTGCCTCCACCTCTCAAATTCTGGGATTACAGGTGTGCATCACCACTGTCAGCTCTGTGAGTGTGAGCAACTGTCTTCTGTGACCTAGTTTCTTTCCAGGGATATGGGTCAGGCCCTCTCTCATCTCCGTCACCTATCTCAGAACCATGTTCCTTGTAAATATCACCCAAGGACCTCAGATTGCTTTGTTTCAGGGCTCAGGGTCTCATGCCATATCATCCCCCTGTTAGTTTACAGATGAAGTTGTGTGGTTAGTCAAAGACATTCATCCTTCTCAGGAATGGGGTTGCTCTTTTCTAAGAGGGTCCCCAGGTCATACATTTCAAAGGTGGCAATGATTTAAGGAAAGAAGCCTTCTTCTTCTATGCAGCTCTGTCACAGGCTCTGGGGAGGGTAACTTTTGCACCATTTATGAGAGGGATGATAATGCTGATACTGACTCCTTTGCTGTATGGGCTCTAAAGTAAAAAGGCTACTACAGAACCTGATCCATTCCACAGGGTGAGCGACACCATGGAAAGCTCATGTGTGGCCTCTTGTCATTTGTATATTTTAAGCGAATGGTTATGTGGTTCAAAAAAAGTTGACTCTCACATACCTGTGGTGGGCTAGTACTAAACAAGAGTGTAGGATGCCTCCAGGTCAGCCAGAGAATCCTTTAAAGGCATTTAGAATGTGGTTTGGATAGGAGGCTCAGGGACTATGTTAGGTTATAACTGAAACTGATACTTTAAATAGAGTATGCATGTGTGAAAGTGGAAAGGCTGTTTATATTCTGAGCTTTGTATAGTGCCAAGTTGTTGAGGGTTCCTCCAGATGATAGGGTAGTATGAAGCTCAACTAGAGCTGGGTGGGAGAGACAGTATGTGTTTCCCAAAAAGAAAGACTTGGACATGGACCATAGTCTGGGCCCTCAATGTGAGCATAGGAGCAGGGCATTACCCAGTCTTTGCCTCCACTAACCTCTAGTTGGAATGCATCAGTTCCCAGTTCAAAGTTAAATCCCTGGCAGAACCTGGTCATTTCTCTGCATTTGGTTGCTGGGAGTTAAACTCTGGCCTCTGGAAGAATAGCCAGTGTCTTAATCACTGGGCTGTCTCTCCAGCTCCCCTTAAGCTGTACTTTTAAAGGTACTTTTATGATAATAATAGGTCACCTAAAAATGATTTGTCTGGGTGTTACCTGGGGGATACAGCTTCCTTACTAGATTTGATCCTGTATGCTGGAGGCGTGTAATCTTTTTAACCCTCTCTGTGTAGCCCTGGCTGTCCTTGAACCTACTCTGTAGACCAGGCTGGCCTCAAATTCAGAGTTCTGCCAGGTTGCCAGTTATTTTTTTTTATCCTACAGGTCACTGCCTACTCATAAACCTATCTGGAAAAAATATATGAGACATGAAAGTCTGTACCAGTTTCCTGAATAGCAGGCCATGTGTGGTGCCCTTGTTTCTTGGAGGGTTTTTCCACACAGCCTCTGAGAGGCTTACAGACTTGAGCAGAAGGCTCCTGCAGAGGTAAACTCAGAAAAGGGAACCCAACTGACTGAGCTCCAGTGTAAATAGAACATTATTTGAGTGAATGGAGCATAAGTGAAAGAGGCTAAGGGCTTGTTATTGGGAACCCTGTGCTACTAAGGAGATCCCCAGCTGCCAGATAGGATAAATGCCGCAGAAAGTGTTATAGAAGATGCCTAATTAATTGGGTGCTGTTAAAATGACCCCAGCTTGGCTCTTGAGCATGTTTGAGACAGATCACAGATTCTAGGTACTGGTACCACATGGTTAGTTAGGAAAGTGTGCTAATCCTAGCTCTTTTCAGAAGGAGCATTGGCTTTGAGAGCAGATCTAGAGAGGCTTCTGGACCATCTTCTATGACCCAGAGAGTATAAAAGCTTCTTCTGCCCTTGCATACCTGATTGGGCCCTGTGGTAATAGTGTTCCACAGTTCTGACATTTGATACATCAGTTCAAAATCCAGGCTCAGGCTGCACCCCAAGTGTATGTACTACAGGTTCCAGACATTGCTACAGTCACTCAGCACAATAAGGTTTTGCTCAAACTGTTCCATTTATTCTTGGTGTTGACTTTAGAAATTTATCAGCTGCCGGGCAGTGGTGGTACACGCCTTTAATCCCAGCACTTGGGAGGCAGAGGCAGGTGGATTTCTGAGTTCAAGACCAGCCTGGTCTACAGAGTGAGTTCCAGGACAGCCAGGACTACACAGAGAAACCCTGTCTCGAAAAACAAACAAACAAACAAATAAATAAATAAATAAATTTATCAGCTATGAAAGGTCCAAATCAAAGATTGGTTTTCTTTAGGACTAATATTGACCACTGTCACTGTGAAGAGCCTTCCAGATATAAGGTATTGAATTGGGTGTGTCTATCTAACATCTAATCTCCATCCATTTTATACATGTGGGAACTGAGACTGGTGTGGTTCAGTAGCTTGCCAATGTTTTCACAGCTGAAGGACAGCAGACTTAGGATTGGCTTCAGGGACTATAGTCTGCTCTTCCAATATATGCTTCCCATGTTGTTGATGTGATTCAGTGCTTCCTTGTGTGTGGACACACATCTGCTTGCTGATCTATAAGATCCTAGAGGACTGTGTGTGTGTGTGTGTGTGTATGTGTGTGTCCACCCATAGGCGTCCTACAGTCCTGTCTTAACCTATCTTAACATTTGCTGGGCTGAACTGGAGTATTGTGATGACTAGAAGGGACGTTCTTCTGGTTTCTTCTAAGGGAAGCATGAGTAGTCATTGATGATGCCCTGGGAAAGGGCCCAAATGCAACTACTTCCAGGCAAGGTGGAGCAGAGAGCTTAGTGGTTGTGTGCCTAGGAGACTAAGATCAGAGCTGCCTTAAGGCAACAGACAGAAGGTTTCATGGATTGTCAAGAGCGAATCTACTCTTCACACAGGACAAATGCAGGACATTGGAAGAAGAGGAAATGCAGGGGGAGATAATATTGCAAAGAGAAATCTGAAATTTAGCCTGTCTAGAGGTGCTGGAGTAGAAGGCAGTTTGGAAGTGATGGGGAACATGTTACTAAGGGCAAGGAAGGCTGGTGTGAGCGTGAGGCATAAAGCTACCCCCAGAGATGAGCTTCCTGTTATGGGAGACCTTAGGAGGCTGGAGGAGCTGTTTTTGAAGGAATGAACACAGGACGTGAGTCATCCATCCATCTGTAGATTTGTGCTGAAGTACTGTTGGGTGTTTCACTTGACAAGAAATGTGACAATCGTGGTCTGATGTCATTGCTTTTGTCAAGGGTTCTATTCCTAGAGGCAGAATGAAAGAAAAGCCACTTGGATTGATGGCAGAATGATAGTGTCATCCGCCGCGGCTCTGCTGTCTTGAATTTAGAAGCCTGAATTGCCATCCTCCTCCACTTGGGCCTTCTGAGCCAAGGATGAGCCTGGGTGACTACACCAGGAATAGATGGGCTTGGGTAGAGGCTCACTCATAAAGCCTTATTCAGGAGAATAAGTGGTTCTGAGCAGGTGACAGGACTGGCGGGAGAAGAAATCCACCCTGCTTCTGCCTGGGAAATATGGGATGGTGAGAGGTGGCCTTCCAGGGATGGGCCACTGGACTGCAGGCCAGCCAGTTATCCACCTGGGGCCAAGGGTTATTGAGGAACAGTGAGTTGGACTAGAACCATTTAGCTCTGATCACCTTGTAGAAGATAAGTTCCCAGAGTCAGAGTTGGCTGGACATCCCCTCACCTCATTCTTGCTTGCTTGCTTGCTTGCTTGCTTGCTTGCTTGCTTGCTTGCTTGCTTGCTTGCTTCTTGCACTCAGGGTTATATGATGGTTTTCCCAAATCTCTAGCTGCTATTACAAGCAGACACAAATCAGTTACAACAGGACTTGGTGAGCTTGGGATGAAGAGAGATGGGTGTGACTCAGCCTTCTCTTTCAAGAGACCACACTGGATGACACCTCAGTTTTGGGCACCATGCATGTACTAACTAGACAAACAAACCAGAATGTTACCCTTAGACAGGCCTTCCTTAACACCTAGCAACATCTGTCACTGAAAGGTGCCCTTGTTTGGGCTGTTGAGTATGAGCAGTGGATTCTCAGTAGCTGGAGACCTATCCTTGGGGAGATAGGGACTGTTCTTTCTGTGATGGGACAGGAGGCTGGCTCCAAAGGAAGAAGAGCAGAGCCCCATCCTGTGTTGTCTCAAGGCTCCCAGACTGTAGTCCTTTAGGCATTCTTCTGTTGTTGCCCTGGTTACACACTCCCCAGAGAGGGGTGCCTTCCCTGTGGTGCTAGAAGCAGCTGCCATTCCTAACACTGCTGCATTTAGCCCTTCCTATGGAAAGACATTGCTCCCAACCCTTCAAGCAGCCTGTCACCTTGGCCAGACTTACTTTCCATCTCTGCCGATTTTTCACTTTCAGCCCTTAGAGGCCCTCCAACAAAAGGGAACAGCATGGCTGTGCTCAGAGTCATTCCCTGTGCACACGTGGTTCCTTCCCTTTCCTCTTTCCATTCTGACATCACCTGGATAGTTCCTCTTTGTCAAAGGCTCAGTTACTTCCAGGATCTCTAATTGTGGGTGCTCCCAGGCTGTCATTTCTCCCACATTCTGACTTCTTGAGATTACACATGGTCTTGCACCATCCCTCTGCCTCAACTAAGATAGATGCCAACTCTATTGAATGGATGGTTTGGTGACCTACCTGGTCCACCTGTCCCCTACTAACCATACCTGTGCATACTCCCCTTCCCTACCCAGTTTCTCCATCTCATAGGGCCACTTTTCTATCTGCCTGGAATGCCTTGTTTCCTCAGTGTCCCAGTATATGCATGGTATACCAGATGGGGCTCTGGTCCAGTGTGGTCCACCTCACTTAAACAGAAAGCTGAATTGCCTTCACTTATTAACTTACCCTACTACTCACTGTTGACTAAGTACTGGCCCTAACTAAAGACTGCTGTGCCTAGGGATCCAGGGACACGGATCTCTGAAGACAGAGACCACATCTGTGAGTGAAATTCTAATAGCCACCGAGGCTCCATACCACTTCAAAGTTAAAATGGGGGCTGGGAGTCTATCTCAGTTGGCAGAGTGCTTCCCTGGCATACCTGAGACCCTGGGTTTGATCCTGAGCACTGCATACACCAGGAATTGTGTATACCTAGAGAGGTAGAAGCAGGAGGGTTAGGAGTTCAAGGTCTCCTTAGCTACATAGTGAGTTAGAAGCCAGTGTAGGATCCATCTAAAAGTTTATTTTAGATGGGAGGAAGTTGTTTGTTTAAAGAAATAAGGGAAGAAAGCTACCTCAGTCTTTGAATGCTTCTTGGCTTTGGCAGAATCCTTGAATAGACATAAAAAAGACAATTTTATAGCATTCATCTGGATCCAGAACCCTCCAGGGCTGCTCCAGGACATTGCTAAAATAGACTGCTTGGTCAGCTGATGTAGGTTGCCATCCTTCGAGGCACTTAGGCTGTACCCTGTTCTGTCTCTGTCTTCTTTCCTATCTCCCTTCGCTTCATGAACTCTTAGAAGGAATATGTGAGAGCACAAGAGTGCTTTATTCTCATGAGTCATTCTCTCCTTCTTCCCCCACTCTCCCTTTCCCCCATCTCACCCTCTCTATTTTGATGCTCAGAATTGAATTCTGGGCCTTGTACAGTGATAAGCAAGCACTGTATCACTAAGCAACATGCTTGCCCCTTTACCCCTATTTAATTACATTTAAATTAAATTTTGAGACATTGGTCTTTATGTTGCCAGACTAGTCCAGACTCCTGGGGTCAGTCATCTGGGTAACTGAGATCTATCTTTTTAAAACTCCAGTTGTTTCTTGACCTTTTAGCTAAGACAGTGGTTCTCAGTGCTGTGACTCTTAATGCTTTGACACTTCAGTACAGTTCTTCATGTTGTAGTGACCCCAACCATAAAATTACTTTGTTGCCACTTTATAACTGTAATTTTGCTACTGTTATAAACCATAATGTAAATGTCTGATATTCAGGATATCTGATATGGGACACCCCTCCTCCCACATACATACACAAGGGTTTCAACCCACAGGCTAAGAACCACTGGACTAAGATCAAATGCAAACTTCAGGACTGAAGATATGCCACTTGCCTAGAATGCTTGAAGCTCTACTTTCTGCTGAATCCGGCTGAAGATGGTCAAGTGGTGGGGTCACTTGAGCCTAGGGGTTTGAGATGGACCTGGGAACACATAAAGAGCCATGTCTCACAATAAAAGCAGAGGCCATCCGGGCATGGTGGTCCACTCTTAGAACCCAGCACTCACAAAGCTGAGACTGGTCTTAAGAGATCTTGTCTCAACAAACAAACTCCTTAAAATCCTGCTCTTGCTTTTTCTTTCTGTTTTCAGACTGTCCTTTCAAATCCTCTTCTGTGTTCCTCATTCCTTCTCTAGCCATGTGGGAGGGAGCAGAGGCTTTGCTGGACTAGCCAGTGTCCAATTGCTATACTTCATTATATATTTTTTTAAAAAATCATAACCTTGGGGTAGCTTCTGAGTGCTGTCCTTCCTGTTACAATGAGAGTTGTGCTCTCCTGAGTGAACCAAAGCTCTATTTCCCAGAATGTCTTCTGTGCCCTTTTCTCTGCTTTCATTCGGGCCCACGTAAGTACAGAAAGGAGGCCTTTGAGGGTGGGAATACTGGGTCTGAAAATGTAAAAATACATCTTGAGACAAAGCTAAAGGAAGAACTGAGTCATGGTAGCAAGCCCAGGTTTGTTCCTTCCTTCCCTCTGGCTGTGCTACAGAGGGATTACCTTTTTAACCCAAAGTCCTGGGCTCTGTAAGGAACCTCAGGGGTCAGGAGGTCAGCTAGAAGAGTCTATCTTATGCTCTATGCCTTGCATGTCATCAAGAAGTTAAAAAAGATGGGAAGCATATTCTTAAAATCCAGAGCTCTCAAAATTATGAGAGACTTAGAATTATGATGTGTTCAATCTCTCCATGTTGAAAGTGAGGAAGCTGTGAGTTCTCTTAAGTCATACACAGAAGTGGAACTGGTCACCTGGCTTATAGCCTGACACTTTAATCTGTCACTCTGGTGTCATTTAGAAGAGACTTGGGTCATTTATTCTCCAGGATAAGGCCAGAAGGAAGCAGCTTCCTTACCCCTATGCAGCTCAGTCTAGGCCAATCAGATGCCTTAGTCCTCATTCCCTTTTGGGACTTTCAGGCTCAAAGGGAGACTATGTAGTAGCCTTGGGAACTGTTCTTGCCATCTCTGCCCAGTCAAGTAGAAGGAACAGAGAGAAAGGGGAGACAAGTCCTCTAATATGGAACTGAATGCCTTTCTATATTGGTGCCTCTCCTTCAAAATGATAGTTGGAGTCCACAGAGGAATGGCTTTGGCCCAAGAGAAAAGTAGGGGTAATGAGGAGAAATTGGTTAGGGAGTGGTTCCTCTCCACTCCTTGCTGTTGTCTTCTCTGCCGGGAACAAGATCTCTGGGGTCTGTGTACCAGGGAAAGAGGAAGCTCGACGGTCAGACTCCCTCAGCCTCAGCCCAGGACCCAGCCCCACCCATGCAAGTGTCCAGAGATTCACAGAGTATGGATTAATAGCATCTGTATTGAAGCTGTTTTCTAATCTCCTAGAGGTCAGAGCTAACTGACCTCTTAACGTTTCCTGCCAGCCCTTTTCCTGTCCTGTGTTTCAGTTCAGATGCAGGTAGAAACCTCTGGGACACTAACCAGCTGCTACTTGGGACTTGTCCTGCCTATCAGCCACCAGAGGCCCATGAATGTATGTCAGATCCCAAGGATAGATACTGAAGTCAGCTATGTTCTTCAGCCAGAGAAAGCAGTTAAAACTTTGGAAACTGGAGCACATGACTGTTAAGTCATTTTTCTTTTTCTCATGTCCAAAATGCCTCCTGACCAGTCAGCCAGCCTGGCAGACATACTTAGCCTCCTGAGAAGCAGGTGTGATGGGCTGCAGGCACTGAGCACTTTCTGACAAGGTGCTGGATCAGACTTGAGGCCAGGAGTGGGGCTTTGGAAGATGGAAGAGGCCTTACATTTCTGAGCTGTGTGGGAGGTCACTCAGCTGCACGTCCACCCAAGCCCTTCCACCCAAGCCCCTCCCTCACTGTCTGCAAACTGGATGAGAACAGCCTTCCTATGTTCAGCTTGCTTGACTTCCAACTACAATTTTTTCCTAACACACCAAGGTATGTTTTGAGTCACATTGGCTTGGGAAGCACTACCAGCATATGCTCCCAGCTCTTCAAAGATGGAGCACTGGGGGCCTTCCAGAGAATTGTGCTGGCCCTCAGACAAATGAGTTCATTGGCATTCTGTACACAGTGGCACGAACACAGTAATTGATAAGGCGAGAGTCTGGGGGAGCAGGAAGGGTGGATCAATCTGGCTTGGTTTAGCACTAACAGGCTGACTGCCTGACAAGCAGCAGGGGTCTGCCTGGTGCTCGCCTCTGCTGCTCTGGAGATGGAGATGTTTACGCTCACTGTGAGGTCTGGTGAGAGGCCCGTCTAAGACTATCAGACAGGTTCCAAGCTGCAGGAGTCCATGGTTTAACTTGAGTGAGGATCTGAAGTGAGGAAGCCTCCATTTCATCCATGTTCAGGTTTCTAGCTTGTGAATCCAGCTTTACCACTGTTCCATCTTCTGCAGAGAAACTGGTACTCTCTTGTTTGGAGGAAGGTGTTTGAGCTAGAGTCTCAGGAGGCCTAAACTGGCTTCAAATTGTCTATGAAGTACAAGGAAGCTTTGAATTCATGATCCTCCTGCTTCTGCCTATCAAATATTGTAATCTTTTGTTATTATCATTATTATTGTTATTGATTTTTTTCAAGACAAGGTTTCTCTGTATAGTCCTGGCTATCCTGGAACTCTCTCTGTAGAGCAGGCTGACCTCAAACTCAGAGATTCTCTTGCCTCTGCCTCCTGATGCTAGGATTGAAGGTGTGCACCACCACAACACCACGCTGGGATCTAATGTGTGTATCAAAATACCTGACTGGACTTGCTCCTCTGTCCAGAATCAAATAAGGGACAAAGTCAGAATCATGCAACTGGTGTTTGGAGTCCCCTGGTTTGCCTTGGAGCTTTTCTTCCAAGAAGGCTGGCTGGCCTGCAGTATGTTTTTGAGTTAGCATAGAAGCCCAGCAGGGCAGTACAACACAGGCACAGGTATTCTGATCCAGTCTGTTCAGTGCTGGGCTTGCCATGTTCATCAGATGCTCTGATAGCCTGCTGCTTCCATGTATAAGTGAGAAGCAGCGATCCATGGGGCTTTCTTTTTAAAAACAAACAAAACATTTTTTACATAAATAGCTGTATTTCTTGTCTGTATGACTGTGCAGCATGTGCATGCCCACAGAAGCCAGAAAAGGGTGTCAGACGCCCTGGAACTTGAGTTACAGACAACTGTGAGCTGCCATGTGAGTGCTGGGCATCAAACCCAGGTCTTCTGAAGAGCAGCCCATCCTCTTAATCTCTGAACCATCCCTCCAGCCCTGCATAGACCCTTCTCTGTGAACCAAAAGCTTTTCTGGCAGTTATCACTCATCCTCCTCAGTCTCAACACTGGAACCTGAGCTGCATACAGGACCTGCCTCTCTGATGAGTGGCACACTGCTGTCAGTCAGCAAGGCTTCACTAGACCACCATGGCTACGTGTCCTCAGTCTTGACTTTTTTCCTTCTGAGTACTAGAATCACTAGGTGCTGGCCTTGTTACTTCTAGCTAAGCTCAGTAAAATCTAAGGTTTTTCTTTCTAAAAAATAGAAGAGGACAATGACCACAAGACAAGCTCCCCATCCCCTTCCTTAGTAGTCCAGATGAGTCTTCTCTTTGCATCACTTCTATCAAACATCAAGATGTCAAGGGACCCCTCCTAGGGTAATAGGAGTCAGCAGGTGTGTGCATTTGTTAAATGGCCACATCCCACCTGGAATGTGCCTGAGAACCATGGAGAGCACTTTAGAGACTCCCCAAGGTGAACAGTGCCATGGAGTAAGACAGACTCCAGGTAAGGACAAGCTAGGGAGGCTGAGACCAGGGGTTGTCAGCTGCTTGATGAGTGTCTAAGACAAGGCAGCGTTGCTTACCTGAAGCAGAACAGGTGGGTTAGATCCACCCACCTCTAACCCCTGAATGCTGGGATTAAAAGTATGTACCACCACTGCCCGGCTTGTTTGTTTATTTTGAGAGTCTCACTAAACAGACCACACTGGCCTTGAACTCACAGATATCTGCCTGCCTCTGTTCTCCAAATGCTGAGATTAAAGGCATGTACCACTACACTTGGCTAATAACAGGAGCTTTTATGGCTCAAGAGGTCATACAAACTGGATAGAGCCTGTGAAAAGAGTTGCTATCTCTCTCTGGCCCCACAATTCCCTATCTATCGTAGTCAGGGTTCTCCAGAGTCACAGAACTTCTGGAATGCCTCTCTATATTGAGGGAATGTATTATGATGACTTCAGTCTGCAGTCCAACTCCTCAACAATGTTCAACTGTGTATAAGAAGTTCAAGAATCTAGCAGTTGCTCAGTCCCATGAAGCTAGTTGTTTCAGCTGGTCTTCGGTAGAAGTAGATTCCAACAGATGTGCTGGCAAGTAAATGCAAGCAGGAAGAAGAGCGAATCTTCCTTCTTCCAGTGTCCTTATGTAGGTTTCTCCAGCAGAAGGTTTGGCTCAGATTAAAGGTATATACCAGATCCATAACTGGATCTGGGACTTGCTTTGTTTGTCTGAAGCTGACCTTGAACTCAGAAATCCCTTTGCCTCAGTCTCCTGGGATTAAAGGCATGTACTACCTTGCCTGGGCCTATGCTTTTCATGGCCACTATGCCAAGATCCAGGTCAGAAACTTGTGTCTTCCAGTCTTAAGATCTGGATCAGAGGCGAGCCCTTCAATTCTGGATTGTAGTTCATTCCAGATACGGTCAAGTTGACAGCCAATAATAGCCATTATACTAACCTATTATCAGACTGAAAAATATAGATACATTAAATGTTATTTTCTCTTGGTGGCCAAGAGGTTCAGGCTGAGGCAGGGAATTTCTTGGAAGTTCGAAGGTGAGACTAAAAGTTCCTCTCTACTTGGCCTGGTACAAACAGATGGTTGTTAGAGTCTAGATATGATGAAAAAATTTGGATCACTCTCCAAAAATCTAGGTAGGCAATTAAGAACTGTTCTCATAAAGTACCTAGGTTCATTTCCCAGTACTCACATAAGAGCTCACAGCTGCCTGTAACTCCAGTTCCATCTGTCCTCCATTGGATAGCACCTGTATATATGTGGTATATACTCATGCACTCAGGTACACACACATATAAATATTAAAAAAAAAAAAAAAAAAAAAAAAAGCCAGGCAGTGGTGGCACATGCCTTTAATCCCAGCACTTGGGAGGCAGAGGCAGGTGGATTTCTGAGTTCAAGGCCAGCCTGGTCTACAGAGTGAGTTCCAGGACAGCCAGGGCTACACAGAGAAACCCTGTCTCGGGGAAAAAAAGAAAAAAAAAATCCTCCTATCCAGGTGTGGTGATGCATGCCTTTTATCCCAGCACTCAGGAAAAGGGAGCAGGTGACTGGATCTCTAAAATTACAGGCTAGCCTGGTCTACATATTGAGTTCTAGTTCAGGGAGGGTTATACAAAGAGACCTTGTTTCAAAAACAAACAAACAAACAAAAAACTCCCAAAGGTATGTTAGGGGTCTGGTGAGGGGGACACCTTCTTTAGCCAGGCTTTGGGTGCAGAACACGTAAATTTCCTCAGTAGGATAGACTATAGGTCCCTTTCCTCCTTGCCAGCCTCCTCACCAAGCATCAAGCATCGCCTGCTCAGTAACCTGAGTCAGCATGGAAGGGAAAGGAGTTTCCGTATGGTGGAGGAGAGGTGCTGCCTGTCTAGACAGTGCACAGATGCTGGGTAGCTCCTAATTCTGTGGTGTGGGCATCATCCAGATGGGAGGGCAGTGTTGAGTCTCACACTAATACTTGTCCTTGGTTTCTAGCCCTGGCCTAGTGTATCTAATCTGGCCAAGGACTTCATTGACCGCCTGCTGACTGTGGACCCTGGAGCCCGGATGACTGCACTGCAGGCCCTAAGACACCCGTGGGTAGTAAGCATGGCAGCCTCTTCATCCATGAAGAATCTGCACCGCTCCATCTCCCAGAATCTCCTCAAGCGTGCTTCCTCTCGTTGCCAGAGCACCAAATCTTCCCAGTCCACACGTTCCAGCCGCTCCACGCGCTCCAACAAGTCACGCCGTGTTCGGGAGCGTGAATTGCGGGAGCTTAACCTGCGCTATCAACAGCAGTATAATGGCTGAGCCACCAGCCACGACAGGGGCACACTGGTGTCTCATCCTGGGTACTTTCTGCCATGTCACCTGGGCCCAATACCTTCTCTATAGCTAGACCTCATGCCCAGCAGTATGTAGAGCATGTCTGGACCCAGCTCCTCTATGCACCTTTAGTAGCCCCTACCTCCTATCCTGGGCCTGGGCATGTTATGATAGAATGGTGGCCCAGGGCCACTTGAACTAGGAGCCTGGTAGGCAACTGGTCTGTTTGAGTTGGGAAAAGGTGCAGGACTGAGTCTCCACTGATCTTAATTTTTGCCACTTTGTTGAACCAAGTTGTGGGGTGGGATCCTGTGCTCCTGTGTTGGGTGGAAAGGGTCCTGTGGCTCAGGACTCCTAGTCCATTACTTTTATAACCCCCTTCCCTCCACAGAGCAGTGGTCTGGCTCCCATATTGTCTGCTATGCTAGTCCTTAAGGTTATGCTCCAGTGGGAGGTCTGGCTTGTGCCATAGCTAAATTGCCTCATTAGTCCCTTAGGTGCAGTTAGATTCGAGCAACTTTGTTTCCCCCAGCCAAGATCTATCTCTCTTCATGGTGCCACCGGGGACCCCTCTAGAGACTGTGGCACGGACCTTAGCCTCAGGCTCCAACCTCTCTGAGAAGGATCCTATCTATCACGCTCAGTGCCTTTGCAGAGCCCACTATTGTCTCTCTCCCCCACTTGGATGCCATTTCATTCCCCAGCTGCCTCCTTCTCAACAGTGAGGGGTTAAAGGGCGCTCCACTGCTGCTACCTGGGGATGGATGTACCTGAAGAAGGTTCTCCTCAACTTCATCATCAACCTTTCTTCTGTCTTTTGGTGTATTGCCCTTTGCTGCTTCCCTCCTGGAGCTGCCAGGCCCTCCTTTATAGCTCCATGGCGCCACCTAGTGTCTGGTGGGTATAGGTGGCCAGGGGACGGGGTGGTGACTGGTGCACAACCTTGCAAACCCACAGCCCTCCAAACAGAAGAGGACAGAAAGGAGTTGCTGAATTGGGGGAGAGTCCTGGGCTGCTCAACTCCCCTTCTGCTCAGTTTCTCCAAACCTCACCCTGGAACTTAGCCATACTGTGTTACCTGCCTCTGAACCCTGGGTGCCTTGGCTGCTGGCCTTGCCCTATTTGCCGTGTGCCCGCTTCTTTTCATAGCATTAACTTTCCGGGTTGGCCCCACTGAGTCTCAGACTGGAGGGAGCCCTTCTGGGAGGTAGGGTAGGGTTGCAGGGGCTGCTCTCCCAGAGGACTGAGCCACAACAGTCCCTATAGCTGTCATGGTCTCCCCTACCACCACCACGTTAGGCTGGAATATGACCTCCCTCCCTCCCTCTGTAGCTGCTTTCAGTGGGTAGGAAGGGGCCAGACAGAGCCTAGCTTGGGCCCAGTTAGATTAAGAGCCTATCAGCAGGAAGAGTCTGACTCCACTCAGCTCCTCTCAGGAGGCAGCCTTGGGCTAGGCACTCTTTTCTACATATGCCTCCTCCTCTGGGAAACCAAACCAAAGAGACCACTCTGCCAAGTCAACTGTGCCTTCTATATGCTCTCTTCACACCCTCCCCCTGGATAGGAGGCCATGGAGAGCCGAAGCCTCACAGCCTCAGAGTTCCCCCACCTACCAGTTCCCCAGGAATCTCTGGGGTGTGAACCACTGGGGATTCATTTTCTCTCTTGCCCAAAGTAAGTCTGGCTGTGAGTCTAAGACAGAGGGAGTTTAGTGCCTTGGGCCTTTGATAGGTCCACCAGGCCTTCATGCCGTGAACTACGGATGGAGAATGTGCAGGTATTTATTTTGTGTACTCTGTAAATGTATCTTCTGTATCCAATAAACAGGCTGCCCTCCCTCAGGGAAGGCTGCCATTTTTTTCTGACCACACTGTGCCGTGGGACTAGTGGATTGTTCAAAAACAGGAGTAAGGGCCACCATCTGGGCTGATTAGTGTAGGGAGATCTTGGCTCCTCAGCTGGTGCTATACCAAAAGACAAAGTCCAAGTCACGGGTAGAACCCTTAAGAGCCTCTCCTTCCCACTAAGCCAGGATGAAAGATGAGGGTACACAAGAGAAACTGAGGCTGGTGTGTTTATTGGCTTGAGTTGGGGAAAGGATCCATGGACAGTTTAGTTGTTGGCCATGACTTGGTTGATCCAGGTGTTGAACTTGCTGACCCGAGCGTACATGGCAGGTGATTGTACATTGCAGTATTCATTGCCCCAGGAGACAATACCAATGAGCACCCAGGTGTTTCCCTTCTGGCAGACAAGAGGGCCTCCTGAGTCACCCTGAAAGGGAAAAAAAGAGGAGAGGTCAGCGTAGCAGTTTGGGGAAGTATACCAAGGGATAGCACAGAGGACAGGGTGCTTACCTGACACGAGGAGGCACCTGAACCACCCGCACATATCATGGAATCAGTAATTCGTGAACCCCAATACTGCCGACACTGATTCACAGTGACCAGGGGAAGAACTACTTGCTGCAGACGTGCTGGTGTCACGTTGCCTGTGAACCAGGAGAGGTGGTCAGGCTGGTCCAGGGTGCTTTTCTGGTCTCCCCTCACTCACCCAAGTTCTTACCCACACCACTGATCCGGCCCCAGCCAGTGGTGACACAGGTGAGGCCCGCAGGCAGTGCCTCATTTGAGGAAGCCAGGCAGACTGGTGAGACTCGTGCTGTGTACTGGGCTGATGAGGCAAGCTTCAGGAGAGTCACGTCATTGTTGAGAGTGTTGGAGTTCCAGTTAGGGTGTGTGATAGCCTGTGGAGCCATTCAAGACCCATGTAAAGCTGCAGTGGGCACAGGCACCGAAGTCGGTGCTGAGTCGGGAAAGTGTGTCCAAAGCAGGACACCGGCAGCCCATTTTCCCTTTCTACACAGGCAGCCAGTACTTACCTTCGAGATAGAGAGCACCTGCACAGGTTCAGCATTGGAAGATCGGTCATATTCTCCCAAAATAACAAAGTGGCGTCCAGGCCTGCAAGGATAATGGGAACGGGTAGCTGCTAAGTGGTTTCAGAGGGGGCCATCCAGGAGAGGGGAAGTGGGAAGAGATGGATTGGGCAGGGCAAGTGGAATACACTCACGTGACTTTGCAGTGGGCAGCAGTGACCACCCACTTCTGACTGATGAGAGAACCACCACAGAAATGGAACCCAGTGCTATCCTAGGGCCAAAAGTCAAATACATGAGTGGGTTTAAGCTACCCATAGGCCTAAAGCACCCAGGACCCCGACCGACCCCTAGGGTGCATACCTGTAGAGACACCTGCCAGGGCCAGGAGCCTGGCACTGCATTCTCCCCATTGACAATCCTCTGGTTGTAGCTCAGTGTAGGTGTGATGGCGGGAACACCACAGCCTGAACATAAGGCTGGTGAGAATCCAATCCCAGCCTACCTCTCCTTAACGTCTTCCTCAAGGTGCCCCCAAACTATAGATCCAGAGTGGTCCAGGAGGCGTACTCACTAGTCCTCCCCTAGAATACCTTTTAGGCATACATCTTGGTTGCCCCACCCTACGAGCCTTCAAGTCCTGTGCATGCTATCACATCGACCAACCTAGTCCTAATGCTCTTCGAGCCACTTTTCTAATTCCTGGTACCATCTCCTTGCCCTTTATTTTTCTAGGCCTGAGCAGTCTACCATGCAGCTGGAAAACTTTGTTAGTCTATACACATCTTATATGTTTTCCTGAGCCTTCGCAGGTCTGGCTCAAGCTCCTGTCTCCTTTGTGAGACTGGTCCCTGGCTCTTCCCTTACTCCCAGCCCTGAGGGTTTCTTCCTTTGCTTACACTGTCCGTTCCCTTCTAGCCAGGCTGGCTCCTTGTCTGGGCCCTTGAACAGGAGCTGGGAGCTGAGTTGTGCTAAGTTGTTCAGTTAAAGTCAATCCCAGCCCACTTACCCCAGGAGGAGCCAAGGAGGACCAGGCTGAGGGTTAGGCTGAGCAGTATCATTGTGGAAAATAAGAAATGATGTTGAGGTGGCCTGGCTTTATTTATGGGGATCCTTATCCTTGGGCAGAAGTCTTGGGCCTGAGACTAGGCCAGCTGTGTGGTCTTGGCATAGCCCCACACCTGCTTTAGGAGAGGACTTCTCAGGCCAAAGTCCTTGGGATTATCAAATACCCAGGTGTGAGGTTCTCACCTCTGCCTGCCCAAGTCTTGGCTTCCTGTTCGCTTTCTGAATCACTTCCTACCCCAAGTGTTGGCAACTGGGTACCAAAGACATACGGCTGAACTAAGTCTAAAATGTCAACCTGGTTGGTGGTCGTGGACCTATGAAATTTCCCAAGGCTACCAGGAATATTGAACTTCCAGAAAAGCCTGTTCAGAACACAGGGGTGTTATGACTGGTGGAGGGAATGGCCAGATGTAGCCCATCTCTGCCAGGAAAGCCAGGGATGAAGGTTCTGGCAGGTTGTGAATCCTAACAGACATCATCTTGGATTTCTCATCAGTATGGAACAGGAGTCATCGGTTTGCCCAGAGAGGCAGATTCTCTTACCAGCACAAGGCAAACTTCATGCGTCTGGCTGAGACCTATGTTCCTGGTAAGTGTGAGCTCTCAGTGACTGACAGACCCTGGGTTGAAGTTGGTAGTAGAAGTCTGTTTCTAGACCTCAGATTGCCATAGGAGAGATCTGTGCACAGCATATTTGTTACTGAGCTTCAAGCTGAGTTTGAACCGATGGAGAAAAGGTGCTTCTGTATGCAGAGTTGCAAAGGTGAGTTGGCTTGAATTTTTCTAGGGTATCAAAGTCTTTGATGGGCTCAAGAATACCTCAGTCTAAAATGTGAAACAGGTGAATGGGTAAGGACACAAGATCAGATATGACAAAATATGAATTACAAAGGCTGGTGGACATATGTTTACTAAACAAGTCCTTTAGCTTTACTATCATATATACAATCTTTCATAATAAAGTCTTAGGGAAACATACAACCAGCAGCCAAGGGTGTCCAGCCTGGAGGAGAACCTCTCTAGAGAATGTGCCTTATCAGTTCTGAAGCCCCAGTGGAGCTTAGCTACTCTAATGGGGGCAGGATGTTCCTACCAGCATCCAGAGGACCTGGCACTCACTGAAGAACCTTGCTAGGAACTCAGCAAAGGTTTCTTGCTAGTTGTGTCATCTTTTCCCACGAGTCCATAACCCCTTTCAGCCCAGGGAACAGAGTCAGTCTCCCTACTCACAGTCCCACCTGTGCAGACAAGGCTCAGCTTTTCACAAGCTCACATATGCTTGGTCATCTGAGGGCTGTCATAAGAGGATCTGTAGGTGGTGAAGGGTGCTTGGTGAGAACTTGCCCTTAGAGTCAGGAAATAGTTGCTTGATCAGCATTTTAGCCTCCCAAGAACCCAGGGTAGCTGGCAGGAATAGGTGGTTACTGATCAGACAGGGAAAGGCTAACAGTGGGGATTGTCCATCAGGTCTTCCAAGACAGGGTATTGGTAAGATAAGCTACCATATGGAACTATGGTTTGGGGATGACAGGATATAACTTTCCATCCCAAAGCCTATAGTGCTAGCTGGGGCTGGGATTCTGCATGGATAGATCCCTGAGGTGATGATGAAGAGGACCTCAGGCCAGGAACTGGGTCTTACTCCTTATATGGATACCACAGCCACCAAGCTCATACAGCTGCTTGGCCCACTCCTCTCAAGAAAGACACAATCTTCGGTTTGAGTGTTTTGTATTTCCTGGATTTATTCACCCTGGTTCCAAACTCCACATCTCAGGCCACTTCATTCCACCTCCATGGCCTGCACAGTCTCCTCGAGAAGTTCCAGGGTCAGAGGTCTCACTTCCTGGGTCAGGACAGGTGTGGTTCCGGGAGCAAAGTGGTAACGGCCAGCTCTAGAAAGGAGGGCCAGCCTTTTAGAATGCAGCCTGTCCCGTTCTGACAGACAGATGGACGGACGGACGGATGCGCGCTCACACACACACACACACACACACACACACACACACGTGTGCTCATACACACATACACACACACACCTCCCTTCCCCTGCTCCTACCTCTGCACAGGCTCTGTGGGTGAGCTCAATGCTCTCACCAGCTTGGCACCCCCTGCAGTGATCACACAGGCATCCACACTGCCTCCAGAGCCCAGGTCACCCAGGATTCCTGCTGAGATGGCTTCCACCAGCAGTTCTTGTGCAGCCTCCAGCTATGGTGGTGGGAATGAGGTTAAATGGACCTGGTGTTAGCTCACTCTAACTTGGGGATTCTGTTAATCTTTTTTTTTTTTTTTTTGGTTTTTCGAGACAGGGTTTCTCTGTGTAGCCCTGGCTGTCCTGGAACTCACTCGGTAGACCAGGCTGGCCTCGAACTTAGAAATCCACCTGCCTCTGCCTCCCAAGTGCTGGGATTAAAGGCGTGTGCCACCACCGCCCGGCTGGATTCTGTTAATCTTGAGGCTTAGACAAGTTGTTCTTTATGTAAGGTCAGCCTCCTTTCTCTCCCTCCATTCAAAATTCCAGTCCCTTGGCTTCTGACCCTTCTCCCTCAAAATTGTGTACCCTCCACCCGCTGTCCTCTGTACAAACTTCTCAGTGTTGCTTACATGTATAGCCCCACTTCCCAGCAGTCTTCCCACCCACTCTGTCACGATTTTCTCTAGGCCTTAGTTATCTCTGAAGCATAGTCACCTACTTCTATCCCACTCCAAAGTCCAGAACTCAAACCTCATACAGAACCCCACTGGGCTTTACCTTTTCCTTCATTATTCGTTGTGAGCTTCCGCTTGTCTCTGTGGTCTAAGCTTGGTTACTGACTGGCCCTCACTTGTTCAACTTTATTCACTTCCTACTAGGTAGTCACCTTCACACCTACAAGCATTCCTTGTTTCTATACTTGGCCAGGGTTTTTTGGTACTCCCCGCCAGTGAGCATGAAGTAATGGGCAGAAGTCGCTCACCGTCATGTTTGGCTGGAACCGGTCCTCCAACAGTGCCACGGCTGCATCTTGACCGGAGCCTGCAGGTGGGAAGGGGCATCTGAAGTCAGCTGTAGCTGCTGAGGTACAAACCTTGAAAGCAGGGTTGCAGGAGTAGGATTCGTGTGAAAAGGGTGGAAGCGCTCACCAAGGGCAGTAAAGGGCAGACGGCTGTAGGAACCGTGTGGGTGCACGCTGTAGAGCTGCGGTCCGTTCAAATCAACCCCGCCCACAATCAATGATGCGCCCACATGGCCTTGGTACCTGTGGGGGAGCCGGCGGGGCTGCTGTCAGCAGGCAGGCCCCGCCCATTATGTTTTTTGGTCTGAGTCCCACCCCTTCCTTTTGGCCTGGCGTCCTACAATTGACGTTGCCTCTTCCGGAACTCAGCTTGGTCTGTGTTCTTCCGGTCTCCCTGCTAGTCGCAGCCCCGCTTTTTTTTTCGCCCCACCTTCTGTGAACACCTACTGGCAGATACACTCCTCCCCACCCCCACCCCATCATCTTAGCCCCACTTCTCACCGGAAGAGCGTCTGGCGCAGGATACGGGTGACCGTGGCCACCCGAGGCTCACGGCCAGTGGACAGCGCATGTAGTTCCATCTTGGAAGCTGCCATCCGCGTGGTCATCTCAGTGTCCGCAGCTACTCCAGCCCCACAGCAGCTAAGGGGAAAAGGGATGATGGACGTGGACAGGGACGTGCAGGGGAACAAAGTAGGACGGGAGCGACAGTGCAGCTTTATGTTTGAATATGGGGACTGCCACCGAAGGATACTGACTAGATTTTGGGGGCGATGAAGTGGATCTTCTCACAGTTTTTGTCCGCCACAACCGAATCGTTAGTGGCTCGCGTGTCCGCGCCCAGGATGACTCCATCCTGCAGGGGAAGAGCCCACCCTTAATGCCCACCTGATCTCCGCAGTGGCTGCCCTTCTAGCCCTCCAGCCCTATCACCCCGCTTACTTGGAACACAAGTCCCGCGATGGTAGTCCCTGTCTTGCGTGCATGAGGGACCTGAAGCCCCGGAAGGACGTGTTCCAAGGACGCATTCCTGGAAACATTGGGGTGACTCGCGTTTCAGTTCTGCACCTAGAGAGGATCCTTGAACCGGTCCTCAAACCCATCTCTACTTTCCTCATCTCCTGGGTTAAGCCCCTACTGGGTCACCCAACACAGGGTTCCCCCGACTCCACCAATGAAACAAAGCACCAGCAGTTCGTGACTAGAACTCCGTTCCCCCTTCACCTGTGGCAGTTCTCGAAAGAGAAGCCTCCTCTGTGCTCCACTGCCTGCTTCAGCATCTCGGGGCAGGAAGGCCAGTTAAGATGTGGGGGTCTCGATGGGTGGATCAGATTAAAAATAGTGAAGCCACGGGGAGCAGAGGCGTCTGTCGTGGCTTCTATGGGACTTTTCCGACGCTTCCTACTTTCGCTTTCACCTCCGACACTAGTTCAGAAGCTGCTGGCTGCTTTGTGCCTCTTCTCTTTCACTTTCGCCTTGGCTTCTAGTCCCAGGTAGCTTGAGGGTCTTCCACAGTGCGCATTGGTTCCTCCATTCCCATCTCATCGGACACCCCCCTGAGCACCGCAAGCACATACATATGTTCAGGTACAACATTCACACATACAACTTAAAAAAAAAAAAAAAAAAGAGTACTGTGACATTTCTAACAGGTGACGTACAGGCTTAAAGAGGTTAGTGAAATAGAACACAAAATGCTGATTAAGTACGTAGAAATCAAGCCTTTTTAGTCTTAATTATGTGTATGAGCGAATGTGGCATGTGCATGCCAGGTGCCCACCAAGGTCGGAAGAGGGCACCAGATTCCCTGGAACTGAAGTTACGGATGACCGTGAGCCACCATATGGGCATTGGGAACCAAACCCAGGTCCTCTGCAAGTGCAATAAATGCTCTTCTGAGCTCTCAATCTCTCTCTAAAGTCCCAAATTAAACCTTCTTTAGATGAACTGTCATTCCTTCAGATCCTAGACTTTTTTTTGGGGGGGTGGAGAGCATTGAAAAACGGGTTTTCATTTGTAGCCCTGTCTGTCCTGGAATAAGCTCTGTAGACAAAGCTGGCCTGAAGAGATTAAAGGCATGTATACCGCCACCTGACCCTAACTTTTTAATTTTTTATGACTTATTTTTATGTGCATTGGTGTTTTGTCTGCATGTCTGTGTGAGGGTGTCAGAACCCCTAAAACTGGAGTTACATACAGTTTTGAGCAGCCATGTGGGTGCTGGGTTTTGAACCTGGGTCCTCTGGAAAAAAACAGCTTCTTTAACAGAAGCTCCAGCCCTTTTTTTTTGTTTTTAATTCTGGATATGGAATCCAAGCTCTTACATGAACAATCCCCAGCCCCAGTATTTTAAATTCTATTGGTTTGTTTGTGTTTTTGAGACAGGCTCTATAGTCCTGGCTGTCCTGGAACTCTGTAGATCAGGGTGGCCTACACAGAGATCTGCCTGCCTCTGCCTCCCAAGTGCTGAGTTAAAGGCGTGCACTAGCATGTTCTATTGTAAATTTCTGTATCCAACCAGAACTCAAAAGTTGGTTTCAAGTCATATTTCTCTGTGTCCCCATTCCAACAGCTATACGCAGATCTGAATATGGCACGGGCGCTGAGAAGGCAGGCTCAGAGCAAGCTTTCTGAACAGCTCAACCAGGGCAATGAAAATCTATTCACACATCTCAAAGTCAGTCCAATCTGGGACCTTACCAAAGCCCATTGTACTTCGTGTTCCCTCAAGTCCTGGGCCAGGTGATGCATGAATCTAAGGATCGTAGTAGTGCCTTCCCCTTAACCCATAACTCACTGGACTTATTTATAATAGCTAGGTCTTTATTCAGGGGGTAGGGTACCTAGGCTGGCAGCTGGGGACTTAGGAGTGCCATGGCGGTAGGCACCCAGCAGGATGGCATTGATATGTTCCAGTGTCTTATTGCTGAAGACCATGTTGAGATGATCTGTCCCATTCATGGGCAGCAAGTGTACAGGCTGTGACTGGCGGCCCCGCCACTGGCCACAGAGCTCAGTGCTTCGTGTGGCCACAGTGTCATCCCCATCCTCATAGAGCGCAGCCACTGGGTCTTTGTAAGGGAAGTTGTGGTCGTAGATGTAGGTGTGGGGTGTGGGAATGCCCACGCCGTACAGACAATATACTTCGACACCGGGTGCTGGGAGGCCTCCCAGTAGGTCTCGAGACTGCAGAAACATGTGCCAGCCTTCTTCAAAATGGAGATCTGCAAAAAAACGCTCGAAGTCTTGGCCCGTGTAGTTGAAGTTTGGTGTGGAAATGAACACATGGTCTTCGGGCCACACCCGGTGCGCTGGGAACATCCAGGGGGAAGTCGTGGTTATGCGCTGCTCCTCTCTCAGCTTTATGTTGGACATGATCGGGATGCCCTGGTTGTCACCTGTAGGACAGGGTAGGATAAGATGGGAGAGGGAGCTGGGCCCTGGCCACAGTTTACCTCAGTGAAGCACTCAACCTGTCACATCCTGACCTTGAGTCCAAGACACAGACGAGAGCAGGCCTGGTGCTCAGTTAAGTATGGTTATTTAATAAAAGAGGCTACGTTGGTCAAACAGGTAAGACAGGGCCTCAAACAGAGCAACAGAGTGTATGGGAAGAGGGGTAGTTAAAGAGAATAAGGTGTGCGCGCGTGTTGGCTATTCTCCCTTAGGCCCTCTGACTATGCTGCACAGTGGTCACAGAATTGCATTTTTGGAGGTTTAGATGGTATCTGTTTTACATTTAGTCATACAGCCTGGTGGATCACTCATCAGACTGTAAACTTCACAGTGATGGCTGAGCCTTGCTTGCTGCGCCCAGTACACAGTGGCGTTCAGTGAGTGGCAGCTGTATTCGTGCTAGGTCCCTGGAGCTACTGCTCAAAAAGGACCAAGAAGGATCCCTAGGTTTGGCCCTGCTATGGCAGATCCTGTCCTCAATGAAACAGATTCCTGGGCACAAGGGCTCTGGGAGGTAAAAATGTAGCTAAAAGCCATAGTGTACAGACAGGACTTGGGGCTAGGGGGGGGGGGGGGCAAATCTGGGGTTGACAGATGACTGGGGATTGGCTTCCTCTATCAGCACTCAAAGACTCTGGAAGGAGATGTCCAAATGGCGCTGCTTTCAAGGAACTAATGGACAGTACGTATGCCCCCAGAGACAGTATCCCGAGTAACACTGAGCAGAGCTGGAGTGACAGCGATCAATCGAGAGGCTCCTCACCTGAGGCCAGGATCCGCATGGGCTTGATGGAACCACCCCATGGAGCCCCGAGAGAGATAAAACCATCGATGAAGCGGTCCTTCCAGGTCTGAGGCTGACGCAGTAAGAAATGGAGCACATGCAGGGAGCCAAGGCTGTGCCCAATAAAGAAGACAGGCTTCCCGTAAGTATCGTACATCTCCTCTACCAGGCCTGCCAGCTTCTGGTAGTATTCATCCTGCTGGCCTGAAGATGGGTAGATAGGTCAGGGCAGTCAGGGTCTGAGACCACCTGTCATGGCCCCAGCCCATCACCTGCAAACACTTACGGGGTGCCAGACGCCAGTCATAGGGTGCGGCCCGCACTGTCTCATCCCGCACATATCCATTGTTAACCAGATTCTGCACCAGTGTGTGCAGGTAGCCTGTGGGGAGGCAGAAACAGAGGGGGACTCTGTCCATTACACCTGCAGGCTACCATGATGACCAAGAAGATCCCCTGTCTCTCCCGGGTATACACACCTGCTAGCTTGTTGTCATCCAGGTACTCAACAGAATAGGTCTTGCCAAAGCCGGGGACACGAATCTGTACACCAGGGGCATTGGATACGAGCCCAGAGCTGCGGTTGTAGACAACCCTGGGGACAGTGGGACATTTAGCAGCCAGCAGCCAAGGGTCGACACGGAGGGTTGACCACATGGGACATACCTGGTATTATCAATCCAGCAGTCCACCCCGAGGGGGAGAAACATGTTGAGATCCAACCAGATGGTGAAGAAGTCCTCTGTCTTGCGGTAGCATAGCCAGTTCACCACGTCTGGTTTATCCAGCTTGGCTTCTAGCCGATTCCCCATGCAGCCAGGCACTGTGGGCACCAGCTTTTTTTCTGAACTTCTTGGCTTCTCTCCAACCCCCCCAACCCTACCATCAAAAAAGCCCACCCCTCCATCTCCTAAGCCTTCAAGGCTCTACCTACACACATCCTTCCTCCAGCTTGATTATTATTGTCCCACCGGTACCACAGATTCCAGGCTCCCTTTAGGCATGGAAGGTTCCAGGAACCAAGGACACTGACCCCTGCCCCCATAAAACAAACATCCAGCCTGGCTTTCCATTATTGCCAAAGTCCAAGGGGAGAACAAATAGGTAAGGGGTGACAGGGGCTGGCCCTTGAACAGGAGGAAGGCCTTTATGGACCTCTCCTGCTATTCTGCCCTGGGATATCCGGGTATCTGGCTACATATCTTGTTCTTGGTAAGATAGAGGCCAAGGAAGTAGTGAGCCTTAACCCAGTACCCAATGTATCCGGAGCTGTTCATGGCTTGTAGTGCCTTGGCCAAGGCCTCAGGCAAATCTCATCCCATCCACCGACCACCACCCCAACCCCAAACCCCCGGAAAAGACAACTTGGAGACAGAACAGCGTGGAGGAAAAAGCAGCAATGTCTCTGTAGAACAAGCCTTTGGTCCTTCCCCACACCAAGTCAGGCATGAGGGCTCATGGTGGGCCAAGGGAACCTTGACAGCATCTGCTGCTGTCGGGCTTAGGACCCAGGCTCCCCAGGGTCTCGCTTGATGTATCGGGGCCTAGTGGGGGCTTACCGAGGATGACAGGCCGTGTGTGGTTACTGAGTTCAGCCTTGGGCGTGGTGTGCGGGGGGAAGAGCACATTGAGGAGCCAGAAGGGGGTGGCAGGAGGGAGCAGTAGCCCCAACAGCAACAGCACCCGCTGCCATGGGGAGCCAGGCAGCCCCATTACAGCCCAGTGCCTACTGCCAGATGAGGCAGTCCTGGGCTGGCCTTATCTGGACAGGGGATGGGAGGGGCCCCAGGGACAGTGGGAGGGACAGACCGTCAATGGGGGTGGCCAGGAAGGGGCACAGCCTTTGGGATCTGGCTCTGAACTTGGGTTGAGTTCTGTCTTTCTTCCCTTGGCGCCAGAGGAAAAAGAGCTGGGGCAGCAGGAGGCCCAGAAGTACACAATGTTTTATTGAAAAAAGTCAGGCTCAGCTTGGCCAGCTCCATTCTACTTGGCTTGATGAGGGCCTCTGCCCACAGCGGCCTGAGCCAGGTCTTCCTGCAGGCAGTCCCAACTCAGCGCCCCCTCTTACTGTCCCCACCCCCTTTTCTGAAATGATGACATCCAAACAATAAATATACAATAAATAGCACTTGTGGGCCAGTCTGGGACTTCAAATCCCATATGAGCTCTCACCAGTCTCTAGTCAGGATAGGCCTCCATTGGAGTATGGGAGGGGAAAGTCCCTAAATCCTCCAGGGTCCTGTGGGCCCTCGGATCCATTTCCATTGCAAGGCCCAAGCTAGGTTTCCCTGGAGACCTAGCAAAGCTGGTCCAAAGCAAGGCTGGGCAAAGCAGAACTGGCAAGTAGGTGCAAGGCTGGGCACTGTTGTCCTAGACACCCCAACTCCAGGCCACAAGACTCCATTGGGCTCAGGAATAGATGGTGATGACTTCCCGGCCACCGCCACGTACCAACAATACCCGTTCAAGGCCCTCAGTTAGGACTTCAAGGAATTCCATGTCTGCAGGATTGTCAGGTCAAGGAGGCAGCCACAGGACCAAGACCACTTTCCACTCAAGGAGAGGATAGCTCCCCACTCTCAGCCTTCACATCAAAGGATACAGTTCTCATCGCCTTCACTGTTCTTCGGGGGACCGGGCATGTTCAGTAGGACCAGGCGGGCATCGTGGGAGCGCGTGACAATGACTTCATTAAGTTTCACAGCAGTGTGCATACGCCGCACATTGGACTGGTCCCTGCAGACCAAATGGCTGGTCACAGGCCAGAGAACTATCTACCTAGCAAAGAGGTCTCTGTCCCTGGCCCATCTGCACAGCATGCCTGTCCCTGCTCTCCCTCCATTCCAGACCTCAACATGGTTTGTACTCACGGCTTAATGTGCACCAGCTCCCGGAAGGTGTCAGGGGCGTGGCTGGGGTCCCAGGGCTCAGCCATGTACTTGTCTCTGGTCCATGTCATCTGGATCTTGTCAGCCCCTGCTGCAGACTCATCCTCCTCGTCAGAGTAAAGGCTTTCCAGCCTCAGAGCTGAGTGCCTGTCTTTCACCAGCTGGGCCTGAGGACAACCAGAGAAGGCATCCTTGGTACACTGGGAAAATGGGGGCCTGGCTGGCCCAACATGACTACCCTGCCTCTAAAAAAATGGTTTGGGTTCAGGCAGAACAGGTCCTTTGTTAGTTTAAAGATAGGCTGACCTCTTGCCTTATTCTCCTAAGCAATGGAATTATAGGCGCAGGCTACCATGCCTACCTTTTTGTTTGTTTGGTTTTGTTTTAGAGACAGGTCCCTTGGCTGGCCTGGAATTCACTCTGTAGACCAGGCTAGCCTCAAAGTCACAGGAATTCACCTGCCTCAGCCTACTGAGTACTGGGATTATAGATATGACCCACGAATGCCTAGTCCTGAACCATTCTGTTATATCAAACAGAGAGTGTCTTCAAAGGTGTGATCTGGCCCTAACCCAAACCTGAACCAAGATGGCCATTTACCTCTCGATCCCGCTCGGTTTTGGTCAGCCTCATCTGCCGCAGCATCTGAGACCGCTGCTCCATCATCAGTGTCCGCTCGTAGGTATATGCAGATATGTCACTGTTGTGCTGGAGAGGGGGTTGGGAGGAATGATGAGTACCAGGCTGCATCATCCCAGGGGTCCTCAGGGACAGAGCAGGGCAGGCAGCTCACCATCTCTACCACCTCCACCTCAGCTTCCAGGCGGAGGTGATACAGGAAGATAGCCAGATCCTTCTTCATCTGGATGCTGTTGTCGTCCATCTGGGCCACGGTGAAAATGCGCATCCGGCACTTCTTCCAAACCTGCCGCAGCAGACTGTGTGAGCGGTTTGGTCACACCTGGCTTCCCGAGAGCCCAGCTGCCCTCACCCACACCCAGGCAGCTGGCACACCTTATGCTGGCGTAGCAGGAAGGGCAAGAGCATGAGCATGCCTCCGTCATGCACAATCCACCACACGTCAATGTGGCCCTCCAGGTAGCGCTCGTGGTTGCTGGGGTAGAGAGCTATGTTCTTTGGCACCAGCAGGGCCAGGTGGGCAGCTGTGGTGCAGCGCACAGTGTCTAGGGAGGAGGGGCACCGCTGACTGCCAGCCTGTGGCCCTCTGGTCTCTGCCACCTCACTTTAACCCTGGCCCTTGGCCCCTGGCCCAGCTTAGACGCCAGACCCTCACACACCAATAAAGGTCTTCCAGGCACGAGGGTCCTCACTCTGTCGCCAGCCATAGGGCCAGCCCAGCACCACGGAGTTATGTCTCATGCCGCCCAGGCCGCAAGACTGGATGAGGTGGGCCAGCCCCTCACGAACCTTGCTGGCCACCACTACCTGGCAGAAGCCTTTTACTTTCTCAATGTCCATCATGTTCTTGATTGTCTGTGGGGAATACGAGAGCATCAGAAAGCAAGGCTCACCAGTTTCCACCCAAACTGGGATCCCTCCGAACTCTGGGGTTCACAAGGGAGACCCTGGAGCAAGTTGCCCCTCACAGGCCATGTTTTCTGAATTATTTTTAAATTTATTGTGTGTGTGTGTGTGTGTGTGTGTGTGTGAATGTGAATGCAGGGCAAGCATTCTACATCATGTGGAAATCAAAAGACAACTAACTCTTTTTTTTTTTTTTTTTTTTTTTTTT
>JANHMN010000018.1:30286951-30315512 GCA_030674055.1 Rhabdomys pumilio
TTGGCTTTTTGAGACAGGGTTTCTCTGTGTAGCCCTGGCTGTCCTGGAACTCAGAAATCTACCTGCCTCTGCCTCCCAAGTGCTGGGATTAGAGGCGTGCGCCACCACCGCCCGGCGACAACTAACTCTTGGGAGTGGGTCTCGTCTCTTTGTAGAATTTGGGAATCAAACCTAAGTCATTAGGCCTACACATGAGAGTCTCTACCCACCAAGATGTTCTGCCAGCCCAAGGGCCACGGTTTCTAAGTGGGACAACCATGCTCATTCAAACTTCAAGATGGCGACAGTGTTGTCCATCTGGCCGACCAAGACTGGCTAGGCCCTCCCCTATATGCCTGCTGCATCCCAGAAACCACTGATTTAGCTAAGTCCTCTTCCCACCCCTGGTCATTACCTGCTCAGCAGCCTGGGCTTCGCCATAGCTCTCCAGAAAGCTGCCCTGAATGACAGAGCCAACGATGGTCAGGCCCTTCCCAGCCTTAAGCTGGGAGGCAAAGGTGAGGAGCCGGGGGTACTTCACATGAAGATCTTCGTCTAACTTCAGCAGCACCAGGAGCTGAGGCCTACGGTCGTCAGACAGTTAGGCAGCCTAAGGGCCTGGCCTTTCCCAAGAGTCCTCTTCTTTCCTTCTCAGAATGTGGATTCCCACAAGTTTGGGTAACACAGATGTAAGGATTGAGCCAGCAAGAGTGTCCTCCTATAATCTCCCACCTTGAGGGGGCCCTGTCAGTCTGGGCGCGAGCTTACCGCCAGTTCTTGGTGTGAGGAGGCCCTTCTTCTAGTCTCAGCAGAGCGTAGCGTGCAGCGCTCAGGGACAGGCCTCGGATTCCATCGCCCCACTCCTTCTCAGCCCTGTGGATGTCACCACAAGCCACTGAGTCCCTGGTTGACCCCAAGACCTCCCTGCCTCCCTCCCTCTTTTCTAAGTGAGTACTTTACTACTGAGCTACACTCCTAGCCCTTTACCCAGGGTGCAGGAAAGCCAGGCTTGAGTCACAGCCCCCAACACAGACCAAGTATCCACTGCAGAAGGAAAGCTGGCCCAGCCTGCCGCTGCCAAGCCAACACTCAGACCATCCTAACTCTTCAGCTAGTTACCTGTAATGCTATACAAGCTCTCAGCAGGCCGAACGGCAGCCCTTCACTCACCCTTGGTACTCGATGTATTTGTAGATCATGCCTGCAATGAGCATGGCCACTAGGGCATAGTACCAGGAAGACACAAACATAAGAGCCAGGCAGAGACTCATGCCTAGGAAAGACAACGTCCTGGGACGGGGATGAGAGGAGAGGAATCAGGAATCCAGGTCATAGTCTGTCCCACACCCTGGTGGCCCTTGCAGGTCCCAAGTCACAAGCTGGATGTGTGAAACAGGTCAAGTCTCCATTCAGAGACTCTCCCTCCTCGTAGAGTTTCAAAGGCTGCCTCAGAAACTCAGCCCTCATCCACAGTGGGGCTTGTGGCCAATACCATCAGTATCAGAGGACTCCAGGCATCCAGCAGGCAACTTACCAGTGATAGTACTTGAACCGGGGCCGCCAGTTGGGGGTCCTCAGAAGTGTCTGCACAGCACAGGCCAGGTTTACAAAGAGGTAACACATCAGAAAGAACCTACAGGAGGCAGTTGATACAGAAAAGCTTCCTTGGTCTCTCTGGCTACACACACCATGGCTCCTAACTCCAGGAACCCACTCCTATGGCCTGATGCAGACAGATGGCAGTACTAAGAGCCCAGTGGCAGAGGATGGGTAAGTATTCATCAGCAGAGGGGGTGAGAAAGGGACCAAGTCCAGGAATGTGGAGGAAGGCTGGGGAATACTCAGTGTGAGAGACGACAAGATGCTATACAAGCCCGTGGCCCAGACGCTCATTTGAATGGGGTCTATCCAGCATTTGGAGGTCAGGGAGTAAGTCAGGAAAACATGACGAGGAACAAGGACCATGTGGTTTTGTTCTGAGGGGAAGAGACAGGATGTTGTGCTGTGTGTGGGAGTTGGGACACAGGCAAGGCAGGCTGTGAGTCCTTTTGAGGACTGAGAGGACAGAGCATCAAACTCCATCCTCGGTGATGAAGAGGAAGAGCAAAGAAGGGAGAGAGAGATCGGGGGCAGGAACTCCTATGGGGGAGTTGGTCCCAACAAGGGACTGCCAGCAAGAGCCACCGCTCAGAATGCCTATAGCAAAAATAGCTTGAGGTATGCACATCTATGGGGAATGGTGAACACTAGGAAGACAAGAACTCAGATGTGACAGGCCTGACTGTGGGGAGGGCTGGAGTCTGCTCAGGAGGAAGGCAGCACTGTCAGATCTACAAGCCGAGTGAGAGGTAAAGTAGAGACCGTTCATTACTGAACAAGCAAGGACCATTGACCATGGAACAGAATGGGCAAGGACCTCGACATGGGCAGAGATGAATATAGAAACCAAACTATCTCAAGGACCCATAGAATCATGCTAATTACCACCTGCAAGGTGTTAGCACACTCACTTCCTCAGCTTACAGAACATTTAAAATGACGGACGGGGCAGTGATGGCTTTGCTGAGGCAGCAGACTAGGTGCGTGCCCTGTTCAGAATGGGCATCTCTGGCCTTCTGCTCTAGGGAGGCTCCTACCATGGGGCTTAGGATCTATCTGAGGGTTTCTTCACTGCGATGGGTGTACTGGGCTGGTCTCTGAAATCAGGGTAAACAGCCAGCTCCCCACTGAGCCCAGCTGATCTCCCAGGGGACACCTAGATACCAGATAGGATCACTGGGAGGTGCTGGGCAATCAGGGAGCCTTTTCCAGGACTATCCTTTGCCCTTCCCCCAGCTCACATGGACAGAATAGGGGCCACCATGTCAAGGGAGGCGATGAGGATGCCCAGCTCAGCGATGAGCGCCGTCAGGAGGAGGGCCCACGTCGGCTCACCATTTGCTTTCCCATGGCCAAACACCTGCAGGCACCAGAAAAGGAGTTGTCCCTACCATAGCCACTATCCCCACATCTGCAGCCCCAAGTCACAACCTGTTATCCCATCATCCCTCTGGTCCCAGTGCTATGCCTGTCCTTGTGGAGTCACAGTTTCCTGACTCTCCTTCTCTGGGTCTCTCTGCTTTGGATGAAACATAGACAAACCACAGGATTCGGAGTCTAAACAGTAGTGCTAACAGCAAACAGGGCCAGAGAAGCTCTCAGCAGCTCCTGGATGGCTGCCAAGGCTGGGGCCACTGTAGGCAAACCTCACTGCATCTGAATCTGCCTTCCCGCTTGCCAGGAAGCTGGCCAAGAGCATCAAGGCTATGAGATGTACAGGAGGGCTTACCCGGAGGAAGGGGATGATGTTATCCTTGGCAATGGCTTGCAATAACCGTGGTGCCCCAGTGAGGCTTTGGAGGCCAGCACCACATGTTGAGAAGAAGGAGCCGACCACAATGACCCAGGGTGAAGGCCAGGCCAAGGTGCCCACCACGAGGTTCCTGCTGACGCCATCACCGTACCTGCAGAGGCCAGGCTCAGACCATGTTCCGGGTAGAAAGCCCTCCAAGCCTTGGGTTGAGCCACCCAGGAGTAAAGGGGCTCCGGGGGTCAGGAAAAATGGAGGAGAAGAGAGGATAGGCTCTAGCTCTGAGTGGAGACCAGCTGCCAGCTCTTAGCTTTGTAACTTTGCTCTTTATCTCATCCTTGATCTTAATGTCACTGTCAGGTCAGAAGCAAAAGTCGTAGAGGGGTCTGACCTACCTGGTTGTACAGATTGTTACTGGAAGTCAACTGTCTGAGATGTGTAGGACCCTGGGGGGTGGGCGTGAGGGACGGGTAGGGCGAGGGCGGAAAAAGCTGGCAGGGAGGGGCACAACTCACTCACTTGTCCCGGAGCACCACACCCTCGATGCAGGCACCGAAGAGAATCACGCTGCTGAAGTCTGGGTTGTATTAAGGAAGCTAGAATCCCACCAGACTGTAGCCCCAGTCCATTCCCCACACAGCACCCTGGTCATCTTCCCAGCCTTAGCCTTGACCTGCAGACCTCAGAAGGTCCCATGGTGAACACGTGCATAGTCTCAATTGTGTGCAGGTGCAAAGGGGAATGTGGTGAGGTCTCCATGCTTATGTGTGTGTGGTGTGCCTGCACACACTGTCTGGCAACTTATATACAGAGAAGTACCTTCTGACACATGCCCCACCGTGCCTGGAAAAGGATACACACGAGTGAAGTGGTGACGATGGCCAGAATGGTCCCCACCGGGATAGACTTCTGGGCATCACGGAGGTCCCCGGAGCGGTTTGAGCCAGCCATGATGCCTCCAAAAACAGACAAGATTTCCTCAGGGATTCTCCAGGATTTGGGGTAGGGCTAAGTGTGTGGGCATGGAGATCTTACCTGTTACAGAAGGGAAAAAGATGCCAACCAGCACGGTGAAGGACGTGGCAATGTCCGCCACCACATACAGGGACAGGCTCTCCTTCAGGCCAAGGGTATCCGTGGAGGGCAGCCCATGCTTCTCCACGACCTCACCCTTCTCCAGGTAAGCACTCCATAGGTTTTCTGTAGAAACAGGAGAATTACCACTACAGTACCACTGATGCTCCCGGGGAAGTTTGGGGCAGCTCAGCAAGATCCCAAAGATGCATTGAATCTCTGGCAGCTCTGGGGACAGCCAGGGCACAGTGACTATGGTGTCTGCCATAGGACTGCTTTGGCCAGAGAGGAAGCTGTCCTGCTAGAGCTACCACAGACAAAGTTGAGCAAACTCCCATCAGCCTAGACCTCACTACTGCATGATTCTCAGACAGAGGCCCTTTATGACTCTTGTGAGAACATCTCCCACAGCATCAGGGGCTCGTAGCCAGGGAAAGGGGAATGCCAGAACTTTATAGGGTTTGCTGCAGGCCTGGGATGTTGGCCAAACAGGCTCCGTTCACTCAAAATTCAGTTACAAGGAGGCAGGCTAAAAGGATACAGCTGAGTAGAGAAAGCAGCCAAACCTGACAACCGCGTCCCCCCCCCCCATCCCCCTTGATCTGGACACACAAGGACAGCTCTGTGCTCTGCTTTCCTGCTCAGCCTGTGGGCTGGGGCTGGGGCTGGGGCTGGGGCTGGGGCTGGGGCTGGGGCTGGGGCTGGGGGGGGCGGGTAGGACACAGGAGGAAGGACCCACCCTGAAGCACACCAGCAGCTGCCCCAGGTATGCCAGGAATCTCTGTCACATTGTTGAGCAGGAAGTAGGGGTCACAGGAGTCAGCAGTAAGATTGGGGCTGTGGCAGAAGAAAGTCCACAGCCGGGTGGCCACTGTCTCATTGTCCACCACAACTGTCTTGGCACAGATGTCAAACTGGTCCCGAGACAGGGTCCTATTACCCAGCATGCACACCCTGTAGGGAGAGAAGAAGGTCTAGTGCCTGCTCTGCTGGAGCCCTAGCCTATTCCCACCCAAGCAATCTGAGGGATACAAGAGCACCAAAGGCCTAGAAAGGATGTCAGTGCAATGGCTGGACAAATGCCCTAACTACTTACGGAAACACGGGAGGGTCAAAAATGGACTTGATGCCTCCCGCATAAATGGAAAGGATGGAGATGATCACGCAGGCCAGGAAGAGCGAGGCAAACTTGTTCACATACTTGACACCAACAAACACCACCAGGGTCATGAAAGTCAGGAAAATGGTCCCATACACCCGCATGTTATTCAATGTGGCGCTTGACATGTCATGGGCGCCCGATGGGTGAAAGATGGCAGCTGGTGGAGCAATGTAGGTCTGAAACAAGAGGCCACAACTCCAGTTCCCACCTTCTATCTGGGGAGAGAAACCTATCATTTTGGTTTTCTTTTAAAAGCGTGTCTACAAGAAGAAGTCAGTCACGGGAGACCAGGAGTGCACAATCCCATGTCTACACAATGTCTAGAAGAGCAAACCCACAGAGAGAACGCAGATTAGTGTCTTTTAAGGGGCGGTGGGGGAGGGTGATTACTAGTGAGGTTTCTCTTTGAGTAGTGAAGATATTCTAAACTGATTCTGGCAATGTTTACATCCCGATAAATATACTTAAGACCAGTAACTTGTAAGCTTTCTCTTTTCTTTTCCTTTCTTCTTTCTCTCTTTCTCTTTCTTTCTTTCTTTCTTTCTTTCTTTCTTTCTTTCTTTCTTTCTTTCTTTCTTTCTTTCCTACCCTGGCTGGCCTTGAAACTTGAGGGAGATCCCCCTGCCTCTGTCTCTGGTGGGATTAAAGGCATGTACCTCCACTGCCCCTGAGTTGTTGGTTAAGAAAGAGAACAAACATTGATTTATTTAGGGTGGAGGATGACGTGCAGGTGTGTAGGCCAGAGGACAACTGCAGGAGTCAGTTCCTGCCCTCCAGGTGCGTCCTGAGGACTGAGCTCAGGTCTTCAGGAGTGGCAGCAAGTGCCTGTACCCACCAAGCCACTTCACTGGCCCCAGACTGGTAGACTTTCAAATGGAGAGTGAACTGCTTGCCGTGTGTGCTGTGGCAAACAAAAGCGCTATTGAAAGAAAAGGAGAGGAAAGGAAAAGAAAAGAAGAGAAGATACAGACACAGGTGCCAACCTGTGGAAGGAACGGCCAAAAAGGAACAGTTTAGGCAACAAAATAATGATAGTATTGGATTCTACCCAACAGCCTAGAGAACAAAATAGGCCTTCAGAAGCCCATATAATTACATGGTTGAATAAATAAACACTGAGGAGAAGAGACATTTCCTTACATAATTCCAAATAACACAGAAGAAATGTGAGATAGAAAACAAAAACCCAGAAGATCTAGACAAAAAGTCTCAGCTTTGGGTTTGCAGTGCCACGAGATGTCTCTAAACATCTATTCTCTGGATCTTCAAGGAGGTACCTGTCACCCTGTGTTACTCTCCTCATGTTGCTGTGCCCCTCCCCAACCAGGCCACTCTCCCATTAGCCTAGGCCATTCATTGGCGAGTAGGGAGCTGAGTCTAAGACAGCTCCCATGGGACTCAAGGACCTCTATATAGCAGTCCATGGCTGTTCACTCTGACTTAAGGACAAGGAGAAAACAGATCTAAAAGACCCTGGCACAGAGTCTGGGGGAGACAGAACTTGTTAGGGTCCAAAAAAGGCTAGGGGAAAATCTCTGTCATTATCAAGATCTGTCACTCAACACTTGACAGACCCCCTGCCATGGCCCAACACTGTTCAGGTAGAAGAAACATCAAGGCTCAGGTGAAGGCAACCAGGCCTCTTCCCTGCTTGGCCCAAACCATCAGAAGTGTAAAAGGGGGGTGGGAATGGGGACACAGATCTGAGCAATGAGTCTTCTCCCTAGAAGCTTCCCACTAGAAAACCCAAGATGCTGGTCAGGCATGATGGAAGTACTAGTGGCCTCTCTGGAGTCTAGAAAGACTGCATGCGACTAGGGTCAACCAAGGCTTAGCCCAGCTCACCAGCAAGATCTCAATGGCCCCTAGGATATACATGGCTGCCGCAAATGTCGTCCCCAGGTAGAAGCATAGGCCCACAGCACCTCCGAATTCTGGTCCCAAAGAGCGGGAAATCATGAAGTAGGAGCCACCAGCTATAATGGGGAAAGCGTACACAGGTCAGTGAGAGGTCCCTTGTAGCAAACATCCACAACAACCCAAAAGCGCAGACTGCTTTTCTCTTTAACAGACCAGTGCAGAATCTGTCTTGTCTGGTTTCTTGTCCCTGAGGCTCGGCACAGGCTCACCTGAGTCTTTGCTTCTATTAGAATCAAGCACTCCTAGAAAACTGGCCAGCAATACTGGGCCCCAAAGTGGTAAGAATACAGAGACAAGACTGATCCAACATTGCTATTAAATTCTAATAGGCATCAAAAATGCCTAAGGGATCAATTTCCTCTAGGACTCCCTTAAAGGAAGCATCAAGGGTGTTCCAGATTGTTCATGACAATGTTGGTGAGGAAAAAAAAAAAAGGCTGGTGGACCGGCACATGCCTGTAATCCCAGCATTTAGGAGGCAGAAGCAAGATCGCTTCAAGGTCAGAGCCAGCCTGGTCTACATAGTTTCCAGCCAGCCAGAGCTACATAGTGACACCATATCACAAAAGACAGGGAAAAAAACAAACAAACAAACAAAAACAAACAAAATACAATGTTGAAAAAGAAGAACCCATAAATGGGTTCTATCCTAGTACAGAGTAACCTGCTCTTTAAAAAAATTTCCTGGCTGGAGAGATGGCACTGACTGCTCTTCCAGAGGTCCTGAGTTCAATTCCAAGCAACCACATCGTGGCTCACAACCATCTGTAATGGGATCCGATGCCCTCTTCTGGTGTGTCTAAAAATAGCAACAATGTACTCATATACATAAGTCTTTATAAATAAATAAATAAGTAAATAAAATTTCCAAATATAGGGAAATACATAAATATATGTAAAGGTGCATATATATGGAAAATATCAATTGTATATATGCACACAGAAAGGCTAATAGTTTGAATGCACCTAAGACCATGCACCTTCAGGCTAGCCTGAGCTCAGCCTGGTGAGATGGTGGGTATTTTCGGTTTTCCATTCTGTTTCCTGCCCCTTTAAGACCTCATGGTAAACATGCACCACTCTTTCTTGTGCAGAGCATGCTACTCTTATATTAACAAACATCAGTTCCAACGTTTGCTGGGAAGGAATGCTTCTACCAGGCACTGTCAAGGATGGGACTCTACCAGATATGCCTGAGGAGGAGGGACAGGGAAGCCAGCAGGCAGATGGGGGTGGATTCTAAGTGTGTTCCTTACAACAGGCCCCACGGGTGGCACTTACTCACCTGGAACCACACCATTGGTGGCGATGGCACTCATGGAGATGGCTGTCAGCAGGGTCTGTAAGAGGGAAGGCCTAGATGAGCGGCTCAGCTGGGTGGGCTCTGCAGAGCTACCTGCCCCACGCCCAGCTCCAGCTTCAGGGACACGTACACAGCAGCAGCAGATGAGGACGATGAGAAGAGCCTGCAGCACGCCGGCTGTGCCCACCATCCAGGTCAGCCGCAGGAAGAGGATCACTCCGAAGATATTCTGCAGGCAGGGCAGGTACACTCCCATGAGGGTACCCATGCTGGGTGCCTATGTGGGCAGGAGGGGAGGGGGCACACAGCATCAGAGAGGCCCAGGTCTACCACAGGAAGAAGGCCCTAGTCACTCAGCAGCCTCTATACCTGGGGTCCAGTGGAGCACAGGAGGTAGGAGCAGATGCTAGCATCTCTCTCCCAAAGGAAGCCAGCTCAGGCTAAGAAGGTTATGAGTGAGACCCTTCTTTTAATCATTGGATGAGTGTGAGTGGCATGTACATGCCGTGGTGTGCACGCCGTGGTCAGAGGACAATGCTCAGCATTAGCTCTCTCACGCTCAGGTCCCTAGGCTCATGCCTCAAATGCTTTTACCCACTGAGCCATCTCAATGGACACGACCCTATTCTCCTCCTACGTGTAAGGTTCTAAACCTTATGCATAATGTTTATGTATAAACCTTAGCTTTGCCCCCACATCAAAGTATTGCCTCCTTCTCTTCTGCTGTTTTTGTTCACTTGCTTTTTAGATAAGGTCCCATATACTCCTGGTTGGCCAGGCACTCTACAGAGACTGAGCAAGCCTCAAATTTTCAATGATCTCCCTGCCTTAGGCTCCTGTGTGCTAGGATAATAGGTGTACATGGTTATTTCTAGTCCTTCTCTTCTTGGAGAGAGTCTTGCTCTTTAGTCAGGCTATCCTGGGATTCACTATATACACCATGTTGGCCTCAAACTTGTGGCAATCCTCCTGTCTCAGTCTCTTGGGTACTGAGATTACAGGAGTGACTGTAATACCTAACTCCTTACTTTTGTTCAACTTTTGTAAAGTAGAGCCTGTCTCAGATTGCCTCCTTCTCATCCAGCAGGCCTCATTACCCAAGCCTGCAGCTGCCCCACGTTGGGCGCCAAAAATGTCGCAGACTGCTCTGTCAGTGTTGGAACCTGCACTGCCAAAAGTCTTGGGGGATAAATTGTTAGTCCACACTGCCCCAAGCTGCTCCAGTCTGCGGGTCGGGGTTCAGCAAGAGAGAGAGGACGGACAGAGTGTGTGATTCAATCCCATTTATTCTTCAGTCTCTCTTCCTAGTCCAAGTCCCAAGTCTTGAGTTCCTAGTCCCTAGTGCCTCCAAGTTCCAAGTTACTTCTTCCAAGTGCCTAATTCCTACTGCCTAATAACTAACTCCAAGTTGTACTGTACTCTTCTGTCTGCCTCTCAACTTTTATATGTCTCACTTCTAAGTCATGCCCTTAGGTCTTATCTATAAATCTGATCTCTAAGTCATGCCCTTAAGTCTCAGCTCTAAATCATACCTTTAAGCCTCACACACCCAAGGGAAGATCCTGGGTATCTAAAACAAGATGTTATCAGAGTGTGCTCAGCTGTTGTAGGCTATTGTAATCAAGTCTCTTATCTGGGTATATGGCTCAAGATGGCTGCAAGGATGATAGCCGCCTTCTGTTGGCTCCCCACACAAGCCAAAACTCAAAATGTTGTACCTGTCCCTCCCTCTCTCTAATCCCCACCTCTAGCTCAAGTAGACAGATTATTCCTGCCTCCCTGCTGCCCGGACACTGGCCTGCTTCTTACCAAACTTTACTGGGGACACTGAGGTCTGCCAACCTCTCCACACTGAAAACCAAGTCCAATCCCATGATTCCTGTTGAAAATCCTCGGCACTGCCCTCTAATGAAGTGTGGGATATGTGGCCCAGACTCCTTGGCTCTGGCCGCTGGATGTACTTCACCTCTCCTGTCAGTGCCAGCTTTGAATTGCATTCCTCTGGATTACAGACCACTTTACTGGCATATCCATGACTTTGTTTAGTAGAGTTGGCTTGTGTGAAGGCTACTCCTGGTTCTCAACGAGACAACGTCTGGAATTAACTAAGACTCAAACGGCTGGGTACACCCGTGAGGGATTTTGTTTTTTTTTTCTTAATAAAATCATCAGAAGTAGAAAGACCTACTTCTAGTTCAGATCTTTGAAGTGAGAAGAATCACCTTAATCTGGGCCACACCTTCTGCTGGCAGCCTATATGAAGAAGAAGGAAGCTTGTTTTTTCTTTGCCTGCTTACCTTCACTCTCACTGGCATGTCTATTCCTTCACTGGCCTTAGAGCCTACTTCTTTGGGAATCAGGCAGATACTGAAGACCAGCTGACACATCCAGCCTCATGAACAACTACTGGGTTTTTGACTGTCTGTTGGTGGACTAGCTGTACCACAACTTGTAAGCCATTTTAATAAACCCCATATATAATTTAAATGTTATATATTTAATAATTTGTGTATTAAATAAATATATTCATGTTTTAAATTCTAGTCCTCTAGAGAACCCTGACTAACATAGCTTGCTTACTGTTCTAACAGCAACAGTCTCAACAAGACCCCTAAAGTGTTCCTGAACCCCCGTAAGTAGTGCCTGGTAAGTCCCTTCCTATTTAGGGGTGTCCCACAGACAGAATTGAGATGAGCCTGTGAGCAGTGAGATCGCTGTAGCATACAGATGGCAGTTTCTCAACTCTGTAAGGACAAGTGAGGGACTACCCAGGAGGCTATGGCAGAGGCTGTGTGTACAGAAGCAACACTGATACAGCCCAGGCCAGTGGCGTCTTGAGAGCATCCACAGAACCCCAGTAAAGCCTCTTCTTCCCTGAAGCTGGGCCAGGGCTGGGGGTCTGAGGATCTTCAAGAGAGTCTGGGCAAGAACACTTGCTTTCACACACCGTCCCGCACAAGGCTGTATAGGTGAGAGATAACCTTATTGGGGTTTTGGAGCCCTTCTCAGAGGACACCACCTACTGGACAGCAGTAGTAGCAAGAACTCCTACTCCAACCCCCATCCTAGGCTGAGTCACTCTAAGAAAAGGGCAGTGTGGGAAAGGGCTGGGCCGGAAATACTTTTTGAATCCCTAAATAACCCCTGGCAGCCTAGGAAGGTCCTTGGGTTGGAGCAGGAATGGCTGACAAGGAAAGGCAGACTTTCAGGCATAGTCTGATTGGAGACCCTCCTTCCCTGCTTCAAGCCTTCTTTTCTGAGGCCCACGGCTCCCTAGCTTCCTAATAGATTTGGCTAGACTCTTCCTCCATCCACATCAGCCAGTGGGGCTGGAGCTCTTAGCTACCCTCTTATACTATCATATTAGAATTAGGTACACCGGGTAGCTGAGCATTCACAGGCTCCTGATTAAGCTCTAAGTTAACTCAGGATTCTCTCCCACAGACCTTTCTTGGGGGATTTTTCATTCCTAGCCATGGGCTCCCCAGCATTGTCCAAGGATCCTATCAGCACTAAGCAAAACTCTTCGGAAGTTGAGAATTCCCCTACGGGGCTGGATAGGGATGGCTAGAGACAGGCAGAGTTCTTGCTATCTTTAGTTCAGAACATGCCAACAAAGACCACAACCAGGGGTCAGGTCTAGACCACTTCAAGATATCAGCTGCTTCTCTGAGAGTGGGCAGAGGCCTATAAGCAGAAGGGAAAGTATATACTTTAGCTTGGCTTTCTCTCTCTTGGACCCACCTCAGCAACACCCATTTGTCATAGGCAGGTCTGAAGCTCCTGATAACCTGGCTTATTTCAACCAGGAATTCCTTTGGTTTGTGCAGATGAGAATTAGAATGGCCCAAATGAGAATGGCCCAGCCAGGATCAGACCCTAGCTCCTTTCAAGTACAGCTATTTGCCCAAGATAGCCTCTGGGATAGCCGATCTGTTTCCTTTAGCCCCTTTAAAATTAGTAGGACTCCAGGTGTGTACTACCAAACCAGGTGTCTGTCTCAAAGCTGTGTGTGTGTGTGTGTGTGTGTGTGTGTGTGTGTGTGTGTGTGAATACTCGAGATCCAGGTCCACTCTTAAAGCAGTGTCTTGTATGCTGACAGCTAAGTACAAGGAGTTATTGTTCTTACTGTTGCTTTTGAGGCTCCCTTGGCCTCTGCCTTCAGCCTTTCCATACCACTCAGCTTAACCTTTGACAGCTCCTTCAGCTTCAGGCACTTATTCCTCACCCTCCATGCCTACCACCTACTGGTCCACGTATGTTCAACACCACACAGGAAAACATCTATTTCCAACATCTACTTCCATGGTGATATCTATTTTCTCAGATGTGGTCCCTCTGCTGACCCTGACTTGCTCACCTTGGCAGCTCTCCGACGGCCACCTTCTCCACTCTCAGCTTCCTCATGCTCCTTGGCTCCTTGGGTGAGGTTGGTATAGCTGACAAGCTTGCCCAGGAGAGATGACACCTTTGGGCGGATGTCCAGCTCCTCCTGTAAACAGAGCCACGGGGCAAGATGGCAATGGGCCAGGCTAGGCCAGTATCAGGCTACCTGTGTGGAGCCAGCAGCTTGGCTGCTGGCTCAGTGTCAAGCCCTAAGGCAGGCCTGGACCTGATCCCGGCTCTTGCTTGGGGAAGCCCAAGCAAGCTAACTGGGCAGGTGTGGGCACCACACCCCAGAAGGCAGCATTCAAAGGCCCAGCCCAGTGACTTGGTCTCTCTGCCCAGCCTTGGCTGTAATCACTGCCAGCCCATTTGTGAAAATCACCTGCCTCAGGGGAGAAAGAAGGGCAGGCTCTGCTGGCAGGCAGACAGATTGCACACTTCACTCTGCCTGCCTGGCCACCACTTTGAAGCTACGACTGGGACTCTCGGATTCACATCAACACACACACACACACACACACACACACACACATCTTCAGGTGGGGACAGAGCACAAGACTTCCAGTACTCAAAGGGGTCCAAGGATTCCCTGCTCCTGTGGCCTATGTGACTCTGCCATCTGCAGCTCTAGCTATGAAGGGCAAAGTGGGAGAGAGGCTGGAGGAAAAACAATCCTCTGTAACCAGAGGGTAACAACTGGAAGAGCCAATAGGAAAGAAAAGATTTTATCCACAGCAGGGTCTAGAGCCATGTGCTAGGAGAATAGGAGAAGCCCTAGGAATGGAGGGAAGTCGGACGTAGTCACCTTGGTGAGGGGCTGCAAGGAAGGCAAAGGTGAACGGCCCTGGAGAACGGAGATAAGGTCGCAAGTGGGTTTGGGAAGGCAAAGTGTATTGAAAGGGCCATGAGAACCACAGCCTGGATGGCTGCAAAGAAGGGAGGGTAGATGGGACTGGAAGAGAAGCTAGCCTGATGCTTAGCTGAGAGGTCCAGAGAAGCCCCTGCCAGCCTACCACACATGAATGGCTCCTTAGATACCTCAAACAGTGCCAGGTTCCGGTCATAGTAGTCATTTCCTCTGGAGGTGTCCAAAGGGCAAAGGAAAGGGCTGTTCTCTCTGTGGTTACCCTGTCCTGTAGAGAGGAATAGAATTCCAGTGAGTTGCTACCTCTTGGGACCCCAGCCTATACCCCAACCCAGAAAGCCAACCCACAAAACAGCTCTGCACTTAATCTTAGCCAAGAGGCGGAGAAGTGGCAAACACACACCATCTCTCTAAAACGCTTTTGGAAGCCGCAGCGTTTACACGTTCGGCCTCTTTTCTCATCACTTGTCAGCCTTCTTGAAGGGCCGTAAAGGAAGCACCCAGGAAACAAATCTCGGGTCGTCATTCCATGTAGTAGAAAACTCCAAATCTCCACATTAGTGCCATTTGAGTGCACATGAAGGGCGGGGCCTACTGAGGAGGCGGGGCCTGGCCATGACCAACCCTGAGGCTCCACCTTCCTTCCTCCCAAGGATCTGGCACTCCTTGAGTGCAAGGCACCACTTCACCATCCAGAAAGATGAAACCACACAGACCGCCTTCCGATGCCATGGCCTACAAGGGGTCAGCTAGCTACCCCACCATGCACTGCGTCAGGTGTTCCGGAGGGTAACCCAGAGCATGCTGGGAGATGGAGCCAATCTCGAATGGGTACAAGAAACCAGAAAAGAAACCATTGGGAAAGCTAGGGCATCAGATGGATCTTGAGTTGAGCATAGGAAATGCAGGGCACGGACTGCTGTCGAGATTACTCGTTAGCCTTTTGGTTCCCATATCCAGCCAGTTTGCTCCAGAACAGATTAAGAGGCCAGCCCCCACTCAAATCTCAGCCTGGTGAAACTGTGCCTCTGAAACTAGAAAACCTCCCAGCCAGGAAGGAGCCCGTCTGTGTGTTGGGATAAAACCCACTGTCTCACTCTCTACCACTGGGCCACAAACACGTTCTTTATCCCCTCCTCTGACACAGGCTCTTTTCTTTTCTTTTCTTTTTTTTTTTTTTTTGGTTTTTCGAGACAGGGTTTCTCTGTGTAGCCCTGGCTGTCCTGGAACTCACTCTGTAGACCAGGCTGGCCTCGAACTCAGAAATCCACCTGCCTCTGCCTCCCACTGCTGGGATTAAAGGCGTGCGCCACCATCACCCGGCGACACAGGTTCTAAATGCTGGCTTCAAACTTGTGCCAATGCTCCGCCCCAGCTTCCCAAGCGTTGAGATCACAGATGTAAGCACACGCCCAGCCCTCGGACACTTTCATGTTTTGTGTATGTACGTGTGGTGAATGTGTGCATACACGTCTACATTTCGGGGTCGAGGTCAACATCGGGTGCATTCCTTTCTCACTCTCCACCTTATTTTTTGAGACAGGGTCTCTCACTGAAACTGGGGCTCACCAATTCAGTTAGACTGGCTGGCCAGCAAGCCCCAGGGCTCCACCTGGCTTCCGTTTTCGCAGTGCTGTGATCAGAGGAGGTCCTTGTGCCTGGCTTTGTACACCTGGCTCTCTGTTCCACATCAAATGATTGTGGAGATCAAGGTCAATTGAAGGTCAATGGAAAAGCCAGCAGTCATTTCAACCCAAGCCATGTTAAAGGCTGATGGGTCAGGTAGCTCCTCAGACACTCTGGCATTTGTGCTAATTCCCATGCTCATTCAGGATAAGGAATCACAAGAAAAACCACCAAATCCAGCCATGGCTGCAATGTAGACTGAAAACTCTTTCCCGAGGAGTGTCACAGCATGAAGAAAATAACAGAAATGAAAAATGGCATCTCTCAGCTCATCTTTCTTCCCTTTCTGCCTTGCTTGCTAGGCATCTCCATAAATTTATCCCTCAGATGCAGCCAGCACTTATTCTCAGTTCTTGCCCTCTCCCTCCGTATCTTTCCATGAAGCTGGAAATAAATATCAATTATTTTAAATGCACGCACTGCAGCCTGTCCCACCACTGATACTAATTGTTTCTAAGCAGAATCTACTATTATCTAGAAACTGTCGAGCACCAGTTCTCCACTTTCCTTACGCTGCAACCCTTTAATACGGTTCCTCATATTGTGGTGACCCCGCATCATAAAATTATTTCATTGGTACTTCATAACTGCAATTTTACTACTGTTATGAATTGTAATATAAATATCTGTTTTCCAGTGGTCTTAGGGGACCCCTGTAAAAGGGCCATTAGACCCTCCCAAAGGGGTTGTGACTCAAAGGTTGGGAAATACTGCTGTAGACCTAGGTATGATGGTCCGAACCTGTGATCCTTGCCCCTGGGAGTTCAAGGTCAATTCAGGCTACACAGTGGTTTCCAGGGCAGCCTGGGCTGCATAAAGAAAACAAACACAGAAGCCAGAGGACTAGGAATGTAGCTTAGGTGGTAAAGTGTTTGCCTGGGATGTACAAACCCCTGGGTTTGATCCTGGTACCTCATGAAACTGAGCTTAGTGGCACAGGTGTGGAATGCCAAGTGTCAGGAGGTGGCGACAAGAGAATCAGAAGTTCAAAATCATCCTTAGTTCCCGTATCAAGTTCAAGGCTAGCCTGAACTACACGAGTCCTTGTGTTGAAAAAGAAACCAAAGGAAAAGAATCCTACAAACTACTGAGCTGAGCACACAACAGTGGCCTCATCCGTGACCTACTCGATCCCTTGTCCCTGCAAGCATCACTCCCTGATGGCTCGGAAAAAAAATCTGTCTCAGTCCTTAGCTTCTGCTACATGTCAGTCACCCCTTTCGGGAATAAGACAAGGCTGTCTAGGGAGGTGGGCCAGCCCTGGGTCTGCGTCTGTCTATCACAGCAATGGGAGTTAAGCCTCTGGTTGTCTCTTCACATTCTAGAGCCCAGTCCATTTAGGGAGCAGTCTGGGGTACAGCATGATACCTCAGCATAGGAAAGACCTTTGGCACATGTAATATGGCCACTGTGTGCATACCCCAGCCTCTGGGTTTTCAGAGGTCCAGCAGGCTGGCTTGAATTCCTGCCCCTTGTCCTGTGTGACCCACAAAGAACTGCTTAGTCCCTCCACACTGCTCTGCCACCTTCCAGGAAGGAGGGACAATAACTCTCTCTTCCAATTTTCCTGATGCATCAGAAAAGGTAGTGTATGGTCTCAGACACAGGCAGGGCACTCTGCAAAGCCTCACTTAAGGGCCCCTCCCATAGGATTATGGGGATATGAAAGGGTCTAAGCAGAGCCTCAGGTCTGTACTCCCCGAAACTTCAAGCTACCCGCCCTGGACTCAGCTATTCCAAAAATTCCAGGGCAGGCTTAGGCATGCCTGCCTGCCTGCCTACCAGGCTCAGCCTTTTCAGACATTACCTGAGACCCCCAGAGAACCAGAGCACAGCTTAGGCCAGGGGCTCCCTATGAAGTGCACAGGTGTGTTGCTATCAGCAACTTCGAGAGCCCCAGTGTTAGGGAGTGACCTGGGTGACCTATGTGCATGGCATCTACCTATAACGTCCTTCCACGACCTTCCCACTCCGGCTACAGGCTACCTAGATGAGCAGGCCTGTGTATGCCTCTCAGAGCAGAGGCGTGTGTGTGTGTGTGTGTGTGTGTGTGTGTGTCTGGTACCTGTGCATTTGTGTTGGGGGAGAGAGAGACGCTAGGAGAGCTAGGCCTAAGATAGCTCTGTGCTCTCTGATTCTTTGCTACATCTACAAAGAAGAAGAAAATCACTCACCCGGGTGCAGGGTATCCCCCATGCTGCAGACACACCACAATCTAGGTGAAAAGGAGTAAAGAGGAAGAGAAGAAGGGAATGGGGGTGGGAGGAGCTGGCCTATCCTGGAGGGAACTGGCAGGACGCAGCCAGCAGCCAACATAGCTCCAGGTTACTCCTGTCAACTTGTGAGGGACCAAGGCGGAGCCAAAGAAAAGGCTCAGTACTGCCCATTGGTCCAGGCTAATCTCAAGGATGCAGTTCAGCATATCATCTGGGGATAAACATCCTTCCAGTCCCAGGGAAGGAGAGAAACTGTTCTGACCCCTTGAACCAGGCCAGGGGCCGCAGGGATGTTAGACCTAGGGTCACACATAGCTGTGAAACCTGACAGATCTCTGTGACATCTGGCAGTCTATGCCCCCGGGCCTGTACCACATCTACACATGGCAGACAGCCATCACTCACATCAAGCACAGGCTACCCCTCAAGCATGTCACCATTACGGACCTCTCAGATAGCCTCTGATACCATCACCAGACACAACACACATTTCCTCCACGTTTCTATCCCGGCCAGTACCAGACATCACAGGCATTTGTTATCAATCATAGCACCATGCCCATCTCTGGCAGCCTTGCTGGAAACAGTGGCCATGAGGACGTCCTGACCTAACCCTGTGATACTCAGCTACACACGTGCATTTACACATGCCTTCAGCTATACACACAGACACATATTTCCAGTACTGTTCCCATTCCAAGTGTGAGGAGCCTCCATGGGTGGAAGATGCAGAAAGAGGCGCTGGAAGGGAGAAAGGGTTCACCTCCATGACCAGCCCTAATACCTGGGTTAAGTTAAGGCACTACACTCTCATATCCGGGTCTGAATCCCACTGGAACAAGTTACATAACTCTCCCACCTCCCTTCACTCCTTCCTAAGTGCGAGGAACAGAACCTGTCCCATGGGGGAGGTTGGGAGGATTAAAACGAGTTGCTTCATGTACAGTGCCTAGACAAGCCTGGCCCCGTGTGACTGCTCCCTAGATGTCCACGGTACCCACAGATCTACACCAAGGCCAACACAGGCCCTTCAGTGAGCACACCCTTTGCTCCTACCGAGCCAGTGTGCATGGAGGCAGGGGTAGGGAGAGGACAAGAGAGGGGCGATGAGTCATAGGGGAAGAGAGGGTGACACTCAAGAGGATGGAGGCGATTCACAGAAAGTAAGGGAGCTGCAATCCAGGCTTTCATTGGACCCGGACCTCAGGCGCGATCGGCACCAGCCTGAGCGAGGCAACCCGCTAGCCGGCCTCCCTAGGCGGCCACGTCTGCAGCCCCCGCCCGCGGCCCTCGGGGGAGGAGCTGGGGGTGGGTGGAGGAAGATTTAGCCCGCGAGTCCCGGACCAAAAAGACTCATCAGTCTGAGCGCGCAAGGAGTAAGAAAAGTGGAGTCCCGCATGGACGTCTGCGCGCGCGGTCCGAAGGCGCGAGTCCCGTGTAGACGCCCCCCGTCCCGGCCACAGCCCCCGCCGGGCGCACCCTCACCGTCCGAGTCTTCCCGCTCGGCGCGCTCCCCGTAGTCCACCCAACTGAGCCCCTCGAGGTTGTCATAGTCGCCGCGTCGCGGCCCATCTACCGGCACCACGGTGAAGTGAGGCATCGCGCGCGCTTGGCCCGCAGTCCCAGCCTCCAGCCGGCTGTCCCCGCCGCCCCAGGCTGGCCCGCCCCGCCCGCTCGCATTCCACCCCGCTGCGCTCACTTCCTCCACCCGCCCCCCGGGCCGCCCCTCGGGGGCGGGGAGCAGGAGGGGCTCGGGTCGGCTCCTCCCCGAGAGGGGTTGACGAGGTGGCGAGAGGACCCCCGCGAACCAAGTACTCTAGCTACTGGACGGTTGGGTTCCTGTGTGACTTTGGTTAAGAGGCTGCCCTCTCTGAGCCCCAGATACGACACTTAATAAAGTGAGGGAAAGTCGTTTTAACTTTTAGAGGTTTTATGATGGTGAGACGGGGCGCAGGGTGCACTGGCTCTGCGCCTTGAATCTAATTAACTCTCGATCACTTTCTGTTATTTAGCAGGAAGGCTAGCAGGGCCTGCCCGATGTCTCAGTGCCACCCCAAACCCCAAAGTCTTTCATCATCCCTACATACATGCCCCTCCATTTCCATCATTTCTCTCTAACGCTTCTCCAGGACTTTGGTAGGCAAGTCTCCCTCAGTCCTGCTCGCTGCAGCCTCTCCCGTAGCAGGTGGTTGAAGACTGCAGGCCCTTCCTGGAGGAGTCCGCTGCCTCCTCGGTAGAGGCGACACCGGCCCATCCCTCATCGACACTTTGGGATAGCCCAGCTATCTCCTTTGAACTTGCTCCTTCATAGCCTCACCTCCTGGTGGTTCCTGCACCCGAGTCCTTTCCTTTCTTGGTGCTAACTTCTTTCACACTCAGATAACTTATCTAGTCGCCTTTACTTGAGAATTTTTATCTTTCTGAGTTGTTCTTTTGGCCTCCCCCCACCCCTTTCCTTCGTATCAGAAAGCTCCAGGGCTCATCTTTCTGGTCTATCTCCATTCTTTCCCCCTTTCTGGCATAGCCTTTAGAACTTGGGCTGACTCCGCGCCCTCTGCTGCCACCTCCCAGCTCCAGCTGCCTGGGTGGGCCGATCGGGCTCGGACCTCCCGGGAGCAGCTCAACTTCTAACCCTTCCCAGTCAGCTCTTCAGTGCTGCTACCCGGCCTCCCTCTCCTTCTGGCACCTTTAACTGCTTTCCAGCCGCACTCTCTGCGTCTCCTATCCTGCACTCTCCTCTATATAGAAGGCTCACTGGTTACAAGCATTTGTTGTTCTTGCAGACAGTTCAGTACATCAGGTAGCTCATGACTGCATGTAACTCCAGCTCCAGGGGATCTGATGCCCTCTGGCCTCCTCAGATCGTACCAGGGTTCACACACACACAACACATACACAACACACACACACACACACACACACCAGGCATTATAACACTCATCTTTTCTTCTCTTTCTTTTCTTTCTTTCTTTCTTTCTTTCTTTCTTTTTTTTTTTTTTTTTGGTTTTTCGAGACACTGTTTCTCTGTATAGCCTTGGCTGTCCTGGCACTCACTCTGTAGACCAGGCTGGCCTCGAACTCAGAAATCCACCTGCCTCTGCCTCCCAAGTGCTGGGATTAAAGGTGTGCGCCACCACCACCTGGCTTCTTTCTTTTTTTAAAGTTATTTTCTTTCTTCTTCTTCTTTTTTTTTTTCCTTGCTTTTTTTCCCCCTCAGACAGTCTCACTATGTAGCCCTGGCTGGCCTTGATCTCTATGTAGACCAGGCTAGTCTCAAACTCACAGTGATCCTCCAGCCCCTGCCTCCTAGGTGCTGGAATAAAGATGTGTATCATAGTGCCCTGATGATTTCTTTTTAATTGTATGTTTCCATGTGTGTCTGTGTGTGTTAGACGTCCGTGCGCAGCTTAGAACAGACCACTCTAGACCAAACGGTTCCAAGGGGGGGCGGGGTTTATTCAGGAGATAGGGCAAAGGTCGGGGGAAATATAAGAAGAAGATGGAAGAAGAGAGCGAGATCAGGGGGTTCTGCCTGTTTTATATGGCCTCTCCCAGGTAAAGGTGAGGTAGCCAGTTGGATCCTGGGAATGTATGGCGGTTGCCTTGGCAACGGTGTAGGGGTTGCCTAGATGTGATGTCACTGGGCTCAGAGCCTGATACCAACAGTGTGAGTATGTGTACCTGAGTGCAGGTGTGGGATCCCCTGGAGCTGTAGTTACAGGTAGTTGTGAGTTTTCTGATGTGCACTGGGAGCTGAACTCTGGCACTCTGCAAGTGTCTACAAGGGCTCTTAAGTATTCAGCCATTTCTCCAGCACTAGAGAGGCAAAGGCAGGCCAGGTCTATATATAGTAAGTTCCAAGGCAGCCAGGCAGGGGGGAAAGAGATACAGAAGATTGCAACAGAAATCCTAATATCTGACTATTAAAAATGCCAGAAAATGAAACTAAAATAGAGAAAAGCTTGGGCATCACGAGCTACCCTGCACTCCTGGAACTCAACAAAGAGAATGAGTTTGAGGACAGCCTGGGCTACATATAATCCCTGTCTCCAAAGAACAAAAAGAGAGGCTCACTTAGGATGTAGCTGAGTTGGTAGAGCGCTTTTCTAGAGCATGTTACAGAAAACGGATGTAATAAGTAGTGCGTGCGTGTGATCTCAGCACTTAGGTCAGAGGTGGCCGCAGGAGGCTCAGAAGTTCAAAGTTATCCTTCGCTACATAAGGAGTCTGAAGCTGGCCTGGGATATATGAGACCTTGTCTCAAAACCAAAACAAACAACCCCCTAAGGAAAAGCCCAATAGGGATGAAGTTCACAAATGTTACCGTAAGGAACAGGAGACTCCACAGACAAAAATCAGATCAGTGGTTGAGAGGGGATGAGGGAAGGAAATAGTAACTGTGTTACAGTAGGGTTTCCTTTGACGGTGACTGAAATGTTATGGAACTGTGATTGTACCTAACGCATTTGACTTTTAGGATCTAGAATCACTTTGGAAGCAAGCCTCTGGACACACTCAGAGATTATCTATGTTGGAATAGCCTCTAGCCTTGCCTGTGAGGAGCTAGTCTGCGGCAATTACAACGAAGAAGAGATTCAAGTTAACTATGGTTGCTGCAATTCACTGAGCTTTAGTCCTGGGCTATGTAAAAAAGAGAGTGAGCTGAAAACCAGCATTCATTTCCTGTTTCTTGACTGCAGAAGCATTGTGACCAACTGCCTCAAGTTCCTGTGACTCCTGTGACTTTCTTGCCATGGTGGTCTGGACCATGTCTCCTAAAGTAAACTCTGCTTTCCTTGAAGTGTTTCTGTCCAGGATTTAATCACAGCATGGAGGAAATCAACAAATACACCTTGCAAACCTGAGTTTAACCCCAATAATCCTGTATTTAAAAAAAAAAAAAAGCTAGGGGCTAGAGAGATGGCTCTGCAGTTAAGAGTACTTCCTCTTGCAGAGGACCTGGCTTGTGTTCCTGGCACCACATGGTGGCTCACAGCTGTCTGTCTGTAACTCCATTTCCAGGGGATGGATACCCTCTTCTGTCCTCTGTGGATTCTGGCGCACACATGTGGTGCACATAAACTCAGTATGCAAACACACACATGCACATTCAAAAAAATAAATAAGTCTGGACACTTGTAATCTCAGTGATAGGGAGTTAGACGGAGAAATGTGGGATTTACTGATCAACTTATTTCAATGTTTCTTCCTTTGTGCTATAATTAAATCTCTATAGGTATAGCTATAGGTGGCAAAAGATAGTATGGCAGGGAATCGAAATGTTTTGGGTTTTTTTTTTTAAAGATTTTATTTATTTTATATATGTGAGTACACCATTGCTCTCTTCAGATTCACCAGAAGAGGGAATCAGATCCCATTACAGATGGTTGTGAGCCACCATGTGGTTGCTGGGAATTGAACTCAGAACCTTTGGAAGAGCAGCCAGTGCCCTTAACTGCTGAACGATCTCTCCAGCCCTCCAGATGTATTTGTTTGTTTGTTTGTTTTTCGAGACAGGGTTTCTCTGTGTAGTCTTGGCTGTCCTGGAACTCACTCTGTAGACCAGGCTGGCCTCAACTCAGAAATCCGCCTGCCTCTGCCTCCCAAGTGCTGGGATTAAAGGCGTGTGCCACCACCGCCCGGCTCCTCCAGATGTTTAAATAGGAATGGAAGGTGGTCACTACCACCTCAGTTAATTTCTCACTTGATTCTTTCTTTCCCTTTCTTTCTTTCTTCCTTTCTTTCTTTCTTTCTTTCTTTCTTCTTTCTCTCTTTTCTCTCTCTTTTTTCTTTCCTTCTTTCTTCCTTCCTTTCTTTCCTTCTTTATTTTTAAGATTTATTTATTTATTTTATTTATACGAGTACACTGTAGCTATCTTCAGACAGACCAGGAAAAGGCATTGGATCCCATTATAGATGGTTGTGAATCACCATGTAGTTTCTGGGAATTGAACTCAGGACTTCTGGAAGAGCAGTCAGTGCTCATAACTGCTGAGCCATCTTTCCAGTCCCCTTTTCTGGGTTTCTTAATTGCTCATGTGGCCAGGGACCTTCCTGGCAGCCTTGGTTTAACAGCCAAGTTCTTGAGTTGCTTCTGTTCCCCTTTCATTTTTACTTGAAAGCCTTGCCTTCCCCATCCATCTCTAATTAGCCTGCTTCTTGGACTGTTTCAGGGGTCTCCTTTATCACCTTTGTGGCCCGACATGTCACCTATGGCCCCTTCCCCAGACCCTGATCCATGTTTTTTGTTTTTGAGACTAGGTCTCTCCTTGAACTTGACACTCTCGGATTCAGCTAGACATTTTACTCACTGAGCCATCTCCCCAGCTCTGAATTGGTCTTTTATACAGTTAACTATATAGTATTTAGAGTTCACCTCAATAAAGAATTTGCTATAGCTATAGGGAAAACCTGAAAATTTATGTAAGCAGGTGTGGAACACACCAAGAAGGATGGAATCTTCAAAAAGTAGGGGACCCACTGTAACCCCTCCTTCTTTACAACAGTGACAAAAATTGAAATGGGCCAGCAGGCCAAACACACTTGCTCCTTCTGTGGCAAGGCCAATCATGGCAACTGGCACTATGGTTCCGGCATGAGAACAGTGGCTGGCAGGGCCTACAGGACCACTTCTGCTGTCACAGACATGTCGGTGGTCCAAAGACCACCAGAGAAGGAATCAAAAGACCAGTAGCATCGAGATTGTTTAAGACATCCTTGGCCTACAATAAGTGGGTTAATTTATGCTATTAAAAAAAAAGCATAGATTTAAAAGGGTCTCTTTGTTCTGTTTTTTTTTTGTTTAGTTTGTTATTTGTTTGAGACAGAGTTTCTCTGTTACCCTGGAACTCTTTCTGTAGATCAGGTTGACCTTGAACTCACAGAGATCCCCCTGCCTCTGCCTCCAGAGTGCTGGGGAGGCAGTGCCTAAGTGCCACCACCACCCAGTCTACTATAAAAAGTTTTAATGTAGCTTAGCAGTGGTGGCACATGTCTTTAATCTCAAAAACAAAAACAAAAACAGGAAAGGCTCTCCGAAGGTGGAAGTGCATTAGTGAGCTGAAGAAGAAAGCTCCAAGGTGGGGTGTGAATGAGAACGGTCCCCATAGACTCATATATTTGAATTCTAAGTCATCAGGAAGTAGGACTATTTTTCAAACAATGAGGTGAGTCACTGGAGGTGGGCTTTGGGGTCTAAAAAGCTCCTATCAGGTGCAGTCTCACTCTCTCTGCCTGCTGCCTACAGATTAGGATATAAAGCTCTCAGCTACTGTACCAGCACCATGTCCATCTGTCTGCTTCCCATCATGATGAGGGACTAACACTGAAACTGTAAGCAAGGCCCCAGTTAAACGTTTTCTCTTATAAGAGTTGCCCTGGTCATGGTGTCTCTCCGCAGCAGTAGGACAGTAACTAAGCCACTGAGTTGGTTTTTTTCAGTGTTGGGGCCTCACCTCCCCCATGCTAACTACACCTATTATGCTTTACAACCCCAGTAATTTAGAAGTTTCATCTTAACAGTTCCCTAATGACTAATACTTTTTTATATGGTTCCTTGACATTTCTATTTCTTTCCTTGTGACGTGTCTATTCAAACGTCTTTTAAAAGTCTGTAGCCATGTTTGTCTGATGTGTCCATGTATAGGTGCGCACACACAGCACACATGGCAAGTGTGGAGCTTGAAGATAACTTTGTGGAGTCAGTTCTCTCCTTTTGCCTTACGTGAGTCCTGGGGATCATGCTCAGGTCTCCAGACTTGTTTAGTAAGGTTCTTTACCCGGGGAGCATGAGTCATCTTACCAGCCCTGTCTGGACTTTTTTTTTTTTTTTTTTTTTTTTTTTGAGATAGGGTCTCTGTAGCCCTGTCTAGCTTGGATCTGAGAGAGACCAGCTTGTGGTGTGCATTAGAGGTATGCACCACCACACCACCCCAACTTGTTTTTTGCCTCCCCCTGCCCCCAGCGCCCCCAGGGTTTCCTCTGGGTTTCTTCTGTGTAGCCCTGATTGTCCTGGAACTTGCTTCATAGACCAGGTTGGCCTTGAACCCATATAGATCAGTCTGCTTCCTGAGTGCTGGGACTAAAGACGTGTACCACCACATCTTTTCTGTTTTGTTTTTTGTTTGTTTTTTTTAAAGACTATTTATTTATTTTTTATGTATATGAGTACACTGTTGCTGTCTTCAGACATACCAGAAGAGGGCATCTGATCCCATTACCGATGGTTGTGAGCCACCATGTGGTTGTTGGGAATCGAACTCAGGACCTCTGGAAGAGCAGTCAGTACTCTTAACCTCTGAGCCATCTCTCCAGCCCTTGTTTTCATTTCTTTCTCAAGACAGAATTTTTCTGTGTAATAGCCATGGCTATCCTAGAACTCACTACATAGACCAGGCTGGCTAGACTCACCAAGGTCTGTCTGCCTTTGCCTCTGATGTGCTGGGATTGAAGGCATTTTTGTTTGTTTTTATGAGAAATGAAATAGGGTCTGCCTTTGTAATCTTGACTTTCCTGGATCTTGCTAAGTAGACCAGGCTGCCTTCGAACTCACAAAGATCTACCTGCCTCTGCTTCCTGAGTGCTGGCATTAAAGGTAAGTGCCACTACATTCTGCTCTGCTTTTAAAAACTTATTTGCCAGGCATGGTGAAACTCACTCTATAATCCCAGTACTTGGGAGGCTAGCCTGGTCTACATAGAGAGTGCCAGGCCAGCAGAGTTACATACTGAGACCCTGTCTCAAAAAAATTATGTATTTATGTGTATAGATGTTTTACCTTCATGTGTGTCTGTACCATGAGCATGTCTGGCACCTGAGGAAAACAGAAGAGCACTTAGGAGCTGTTGGAGTTAGAGTTAAGGAGAGTTAATAAGCCAACCTGTGGGTGCTGGGAACCAAACCCACGTCCTCTTAACCAAGGAACCATTTCTCCAGCCTGTTTGTGAGAGGGGATCTTGCTAAGTAAGTAGCCCAAGCCTCAGGCTTTTGATATTTCTGCTCCTAACTTAATGCTCTACTAATTTGGGTAACAGATCGTCTGACTCCAGATACAAACTCTCTGTCAACTATATGTATTTAAAATGCCTTCCTGGGGGCTGGAGAGATGGCTCAGCAGTTAAGAGCACTGGCTGCTCTTCCAGAGGTCCTGAGTTCAATTCCCAGCAACCACATGGTGGCTCACAACCATCTTTAACAGGATCAGATGCCCTCTTCTGGTGTGTTTGAAGAGAGTGACAGTATAGTCAAAAAATAAATCTTAAAACAAACAAGAAACCCACTGAGCCTACTAAAAATGGAAACAAACAAACAAACAAACAAACAAGTCTTCCAGCCTGGGGCCTGTTTTCTCATTCTTTGGGTGGTAGTTGATAATAATGGATAGAAGTTTCTAATTTAGTCTCTGCCTTTTATGTCCATATATTCAGGTCATAACTATTTTCCTGAAACATCCTGTACACGTTTCTTGTTTGTTTTTCAGAAGAGTCTTATTGTATTTACCCGCAGCTGGCCTGGAACTCACTATATAGACAGGCCTGGCCTTGATCTTGTGGGTGATCTCCTTGTCTTAAGATAGGAGGCTTGAGTCAGCACAGAGACCAGGCTTGATATTTATCCATTTATTTATTTCAGAGACTCTGGCTGTGTAGGCCTGGCTGGCCCAGAACTCTCAAACCTCCAAGTCATAGAGACCTCCCAGCATCTTTTTCCCCCAAGTGTTGCCTAACTGATTGTCATATGGAGCAAGGAAAACTGGAAAGCTGGCACATGGTTGAAATTCTAGTCCGTGGATGGCAGAGACAGGGGGATCACTTAATTGTAGGAGTTCCAGGCCAGCCTGGACAACATAGGTCTCCAAAACAAGATGAAAAACTCATTAACCAACCAAACAAACAGAAATATAGCCGTTCACTAGGAACACGTTCACTGTCATGGTGAACTCTTTTATACAGTTCTATGGGCTCCGGCTTCAGGCTCCCTCACCGAGGGTCCTTCCCCACCCATATCCCAACAATAAAGGAGGATGAGGACGCAGTCACTTTGTTTCGGGTATTTATTTTCAGCATAAGCAGAGGCCTGGCCAATGAGGAGGGAAACTTTGTGGGTTTTGCTAAACTGACCTGTGGCCAGAGCAACAAAACCAAAGGACGAGGGCTAGGGAGGTGCCGGCAGCCATGAGGCCTGGTAAGGGGCATGGAGGGGCTTTTGAGGCCCTCGGGAGGACCTTGCTACTTGGCAGCTTTGTCACCTTCAAGTGTGTGTCCTGGTGTGTGTCCTCCTGAGGCTGGGACAGCAGGTGGGAGTGGCAGGTGCTGCTCTGCTGCCTCTCTGGAAACTTGACCTCCACAGGGCTCTGCCCAAGGCTTTCCTCTCTCACCTGGGGGAGGGAGTCAACAATAAGACACCCAACAGCCTATCACTGAGCCACCCATCTGTGATAGGCAATCTTGATAGCGTGACTACACTTTTAATCAACCAAAACCCAAACAGCTGGCCATGCCTGTGAGCCATTTTCTTTTTCATTTTTTTTCCTAGACAGGGTTTCTACGTGTAGTTTGTTTCTCTCTCTCTCTCTCTCTCTCTCTCTCTCTCTCTCTCTCTCCCTCTCTCTTTCTCTCTCTCT
>JANHMN010000018.1:30315612-30338183 GCA_030674055.1 Rhabdomys pumilio
CCCCCCCCCCCCCCCCCCCCCCCCCCGTTTGTTTTGGAGACAGAGTTTCCCTGTATAGTCCTGGCTGTCCTGGAACTCACTCTCTTCCCAGAACTCAGAGATCTGCCTGCCTCTGCCTCCTGAGTGCCGAGGGGCATTGATTAGCATCTTCCCAGGCTAGCCTCAAATTCACAGAGATCCACCCACTTCCATCTCCCAAGTGCTGGGATTAAAGGTGTGCGCCAGGAGGGCCAATTTTTTTTTTTTGACTGGATCATTTGAGGTAGCAGGATCCACCATAAATCTTGACCACACCTTCTGGTAGCCGCCCAGATAAAAGGACGTGGAAGAAGGAAGTGTTTGCTTTTTCCCTGCTTGCCCTCTTTCTCCAGGGAAGGTTCATTTATCCTGTCTCTGAGGTATTTTTAAATAGTATAAGAACCTACTTCTTTGGAATTCTGATGGAATCCCCTAGGACTCCAGCACAAGTTTGGGACTGCTAAGGTATCCCGCCGTGTGCACTGATCAGCTACTCCATTGTGGCCTTTCCGTCAGGAGACAGCCATTGTCGGACTACCCGGACCACAGCCTGTTAACACTCTATAGAGTCTCTATCCATTCTCTTCTTTTCGAGAGGCCTGACTAACACACTATCCATTCTCCATAACCTGTGTACCTGTTCCACTTGTCTGAAGACCCGAAGCAGGTTTCCTCGAAGGACACCTTGAAGCTCTTGTTCACTCCAGCCCCGTCTCAGCAGCTCCTCAATCAGCACTGGGTATGTAGACACATCCTCCAGCCCCTGAGGGAATCTGTGCAGAGAGCCACCCTGAGACCTTGGCCCCAAGACCTGGTCTAGGGCCTGCTGTCCCACCAGCCCGGGCAAATACAACGGAAACAAAGGGTCAAGTTCTTTAGATCAGGGAACATAACGTTGGACGTTCGACAGGATGGATTTAACCCACACAAATTTATGGTACATGAATGGAATTCCTTTAACCTGGGAATGGGGAGAGGAGACAGGGGCTGGACAACCAGAACTTGTAGTTGAGGTCTGGAGGATGGTCAGACTTTTGGATGGTGAAACTGAGCCTAAGAGGTTTGCTGCTGCAGCCCAACCCAAGCTAAGCCCAGGGGAAGTACCTTCCAGACCCATCATAGCTTCCACCGATCCCAATGAACTCAGATCCAATGACTGTCCTGATGTGGTCAAAATGATCTAGGAAGTAGAGTTTGGTTGGTAGAAGAATTAGCAATCGGGAACACTTCTAAGCTGAGGAAGTTTGGTCCTGGCCAGTTCCCCTGCCCTCCTTGCTGTGGCAGCCGCCTGTACAGGACTCCTGCACGTGTTAAGAGTCTGAATGTGGCAACAACCAGGACAAGGCTCCATTAGACCCTGTTCTCCTCTAGGTCCCTTGAGGACCCTGTGAGGGCTCTGCCTGTCCTGTCTAGGGGTGTGGGAATTAAGGGTGGTTCAAAAATTGAGAGCAGAAATGGGACTTAGAGGCATCAAACCCATCAAGCACTGACTAGCCTCATATCCCGGTGGCAGTGCTAAGCTGAGTTTACGGTCCCTGGAAGGTCTGCCATGGCCCGGTACATGCTAGATTGACTATTAGAACTAAAAGCCCTGGTGGCTACAGTTCAAGTCAGAACTGCGAAAAGAGTTGAGGTGTGGGTATGGTGGGGCTGGAGAGATGGCTCAGAGATGTACATGATACAGACATACATGCAGGAAAAATACCCACAAACAAGAACTTTTTTTTTTTTAGATTAAGAAAAGTTGAGGCGGGACGTACCTGCTACAGTGGACACATTAGCAAACAGACTGCACTGTAGCACCCCCATGGACAGTGTCACCATCACGATACCACTGTTTTTCTTCTACAGGGACAGACAAAGGGGCAGTCAGTCCAGCCCCTCTGGACTGCCAGTGTTTGCTTCCCTTGCTGTGGGGACCCTCGCAGGACAGCAATCCAGCAGGTGCTGGAAGAACCTTTTCTCTTGGGGTTTGGAGGTCCCTGAGAGAAACTGATTTGGGCCTGGGTTTCAGAGATAGAGGAGGGTTAACCAGCCTCATATTCATGGTCAAGAATCTTCCCCCAGACATAGTGGCACATGCCTGTAAGTCCAGCCCTTGGGAGGCTGAGGCAGAAGTGTTCTGAGGTCCAGGTCAGGCCAGATTTATGCAAGATGCCCTATCTCAAACAAACATACAAACAAACAGGAATCTTCCTCTTTGTATCCCTTCTGGAATTCTGAGACAGGACCTTGCCAAGTAGCCCAGGCTAGCTTCAACCTCCTCCTGCCTCATGAGGCAGGAGCATGATCTTCTGCCTTAGCCTCTCAAGTATTTGGATTACAGGCATGAGTCACTATGCCTGGCTTTAAGACATAGATAAGCACTAATCCTAGCACTTGAGAGGCAGAAGCAGGCAGACCTCTTTGAGTTCAAGGCCATCTTTGGTCTACATATCAAGTTTCAGGACACCCAGGGCTACATAGAGAAACTCTGTCTCGGTGGGAAGGGGGATAGACACTTTAGACCGGTTGCTCCCAACCTTCCTAATGCTTTTAGACCCTTTAATACAGTTCCTCATGTTGTGGTGGTCCCCGACCACAAAATTATTTATGGTCTATTCATGCTATTGCATGAAGTAGCATAATTTTGCTACTGTAAAAAATTGTAATGTGAACATTTTTTGGAGACAGAGATTTGCCAAAGGGGTCTCAACCCACAGGTTGAGAGCTAGAGACAGTGTACCACACACACACACACACACACACACACACACACACACACACTCACACACACATCCCTCCGTGGCTACTCCACTTACCAGAAGCTGCAGTATGTCATCGGGAACATTCAGCAAATTGTCACACACGGATCTAGCTGCTGAGTGTGAGAAGATCACAGGAGCCCGAGACACCTCCAGGGTCCGCCTCATTAAGGTGTCTGAGGCATGGGACAAGTCTATCATCATGCCCAGGCGATTCATTTCTTCCACTACTTTCTGCAGGGACAATTGGGTTTGGGAGGGGGCAGAGTGTGTCAGGGAGCAAAGGCTCGTTCAAGCATCGGTAGGAAACACATAGGGTGGAGAATCTGGCACATACACAGTCCTCACCTCACCAAAGCTTGTCAACCCAGTGATGTTAGTGTAGAAATGGTGTCTGAACTTCGTAGCACTTTCTGCCCTGCAAGACAGACAAGAGGAAGCAGATCTTGCTGGCTATAGCTTGGCTATCAGTAACTGGGGCCTCTGTTTTTCCATCCTGCATCTAGAACAGATAAGGATCGGGGCCCCAGCTACTTTCTGGAAGTGTGAGAGACCTGCGAGGAGTCCAGCCTCCCCCAGTGGGTTACATTAACTTCGCTTCGTTAGATCCATGCTGGGAAGGGCCTCACAACATTCCCTCGTCACAAGTCTGATGACCCCAAGGACCGGCCACCTCAGCCCGGCACGGTGCTCACCAGGGTGTGCTGCAGGTAAGTGTAAGTGTCAGGTAGCGCACTCCCAGCTCATAGAAACTGCGCAACACAGCGAGGCTGGTGTCCAGTGAGTGACCACCCTCTATACCAATGAGGCAGGCCAGCTTCTGACTGTTATTCAGACCTAGAAAAGGGGCGGGGGAGAGGGGGTGAGTCAAAATGATTGTATCCCAAGGAGTCAATCCCAATCTCTTTCCTGGCTCACCATCAGCTGAGGTCACAAGCTCCAGCTCAGGGTAAGCAGAACACATGCGTCGAATGAGGTCGATCTGCTCCAAGGCTAGGCGCACAGCATCCCGATCCTGGGTTTGGCATGGGATGTAGGCTGACCAGAACTAGGTCCAGAGATCCATAGTTAGGCCAGTATGGTCTTCAAAGCCTTAGGCCTGCCATTCCTGCCTCAGCCTCTATACCACCCATTTAAATCAATGGCTCCCCATAGACCCTCATGATAGATAACTAAGCCTGGTAGTCAGTGAGCATGCTGGGGATGAATGACACATAGCTGCTGTTTGTCCATGATCCTGTGTGAATGTCCCAGGCAATGTTACCGTATCCTTTGTGGATCCAGCAGCCCCCCCACGCACAAGGGATTTTTCTGATTACTTTGTATGTATTTCCACTAAACCTGAGCATCTAAGTAGCTCTTCTGTGTTGGCCTTCAAGTCTTTAAACACTCTTTCGTGATGGTGTACTGCATGCTCCAAATACCTAGTTATTGAGGGCCTGGCCTACTCAGTTTCTGTGGTCCCAACATTCCCATCGTTCTGTTACCTGGGCACCCACAAGTCCGTCCCTGAGCCTATCCAGGTTGGTTTGGCCACGGGTGAAATTGCGCAGATTCAAATCCTGCAGATTGTTCTGGAAATGTTCTCTCAGGAGCAGAGGCAGGTCGTTGTGGCTGGAGATGTGGTCAGAGTGAGAACATGGCCTCCAGACCAGGACAGTTCCATAGGCAATGGGGCCAAAGGGAGAGGGGTACCCGTGTATGGCAAAAGGGGAAGGTGTGTGTGTGTGTGGGGGGTGCTCCTCAGTAATATAGCTTAGCCTCCATTGCCTCACACCCGCTCATACGTACCCATCCACCAGTGGGAAGTGTCGCATCAGCTCCAGTGCTTGCTCTCGAAGGCGAGGGTCACTGGTCACGACTGACACGGCGGTGTCATTAGGAGTGCCTGGAGTGGTCATGGCACTGGAGGCTTCCAGCGTGGTCGGAGCACTGATGGGACTTGGAGTAATCTGGGTGCAGGTTACCCACAGAGACGGAACTAGAAGTAGCACCCCCAGAAGGGACAGCCGGTGCCCCGGAGGCCACAGGCCGAGCGCGCGTGGACCCTCAAGACCCGCGGGCTGCATGTTGCTCAGTCTTGGTCACAAGAGCCTGAGAAGGGCAGGGATAGGGCAGAGGGCGACAATGAGTTCGGACCTTCGATTCAAGGTACCTAGGACGTGGCCTCTCTTGGAAGGGCTTCCAGTCACCAGGCTGTGCAACGGACGCTCTGGAATTTTCCACTCCTACAAGCGCAGTCGCTAGAGGGCACCACTGCCCTTCCGCTCCCCCAAGTAGAAGGGCGCCCCCTTGGGCCTGGCGGGTCTCTGCTTGCAGCGTGCATCAACTACCTGACTGTCTGTGGCTGCGTTGAAGGGGCCTACTAGTGAGGAACAACAGCTAGGGGCCCAGAAATGTAACTAATCTCACCCTTTGGCCAGACCTATGTGTTTTAGTTCCTGAAAAGAGGGGTCAATTCTGTGATATGCTAAGTTCCGCTTAGAGGAGTGAATTAGATCTGTGTGGGTTTTGTTAGGTTTTAGTCTTGATTTTGTGGTGAGATCTTCTTCCGTTGCCTGGGCTGGCCTGGATCTCCTGAGCTCTAGCTATTAGCAGTATCATCATCTAGAGATAAACTACCACTAACAGAAGAAAGACTGCTCAGCCAGGTGTATAATCCTAGCAGTCAGAAGGCAAAGGCAGGGCTCTGAGTTTGTAGCCAACTTGGGCTGCATAGCAATAACCTACATTAAAAGAAAACAATGACGACAACAACAAAACCCCACCAAGTCATGCATAGTAAGTATCTCACATGCATAATTCCAGTACTTGGAAGATTGAGGCAGGAGGATTTCAAAGCATTCAAGACCAACCTGGGCTACACAGAGTCCCAGGCCAGTCTGAATATGGAGGAAGATCCTGTCTCTAACCAACCAACCAACCAACCAACCAACCAACCAACCAACCAAGAGCACAATTCTCTGCTGATAAACTCACACCTTTATTTATTAATTACCTTTTCCTAAGTACCCCTCCCTGTCCCTGAACAGTTCTTTCCATATACACTAAAACTGTTTCCTAATACATTTTAGGGGTTGGAGAGATGGCTCAGTGGTTAAAAGCACTGTCTTCTCTTCTAGAGACCCTGAGGTCAGTTCCCAGCATCCACATGGTGGCTCACAACCACCTGTAGTGGAATCCAGTGCCCTCTTCTGGTGTCCAGGTATACATGCAGATGAAGCACTCATACAGAAAATACATATAATAATAATAATAATAATAATAATAATAATAATAATAATAATAAAATTTTACTGTCCTCACAAAATGAAGGGCATCAAGACGACTCGGTGGGTACAAGCACTTGCCTTGCCAGTCAAACTATTTGAGTCTTATGTCCAGATATTTTAAAAATTAATTAATTTTGCTTTTCTAGACAGTTTTTCCTGTGTAGCCCTGGTTGTCCTGGAATGCACTCTGTAGACCAGGCTAGCCTCGAACTCAGAAATCCACCTGCCTCTGCCTCCCGAGTGCTGGGATTAAAGGTGTGCACCACCACTGCCCAGCGAGACCTGTTTTTTCAAGACAGGATTTCTCTGTGTAGTCCTGGCTGACCTGAACCCCTGAAATCACATTGCTTAGACTCTTTGCCAAAGAATCACGACATACAAACAGACAGACACTACAGCAGGGGAGTGTGGGATGTCTTTCCCATGTTCCACCTTTTCTCATATTCTCATGAGTAGCAGCTGGTTCTGCTTGCCGGTGTCTTTTGGCCGTCACAGACTAGCCTTGGCGTTCAGCATTTCCACCTGCAGAGCAGACTTGGAGCCTCATAACATGCTGACATATGCCTATAACCCCAGCACTCAGGAGGCTGAGGCAAAAGGATTGTCACAAGTGAGATGGTAGTGAGGGAGTCACGGGGGCTGGAGGAAAGCTTTCCTGGAGGGAACAGCTTTCCATGAGACAGAAACATGTTTCAGCAGCAGTGGAAAGGACTAATATGGCCACTGAGGAAAGATATAAAGGAATGGATGAAGTGACTGGAGTAGGTGCTGGACAGGCGACAGCAGGCCTTGTGAGCCACGGTGAGTGCTGGGGCTCCTGTTTTAGGTCTGAAGGGAAATTATAGGAGGAGTTTGGATAGGAGGTCAGATGGTGAAGAGAGCTGAGGTAGATGCTGAAAAGGGTACTCAGGCTGCAGCAAGCTAAGGCAAGGTGATGAGAGTGACCAAAGGAATGGCTGTCAGCAGCAAAGCAGAGATTGTTCCTAAGGGGGGTGAGGGGGGCTGTCAGCAGAGTAGGAACAACAGAGAGTTGGGTGTGTATTCCAGGACAACGAGTCAGCAGCTGAGAACAGGAGGCAGCTGCTATAAGCAATTCTCCATATTTAATATGATTCAATCTACCCTGTAGACAGCACACTTGTCTTCAAGGGCCAAAGCAGCAAGACTCCTTCTTCCTCAGGCCAGACCAAGAAGTTCCTAGAACCTAAGCTACAGGGTGGAGACACGAGCTCTGGGGCTCTGGAGTCTTTTCAACCAAAGTCTCTATTAGTCTGCTATAGTACCTCTGAGAGTTGGTGTCATAGAAACCAACTTGTAGATACTTGGAGAGATCAGACAGGTTGGCAATTCTGAGACAAAAGAACAAACAAATAAGAAAGTCACTTCAGGATCTTAAAAAAGATAGATCTCGAACTGGAAAGATGGATCAGTAGTTAAGATGATCACTTGGTCTTCCAGAGGACTGGGGTTCAGTTCCCAGCACCCACATGGTGGCTCACAACCATCTGTATCTCCAGTTCCAGAGGATCTGATGAAGACACCTGGCACACACGGTATACATACATTCATGAAGGCAAAACACATAAAACAAACAGACAAACAAATAATGGTAGATCTTAGCACCCACACCAGTTTTTAGAGTCAAGACCCAAAAATACATGGTTAAAAGCTTCCAATAGCTGACCACATTTGGTGTATTTCTGTAGTGCAGCTACTTAACAGGCTGAAGCAGGAGGATTGCTTAAGCCATGACTCGAAGGACAGATTTGGTAATATGGGGCTTCCATGTCAGGGGCAGCCCTGCTTATGCACTGAAGGCCTAGAATCAGCCATAGGCCTAACAAAACAGCAATAGGCCTGACATATATGCCTGCTAACACAAAGTCTTGGGTCTCTGTGGAAAAACACTGAAACAGATAGCTATAAGATATTGTAAACAGGCAGCTTTGGTGGAAATTTACCAGCCTGAATAGTCATAGACCTTGGGTAGCCTTGGTGGATAGTACCAACTTAGATCCTCTGAACCTTCACCCAGCTGACACTCTGTTCTGAAAGATATCTGTACTCCCCCTGAACACCTACGCTCCTGCATCATCCCCTTCCCCACATCCTGCCTTTTTGTGTATATAACCCGTGTGAAAAAAGTAAAATCTCGGCGATTTGATCAGACTATAGACAGATCGCCATTCTTTGTGTCAGCCTGTTTCCCCCACATTCTCTTTCAGATGACCTCCCTGGACCCCTGTTTAATGCCCTGCTGGACAGGACACTTCCATACCTCTAAACAAGCAAGTAAAAGCTCCCCCCAAAGTACCAGTGTCGCCGGGCGGTGGTGGCACATGCCTTTAATTCCAACACTTGGGAGGCAGAGGCAGGCGGATTTCTGAGTTCGAGGCCAGTCTGGTCTACAGAGTGAGTTCCAGGACAGCCAGGGCTACTCAGAAAAACCCTGTCTCAAAAAAAAAAAAAAAACCAAACAAACAAAAAACAAAACAAAAACCCCCAAAACCCCAAAGTACCAGTGTCTAGAAACGGGGAACAGAGGAAAACATTAAATGACATTGTAGGATGTAGTTGGTAAATGCCAAAACATGGAAAGTGGGGTGGGTGGAGAGGATCTGAGAGTTGGGGTAGGAGAAACCGTAATCAGAATATCACATATGAAAAATAATTATCTTCAATAAAATATTTTAAAATCAACGAAACAAAACAAAAAGCAGAAAATACCAAGGACAGAACCAGCGATTCTTTTCAGCATTAATTTTGTCCTAGGAGTGATGGTGCGTGCTTTCAATCCCAGCACTCCACAGAACAGTCAGTGACAGGCAAAACTCTCGAGTTAGAGGTTGTGTGGCACCAGACCTCTTGCTTTTTTTGCTTTTTTTTTTTCCTTTTGCTTTTTTGAGACAGGGTGTCATGTAGCATAGGCTAGCCTCATATTCAGTATGTAGCCAAGGTTGGCCTTGAATTTTTTTTTTTTTTTGGTTTTTCGAGACAGGGTTTCTCTGTGTAGCCCTGGCTGTCCTGGAACTCACTCTGTAGACCAGGCTGGCCTCAAACTCAGAAATCTGCCTGCCTCTGCCTCCCAAGTGCTGGGATTAAAGGCATTCGCCACCACTGCCCAGTGACAATGTCTCAAAAAATGAAAAAAAAAAAAAAAAAAAAAAGGAAAAAGGAAAAGCATTTAAAATCTAGGTTAAATAGGGTTACCCTTGAGTGTGGTTGAAACAAACAGTTTGAATGAATATGTCTTCAGAGGAGCTGCTAGCCAGGGTGGAACCAGTTCTTAACAAATTTATCTTACACTGTTTTTTCCAAACATACTCATTACAGCGCAGAAATGGCAGACCTTTAAAAACCCTTCTCATTTGTGGGAGGAGAAAATGAGAGGTCTCAACTGCAACTAGTTCAAGGTTCCATCGTTCTTATGGACATGGGCCACACATGCTGGCCTCCCACGACTCCCACTGGCTCCCCGGAAGCCAAGTACTTTTACAGAGGCCGCTCTTCAAGGGGACCCAGAGCAGTGGCAGGCCAAGGCTGTGTCTGGGATGCATGTCTGGGATGACAAGCAGAGAGTTGGGCCTCAGCCAGAAACAGGAAGGGATGAGAGGAAGGGCTCTGTGAGCACACAGGAAAAAGCAGAAGTGACTGACCAGTTCTGGTTTTCCCTGCAGCACCCGTGCCTCCCACAGTTGCTTCTTCCCCCGGATATTACCACGTCCTCTACAAGGAGCATGCACAAGCTCCGATGACCTGGCACGGAGAGACGTACTGCCTGATTGGAGGCTACCGAGTCTATGGAGATGCTCCACTTCCCACACCTGCAAAGGCTGAGGAAGAGAAGGCAGCGCCCAGACGGGCTCCCAAGAGACAGCGAGTTCAGGAAGAGTCAGACCAAGATCTAGGGTGTCCCAGTGCAAAGATTCCTCGCCTGAAACTGAAGCATGGTGGCAAAGGGTAGCCCACAGAAGAATGCTGCCTGAGCATCGCCGAAGAGCAGAAAGGCTGGTAGCTTCCTCAGAAGGCTGAGCCCTCTTCGGCAATGGCCTCCGCTGACCACCAATGTAGTCAGGACCTTAGCTCTGCCTGCAACCTCTGCACCACCACCACCTGGTGCAGCCAGTGTTCCTAACCATTGAGCCATCTCTAGCTTTTTAAACTTAGAGTTTGGAAGACTGAATTCAGGTCCTCATGCCTGTATGGTAAGCACTTCACTGACTGAGCTACCTCCCCATCTCTTTCATTTTTTTTCCCTTTGGGGTCACGCGCGCCCATATATCATAAGCTGGTTATACCTTGAAATGCCTACTCTTCCTGACTCTACCTCTCAAATGCTGGAGTCACAGGTGTGAATCTCCAAGACTGGTTTTATGTAATGTTGGGGGGCGGGGGATCAAATCCAGGACTTCCTGCATGCTGGGCAAGCACTCAACCAACTGAGCTACATCAGCAGCCTAGTATTTAGATCTTTTTTTTTTTTTTTGGTTTTGGTTTTGGTTTTGGTTTTGGTTTTTTTGAGACAGGGTTTCTCTGTATAGCCCTGGCTGTCCTGGAACTCACTCTATAGACCAAGCTGGCCTCGAACTCAGAAATCCACCTGCCTCTGCCTCCCAAGTACTGGGATTAAAATCATGCGCCACCACCGCCCGGCTAGTATTTAGGTCTTGGTATTACCTATTATTATTGCAGTTGCTACTAATTTCTGCTCAGGGCCTGGGAGTAGGATAGAATGGATGTCTAAGTAGTTTGTACCTGGTAGCGAGGAACTTCCTGTGGTCTGGAGATCACCACATATAAGGCAGTCCAACCATTGAAGGCCCATGACCTATTATATGTCCTGGCAGTCTGGGCTTTGTCCAAACCAGAATGAAAGTTATTCACAATCCAGTCAGATTCCTTTCTTAGGAATCTAAAGAATTCTCTGAGGGATTGTGAGGAGGGAGTCAGTGGTTCAATTTGTGGATTGAGGTGAGATACTAAAAAGGACCCCAAAATTCAAGAAGCCAGATGCACAGCATTGGCTTCAGCTTGTGCTGAGCCCAGCCATCTGGGTTGTGCAGGTCACCACCCACTTCCTTGAGCGAGTGGTAGCCGAAATGCCTAGTTCCACAGACCTCCAGCGCAGGAAGCCTGTGTTCACCCACGCCACTGCAGAGAAGGACACTCACATCTCTTTCTATGTCCAGAACATTTACTTCTAGGAAATACTTGCTCCTGCACAAGTGGAGGGGCTTTCAGGGTACCAGAATGATATCTGAGAGGACTGGGTATCCTCTAAAAGTCACATGATAAGGCCTAAAAAGGCTGCAACAATGGTGAGGCTTGGGACTACGTGGGGAGAGGATTCTGAGTGTGATAACATGAGTGTATGATATTTTGGGGTCTCTGGTCCATTCTTTTCTGGATACTGTTTCTGAGGTTGCCGATGTGGCAAGACGGAGTGGCAAGCACCGTCCAGCTGCTCCTCCGGAATCGTGTCTTCCAGGGGACTTTGCCATTTGTTTTTCTCTCGTACCTGGAGGTAACAGTTGGTGTTCAGCGGGTCTTCCAGGTCTCCTATGGCCCATTAGACACGTGAGCTCCTGTTCAGGCCCTTACACCTCTCTCTTACCCCTTCTCTTCATACCTGTTCCACTTGTCCGAAGACCCGAAGCAGGTTTTCTCGAAGCACGCCTTGCAGTTCCTGCTCATTCCAGCCCCGTCTCAGCAGCTCCTCAATCAGCACTGGGTATGTAGACACATCCTCCAGCCCCTGAGGGAACCTGTATAGTCACCAGCAGGCGAACCTCAGACTTGGTATCCTAATCCCAACTCCATACCTCAACTCAGCCAGGTGGTGGTGACGCATGTCTTTAATCCCAGCACTTGGGAGACAGAGGCAAGTGGATTTCTGAGTTCCGAGCCAACCCTGTCTACAGGACAGCCAGGGCTACACAGAGAAACCTTTTCTTAAAAACAAAACCAGAAACAAATAAACAAGCAAAATAAAAAAATGACAAAAGAGAACTCGCAGAGAAGATAGTTGTCCCCCACCCGCCTTGCCAACATCTCTGAGGGAATGGACCGACCGGGGCTGGATATGGGTGTTATGTGCCATGAGCTTTCTCAGAGTAGCCTTAGTGGGAGCCTTGAGCTAGAGACATACAGGAGAGCACAGGAAAGAGACCCTGGGGGTGGAGAGAGGTCGAATGGGCAAAGCCTAAAGGCTATGAGGACCCCAATGTGGTGAGAGCAGCTTCAGACAAGCTGCAGAGAGGTAAATACTCACTGCTGGGCCCCATCATAATCTCCACCAATCCCCATGAATTCGGATCCAATGACTTCCCTGATGTGGTCAAAGTGATCTGGGGAGACAGACCGTCAGCAGTTTGCAGCTCTCAGGGAAAACATGGCCCCGGAAGTAGACTTGGCTGGTCCCCCTCCTCCTTTGTTCACAGTTTAGTCTAATCTACTTTATTTCTCCTTGTACATTAAGCCATGAATTCACAGGGAATGGGCTCCCTCCCTATTAGCTCACAGGAAGTGTACATCTCTGAGTGGAGTAAGTTGATGCTTCTGTTGACCTTTCTCTTAGGCTTCCCTTTTTCTCTCTCCCCTCCTTTTCTCCTTTGCCCAGTTCAGGAAGTTATCTTGGCTCTTAGAATGCTTCAGATGCTCAACCCGAACATTTTCTTAGCAAGGAACCTGCTTGTCTACAACGGTGCCATCTGCATGCTGAGTGGTACTATACACAGTCTTGCCAGGGTAACGTTTGAACACTGCCCATCTCCTTGATGTACACAATATGTGGCCAAAGGGACAACTCTGTATTCCTTTAAAGGTTGAGAGAGAGAGAGAGAGAGCTGGAGAGATGGCTCAGAGGTTAAAAGCATTGCTCTTCCAGAAGACCTGAGTTGGATTCAATTTCCAGCACCCACATGGTTATCTATATTTCCAGTTCCAGTGGATCTGATTACCTCTTTTAGCCTCCGTGGGTACCAGGGGTGTATGGGGTACATAGACATACATGCAAGGAAAGTATCCACTTATATAAAATAGATTAATAAAAAAATCAAAACAAACAAAAGTCCAGGAGAAATTACAGAGGGTGCCCATCCCCTTCCTTTTGTGTTTCTTGTTTTGGTGAATTACTGAAAGATGGTTTCCATGGCCCTAACAGATCACTCTCTTGGTTTTGTTTTTTGTTTTTTTTTTTTTTTTCAAGATAGGGTTTATCTGTGTAAAAAGCCCTGGCTGTCCTGGAGTGGTTTTGTAGACCAGGGTGGCCTCGAACTCACAGAGATCGTCCCACCTCTGCCTCCTGAATGCTGGGATTAAAGGCATGTGTCAGCATGCCTGGCATCAGATTCCCCTTCTTGTAGCTGGTTCTTCATATACCTGACACTTGAACTAACACAAGTTAGTCCTAGACTAGACTTCAGGTTGGAATGAAAGCATTTGAAAAGCCACTGATTTAGGTCATATCCAACCTAATCCATAATAGACTCCAGCCTGGAAAGGTGCCTCCTTTGAACACGAGTGTTCAGTTTGGATTCTTTGACTCTGTTTCAAGGTAGTATCAGGTGCTACATGTACTGTCCAAATTGGGACTTTTTTTTTTTTTTTTTTTTGAGACAGGGTTTCTCTGCATAACCCTGTCTATCCTGGAACTCATTCTGTGTTATCAGCTGGGGGGATCAAATCCAGGCCTTCCTAGGAGGCAAGCTCTCTTCCAACTGAACCATATCCTGATCTCCCATCATGGTATTTTTGGCTAAACTGTTAAGGCTGTGCTGTCACCCTCAAGGCTTCAGGCCAGACAGTCTATTCAGAAAGCCTAGGAGGAAATTGTTTATTATTCTCTCAAACTCCAATAAAATTGTCTTTGAGGTAAAAAAAAAAAAAAAAAAGAAAAAAGAAAAAAGAAAGAAAAAGAAAAAGGAAGGAAGAAAAGAAAAGGAAAAAAAAGATAGAGAGAGGGGTAGGTTTCAGGGAAGGGGGCCTCACCTGCCACGGTGGATACATTGGCTAACTGGTTGCACGGCAACACTCCTACAGAGAAGGTCACCATCACGATGCCACCGTTCTTCTTCTGCAGGGATGGTCAAAGGGACGCTCAGCTTGGCCCCCAGCATAATTACATGCCTACCTATAACCCTCATAAGAAACCTTTGGGGACCAAAGGAGACTTTACCTCCCTGGCTTTGTGTCCGTGAGGAAAGCTTGACCTGATTTAGGTCAGTGTCTTGACCCTGAATTTGAGAGATGTGAGGATTTTATCTTTAACATTCTCTCTACCCCAGGTTCAAGAATTTAGAGGGCATGGTTTATGGTTTTGTGGGGCAGAGAATGCGCAGTCTGAGGGCTAAGGGAATGAAGGGACAGGGATTCAAATCTTGATTTCGGTTCTGGGGCTAGGAAGTTTCTCACCAGGAGCTGTAGGAGGTCGTCAGGAAGATTCCGAGCATTGGAGCACACGGCCCTAGCAGCTGAGTGAGAGAAGATCACCGGTGCTTGTGATACTTCCAAGGCCCGCCGGGCTGTAGCATCCGAGACATGGGACAAATCAATCATCATACCCAAGCGATTCATTTCTGCCACCACCTTCTGTAAGGACAGGTTAGGAGGAGGGTGTCGGGGGTACGTGTACACACACCTTGCCAGTTTTCATTCAGAAAAGGGTGTGTTTGTATGGAGTATCACTCAGAGTCTTTACCTCACCAAAGCTGGTCAGTCCTTTGACATTGCTATAGGACGAGTGGACGCCCTTAGATGAGCTCTCTGCCCTGCAGGACGGGCAGGAGACAAATTAATTGGTGGTCACACCCTTCCAAACTCTCTACCGCTGCAATCCCACAGAGCTCATTCACAGACCCAGGTTGGCAAAAGGAAGAATCTCAGTCTTGCTTTTATAAAACCCCAAATACCAGCCCCCGTATGTGAGTCTCAGAATACACGAGAGCAAATCTTGGTCTTTGACCGCAAGGGCAGATTTCTGCTTTGGAGGGCTCTGTGCTCACCAGGGCGTGTTGCAGGTGTGTGTGAGCGTCAGGTAGCGCACCCCCAGCAGGTAGATACTTCGAAGTACAGCGAGGCTGTTGTCTATCGAGTGGCCACCCTCCACACCAATGAGGCAGGCCAGCTTCTGGGTGCTGTTCAGAGCTGCAGGCATAGGTCAGGTGATTATTTTCAAGGGCTAAAGTAGTAGCTTCATCCATCCGCAATACCCTAGATAAGTCCACTTAACTTTAACTCCACTTAACTTTAACTGAGGTCACAAGTTCCAGCTCAGAGTAAGAGGCACACATCCTGCGAATAAGGTCGATCTGCTCCAGTGTGAGGCGCAAGGCATCCCGGTCCTGGGTCTGGCATGGTACATAAGCAGACCAGAACTAGAGGCAAAGCCAGGGGTTGGTTTATGTAGGAGAGCTACCTTGGCCTTTGCACCTGACAGACTTGTGGGGTCAAAGGCCACATGTAATGAATGCACTGTTTGTTCTTATTGACCTCTCACAGCCTCATATTAGAATTTTTTTCTTTCCTTGTCACTATGGTAACTGAGTTCCCATCTGACTGACTTGTCATTTCCGGGAAACCAATTTCTTCAACCTTCCCCACCAGCCATGATGGTGTGTGTGTGTGTGTGTGTGTGTGTGTGTGTGTGTGTTGTACCTGGGCTCCCACAAAGCCATCTTTAAGCCTATCCAGGCTGGTCTGGCCATGGGTGAAGTTTCTCAGGTTAGCATCTTGTAGCCCGTTCTGGTAAAATTGCCTCAGGACAAGAGGCATGTCATTATGGCTGTAGGAGAGTCAAAAAAGAGGTTAGGTCAGACAAAATTGCCTGAGTACTTCTGCCTGTGATCCCAGTACTCAGAAGGCTAAGGCAGGAGGATCATTTAAAATTCCAGGCCAGGCCACTCTAGGCTACTTCTTGTGAATTCCAGAATAATCTGGGTATGCACAAGAGCGCCTGTACACACACGCACGCTCGCCAAATAGCTGTGCCTTTTTGGCTTCCAAGTCTAGCAGAACATGATTCTGACAACTACTCCCATCTTACATTGTTACCCAGACCATATTGAGATCCCCTAAATTCCAAGTCTAGCAGAACATGATTCTGACAACTACTCCCATCTTACATTGTTACCCAGACCATATTGAGATCCCCTAAAACCTGGGCTGGGCTGGGCTGGGCTGGGCTGGGTTGGGCTGGGTTGGGGCTCTCCACTAGAGAAGTGAAAGAGAAGGGCTACCCACTGATGATAGGAGACAGCATCTAGGGGTGGGTAGTAGGAGGACCTTTATTAGTCCAGACTCAGAACCCTCTGCACTCCAGATGTGTGTTCGACCCTGTTTCATTCTGACCAGTCCCCAAGCCATCCTTACGCACCCATCTATAAGCCGGAAGTCCTGCATCAGGGCTCTTGCGCGATCTCGCAGGTCTAGGAATTTGGGGTTGCCAGAAGTGGTTGGAATGCTGGAGATGTCGGGCTTGGTGAGTGCTCTGGGGGCACTTGGTGCAGTGGAAGCACCAGAGATACCTGGTTTTGTCTGGGTCCATATTAGAGGCTGTGAAGGCCCTAATAGCAACAGCACCAACAGGAGCACTGAAGGCACTTGGCTAAGCACCCAATGACCATCGAGGCCCGTGAGCGACATCTTGCTCAAGGCGGAGCAAGCCCGAACGGATGAAGGTCGCGAAGGCCTGAGAGGGACAGAAGGCAATGATATAATCCTGACCCTCAATTCAAGCCATGCAGAGACCAGGTCTGGTGAGAAGAGGTTTGAGGTCACAATTCGAAACAGCCACTCCGTGTATAGGAAAGAGGCGCAGTAGAGCCGCCAGGGGGAGCTACAGCCCTACTATCCCAGGCTCGAAGGGCACTTCCGTGGTCTGTGCAAGCCGAGGCCTGCAGCACCCAGTCAGCTCCTGTCTGGGCTTCCTTTGTCCCATGTCCTCTATGCTGCTTACTGTTCCCAGGGGACCAACACAGGTGGCTTTCTAGTTGCCTCTAGGAATTGTTCTCCAAGAAAGTTGACCCGTGGTGTTTCTTTCACAGTGAAAGGGCCTCAAGCCCTTTGCAGACCATCTCATGTCCCTGACTACTTGCAGCCTTCCCTGACCTCTTTCAAGGGACACAAGCCCCAAGACAGTGACCTCTCCACCTTATCTACCGTCCTCTGAAGACTCCAGCCAGCAACTGGGAACTATTAAGAGCGCACACCTGCATGCCCCAACCCTATTCAAGCTGAGGACTACTCTCCTTCCTCAGCTGTTGTACCTGCCCAGGACTCTCATATTGACCATCTGAGGTGAGAACAGAGTGAGTAACTGAGTGCTTCAGGGAAGACTTAGTAGCACAGGAACAAAAGTCTGTCAGCTAGAGAGATGGGGGAAAAAAAAAAGTACTTTCCAGGGTAGCAGAGCCCCTGCCCCACCCTCCTTCATCCCAGCACCTCCCTCCTAGGGCTGCAGGCTGACCTCCTACCTCAATGTGGGAGCCGGGTCAGATGTATGAGTCCTCAGGCCTGGCACTTGTGTCCAATGGCTCCACACCCTGTATCTGAGGCGCTTGTGGTCTGAGCTCTCTCAGAAACCTCAAGGACTTAGTTCCTGTCCTTGCAGGCCCCACCCTGTTTCCAGCCTGAGCCTCTTTCCCTCTCTGCTTTCTCCAGGTACAGCCCCAGCTTCACACACACACACCAAATATGTACACATACCACCCCCCCCCCACATAACACAACACACACACATACACCACACATGTACACACAACACTGCTCCCCCCATACACACATACTGGCCATGTATGTTTTTATAGAAGTTCTGTCCCTTAAAGCAGCTTTAGGATCCGTGGTTACACTTCATTAGAAAACTTCTGCTCTGATCCCTGGCCCCCCACTGGAGAGGACCTAGTTTTTGCAACCTTCCTCAGGTAGCATGAAGACTTGGAGATGTTGAGAAGCCCTCTTGAAGAAAAGAAATGGAGTCTGGACATGATAACAAACGTCCCAGAACTTGAAAGGCATAGGCAAGTGGATCTCTGTGAGTTCAAGGCCAGCCTGGTCTGCATACTGAATAGACCAGATAGAGTCACAAACTGAGCCCTGTCTCAGATGAATAAATATATTTGAATTTAAAAAGAAAATGAGCAAAGTCTTCAATAAGGAGACAGAAATCTTGGACTACCCAGGACAGATGTATTTGTGTTTTCAGGACTTTGCATATTAGTGCGTACTATCTGTAATACTGCTGGGCTAAAAGCAGCCAGCTCCTTGCCTGCTACAGCTAGTAAGTAGGTTGGTTTCGTTGGTAGGCTCACTATAGAATGTGTATTCCTTTGTGGCTGTGCTTCTGACCAAGGTGTTCTTTGCCGGATTCAGACCTGACTCCTTTCCTTACCCTCCCTCACTGCCACTTTTGTGCGGTTTGCCAAGTTGACAAAAGGGAAGAGAAACTCTCAGGTTTCCCGGTCTCCCTGTCACCATTGTAGGTTTGAGGGTAAATATTACGCTTGTTCGGTTCCTAATAAGCCCCGGGAAGTTGAAGGATATAACGAAGACAAATAAAGACGGCTCGAAGAGAGAGCTTGGTGCTTAAGCCATTGGGCTGCTCTTCCAGAGCGCCTGGGTTTGATTCTCAGACAAAATACCCATACACATAAATAGAATAAAATCTTAAAGACAGAAAGAAAGGAGAGACGATGACTTAAAAGTGTCTTCCTCATTCTTTTTTTTTTTTTTGTTTGTTTGTTTGTTTTTTTGTTTTTTTCGAGACAGGGTTTCTCTGTGTAGCCCTGGCTGTCCTGGAACTCACTCTGTAGACCAGGCTGGCCTCGAACTCAGAAATCCACCTGCCTCTGCCTCCCAAGTGCTGGGATTAAAGGTGTGTGCCACCACCGCCCGGCTTCCTCATTCATTCTTCCCTATCATTTTTTGACGCAGGTTTCACTGAACCTGAAGCTCACCACTTCAGAGACCCTGACTGTCCAGCAAGCCCAGGGACCTTCCTGTCTCCATCCCACCTTCTCCAATGCTGGGGTTAGAGGCTGCTGTGCCTGACTCTTTAGCTGTGTACTAGGGATCCAAACTCAGGTCCACATGCTTACACGTCCAGCACCTTACCAATATAGCTATTTCTCCTGCCTCTGCTACAGACTATTACATGTATTTATTTCTCTGTATGTCTACAGGTATGGAGGTCAGACAACTGGCAGGACTTGGGTCTCTCCTCTCACCATGCATGACACAGAGATCAAGCTCAGGGTGTCAGAGTTGGCAGCAAGCACCTTCACCTGCTGAGCTGTTGAGGATTTTGTTTCTAAAGGACTCTTTTTTTAATTTTTAATTATTTTATGGGTATGAGTTTTAGTTGCATGTTTGTCTGTCTACCACATGAATCCCTGGTGCTCCCAGAAGTCAGCAGAGGGAATCGGATCCCCAGAGACTGGAGTTATAGATGGTTGTGAGTCACCATGTGGGTGCTGAGAATCTAACCCTGGTCTTCTTGGAGAGCAACAAGTACTATCGACCTCTGAGGGATCTCTCTAGCCCTGGCCCTATTCGAAGCAAATCACAGAGCTGGGATCTAGCTCAGTAGTAGAGGGCTTACCTAGAATGTGCAAAGCCCTAAGCCTGAACAATAGCTTCAGGGATAAGAAGAAATATAAAGGTAAAGCAAACCATAGACGCATATTTCATTTATATGTAAACATTTTTTCTTAGAAGGTCAGGACTCTTTTTTTTTTTTTTTTTTTTTTGGTTTTTTGGTTTTTTGGTTTTTCGAGACAGGGTTTCTCTGTATAGCCCCGGCTGTCCTGGAACTCACTCAGTAGACCAGGCTGGCCTCGAACTCAGAAATCCGCCTGCCTCTAGAAGGTCAGGACTCTTAAAAAGCAAATCACTATAAAGGCATCATTAAAAGCTCATAGTACATTTTCTGATGTTATCTCTCTGTGTGTGTGTCTCTGTGTCTGCACCTGTACATGTGCTATGGATGAACGTGGAGGTCAGAGACACCCCGTGGACATTAGTTCTCTCCTCTACCACGTGTGATTTGGGAGTCAAACTCAGGCTTGGTGGCCGGTGCCTTTACCTGCTGAGCAGTCTGCCCTTCCTAAAAAAAAATTTTTTTTGAGACAGAGTCTCACTCTGTACCCCAGGCTGGTGTGGAAGTTACTATATAGCCCAGGCAACTCTCAAACCGTTTTGTTTATCTTGTCTCAGTCTCCCAAGTGCTGTGATTACAGGGGTGTGCCACTATACCAGGTGTCACAAAGCATCCTAAACTGTAATGTTCAAATCTCCACGGTTGCCCCCTTTCTATAACTATTTGGATTTTAGTGTAAAAAGGATGTACTATGATGAATGGGGTTGTGGTTTAGTTTGTAGTTCTGGAAAAAATTGATTCTTTGCAATTGTTGAAAAAAATTACTAGTTTTGCCCATGTCATTTTCCATGATTTTGAGTTTACTAGCTATGTTCTATGGCATCTGATGTGTTCCTCAGCTCCTTGTTTCTCCTATAAACTGATATATTGGGAAAGCTTTTATTTTCTTGTTTATTTAGGAGCATGTACTTCTGTATTACCCATCCTGTCCTTAACTTGTAGCTTAAGCCATCCTCCTTCCTCAGCCCCCGTGGCCAGCTAGGGACACCTATAGGCCTGAACCCATGTGGCCAGTTATAGGAAGGGGTTTTTGTTTTGAGACAAAGTCTGATTATATATCCCTGGCTATTCTAGAACTCACAGAGACCTATCTGCTTCTGCCTCTCAAGTGCTGGAATTAAAAGTATGTGCCACTATGCCTGGACTATAGAAAGCTCTTAAATAATTGTATTTCCAGGCCTTCACCTTAAAAGCTTTTGTTGAGTTGGTATGGGTATTTAAATATCTCATTCTCCAAAGTAGGATTCAGGAAGAAGATGTACCCAAGGGTTCCTTGTAGGCACACGACTTTAGAAACTTAAGAGTTTCTCTGTGAAGGAATTTACTTTAAGGGAACAGGAAGGCTTGAGGCTTGGTCTTTGGCTTCAAGTCAAAGATTGTTATAGAAAATCATTCTCTTGGGCAGAAAGGACCTCCCCTGCCCCCAGTGCCAGAATGACCTGAGATTAAAGGAACATGAAGGCCTTGGGTATGGGGTTGGGGACAGGTTTGCTGGACTTTGTCCACAGTGTTCTTGCCCCAGCTAGCGCGTCTCCCTGGAGCTCTTTATTCTGTCTCCTGAGACCTTAGGCAGGGATCTCCTTAACTACTGGTCCTCTCTTCTAGTTTTAGAAAGTCCAGCCACTCCTGGCTTGTGCTGCTGGCTCCTGGTATGATTCAGAGCAGAGTCTAATCATAGAAGCAGCCCCGGTTTGGTCCTTCTGTGTCCTCTTTGTACTTGTCTCCTTAACTCAGCAGACTCCCTTTCTGCTGCCCAAGAAGAGAATCTAAAGGACTGAGAGAAGCGCAGGCTGTTCAGTGCAGCTCTACTCTGAGGCTCCTTGCTCGTGGCTAGTTAGCATGCGGGTGGGTTCTTGACTGTAGAAGAGTGCAGGCAGAGCTAAGGTCCTGACTACATTGGTGGTCAGCGGAGGCCATTGCCGAAGAGGGCTCAGCCTTCTGAGGAAGCTACCAGCCTTTCTGCTCTTCGGCGATGCTCAGGCAGCATTCTTCTGTGGGCTACCCTTTGCCACCATGCTTCAGTTTCAGGCGAGGAATCTTTGCACTGGGACACCCTAGATCTTGGTCTGACTCTTCCTGAACTCGCTGTCTCTTGGGAGCCCGTCTGGGCGCTGCCTTCTCTTCCTCAGCCTTTGCAGGTGTGGGAAGTGGAGCATCTCCATAGACACGGTAGCCTCCAATCAGGCAGTACGTCTCTCCGTGCCAGGTCATCGGAGCTTGTGCATGCTCCTTGTAGAGGACGTGGTAATATCCGGGGGAAGAAGCAACTGTGGGAGGCACGGGTGCTGCAGGGGAAACCAGAACTGGTCAGTCACTTCTGCTTTTTCCTGTGTGCTTACAGAGCCCTTCCTCTCATCCCTTCCTGTTTCTGGCTGAGGCCCAGCTCTCTGCTTGTCATCCCAGACGTGCATCCCAGACACAGCCTTGGCCTGCCACTGCTCTGGGTCCCCTTGAAGATCTGCCTCTGTAAAAGTGCTTGGCTTCCGGGGAGCCAGTGGGAGTCATGGGAGGCCAGCATGTGTGGCCCATGTCCATAAGAACGATGGAACCTTGAACTAGCTGCAGTTGAGACCTCTCATTTTCTCCTCCCACAAATGAGAAGGGTTTTTAAAGGTCTGCCATTTCTGCGCTGTAATGAGTATGTTCAGAAAAGCCGTGTAAGATAAATTTGTTAAGAACTCTTCCTACCCTGCTTGGCAAATCCTCTTAGGACCTGTTCATTAGAACTTCCTGTTTTAACCACACTTGACTCTAGCCTGATTTTAGCTAGATTTTGAATATTTTTTTGGAGACATTATCCTAATGAAGTAAAGGCCATAGCTGCAAGTGGCCTTGTACTAACACACACACACACACACACACACACACACACACACACACACACAC
>JANHMN010000018.1:30338283-30404556 GCA_030674055.1 Rhabdomys pumilio
TCTATGCAGGCTCTGTTGGGAGCCGACTTTAAGCAGAAAGCGGCTAGAAAGCAGCTATCAACTTTGCAGCCATCTGGAGCCATTTACCCTGAAGAGAGACTTGTTTTTCAGCAGCCTACAACAGCTGAGCACACTCTAACAAATATCTTGTTTATCCCACATAGCTTGTTTTGCTGTTTAGTGACCCCAGCTGCATGGTGCACTTGGTAAAATGTTTTCACCTGTGTTCTCCTGCGTGTGCTTATAAATACCCAGGATTTCCTTGTAATATGGTTAAGAGGCATGAACAAGAGTGAATATGCGTTAGTAGAGAGTCAAGAGGAGTCAAAGAGGGGAATAACCAGACTTGACTACGGACCCTCTGGCTTGTCTATATTCTTCGAGTCTTCCCCCTACTCTCTCTCTTGCTAAACCCTGCCCCGTGGACCGGAGCGGCAGCGAAGGCCGGGACATTTTAGCCCAAGCCAGACAGAGCTCGAGCAACAACAGGCTCACAGGCCAGAGGAGCTTGTCCAGTGTTCTTTCCTGTCACTTTTCTTCCTGTCTTTGAGGTAGAGTATTTCCTTGAACCTGGACTTGCTCCCTTACACCAGGCTAGGAATCAGCAGGGCCCACAAACTCTCCTTTCTTATACCCATACACCTTGCATTACAGGTATTCATGAGACCATACCCAGCTTGCTACAAACTCAGGTCCTCACAAATGTACAACAAGCATTCTTAACCATCAAGCCATCTCTGCAGCATCCCCACCCCCTTCCTGAGGCAGTCTATGTCGTTATGACTAGTCTGCAACTCTTGGGCACAAGCTGTCTTCCTGCTTTAGTGTCCCAAGTAGTGGGGTCTATAGGCTTGCACCACTGTCCTGTTCTAATGCCAAATACCAAGAGCAGACAAGAGATCCAGAGCCAAACTCCAGGGGCCAAGTTTACTCTCAAAGACACTTTTTGTATTGACCCAACTTCTGGGACACCCTTTCCTTATCTTCCCACCCCCATCTCAGGAGTACCTTCAGCTTCTCTGTTCTTCCCATTTGTTGGACAACATCCTTTCCTCTGATACTCACCAGCTCAGACTGGCATGGGTCTGATGGTGGCCGATATGTGTGTTTTCTATGATGTCGTGGTAAAGTACCTGGATCTGAATGAGGCTTTATTAGAAACCTTTAACAGCTCTTCTCCATGGCGTTCTGTTTTTCATTTGATAAGCAAAATACACTTGGTTTTAAAAGTTTTTGTTTGTTTTTCCAAGACAGGATTTCTCTGTGTAGTCTTGGCTGTCCTGGAATTCTTGTAGACCAGGCTGGCCTCGAGCTCAGAGATCTGTCTGCCTCTGCTACTGAGTGCTGGGATTAAAGGCGTGTACCAAACCGCTGCCCCGCTAACTAGTCTTTAACTTTTTAAAGATTTATTTAATTTATTTGTAGGAGTGTTTTTCTTCCATGTGTGTCTCTGCACACCATGTGTACCTGGTGCACAGGTAGGTCAGAATAAGGCATTAGATTCCCTGAACTGGAGTTATGGATTGTTAGAAACTGTCATGTGGGTGCTGGGAATTGAACCTGAGTGGTTTGCAAGAGCAATATGTGTTCCTAAGCACAGGGCCATCTCTTGAGTACCAAGACACTTGGTTTTAGTCTGAGTCTAATCAAGAATCTTAAAACTGGAGAGATGGCTCAGAGGTTAAGAGTCTGTAACCTTGCAGAGGACATGAGGTGCTCTCCTAGAGCTCACAGTCACCTGCATGTCTGCATTTAGGGCTTCTAGCTTCTGTGGGCTCCTATATCGTGTGGCACACATAAACTCATGCAAGCAGTAAATATTTTCATCTTTTTAATCTTTCTCTATTTATCATCTATCATCCATCTATCTATTTATCAATTATCTATTATTTGTTTATCTATCCCTTCATGTATTTATCAATTATCTATCTGTATGGATATTTTGCCTGCTTATATGTCTGTGGGTGCCTGATGACTGAGAAGGTTAGAAAGAGGGCATCAGATCCTCCTGGTCTAGATTTACAAACTCTTGGGAGGCACCATGGGTTCTTGGAACTGAACCCAGGTTCTTTGTGAGATAGCTTTTAACTGCTGAACCATCTTTATAGCTCTGGTAAAAAATTATTTTAAATAGATTTATTTTATTTCATTTTTAATTGTGTGTATGTGTGTGTGTGTGTGTGTGTGTGTGTGTGTGTGTGAGTATAATGACTGCAGAGGCCAGAGGCATCAGAGTCTCTGGAACTGGAGTTATAGGCAGTTGTGAACTGACCACCTTGGATGTTGGTAACTAAATTTGCGTCCTCTGTAAGAGTGGTACTGTTGAGGTGCAGGCCATGCCAGTCAGGAGAACAGATAGGGATTCTGCCTGCCTGCCTATGCCCTCTGTTCTGTTCCCAAATACCCAATCTGTTGCCACTCCTTCCTGCCACACTGCCCCCCCACTCTCCTGTTGCTGTGCCCCTGCCCCCACCTGAAGTGGATGTCTGCTGCTCAGGTGTAGGCCAGGCTAGTCAGAAGAACAGGTAAGAGGCCTACCTGCCCTTGGAACCCTCCCCCATCCCAAAGACCCTACCCGCTGCCACCCCTTCCTGCCCCCACTTCCATGCCCTGCCCCCACTCCAGTAAATGACTGCTCACTCAGATGCCAGCCACCCCACTCAGAAGAACAGTTTGCAAGCCACACCAGTTAGAAGAACTCCAGCCCCAGACCCAGGCAGAGACTTCCAGCTGGAGCAGAGTCTACACCGAAGACTATACTACAATTCCAGATAGGTGGGCCACCCATGAACCTCCTCTACTCTCCCAATGCCCCTCCCCCCATTATCCCAGTCCCCAATTCCCTTCTCATCATTATGTCCCACCCCACCCCCAATCTCCAGTTTGGGCAGAGACACCCTGATGGACCAAAGGCTACACTAGCCACCAGAAGTCCAGCCTCCAACTCAAACAGAGATTTCATGCTGGACCAAAGATCATGCTGGCTGCCAGAAATCCAGGCCGCAAAGATCAGAAGATCAAAGAGGAAACAGAAAGCAAGGAACAAAACACCCAACCAACAAAGACAAACTCAGAATTTGGCACCTAGATCTATAATCTATAATGCCTAGACACCAGTCTAGACACCAAGAGCGAAATCAACAACCGCCAAGGCAGAATGTTACCACCAGAGCCCAGCTGTCCTACTACAGCAAGCCCTGAATATTCCAACACGGCTGAAGCACAAGAAAATCAACTTAAAAGAAACTTTATGAAGATGATTGAGGTCTTTAAAGAGGACATGAATAAATTCCTTAAAGAAATTCAGGAAAACAGAAATAAACAATTAGAGGAAATGAATAAATCTTAAAGAAAACCAAGAAGAAACAAACAATTAAAGGAAAGAAATCAAAGTGTTCAAGACCTGAAAATGGAAGCAGAGGCAATAAAGAAAACACAAACTGAAGGAATCCTGGAGATGGAAAATCTAGCCACAAATAATATAAAATATCTTAGGGTAATTCTAACTACAAGTGAAAGACCTGTGTGACAAGAACTTCAAATCTTTGAAGAAGATAGCAGAAGATGGAAAAGATCTCCCAAGCTCGAGGATTGGTCGGATTAACTTAGTTAAAAATGGCCATCCTACCAAAAACAATCTACAGATTCAACACAATTACCATCAAGGTTCCAGTACAATTCTTTACAGACCTTGAAATAATATTTAACTTTATATGGAAAAACAAACAAACAAACAAACAAACAAACAAAAACCAGAATAGCTAAAACAATCCTATACAATAAAAACTTCTGGAGTTATCACCATCCATGGTTTCAAAGTTAAAAGCTATAGTATTGCCAGGCGGTGGTGGCGCACGCCTTTAATCCCAGCACTTGGGAGGCAGAGGCAGGAGGATTTCTGAGTTCGAGGCCAACCTGGTCTACAGAGTGAGTTCCAGAACAGCCAGGACTACACAGAGAAACCCTGTCTCAAAAAACCAAAATAAATAAATAAATAAATAAATAAATAAATAAATAAATAAAAAAGCTATAGTATTAAAAACTTCATAGTATTGTCATAAAAACAGACAGGTTGATCAATGGAATCAAATCAAAGACCCAAATATAAATCCACTCATCCTTAATAAAGAAGTCAGAAATATACAATGGAAAATGGAAAGCATCTTCAACAAATGATCTAACTGAACGTCCCATGTAGAAGAATGCAAATAAAGCCATATTTCCCTGCCAAAAATGCAAGTGTAAGTGGATCAAAGACCTCAACATAAAACCAGTTACGCCAGACTTAACACAGTCGGGGAAAACCCTTAAACTTATCAGCACAGGAGACAACTTCCTGAACAGAACTCCAATAGCACAAACACTAAGGTCGACAATAAATGGGATTTCATGAAACTGAAAAGCTTCTGTAAACCAAAGGACACTGTCAGTAAGACAACACAGAAGCCTACAGACAACATAGAATGGGAAAATATTGTCATCAATACCACATCTAAAAAAGGGCTGATGTCCAAACTACATAAAGAACTCAAGGAACTAGACATCAGCAAACCAAATAATCCAATTAAAAAACAGTACAGATCTAAACAGAGAATTCTCAACAGAGGACTCTCAAAAGGCTGAGAAGCACTTTTAAAAAATGGTCAACATCCTTAGCCATCAGGGATGTATAAATCAAAACAACTTTGAGATTCCATCATATACTGGTCACAATGACTAAGATCAAAAATCAAAAAAAAAAAAAAAAAAAAAGATAAAAAACTTTGTACGGCTGGAGAGGATGTGAAGCAAGGGAAGCACTCCTCCATCACTTGATGAAAACGCAATCTTGTCTAGCCACTTTGGAAATTAATATGGTAGTTTCTGTGAAAATCGGAAATTAATTTACCTCAAGACCCAGCTAGGGGTCTTGAGCATATACCCAAAGCACACTCCATCCTACCAAAAGAACACTTGCTCAACTGTGTTCATAGCAGTGTTATTCATAATAGCCAGAAACTGGAACAACCCAGATGCCCATCAACCAAAGAATGGATAAAGAAAATGTGATATGTTTACACGATACATTATTACTCGGATGTTAAAAAAAATGACACTGTGAAGTTTGCCGGCAAATGGATGGAACTAGAAAAAAAAACAATCCTGAGTGACATAACCAGACCCAGAAAGACAGACATGGTATGTACTCATAAATGGATATTAGCTGTTCAGTAAAGGATAATTATCGTAGACCTAGGAAATCTAAGTTACAGGAAGGGCTCAGGTGGAGATGTGTGGCTCTCCCTGGGAAGGGGAAGGAGAATAGATTTCACTGGTAGACTGGGAGTGAGTGGGGATGGGAACAGGAAGGATCAGGTCAGGGAAGGGATGGAGGGAGAGAGTAATGGGAGAGCTGACTGGATTTGGGGGGTCATTTAGGGGAAGAGGTAGAAACCCAGTGCAGTAGAAACTCCATGGTGAAGACCCCTAGTAATGGGGGATACAGAATCTGAACTGTCCATCTTTTGTATCCAGGCAAGGCCTCCAGTGGAGGGACTGGGACACCACCCAAGCCACAAAACCTTCAACCTACAATTTATCCTGCCTGCAAGATGTATTGGGGAAAGGGTGGTGCAAAACATTTGTGAATGACCAACCAATGACTGGTCCAACTTGAGACCCACATTTCAAGAGAGAGCCCATGCTTGACACTGATTGGAAAGCCTGGATAACCCAGAGACCTAGGGTAGAACCAAACACAAGGGGCCAAAAAATCAATTAAATGATTACTAATAATATTCAGTCTACATTACTATCATCTGAGAGGCTTCATCTAGCAACTGGTAGCAGCAGATAAACAGATACTGAGACCCACAGTTAGGTAGAGTTCAGGGAATCCCTCAGAAGAGGGAGTCCTGGATTGTAGGAGCCAGAGGAGTCAAGGACATCACAAGAAAATGGTCCCCAGAACCAACTAACCAGGGCTCATGGAGATTCACGGAGCCTGAAGTGACAATCTGGAAGTCTGTGTGGGTCTGACCCAGGCTCTCTGAATATATGTTATGGTTGTGTAGCTTGGTGTTCTTGTGAAACACCTAAGAGTGGGAGCAGGGGCTGTCTTTGAGTCTTTTGCCTGCTTTTGGGACCTGTTTTCTCCTACTGGGTTGCCTCAGCCAGCCTTGATTATGAGGGTATGTGCCTAGTGTTACTGTAACTTGTTATGCCGTGTTTAGTTGATATCCCGGGGATGGGATGCCTGCTCTTTTCTGAAGGGAAATGGAGGAGGAGTTGGCTCTGTGGGAGAGGGGAGATGGTAGGGGTAGGGTGGGGAGATGGGAGGAGAGGAGTAAGGGGAAACTGTAGTCAGGATATCTGAGATAAGAATGAATGAATAAATAAATAAATTTTAAGAAGGGATTGATATTTGCACTTCTTAACCACTGAGCCATGATGTCGATAGCTCCTAAACAGTAATCTTGAAAAAATAATTCTGCTGCATCCCTCTAATTTCAGCCCCCGGAAGGTGGAGGTAGGAGGATTACTACAAGTTGGGGCCATGCCTAATCTACATGTAGAGTTGTAGGCTACGTGAGCTACATACTGAGATTGTCTCAAAGGGGGAAAAAATAAGAGTTTGAAGGTACCAGGCAGGGTGGTGCACACCTTGAATCTCAGCATTCAGGAGGCAGAAGCAGGCTGATCTCTGAGTTTAAGGCCAGCCTGGTCTACAAGGTGAGTTTCAGGACAGCCAGAGCTACATAGTAAGATACTGTCGCAAAATAGGAGGGGTGGGTGGGATCATTTTATAGCCCAAAGGGAAAGCTAAGTTGATAAAGATTAGGAGCTTTCTAATAAACAGTTGCCCAGAGACGACGTATTATTTGTCCTCAGTATTGAGCATGAATAGTTGGTCTATGGGTCAATGTTAGAGCATTTCTTCTAATTATGAGTAGAGAAATTCTGAGGGGTTACAGACAAGCCTAAGAGGAATATACAGTCCCCAGTGAAGTTACATGAACCCCAAAGGCTCTTTGTGCAGATAGATGCCTGGTATAGACTTACTTGAATAACAGCCTTCACAGGGGACAGAGGACAAGCTAGAGTTAATATAAAAGATTCGATCAGTCATTCTCAGGCAGACTTGTAAGTCGTATAGAAACAATCAGGAAAAATTTCCTAAAGGATCCAAGTTGCTGTAGCTATATTGCCATGGAAACTAAGGGCTGTGATGTCATCACTACCTTCTGAGGTCACATACGGAATCTGTGACTTGAGGGATAGTCTTCCAAGCTTTGAGGTTTAAGGGGAGCAGGGCAAAGGCAGAAAGGAACCCTGTCGGGGCTCTTGCACCTAGCCTACTTAAGTAGCCTACTTAAGCACTGCTGGGTGAGCACAGCTCCAATTGCTCCTGAAGGGCACAAGAAACACAAACTCTGATATTGGTCAGAGTGAAGTTTAATCTAACATAGCAAAACTGTATGGACTTCCTTGACCCTAAGCAACAGGAAGGCAGACATTTGGGTGAATTAGAGAGCCAGAGAGGGTGGATATGGTGATGCATATCTTCAGTCCCATCTCTTGAGTTTGTGGCTAGCCAAGGCAACATAATCTGAGCAAGTGTAAATGGTATACCAGTTAGCAAAAATAAAAAGCTGGGGCTGGAGACACGGCTCAGGAGACAAGAGCACTGACTGCCTGTCTATAGGACCCAGGCTCAATTCCCAGCATCTACATGAAGACTAACTACAGCCTGTAACTCCAGTTCCAGGGGGATTCAACACCTTCTTCTGACCTTTGAGAGCACTGCATGATTATGGTGCTCAAACATATATGCAAGCAAAACCTCCATAAACATCAGATAAAAATCTAAAAACCACACACACAAACAAAAACAGCCAGACAGGCTTTGATTGACTTTGTTCTGTCCATAGAATACATTCATAGACTCTTTTTCTCTCTTTCTCTTTTCTTTTATAATTGAGATCTTAAGAAATTCTAAGGAGAAGGCGGTGGGTGTAGAGCTATGTTCATACTGCTCACCTGGCCTGCAGAAAGCCCTTGGTTCCATCCCCAGCACCACATAAACCAGAATGGCTACTCTTGTATGCACTTGGGAGTGGATGCAGGGGGATGAGGAATTCAAGCTCATCAAGAGTTGTTGGAGTCTGAGACTAGCTCCAATAAACCATACAAACACCAAACTCAGTCAGACAGCGATGGTTTATTGAACGCATACCCTAAAACTGATCAGGGTCAGATCAGGATGAAGCTCAGAGTTATCTGAACGACAACATCAAACATTTCTCAAGGCAAGTTTATAAAGGGGGAAAAAAGCCCACGATTTGGGCAGTGGTGGCGCACACCTTTAATCCCAGCACTTGGGAGGCAGAGGCAGGCGGATTTCTGAGTTCGAGGCCAGCCTGGTCTACAGAGTGAGTTCCAGGACAGCCAGGACCACACAGAGAAACCCTGTCTCAAAACAAACAAACAAACAAACAAACAAACAAACAAACAAACACAGAAACCACAGTGAGCTCATACACAGGTGCAGGAAGTGCTGCCTGGTGATCCGCTCTGACTCAAGCTGTTTTAGACACAACAGTTCATACTGACCTTTAATTTGATGGGCCCTACTAAAGCTTTGTGGAATTTCTTACGATTAACATACGTCAGAACATACAGAACACAACAGGGGAAGTGGTCAGCATGACCCTGCTCTGAGTTATTTTGTTCTGTGTCAGTGACTGGCAGGCATTACAGCAACAATATGGAATAGCTGGCAGGCATGAAACAAAATGGCTACAGCTACGCTGGGGGAAAGACCTCAACAGAATGTTTTCCCATCAACAAATAAATGCAATTTTAAAAGAAGGGTCAAGCATTCCAATAAATGTAGGAGTAATAATAGGAGGCTGAGGTAGGAGCATGAGGAAGAGTTCAAGGTTATCAAGGTTAGCCTGGATTACAGAGTGAGACTCTTTCAAACTGAAGCTGGGTATGGTGGCATATGAGAGGCACATGAGGCACATGCTACTATGCCCAGCTTTAATCCCAGCATTTGTGAGGCAGAGGCAGGAGAAGCCAAGTTTGAGGCCAATCTGGTTTACAGAGCAAGTTTCATGCCAAGTGATTACATAATACCTGAGACCTGTCTCAAACAAAACAAAACAAAACAAAAAACAAAAAAACCAACCAAAATTGAAACACAGGCTCTTTCTACACCTGCCAAATTCAAACAATGAAATCTCCTCTGGGCTTATCCAAGGTCACACAGATAAGGTATTTGCTTTTGCTTTTAGGAAAATTCTTTTTCACGTTTACTTTTTGTTTGTATGTCTCTGTGTGTGCCCAAATTGCACAGAATGGCACTGAGGTCAGAAGACAACATGAGGTATTCAGTTATCTCCTTCCACCTGGGTCCTGGGAAGGAACTTAGGTTGTCAGACTTGATGCCAGGTGCTATAATCCATAGAATCATTTCACAGGCCCCTGAATCGGTGGGTTTCCAGCAACACTATGGCTTCATATCATTCATGATGGGATTTCAGATTTATAGTTGACAGAAACATGACAAGCTCATCATATTTATACGTGCTGTAGGTCATTATATTTAAAGTCAGGAGGATGTTAAAGGCTCGGGAAGGGAAAACAGTTCTTGCCAGTTACATTATACAGTGGGATTGGCAGAATATTTTTGTGGAAATAGTATTTTGTAGAACACACACTCACAGCACAGTGACATAATACCAGTGGGCATCCTTTTCCCTTCCCTTTTCAAAACAAATCGGGTTGGAGGTGCAGCGAGTGGTAGAGCACTTGACCAACAAGCTTGAGGTTATGGGTCAAACTGCCAGTGTGGTAAACAACCATGACCAAAAGAAACAGCAGCAGCATCAACAACCAAACAAACAAACAAGGGCTTAGGTTGATGGCTTAGTAGATAAGAGTATATACCTGCAGAGGACCAGAGTTTGCTTTCCAGTACCTGAATGGGGACAGTCACAATTGCATGTAACTCCAGCTTCAGGGGATCTCACTCTCTAAGTTCTGAAAGTGCCTGCTTCATGTGCACACACACACACACACACACACAACTTCAAAATCAATCTAAAGAAAAAAATCAAAGCAACTCAATCCAAGCCAATAAAACCCTACATATGATAGACTGTAAATAGTCAAAATCTACTGAACTCTGTTCAGATGGTGGTTACTATTAGGGGTGTCCCCACAAAACCATTATTAGCTAAGTGAACTCAGAGATCCACCTGTGTCTGCCCCGAGTACTGGATTAAAGGCATGTGCCACCACCACCAGGAAAGGGACCCTGTCTTTAAAAAAAGAAAGGAAGATTATTAGAGACCAAGTCCATTGTGTGATATATAGTGCCAACTTGTTTCAAAACACACAAACATATGACTGTTTAGAACTCTATGATAAAAGGTCCAGTGAGATAGCGCAGTGGGTAAAGTGGGATGATCTCAGTTAGATCCCTGGGACACAGAGAAAGGTGGAAAGAGAATACTGACTACATAGACTTGTCCTCTGACCTCCACACAGACAATTAAAAGGCAAAGAAATCGTGACACCATGTAAAGTCAAAATCCTCTTTATTTTCTAAACTTTACTCTCCAATCCTGTCGAGTAGTTTTACTTTTTAAATCTCCAAACAATTCATTATGCTTTCAGAGCGGCAAGGGCTGGTGTGAACCAATGTCACTCACTGACAAGTGTTCAACTTTCCTGGACCCCCAGGAAGATCTCTGCTCTAGCACTTAGATTCAAGCCAGCCAAAAATCAGGCTTGTTGAGGCAAAGGGTCCCTCACTGAAGATGTTAGTCCTGGAAGGCTTCTCCTCCTACGAGCTGCCAGCTCAATTTTCTGAACCAGGCTCACATCCCAGGGGTGGGTCACAAAACTGATAACAGTCCCTGGCACTTGGCTGCCCACACGCCCCACCCTTCCTGCTCTGTGGATATAATCCTGCAGAGTAGGGGGGAAATCATAATTGATAACCACTTCCACATGGATGCTGTCTAGACCTCGTGAGGCAATGTCTGTGCAGACAAGTATGTTTTGGGAGCCCTTCTGGAAACTCTGGAAGATACCTGCCCTCATTGAGGCTGGCATTTGCCCTTGCAGCCTTAGATGTTGAATTTTGTGGTCATCCAGAATGTACCCAAGCCAGTTCACAGTGCTGGCGCTGTTGCAGAATACCAGGACAGTTCCCAAGGGTTCTGTCTTATTTGCTTTGTCATGCTGTTTGAGGATCTGAACCAGTTCTGTCACCTTCTCGGCTCCCTTTAGTCTCATAAATGTCTGTCTGACATGAGGCATGATGCAGTGCAGCTTGGAGCTGGTGATGGTGGTCAGACTGTCTGGGCTGGTGACTTTACCCAGCACTTGGTTTAGGCCTTCTGGAAATGTGGCTCCCACCATCACTAACTGAGCTTTGGGATTAAAGGGGTCTTCTAACTCAGCTGGACTTTCTGCTATAGGGCTCTTGTCCAAGATGTAGTCCACCAGTTCCAGGAAGCTTTCATCCAGCAGCGTGTCGACTTCATCCAGCACTATGAAATTAAGATGATGTAAGCTGATTAGTTGACTTTTCAGAGCCTTCCACAGCGCTCCTGGAGTAGCCACGAGCACATCTGCTGACGGTTGTTTACACACCTGAAGTTTGAGCCTACTCATTCCGAGGCCTCCGCCAAGTTCTATCACCTGCAGGCCCAAGTACCTACCCAATGACTGGGCCACTGCCTGCACCTGTTCGGCTAATTCTCGGGAAGGTACCAGAACTAAGCCTCGAGGAGTGGTGGAACTGCGGGAGTCTAGGACTGGCCCTCTCAGGAGCCGTTGAAATAGGGGCAGTAGGTAGCTAAGTGTCTTGCCACTACCGGTTTCGGCAGCGCAAAGGATGTGGCGGCCGCGAAGCAGTGGGGGGATGGTTTTCGACTGCACTGAGGTTGGCTGAACAACTTCGGGGACAGCCTCCTGAAGCGCGAGCAACACTCGGGGTTCCAGACCCAGGTCCACGAAGCTGCCCCGGGACGAGAGGTTCTTCAGGGCGGGCGCCTCTTGCTGCACTCGCTCTATGGAAAAATGGTCCAGACGCGATCGCCGATGCTTCCAGCCACGCGAAGCCAGTGGCGCCCGCTCCCAACGGCCCAGTGTGAGGCGTGCGGGTTGGTTCAACTCTGGCCGCCGTGCGGAGACCAGCAGTGGGCCAGGTTGCACTAGCACCGGCCGTTGGAAACTCCCACGGCCGCTTCGTTGTTGTTCCTGCCGTCGCTGCAGAGCCCGCGGAATGCGCACCACTGGCAAGGACTGGTCGGAACCGCGCACCACTATGTTCCGACGAGGCTCCAGAAGCAACCGAACCGCTAATGACAATAGCCGCGTTGGGCCGGCTAAAGCCATATTTTCTTTGATGCAGAAGAGGCGCATGCTAGTGACGTCAACCACGCGCCCGTAATCTGGAGTACGGTGGCTGGCGCGGATCAGTGTGGCGTGTGGCGCTGCAGCCCCGGCAGGAAGGAGGGAGGATCCCTAAGAGTTCAGTGGCTGCGAGGTCTGTAGTTTCCATCCGGCATGGCGATGTCCAGATTAGGGTCATCTTGGGGAAGGGTACCCGGTGGAGGCAGGAGTGGGAGTCAGCAATAGGAGGGGGGCCATGGGTCCCTGGCTCAAGGAATCGAGTGAGGATGGCCTCTGTCAATTGAGTGATTAATTTCTGAGATTCTTACTTGTCGTCTTCATTGTCCGGGTCAGTCATCCCATAGAACTACAAGGGTACAAAGTACGACGATGTTTTTCGTAGATAATGCGCTCCGCTCAAAGCCTGGGTGATGCAAGTTTCCTGAGAGTCTGAATGAATGGTAGGCCTGAGGACTGAGGCAAAAGTTGGAAGTCTGGGTTTAGGCTCAACCCTGTTCTCTAGTTTAGAACCCAGAGTGCATGCTGATGGTCTTCAGATTATTTCGTCTTTGAAGTGAGAGAGATGGTCTTAGTTCTTTTAGGTGTAGTTTCTTGTTTTTTACACTTTGTCCCTACCTTTCCAGGCAAGCTTCACCCTCTTTTCCTTGTCACTCCTTCTGCTTCTCAGACCAGATCCACCACTCTAGCAGTCTGCTCATATCCACTGGCTTCTCAGGCAGAGTCTAAATTGCCTGACTAGAAGCAGAAAGAAGGGTCCTCAGGACAGCCAGGGCTACACAGAAAAACCCTGTCTCGAAAAACAAAACAAAACAAAACAAAACAAAACAAAACAAAACAAAACAAAACAAAAGGGGTCCCTTTACCCTTATGGAGTGATGACGCTTATCTCACATAACGCTGGTCAAGCAAACTGCTTGACTTGAATTTGGTGGTTCAGGTTATTACTATTTTTTTACTTTAGACTTCCTGAACACATCTGAAAAAAAAATGGGCATCAAGTGTTAAGTGTCTGGAGTGGGAGATAAGGTCAGTGTGTGGACTGATTACCTGGGAGGTTCCTAATGTCTGGGGAGAGTCTTTTAATTTCATTCACTAGAGCTGGCCCTCCATATTTATAGGTGGACATCTGTGGCTTTTTCCACTGTAGAGTATAAATATTCGTGAAAAAATTGTGTCTGTACTAAATATATATAGATATTTTTTTCTTTAATGTTACTTCCTAACAATACAGTATAACAAGTACTTACATTGTGTTTATCTTGTCCTGGTCATAAGCAATGCTTTAAAGCATGTGGGAGAGGGTTGGGATATGGTTGGTGATACAGTGCTTGCCTATTAGCGTTTGCGAAGTCCTGAATTCAATTCCCCCTAAGATCAAAAGCATATATGAGTAGATGCTTTTATAAGGAGCTTGAGCACTCTCAGATTTTAATATCTTTGAGGTTCCTAGAACCAGACTCCCAATAGCTATCTATTGATGACCGTACCATTAAAAAGATTAAAATTTAGCTGAGCATGGTGGCATATGCTGTTAATTCCAGCACTTAAAAGTCAGAGGCAGGTAGATCTCTGAGTTGGAGGCCGGCCTGGTCTATCTAGCTTGTTTCACTCAACCTGGACGGTAATAGGGAGACCCTGCCTTTAAGAACAAAAAGTAGGACATTGGTTATTTAATTTTATTCTCCTTCTTTATGGTAGTAAGGATGCAGGACAGGGCCTATGTATTCATAATAGGCAAGCGCCTTACTAGTAAGCTACAGTCCTGATGCTTGATTGTTCCCCCCCACACACACACCACCCTGTGCTTTCTTCATGTACCCTTGGCTAGCTTAGAGCGTACCATGCCTAGCCCCAGCCCCAGCCCCTGACTTTCTTTTGGTTCCCAATGTCTCTCCCTTCACAGTGTTTCTAGAATGTGACCGCTGTTCACCAACCTTGTTGAATCCCTGTCATCTCTCAAGTTGATTTATTGAATTGCCTTTGGGTTGATCTCTGCCATCTGGCCAGGTGTAAGTCCTTTTATGACCCCTTCCCCGGTTTGCTGTTAATACAACAGTCAGTGTGATCCTTTGAAAACATGAGTGAGCTCCTGCTACTTCCCCACTTACAACCCTTTACTGGGTCATCCCTTCTCCCGCTCGCTCCCGTCCCAAGGTTTTTATTTATTTATTATATGTAAGTACACTGTAGCTGTCTTAAGAGGGCATCAGATCTCATTATGGATGGTTGTGAGCCACCATGTGGTTGGCTGGGAATTGAACTCATGACCTCTGGAAGAGAAGTCAGTGCTCTTAACCGCTGAGCCCTCTCACCAGCCCTGGGCCATCTTTTTGAAGAGCCAGTAGAGTCTTGTATGTCCCCTAAAGACCTACGTGATCTGAGTACTGCCCTGTATCATCTAAGTGCTGCTCCTAAAACATTGGACTTCCCTGATTTTCCCTGTTGTGTAGACCATGTTACCCTCCTACGACTCTTCCGACATACCAGGTAAACTTGTGCCTTGGGTCCTTTGCCCTTTGCACTGGCTGTTGTCTCTATGGAGTGTTCTTCTAGATCCCTACTTGGCTAATCTCTGTTTAAGTCTTACCTTCTTTATTGAAGCATACCTCAGCTTCTCTATTGAAAACCGATCCTAATGCTTTCAGTCTTGCTTCATCTTTTTTTTTTTTTAAATTCATGTGCACTACTGTTTCTCAGCACACTATATAATTGTTTGTTTATTTATATGCTTACTGGTTTTTGCTTGTACTCCCCCACTGGCTGAACACTGTGAGGCAGGAGGCCTCCTAGTCTTGTCCGTCCATTTTGTTCTCAGACTATGACAGCTTTGTTCCCAAGAGACTGTGACAGTGACTGGCACTTAATGAATAGTTGTTATGATTGAACATGAATCAGAGATAAGTATTTGAAGGATGGAGGAAGCCTGCCCTGTATGACATAAGGGATTTTTTTTTCCACCTATGTTTCTTTTCTTTCTCCTTCTCCTTTTCCTTCTCCTCCTCCTCTTCTTCTTCCTCCTCTTCCTCCTCCTCCTCCTCCTTCTCCTCCTTCTTCTTCTTCTTTGTTGTTGTTTTTATGTATATAAGGGTTTTTGTCTGCATGTGTGTCTTTGTATCACATGTGTGCCTGATGCCTATAAAGGCCAAAAGAGGGTATCAGAACCCCTGAAACCAGGGTTACAGAAGGTTGTAAGCTGCCATGTAGGTCCTGGGAATCAAACTCAGTTCCCTGCAAAAGCAGCAAGTGCTCCTAGCCACTGAGATTGAGATTTCTCTCCAACTCTACACTTTTTTTTTTTTTTTTTTTGGTTTTTCCAGACAGGGTTTCTCTGTGTAGCCCTGGCTGTCCTGGAACTCACTCTGTAGACCAGGCTGGCCTCCAACTCAGAAATCCGCCTGCCTCTGCCTCCCAAGTGCTGGGATTAAGGGCGTGTGCCACCACCGCCCAGCCTCTACATTTTTTTTTAATTTAAAAATTATTTTTTTAATTTTGTGCATAGTAGGGCATGGGTATGCATAGAGATCCGAGGACAACATTCAGGAGTCAGTTCTTTCCTTCCACTGCCGGTTCCAGGCATTGAACTCATGATGGTCAGGTTATGCAGCAAGCGCTTTTCCCCACTGAGCCATCTCACCTGCCCACCACTATATTCTAACCTATACTTTCGCTTTCTTTAGGCATAGCAGAAGAGGAATGATTGTGAACAGCCTCTCCCTGTGCTACCACAATAAACTCATCTTAGCCCCGATGGTTCGGGTGGGGACTCTGCCCATGCGCCTCCTAGCCCTGGATTATGGAGCAGACATTGTTTACTGTGAGGTAAGGTATTCCTGGATTTCTGGGAGTCTTGGAGGAGTGGGGATAGGTTTCATCTTTGGGCATGGCAGTGTTTAGGAGGCTGGGGAGGCAGAATGGGACCTTCATTCACGGTCTCACTAAAGTCAGAAGAGATCCACTCATGATACTGATGATACCCTCAGGACTTGGGCAGTAGAAGGCTGTGGGTCAGATGGGCAGATGGACAGTCTGTCATGTCACTGTCCAGGCCCCCATTCAGTACATGGTGAACTAACTGAAGTTTGGAAGAAGAAAAAGAGACCCAGATTCAGAGTAAGGAAGTTGGATGAGATTGGTAGTTATAGGGTTTTTTGGGCAGTAGGTCAGGAAGTGTATCCATTGGGTGCCCCAGAGATTATTAGGGCTTTAGAGCCATGTTCAGAAAGATCTGATAGGAAAATGGGATTGCCAGAGTAAGCTGATACTGGACAGTGAGGGGGTATTATCTGGAGATAGTTCCGTTATCCACGGCTGTTGAGACGTGTGGTAGAGGAGGCTTCAGGCCTTGTATCAGCAACAGGCAGAGGAAATGAAGCAGGGTACTTCCTCCAACTGGGCCACAGCTCTGCAAGTTTCTGACACCTCCCAACAATACCTGTAGATTGACTTTATTGATGAAGCCCAAAGCCCCACTTCTGGAAATGTTGCATTAGAGATTAATCCTTTAACAGATGTAGTTTTTGGGTTGGATGGTTTTTTTTGTTTGTTTGTTTGTTTGTTTTTGGAGATAGCATCTTAATAGCCTAGCCTAACCCAGAGTCTATACTGTTGCCTCAGTTTCCTGAGTGCTAATTTTTGAGGTGAGAGCTACTATGCATAGATCCAGCTACATGTGACCCATCTCAAACCAAATATAAAAACAAAAATACTCTACATAGTCAACCAAATAGCTGGCCAACCAAATAAATAAATGAACTACAAGAAGAAAGCCAGAAGGTATTTGATAAGAGAACACGGCATCTGGGAACAGCCATGGTATATTAGTGGTATATTAGAGGAGTGAATAGCAAGCCAGGAAGTAGAAATAGGGCTTTCAACCACACTGTCAGGTATTTAAGGGTAAGTGGGGCAGGGAGGGTTCAGGCAAGAATAGGAAGTTTGAGGTTTGAAAGAAGAAGGGTAAAGGAAGTTGTTTGTAGATGACTTGCATGTTTCTAGAACAAGAGGAAGGAAGGCATTCGATATGGTAGGGTGATAAATAAGGTCAGGTCTTGGGAGACAGGTCAGGTTTTTGTTTTCAGTGCTGGAGATGGAATCTAGGGCTTTACAGATCTTAGACCTTCAGCCATGAGTTATGTCCAAGTTTAAGGTTCTTTTAACAAAATGTTTCATATGTGTAGGTGCTGAAGGTGCATGTGGAAGTCACATGACAACTTGGGGAGTTGGTTCTCTTTTTTTTTTGTTTTTTTGTTTTTTGTTTTTTGAGACAGGGTTTCTCTGTGTAGCCCTGGCTGTCCTGGAACTCACTCTGTAGACCAGGCTGGCCTCAAACTCAGAAATCCACCTGCCTCTGCCTCCCAAGTGCTGGGATTAAAGGCGTGCGCCACCACCTCGCGGCGGGGAGTTGGTTCTCTAATACCCTCTTGGGTTCTGTAGATCAAACTTGGGTCATCAAGCTTGTGCAGGAAGCTCTTTTACTCACTGAGCCACCTTACTGACTCCGGGTGTCTTTTTTTCTTTTTCTTTTTTTTTTAAGACAGAATCTTACTTTTATCACCCAGACTGGGCTCAGTCTCTAGAGTATTTAGTTCAGCTGCCTGCTGTTTTATGTGACTTTTTTTTTTTGGGGACATGTGAACCAACATATACTCATCTCAGATGGGGTACCAGTGACAGAGCAAAGTACAGAGTCCAACTTGGTGAACCAGTGAAGTTTTGTTTGTTTGTTTAGATTATAATATAATGATCTAATGAATTTTTCTGGAATTACTTCAGGAGTGTGGGTGAGGAGTTACATACAAGAACAGAAATGACTCAAAGCTTACCCCATGGGTGACAACTCTCAAAAGACAGACATGTAGAGCACACTGTACAACTTTCAGGCAGCTACATAGATTGGAGACTGTCTCTATACCGCAGCTCAGTTGGTCTGAGCCTCTTCTAGATAGCTCAGCCAGTCTCTTGTCTCTTTCATGTGGCTTAGAGAGAATATTTTTTAGAAGTCCTTACCACTTATGTATCCTTGGAGTAGGAGGAGCTTGGTATATCTGGTCAGTTTCAGGAACTTCCTGAAGCCTTCCTGAGTTGTTTACTTCAGGAGTCTAAGGCCTCCCCTTTAAGAAGGAATGTTTCACTTCCCCTTAAAAACTTGCTATGTTGCCGGGCGGTGGTGGCGCATGCCTTTAATCCCAGCACTTGGGAGGCAGAGGCAGGCGGATTTCTGAGTTTGAGGCCAGCCTGATCTATAGAGTGAGTTCCAGGACAGCCAAGGCTATACAGAGAAACCGAGTCTCGAAAAAACCAAAAAAACAAACAAACAAACAAACAAAACAAAAAAAAAAAAAAAAAAAAAAGAATGTCAGGGTCCCAAGCAGAGTTTGAGTCTGGGAAGCTGAGGCACTCTGTCTTTGGGAAGCCCCCTTCAGCATGGAAGGTAAAAGGATAGATTTCACCTCCCTTTAGAACATCCAGTGTAGCTAACTAGCTTTCCTCCAGGATAAAAGGTTTTATTTTGGAGGAAATTGCTTCACAACACCTAAGCTTCTTGGCACAGTGTAGGACCTTCCCTTCTCTGAGATGACAAAGAAGAAAGAAGCAATGGAAGAAAAAGAAAGCAAGGTCTCCCATGGCTACAGGCTACAGGAGGATTATGAAGCTGCTCCTCTGTTTAAAAGGAGGAATGGGATAATGAAATGATCCATGTGGTGTTATTTATTGATAACCATGCTGATTAAGCCAATTAAAGTTCTGAGTCCTTTTATTAATAGCTAGACCAAGATCAGGCTAGAGCCTCTGAAAAGTCTCTTGGTACCCAAGATCAGGTGTAAGGATTTTTCTGGCACAAGGTTATCTTGGCAGTCAGGAGCCAAGAAATACCACAAAGACACACCATGCAACAAACCTCACACAAGAGATTTATTGGGGAGAAACATAAAATGGCTGCTACCTCTGAAGAGAAAGAGAGACAGCAGAGGGCTGGACAAAGGGGAGGGCTTTTTTGGGGCCTTGGAGCATGTGCAGTGAATAGGATGTTCCTCCCTTGACCATGGTTCCTAAATCAGAGTAAGTATAGCATTTTCAAAGACAAAACCATAATTACATCAGTACTGGAGTGGGAGGTGATACATTAGTGAGGGATTTTGGAGTGACCTTGTACATCTGCTTGCTTGTTTGCTTTTTGTTTTTCAAGATAGTGTTTTACTGTGTAGCTATGACTGACCTGGAACTCGATCTGTAGATGGCCAGGCTGACCTCGAACTCACAGAGATCCACCTGCCTCTGCTTCCCCAGTGCTGGGATGAAAGGTGTTAGTCAGCCACTACTCCTAGGTAACAGTAACATCTGCTTTTCTTTGCAAGGCTCAGCAGTATTGTCTAGACAGTGTAAGTTTGTGCCATGATCAAGGTCATAGATACTCCCAGAAACACTGCCAAGGCCAAGGTGGCTGTTGGGGGTGGCAGATGTGTGGAAGGGTGAGACGTGACCAGGCAGACATAAAATAAAGTTGGATAGGATGGCATTAGTCATTTTGCAGAAACTTGTGGAAGGTAAAGCTTTTGACCTGTCCTGTGGAATTGATAGTGTAGAGTTTGACTGGCAGCTTGGTATGCTGGCTCACAGCCCTATAGCACAGAGAGCTCAGACGCCTGAGGGCTTGGCTGTGAGGTTTGTCCCTGGTTGGGGTTACGTGTACTGTTACTTAAAGTAGCATAGGGCCAGGGGTTTCTAAGATGGTGGCAAGGTGAAGTGGGGGGTAAGAGGAGGAAGTATTCACCAGAGAGATTTTTCTTCCTGTTCTCTCTCTCTCTTTCTTTCTCTCTCTTTCCTTCCTTCCTTCCTTCCTTCCTTCCTTCCTTCCTTCCTTCCTTCTATATTAAAGGCAGATTTATTGGGAAGCTGCTCTCTGATGGATGAATTCACTGGCCCCAAGGACCAAAGCCTGGGAAGTCACCATGGGGAAAGAGAAGGTGGGGAGGGAGGGAGAAAGAGAGAAGGGGGCATTCGTGCAGAGAGAGAAGAGGAGAAGCCCTGTTTTTTCAAGACAAGGTGTTATTGTAACTCAGGCTGTCCCCAAACTACCTACATGCCTAAGGCTAGCCTTGAAATCCAGATCTTCCTGACTCTAGTCCTCAAGTGCTGTGAGTTCTGGGATTACAGGTACGTGTCACCAGGCATGTGGCTTTTCTGAAAATGTAAGGCAGAGGGCAGAAGGGATGTTTCTGAATTGAGGCTACAGAGGCTCCATCCTTATAGAGACACGTGATAGGAATTGGTTAGTAAGCAGGTCCGTAAACCTTTCTCATGTTAGAACATGCCTAGGGAGGGAGGAACCTGTCTCCTGGAGTCAGGCGTGGGGCGCCTGACATTAATAATCTGCCTCCCGAGTCCCTGGGGTGCTCAGTGTGTGTTAGCTGTAGCGTTTCTTGGCTGACACCTACCTTCACCTTCTAGAAAAGTTCTTGGGTTTGGAAGGGAAGTGGGAAAGGAACAGTAAAGAGCCACTGACTCTCAGAGCCTGAGGCACGGGACAAAAAAGACCAAATCCCAGGGAGATACGTAGACCAGGCTGGCCCTGAACTCCCAGAGATCTACCTGTCTCTACCTTCCTGAGTGTAGGATTTAAAGGCATGCTTCACCATGACCAGCAGACAACGGTTACCTTTTCTTTGCTTATGGGTAACCCTACACGCTTCTGCAGAACAGTAGAGAGACGTTGTACGGCTTCACCAGGGTAGTCCCTTTTTGCCATCCAGGTTCAGGGGACGATGGATTCTAGGGGAAGCTCCCAGCTTACCTGCTGTTCTACTGCATGTCTGTCCATTTGTGTCCTCCCAGGGTCACTTCAAAGCTCAGGGTGAATGGTGTCCCTCTCCATTGGTCTTGTGCTTTATGTTCTGTCTTCATCGATGAATGGTTGTCCATGGAGACTTGATCCTTGGAGTGCTGGCACCTTTGTCCTTGCCACGCTCGTCTGCAAGTTTCATGTGCTACAGTAGGTGGTGGTCAGGGCTTCAGCTCCTCAGAGTCACCAGCTCACCTGGACTCTAGCCTGTTCTGGGGCAAGTTTCTCAGCACTGCCGTGATGCCTCCATTTATATATTTGCTCCTTTTCTTCTGACCTTCATTTTTCCTCAGAGTCCGGAGAGCCAGAACATGGGCATGTTTTCACTGAGAGAGATGTAGAATATAATAGGAGGGTGAGGGGAGGGATGGCCTCCACAGTACAGCACTTGTCCTAATGTGGTTTGTTGACAGCCTAAGTCACCTGCGCTGATGGGGCTTATGGAAGCTGAGCAGTGGGAAGACTCTATCTGCCGGGTTTCATGGTGTCAGCTAGTTCTTAGGGGAGTCATGAGGTAGGTCATGCCATTTAGAAGTTAGGGGCCCAGGGTTCATGTGCTTATTTTAGTATGGCCTCCTTTTCTCACTTTTCCTCCCTTCCTTTCTCCCCTTCTTTCTTCCTTTCTGTCTCTTGTCTTGAGATAGGGTGGCTGAGGCTAGCTTCAGACTTACTATATGGCTGAGAATGGCTTTTTACCCTCCTGTCTCCACCTCCCAAGTACTGGTGTTGCTTAGTCAGGGTTCTCCAGAGGAGCAGAACTGAGTGTGGTATGTGTGGGTCTATGTGGTATTAGAGTGACTTTCAAGCTGAGCTTTTGAACTGAGGTTCTTACACTTAGCTGTCAGGCACTTTACCAGTTGGCCCTTTTACCCAGCCACTACACCGGTTTTTTGTTTTGTTATTTGTTGTTGTTGTCTGATTTGTTTTAATGTGGATGCTGGTGATTGAATTGGGTAATCAAGCTTGCACATCAAGCGCTTTACTGGGTGAGCTATTGTCCCAACTTGAAAAGCATGTTTTACTAGTAAATGTGACTAATTCTTTCAGGGTCCTGCTCAAATTTGGAGTGGAAATTCCACATACTTTAGGCTTGTTTGATGTGCTCAACGCTGAGAGAGTTGGTATGAGGAACAAATAGGTTTTTGCTAGAGGCGTCAGTCCTAAGTGTCACACCTAGCCGCAGCTCTGAGGAGAGCAGGGAAAAAGCAGATGCATCTCTTGCTAGCTTGGGGCCAGAGTCCCAAGCTTGGGCATGATACAGTGTGGTACCCAGTGCCCCCTGGTGGAGCCAGAGTTGCTCTACAGGGCATCAATGCAAACTGCCTGGATGTTCTTTCTAGGTGAATCAATAGTGGATTTGTGAGATTAAGGAGTCAAGTCAGTTTACCCACTGTGTACAGAGGTATTACAACACTCGTCCATACTGTAAGGAGACATCTGACTTGTTTTATTTGCGTATGTGTTGGCTTTTTGAGGCAGGGTCTTATAGTATTGTAGCTGTGTTAGGCCTGCAACTAACTATGTTGGCCAACTTGGCTCAGATTCTCAGGGATTTTTCTGTCTATTTGCTGATGCTGGGATTAAAGGCAAACACCACCACATCTGATGAGATTTATTTTTCATTTTTATTTTATATATAAAGGATGTTTCCCTGTAGGTCTATCAGTTGTGTGACACTATTCCTGAGGAAATGTGAGCAGATGTCTCTCACTCTAGATCCAGAACCAGCAACAGACCAAGAAGTCCAACTTGGCTAGCCAGAGCTTGATTGAGGTTATTTATAGGAATAGGGGTGAAGGGTTACTTATAAACTTGGAGCACACTGCACAGCCTGCAGGGAAGCTCACCGTGTTAGGGGGAGCACTTTCCAGGTGGCTCAGTTGGTCTGAAGCTCTTCCAGGCTGCTGAGCAGTTCTGCAGGTTTCTGCTTCTTTCAGGGTGTGTGGCTCATCTGCTTCTTCCTGGCTGCTGGTCTGAGCCTCTTCCAAGTGGTAGAGCTGGTCTGAGAGTGTCTCTCGGTGGTTTTACTGCTTACATATGTTCCATTGTGTGTATATAGCCCATTGCTTCTGTCTCTTAAGTGTGCTGCAAGTATCTTTGAGATCTTACTTTCAATTAGAATATATGCTTAGAAGTGAGGTTTCTGGACTTTTCCCCCACCCTCTGGTACTGAGCATTGAATCTAGGACCTCAAACACATAGGCAAACTACCTCTCCAATTTTTTTTTTAAAGAAAAATTGGGCTGGTGTGATCACCCAGTGGGTAGAGGTACTTGTTGCTAAGCCTGACAACCTGAGTCATCTCTGAGTCTTACATGGTAGAAGAATAAAATGGGCTCTCAAGTTGTTTTTGATATCCATGTGTGCACCACACACATACACATATGGTATACGTGTAACAAGTCACATGTACATCACACACATACACATACGGTATATGTGTAACAAATAGATGTAATAAAACAATTTTCAGGGGCTGGAGAAATGGCTCAGTGGTTAAGAGCACTGACTGCTCTTCCAAAGGTCCTGAGTTCAATTTTCAGCAACCACATGATGACTCACACCCATCTGTAATGGGATCTCACTCCCTCTTCTCGTGTGTCTGAAGACAGCTACAGTACTCACATAAAATAAATAAATCTTTAGAAAAAAAACCAATTTTTAAAATCAGGTGGAGAGCAATTGAGGAAGACATTTCACATCAATCTCTGGCCTTCACACACAATCTCATGGACCAATGCTTCTGCACACACATGTACATTCATTCATACAGCATATATACACACTGAATGCCCTCACACATGCCCACTGTCTTTTTGCCTTTTGGACATTGCCCACCCCTTGGGGTACCACAGGATTACCCAAACTTGATTGTGGTTGTTTGTCCAGGACTGAACATTAGACTTTTGTTGATTTGAATGTTATAAGGAAAGAATAGACACAGAAATACATAGGACAGAGCTGGATAGTAAGGGCGCACACCTTTAATCCCAGCACTCAGGGCGCAGAGGCAGGCAGATCTCTGAGTGCAAGGCCGGGAATTCTAGGACAGCCAGGATGACACAGGGAAACTCTTATCTCAAAAAACAAAACAAACAAGGAAGGAAGGAAGAAAGACGTGACACACGGACAGATATGGAACGTGTTTATCTACATGTTGATTATATTGAGAGAAGCCACATGGAGGCCATTAGGTCCTTTCTTTGGTCATCCTCCAGCACCCCTATGCATGTAATGGTACCCACCAGGCTGAGGTTGTGGTTTGTTGACGCTCATAAGAGGAGAGTGGGGACGCATGTCTTCGATGATGGTCTTTTACTCTCTTCTTTTGGATGCCAGAATCCATGGCCGTGAGCTTCAGACTTGTTTTCTACATTTGCTTAAATACTCACTGAACAAAGCAGAACAGCGTTGGATCCGACTAAGAATTACCAGTCAGTAGACATCACATTTCCCTCTATTTATAATGCTGAGTTTAAAGAAATCTCTTCTCTGTCCTGAATCTGCTGGAATAGCTTACCCAGGTGTGAGACTCACCTCTTTGTTTACATACAGTGAGCTGAGTAGATTTTTCTTTCCTGTGTTTGTTTCAGATCTTCCTCTCTGGGCTTTTATTCTCTAGTTCTAATTTTGCCGTTGTCAGACTCTGGAGCCCTTCACTGCCTGTCCTTTGTCTAGTAATTGCAGTGGGAGGCTCTTTGAAGTTCTGGCGCTTGAACTGAGTCTAGTCCTGAGGACATCGCCGCAGTGTCTGTATCCTGGATAATTCTCTTTCCAGCACTCTCGGTGGCTTATCCTCTGACAGCTCCAAATACCTCCAGGGTCCTGGAGAAAACAGCAGATTCACAGTAGCTCACCCGGGGCCTGCTGGCCATGTTTAGCTGTAGGGGATAGCATGATTCATCCCCAGAGCCTTGATTTGTTGTCAGTAGTGTGGGTTACCGGCTAAACAGTGGTCATCGGGAATGTAATGAAGACCTTCCATCTGCATCCAAGACTGACAAGTGTCTTCTGATTTGTCTGCAGGAGCTGATTGACCTTAAGATGCTCCAGTGCAAGCGAGTTGTAAATGGTGAGTGCAGCACTGGCCTTGGGATTCTGTGTGTGCACAGCTGGCTCAAGCAGGTCTGTCACCGCCCCTGCCCAGGATCCTTCCTTGTTGTATTATGTAATTGCATAGATGACATGCGTCTTTAGTCACTGCTCTTCAGATGCAGTGACAGGAGCCACGTCTGAGGTTCAGAGTGGTGGAGTGCTTGCCTAACATGTTTGAAAGGTTTGGTCTTTGGCATCACATAAATAAACTAATAATAAATCAGTTGTGAAACAGGCAACAGATGCCTTTCTCTGATAGACTCAAAAGCAAAGAAACGTCTATATATCATAGTGTAAGTAGGACTTTAGTGGTCCAGGAGTAAGGATAACTTTAGTACTGGGCGCACCTCAGACAGGGGGTAGTTTCTCAGTAGTGAAATAAGAATCATAAGTCTAGTTTTACTTAATTCATAGAGTTAGATTGTGGCTCAACAGATATAAAGCACCAGTAAATACTTTGCATACCTTAAGCTCTGTGAGATGGAAGTAGCTAAAATGCACTGAGAGTCCCTTCTGCTTGATTGATGGGATGGATTATGCTTTGATTAGCATTGTAATCATTAAGGGTCTAGAGATTTTGTTTATTTCTTAGGCTGTCATTGAACCTGCTGTGTAGTGGAGGATGACTTTGAACTCCTGATACTCCTTTATCTTTTAGGTGCTAGGATTATAGTTGTGTAGTACTGTTTATTTTAAATTTATGTTTTATTTTGTGTTATGAAATTCAGAGTTGTGCACAGTGGTGCACATCTTTAATCTCAGCACTTGGGAGTCAGAGCAGGTGGATCTCTGTGAGCTCTAGGCCAGCCTGGTCTGCATTATGAATTCCAGGCCAGCCAGACCTACATAGTGACTGAAACCCTGTCCTAAAACAAACAAGTAGGGCTGCAGAGATGGCTCAGTGGTTAAGAGCATTGGCTACTTTTCTGCAGGGCCCGAGTTCAATTCCCAGCACCCACATGGTATTGTTTATAAGTCCAAGATCTGACACCTTCACACACACATTCAGCAAAACACTGATGCACAAAAAAATAAAAATAAATTAATTAATTAAAAAAAAAAAACAAGTAATAAATTTCACTATTACTGGGCCAGAGGTAGTAATATATGCCTGTAACTTCATCATTTTCACAGATGATTAAGAATCCAAGGCCTGTTTTTGAGACCCTGTCCAAAATAAATTTTAGTTTTACAGATCTGTATAGCCTAGAGCACAAAAATGCTCCTGAGTCATACACCTAAAGTGGAAGTCACAGAAGGGAGCGTGGTTATATTCCTGCCCACACAATAAGCATGTGCTTATGTAAATGTGACTTGTGTATGTCTAGCTTACCTCAGGGCATTCCTCCTGCTTTGCCACTTGCTTTTCTGCCAGGACATTTTTCTGTGGCAGAAACTGTAGTTGACTATATCAGAATGGGTGTCATCATCTCCTAATGGGAGTTTCCAGTATTTGCTGTTATAATGATGCATTGTAAGCATGACAGTTTTATATGACTCTTCTCTCGGACCTCTTCTCACCATCTTCAGCTACAAGGTCATCCCTTTACCCTGCCTTTTAGACCTGCTGTGGGATATTCACCAGAGAAGACTCCAGATGTAAATTTAAGCCAATAGAAAGTCTCCATTAGCCAGCCAGCAACTGCACTTGATGTTTGGGATCCCAGTGTAGCCCTGAGCCTTTCCCAGGTTGAGCTTTTAAGCATAAAAACCATGTTCTGGGTTTACATACTTCTGCTAACAAAAACAGTTAGCCAGAAGTAGAAACTACAGAAGTCAAAAAGTGAGGTTTGTACATTTAGACATTTTCCCGGACCTATAAACTTGGTCGGATTAGACCTTCATTTTGGTAGGTGCACTGTCTAAGTGCTGAGCTTACTGCCTGAGTGGCCTGTCCATCATGGAGTCAGTTGTGCTATTGTTAACCGCTCGTCTGTTCAGTCTGGGATGTTCATAATAGCTTTAGTTATGGACGAGCTTTACACGCTTTACAGATCTCCTGTATTAAGATCGCCTTTGTCATAGGCGTATTTAGTCACCTGCCACATCAGGTCTTTTTCATGTAATCTATTTTGGAAGTTAATAGTACTTACTAAAGAGAAATTTACAGTATTTAACCAAACAACAACAACAAAAATATTTAAGAGTAGATAAGCCAGGTATGGTGGTGCACACTTGGGAGGTAGAGGCAGGAGTATCTCTGTGAATTTGAGTCCAGTTGGTCTACATAGCCAGCTCTAGGACATCCAAGACTACATAGAGAAAACACACACACACACACACACACACACACACACACACACACACACAGTAGATGAGATATGATCAACTTATTTGTAGTTACACTCTAATGTTCTATAAAGTTGTTACTGAGTATACTAATTATGCAGTCGTGGAAACATCAGCTCCGAGGACATACAAAATGAGACTCAGTACCAGCTTTAGGATTGCACTCCTGTCGTCTCAGCACTGGGAGGTGAAAGTAGGAAGACCAGGGGTTCAAGGCAAGTTTAAGGCCAGTGTGGACTATTTGAGACCTTGTCTTTTTAAAAAAACAAACCAAGGGACCATAGAGATGGGACTCCCCTAGTACCCACTTGGTGGATAACAACAGTCTGACACCCTCTTCTGGCTCCTGAGGGTACTACATGTGCATGATACATAGGCATGCATATATACGAAACACTACCTGTATATATAAAAAATATATATTTAAAAAAATCAAATCATACAGAATTAGATATCTTTAGGCCTCTGGTCACACTTTTCATCAGTTGATCAGCATATAACTTGTTATATTGTTACTATTCAAAGTCATGATATTTAATACATACCACAGCATATGCATATACATCATAGGCAATAGCAGTATACATAATTTTATGGCTGAAAAAAAGTTTTGTAGGGCTAGAATGCAGTTCAGTGGGAGGATATTCGCCTAGCATGTGGGAGGGAGGTCATTGGGAAAGAAAAGAAAGCTGCCAGGTATGGTCTACACCTGTAATTCCACCATCCGGAAGGCAGAGGCAGGAAGGTTCAGACTTTGAGACTTGGGCTGCATACTTTCTAATACATGTGTTTTGTCCACTAAGCTCATCTCAGCCTGGTTTTGATTAGAAATAGTATTTGAGAGGTAGACAAATGGTCAGCGGTTAAGAGCACTGACTGCTCTTCCAGAGGTCCTGAGTTCAATTCCCAGCAACCACATGGTGGCTCACAACCATCTGTAATGGGATATGATGCCCTCTTCTGGTGTGTCTGAAGACAGCTACAGTATACTCACATACATAAAATAAATAAAGACATCTTTAATTTTTTTTTAAAGAATATATATCTAGAATCCACTCTCTTTCCTCTCCAGGTTGTAGTCTTGTTGTGGCCTCCAGGGCTCAGGCTGGCTGGAACTTGCATCATAATGGTGTGGTGCATAATGGTGTGGTGCTTATGTTTTGCAGAGGTGCTCAGCACAGTGGACTTTGTTGCTCCTGATGACCGAGTAGTCTTCCGTACGTGTGAAAGAGAACAGAGCAGGGTGGTCTTCCAGATGGTAAGAGACTTAGTGTCCTCCAGTGCTTAGTGTCCTCCCTGTGCCCTGGAATTTCCTAATTCCTGCTATGTCTGCCAGTGTTGAATGCCTGTACTATTCCGTACAATGGTGGCGTCCTGTAATTGGCTTGAATGTTTTTCAGAGATCCGTTCTTGATTGGGTACCCTGTTGGGGACTATGGAAATTAAGTTGTTGCAGTCAGTTTCATGCCTACAGTCTCAGACTTACTTAACTATGAATTCTCTGTTTGGCATGACTTCTGTATTTTTTTAATCATTAGGATTGATTATTCTGGCCAAGTGTTTTTATGAAGTATATATATAGAAGGACTTAAGTTTTCTTTCTTTTTTTTTTTAAAATTAATTAATTAATTAATTTTTAATTTTCAAGAAAGGATTTCTCTGTGTAGCCCCGGCTGTCCTGGAACTCACTGTGTAGACCAGGCTGGCCTTGACCTTATAGAGATCCACCTGCCTCTGCCTCCCAAGTCTTGAGATTAAAGGCGTATGCCACCATGCCTGACTGGATTTAGGTGTTTGGGGAAAATTTTTGTTACAGAGACAATTATATAATAGCTTTTCTCTCTTTATTTTTTTCTTTTCTTTTTTACTTTTGTGGTTTTTTTGAGGCAGAGTTTTTCTGTGTAGCCCTGACTATCCTAGAACTTAATCCGTACACCAAACTGGCCTTGACTTCAGAGATCCACCTGCCTCTACCTCCCAATTGTTGGGATTAAAGGTATTCAGCACCACCCAGCTAACTTTTCTCTCCTTCTTTAGGCAAAGCTTAGTGGTTTTTAGGAATAGCTCCTGAATGACATTTGGGTCCTTTTAAAGTTTTGTAACAATAGATAGACAAAATACATGGCATAATGTTAATTGTAGAATTTGAATGATAGGTATCTGAATATGTGTTATATATTTTTTTACTTTGTGTGTGTGTGTGAGAGGGAGAGGGAGAGGGAGAGGGAGAGGGAGAGGGAGAGGGAGAGAAGTCCACTCTGACAGAGGCAGGGTCTCTTGATGAACCCAGAGCTTACTGATTTGGCTGGTCTAGCTGGCCAGATTGCCCCAGAGATCCTGTTTGTGACCCATAAGTACTGAGATTACAGACAGACTGCCACTTCTGCCCTTTTTAAAAAATACAATTTTATTACATATGTGTGTGCGTGCGGGTATGTGTGCATGTGCGCGCGCGTGCGTGTGTGTGTGTGTGTGTGTGTGTGTGTGTGTGTGTGCGCGCGTGCGTGTGTGTGTGTGTGTGTGTGTGTGTGTGTGTGTGTGTGTGTGTACACGCTTGTGCCATAGTGCATATGTAGAGGTAAGGGGATAACTTGCAGGAGTCAGTTCTCCTGCCGCCTTTGTCCCAACAATTGATCTCAAGTTGACATTCTTGGCAGAAAGAGCCCTTTCCCACCGAGCTGTCTTGCTGGCCCCCACCTGGTTTTTCTGCGGGTGCCTGTGCTCTGAGCTTCATGCTTGCATAGCAAGCACTTTATTTACCGAGCCACCTCTCCGGACCCTGCATTGTTCCAGCCGCTGCATTGTTGTTTTGTTTTTAATGTTTGAAAGTAACCATGATGTTAATGAGATTGTCTAGGCCTTCCAAGTCCATCTTTTTTCTTTGTTGGTGAGTAAGTTTAGTGAACTGGTCTCTTTAAAAACAAAAAAACACTGCTGAGTCGCCGCTCCAGCCCCAAGTGGGCCTGATTCTTACACTTGCTGGCATGTGTATATGCATGCATGCATGTGTGTGTGTAAGATACCAATAGGTGTGTTTGTCTACATGTGTGCACTTGTGTCAAGACAGGTTGATGTAGCTTCTTGTGTTCCCAGGGGACTTCAGACGCAGAGCGAGCCCTTGCTGTGGCCAGGCTTGTGTAAGTCCTTCCCTCCTTGGGGATGCCTTGTCTCTTCTGTAAGCTGTGAGACCTTCATGTCACTAGCTACCCATCTTTTGCTTCTTAGCCCCTTACTTTCTTTTTCAGGAGAAGGGTATTGGGTTTTTTTCTCTGTGGTATCTGAAGGCCGGCCTGGGACTACAGTATACCCGCTATGGTTATATCCCAGAGATTCTCTACAGGGAGCCCTCCTTTTAAGTTTTATTCATGGGTTCCCCTTTCTAGGGATTCTTCTGGGAGTCCTACAGCTTTAACCCTCATGAAATGTAGATATGATACATTCCTTCCAGAGTTAGTGGTCAGGAGGATCCAGTGGTTAAGGTGGTGGCCTTTGGAGTTAAAGCAGTGCTCAGTTGGAATTCAGGCTTTGCTATTTGGTAACTGTGTGAACTTAGATAACTGTCTTAGTTAGGGTTTCCATTGCTGTGAAGAGACACCATGGCCAACACAACTCTTACTAAGACAAACATTTAATTGGGGCTGGCTTACAGTTTCAGAGGTTCAGACCAGTATCATCATGGCGGGGAGCGTGGCAGCATGCAGGCAGACGTGGTGATCTGTAAGGAACTGAGTGATCTACATGGAGATCCAAAGGCAGCCAGAAGGAGGCTGATTCTTCTGCCCTGGGTGGAGCTTAAGCATAGGACCTCAGCCCACCCCCAGTGACTCACCTCCCCCCACAAGTCTACACCCACTCCAACAAGGCCACACTTCCTAATAGTGCCACTTCCGGTGGGCCAAGCGTATTCAAACCACCACAGTAACTTATCTAATATCATTGAGAACTCGGTTCTCTTCCTTATAAAATGATGTCTGTCTGTCTCTGGCATTAGAGGAAACAGCAAATGAAATAATGCATGTTATGTGTTTGCACACATAAGGGCTTCATATTAGTTTTTGTTACTGATGACAGTGAGAATAAGAAAGAACTCAGATCTTAACTGCTGAAAATCACAGACCACTATAAACCAGTGGGTGAGGTGAAGATCTTTTCTATGTCACAGAATTCTTTGCAGTAAGCCAGTTGTGGAGCTCAGCAAATGAGAGCTGTCTAATACAACTACTGGCTGGTGCTGCTGCTGCTGCTGCTGCTGCTCCTCTTCCTCTTCTCCTCCTCCTTTTTCTATCTTATGTAGCCCAGGCTGGCCTCAAACATGTGATCTTCCTGCTTCCACTTTCTGAGTTCTGGGCTTACATATGTCCCACCACACCTGCTCAGTTTACTGACTTTTGCAGAAGATATACTCTGCACTGGGCTCTGTGCTTGTGCCGCCTTTCTACATTGACAAATGGCTTCCACTACCCCAGTCAAAACGATAGCCCTTGAATGGAGTTTGGGGGTCACTCAGTATTTGAAATACCTGACACAACACTCAGTGTAGTAAAGTCCTGTCCATCCAGCTCCTTAGAGATGCGTATGTTATGTCTTCTGGAGCTCTGCTCAGGTGAGGCAGTTGCAGTTGGGGGAAGGGCTTTGTTTATGATTTTTACCTTTTGTCATTGAGAATTAGTGTGTTTCACAGGCCCAGGAGGCTGAGGAGATTCAGGACCCAGAACCCTTTACCTTCATATACTTTCTTCCTTCAGGTAGAGTGTTCACCTCCTTTCTCTTTCATGCTTTTCTAGAGAAAATGATGTAGCTGGCATTGATGTCAACATGGGCTGTCCGAAAGAGTATTCCACTAAGGTAAACTGATTTCTTTATTCCTTAGAATTACTCTGTGCAGGTTAAATGAGGCTAACTATTGTAGTAACTGGCTCTGGGGTAGATCCTGTGCTGGGTGAGAAAGATGCTCAAAGGGATGGTATTAGACTAGATATGATGGTACACACTTATAATCTAACCTTGTAAAGGCTGAGGCAGGAGGATGATGAGTTGGAGGCTATCCTGAGCTACAGGATGACCTTGACCGTCCGATCCACTAGGCTTTATTTCCCAAGTGCTGGGATTACAGATGTTGTTCCCACATTTAGTTTTATGAGATGCAGAGATTGAGCCCAGGACTTCATGTACACTAAACAAGTCGAGCTACGTATGCAGACCATTTACTTTATTTCTAATGAATTCAGACTTTCACAGGTCCTGTGGGTCAGCAGATTGGCTCAGTGGGTAAAAGTGCCTGCCACACCTGCCTAATGATGTGGATTCAGTCTCTGAATCCCACTGTGGAAGGACACAATCAACTCCTAAAAGTTGTCCTCTGACCTCTGCACATGCTCTGTGGGATACATGTGCCCTCTCCCCACACACCATACGTACACACATGTACACACACGTACACACACACACTCACACACAAAATTAATAAATGTTAAAAAGTTTTAAAATGCCGGGCAGTGGTGGCACATGCCTTTAATTCCAGCACTTGGAGGCAGAGGCAGATGGATTTCTGAGTTCGAGGCCAGCCTGGTCTACAGAGTGAGTTCCAGGACAGCCAGATAATATACAGAGAAACCCTGTCTCAAAAAAAAAAAAAAAAAAAAAAAAAAAAAAAAAAAGTTTTAAAACAGGGCTGGAGAGGTGGCTCAGGGGTTAAGAGCACTGACTGCTCTTCTAGAGCTCCCGAGTCAATTCCTAACAACCATATCGTTGGTCACAACCAATGATATAAAGGGATCCAATGCCCTCTTCTGCTGTGTCTGAAGATAGCTACAGTGTACTCATAGATAAAATAAGTAAATAATTTTAAGAAAAGTTTTAAAACAGAATCACTGCTGTCATTGAGCTTTAAGTTGTTCTGTCACTTGGTGGACTGTCATTTGCTGGGATCTTTTTTTTTTTTTTGACATAGGATATATCTATGAAGTGCAAGTTAGCTGTTAACTCACCACTATGCAGTGGAGGCTGGCCTGGAACTCCTGATCCTCCTGACTTAGCCTCTTGAGTATATGTGCTACTCTGCTCAGGTGGACTCCTTGTTTTAAGGGCACAGTAGATGGTGAGCTCAGTTTGCTATGAATCTGGGGTTTTTATGAGGCTCCGACGTTCTAAAAGGTAACATCTGAAGTGCCCATTTCTAGGTGGATATGTGGTTTTGCAAAAATGGTCAGAGTGATAGTTAGGATCCATCACATTCTGAGTCCTGAGGGGGTGTGTGGTGTGCACAGACAACACTACCTTCCTAGGTGGTTAGGGAAGTGCCAGTTCCAGTGGGTCTTAGCTACCTCGTTGCTACTCTGTTGCCATACTGTGGCTGGCCCATCTTCAATCCTAAGACCTTCTGTGTGCTTCTCCTTAGGGAGGAATGGGAGCAGCTCTGCTGTCAGACCCTGACAAGATCGAGAAGGTGAGTGGCAGTAGGGTCTCAAACACAGTTCTCTAAAATGTCTCTCCCCTTAGTCCAGATTTATTGAAATTTGCCTAAATTCTCTATTTGGTGCCCAGAGAAAATTTCTTTAAATTTATTTATTCTTATGTGTTACGGAGTATTGCCTGCCTATATGTCTGCACCGTGTACACGCAGTGACTGAAGAGATCATTGGATACCTGGGAGATGGAGTTACAGGTGGTTGTGAGCTGCCTGCTGTGGGTGCTGGGGACCGAACTCCAGCCCTCGGCATAGATCCGGCTCTCGCATATCAAAATCTCTCCAGCTCTGACCTGGAAATTTTAAAAAGATCATCTTGATATGCAGCTAGATTTAGGAACTCTTCCGTCAGCCTTCAGTGCTCTCAAAAGTCTATAGACAGGGACATGTCACCTAAGAGCCACCGGGCCTGAGAACTCAGATACGGTCTCTTCCTGTATATTGCTACTTTCCCTTCCAGGATGATCTGAGACAGAGGGCAGATCACTCTGGGGAAGGGCAGGCTCAGAAATCTATGTGTGTAGATGAACAGGCCTTTCCTAGGGGGTTGGGCGAGAGTAGCAAGTGTCTCCTGCTTATGGATCACGTGGATGGTGTCTACCACAGGTCACTTCCCATCTCTTGCTCCCCAACCTTTTTTTTGAGATGGGGTCTTACTATATAATTCTGACTAGCCTGGTACTTGCTATATAGTCTAGATTGGCCTTGGACAATGTTCAATCCTCCTGCCTCAGCCTCTTGAGTACTGGGATTCTCGGTTTGTACCATAATGGCCTTTGAGAGCAGCCCAGGCCAGGGCTACATGAGGCCAGGTGAAGTTAGGCTCCCCTTGTTTCCCTCCTTTGGAGAGTGTACAAATGGGCTTACGTGAGGACCGCGAGACAGGCTGGCATTTGATAGCTAGTACTGAGGGCTGCCTGGGCATATGCAGATAACAACTGGCCATAGCACGACTTTTCTCTCCTATTTTACCAGTTCTCACCTTCTTGGTCTACTGGCTCTTTTGTCCTCCTTCACATCCTCCACCCCACTTCCCTGCCTGAGCTTTGAGCCTTAGTGTTTCCTGCAGACTCAAGAGACTTTGCAGTCAGACCCAATCCCATGAGAGCTGCCATGGAGTGTGCTGGCCGTCACAGCTCAATCCTACATGTTCATCATGTCAAGGGATCTCTGGGATATAGAGGATCACTATATGCTAGGTGTCTTTGTTTCTCTTGCTTAGCCTCAGATAATGTCCCTTTTATATAGTCCCTTATTATATAGTGTGTTTTTGATGTTTATAGAGGAGCTGCTTTTTCAATGCACATTCCAGTGTGTTTCATTTGTTCTCAGAATTCCTTGAGATAGACACAGCAGGCATTTGTGTTTGTTCCCTCCCCACCCCCCCCACAGTGTCTGCTTGTGTTGCCCATGCTCTAGTCTCGGACTCCTGAGAGCAATACTCCTCCCATATTAGCACTATGTTTTAGTTCGATTTCTGTTGCTGTGATAAACTACTGTGACCAAGGCAACTTAAAAATGGCCTCATAGTTCCAGAGGGATAAGAGTCAGTTATGGCAGGAGGCATGGCGGCAGCCAGGCAGGAGCAGGAAGCGGAGAGATCACATCTTTGACCACAAACCTGCATCAGAGAGAGTGAACTGCAAGTGTTGTAAGGCTTTTAGCTTTCAAAGCCTGTCCCAGGGATCTTCTCCATCAGGGATGTTCCTCCCCATCACCTCTCCAAACAGCGTCACCAACTGGGGAACAGGTATCCAAACACCTGCGTCTGTGGGGCACATTTCTTACTAAACTACCACATACTACCAGACCGCTGTTACCTTTTTGATTGAAAAAAAAAATACTAAGCTAAAAATCCAAATTAGGGTCTAGAGAGATAGCTCAGTGGTTAAGAGCACTGGCTGCTCTTCCAGAGGTCCTGAGTTCAATTCCCAGCAACCACATGGTGTACATGCAGATAGAGCACACATATAAATAAAATAAATAAATAAATCTTAAAAAGAAAAAAACCTAAATAGACAAGTTAAAAACAAGAACCTAAAAATGAATTTAACAGACAAAAATAGAATAGTTTATTGAAACTGAATTGGATGTGTTACACATACATTTGAAATCCCAGCAGTTAGGAGGAGGAGGCGGGAACATTAGGGATTCAACGTCAGGACCTTGCCTCAAAAGACCAAAGCCAAACAAAGCACAGAGAGAAAAGAGGAAATTGCTAAAGACCCTCTTTCAAATGTGTGGCAGACAAAGCCAACTTCAGAAGCTACAGCTCTGTGACTCTTGACCGCAGCATTAGTGTCCCTTCTCAGGGGCACCTCGTGCTCAAGAGGCTGTGATAGTTCTTAATATCCTAGCCACAGTTCAGTAACTGCCTGGGCTTTCGAATCTGCAGTCAGGCCCTGTGCAGAATGGAGGGGGCATCTGTGGATCTCAGAACGGTTTCCACACTTGACCAGGGGATGCCTCAAAGGAGGCTCCGGTTCAGGTGTACACACAGGCAGTTTTCCTCTCTTCCATCACCTGACTAAGGAGGCCAACAATGTTGGCTCTGCCCCAGCCCCACATTAAAGAGCACACTTGGTAAGAGGCAGCATCCGTCTCGGGAGCTTGCTTCGTTCTGCTACAGTCACGTGTGCCAGCTTGAGAGGGAGGTTTCAGGCTTCCGCTGAGTAAGATGTGACTTAGGCATATCAGGCAGGATTCAGTTCAGGCCCACGCTGTACCGTCAAGCTGGGAGTTGGCTGAGGGCTTTGTGGGTACTTTGAGTTTTCTCAAGATAAAGATGCTCATGCAGGCACAGGAGAAAACTGTAGAAATACAGAGTAAGAATGGCTTACCTATATTGTGAATGTAACTGAATTAGTTACACTTAAAAGTGTTTCAGGTAAGCATGGTAACACATGACTTTAATCCCAGAATGTTGGGAGTCGGGCAGAGGCAGGTGGATCCCTGAGTTTGAGACCAGCCTGGTCTACAGAGCAAGTTCTAGGATAGCCAGGGCTACACAGAGAAACCCTGTCTTGAAAAAAATTGAAGGAAAAAAAAGTAGCAGACACTTACATAATGTCCATCAGTACTGAAGAGGCCGAAGCAAGAGGGTTGTGAGTTTGAGGGCATCCTACACTATATAACGGAGTCCAGGATGGTCTGGGATATGCAGTGAAACCCATCTCCAAAGCCAAGAAGGTAAGGGTGGGGTGGAACTAATAATGGCAAATGTCCTTCCTTCCTTCCTTCCTTCCTTCCTTCCTTCCTTCCTTCCTTCCTTCCTTCCTTTTTTTTTTTTTTGAGAGAGAGAGAGAGAGGGAAGGAGGGAGGGAAGAGAGAAAGGGAGGGGAGGAGGATCTTCAGGTCAGGCTAGCCAGTAGATCTGGTGAGGCAAGCCTGCTCATGGTTGGGTATTAAATCCCTGGTCCTTTCCCTCCTCTGGCAGGGACATGTGGCATGATTTAGATCTGGATGGTGGGGTGTCTACACCACTGGCAATAAGACAGCCTCAGGTTGCTCGCTCTTTCCTCATGTGGTCCTAGCAAGTGACTGGATCTTTCACTTCCCTAGTCTTTTTCCTGGTCGTTATTGTGAATGTGAACAGCCGGGCGGTGGTGGTGCACGCCTTTAATCCCAGCACTTGGGAGGCAGAGGCAGGCGGATTTCTGAGTTTGAGGCCAGCCTGGTCTACAGAGTGAGTTCCAGGACAGCCAGGGCTACACAGAGAAACCCTGTCTTGAAAAAAAACCAAAAAAAAAAAAAAAAAAAAAAAAGTGAATGTGAACAGAAATACCTAGAAAGTACCTAGAGCTACTTAAAATAAATCAAAAGGAAGTTCTCTAAGGCTGAAAACTGTTATCAAATTACTTGGTATTGAACCATTTCAAAGGTTCAAAGTCAGCATTTGCAAGGGAACCTTCTAGATATGTTGCTGTGAACCAGAGTTATTAAACTAACGTGGGATTTATTTATTTACTGATTGATTTGTGTGTTTTGAGATAAGGTCTCCTGTAGTCTAGGCTGGCCTCTGCTCCTTAATGATTCAAGAACAGCCTTGAACTCCTGCTCCTCCTACCTCTGCCTCCCGAGTGCTGAGGCAGGTGCTACCATGCCTAGTCAGAGTGAGTTTTTCTGATGGATCCTCATGGGCCTGGCAGTGTCCCCTTCCTTAAAGTACAAATGTCCCTTTAAGGCCTGCCAGGATGACTCTGGGCAATCAGATCTAGTCTGCTGCCTGAGGCAGCACCTGGAGAGTGTTTCTGCCCTCCTGGCCAGCAGCAGGGAGGGCCTTGTTGAACTGTTGGTCTTTCTACAGTTTCTTATCCTTAGCTCTTAGATAAGGCCTGTTTTACTGTAACTGGCTCTCTGCTGCCCTCATCTGTTAGAATTCAGGTAAACTCAAGTCCTCATGCCTATCTGGTAGCTGTTGCCTAGGAGGCACTTCTGCAGGTTAGGAGCCAGTATTTGAGATCACTTTCCCCACACTCGTGCCTGGCCTGAGATTTTTGATGTAGGAAGAAGATAGCAATGCCACAGACATCTAGGGCATTGTATCTCTCTTGATCTGATTCTCTTGTTGCCATGAAATGCTATCTCCTTGACTACTTTCCTGTGTTATGTCTTGATCTTTCTTTGAAACCTTTCCTAATTGTTACATATAAAAGCATTTAAAACCATGTTGAATGTGTTATATTTTCTTTTCCCAGTTTATATATTTGTATATCTGACTTCTCAAAAGAGGAAGATTCATGAGGACAGGGCCTAGGCCCCTTGAGACTTTGCTTTCTCATTCTAGTTCTTGGGCTGACACTCAGGAACTATTCCTTTTACTCAGAAAAGAAGCTGTCAGTTGCTGGGCAGTGGTGGTGCATACCTTTGATCTCAGCACTTGAGAGGCAGAGGCAGATGAATCTTAGAATTCAAGGCTAGACTGGTATACAGAGTGAGTTTTAGGACAGTCAGGGCTACATAGAGAAACCCTATCTTTAAAAAAAAGAAAGAAAGAAAGAGAGAAAGAGAAAAGAAAAGAAAAAGAGCTGTTAGTCATGTCTTCCTAAACAGGACTAGGCCCCAGGATTATACTGAGTGTGTTGGGCGATGATTTTGAAAACACAGGTTTCTAAGCTCTGTCCTTAGAGGACCATTCAGGAACAGATGTGGTAGGATCTCAGCGTGTGTGTTACTTAAGCTCTCTAGGTAATTCTGATGCTTTTCCTGGCAAAGAATCACTGTGTTTCACACAGGACTGCACAAAGGTCCATTCATTTATGCCTTCATTCAGTGTATTTAATATTATTTGTATATATCAGGCCAGGACTTGCTAGTGTCATTTATGCCTTCATTCAGTGTATTTAATATTATTTATATATCAGGCCGGGACTTGCTAGTGTCATTTATGCCTTCATTCAGTGTATTTAATATTATTTGTATATATCAGGCCAGGACTTCCTAGTGTCATTTATGCCTTCATTCAGTGTATTTAATATTATTTGTATATATCAGGCCAGGACTTGCTAGTGTTGAAATTTTAACACAGAACAACAGAGGCCGAATCCTTGCCTCATGGGATTTACATGTAAATGCATAGACAGATAACAGCAAGTGCTCATGAGGATACTAACTGTTCCTCTGCCGGTGTGCACAGGTCTTGAAGGTGTGTTAACTATTGCAAGCAGTGTTGTGGTTTGTTCCAGATGGATGTTCCTGTTTGCTCTTCTTTGCAGATCCTCAGCACTCTTGTTAAAGGAACACACAGACCTGTGACCTGTAAAATCCGAATCCTGCCCTCGGTAAGACTGTAGCTTTTGAAGGTCTGTTCTTTCAGGTGGTGTTGGGTCTGGTGGTGGAACTGAGCCGATTTTTAGGAGTCAGAAGCTCCTTCCATGGGTCCGTAATGACCACCTTGTGCTGTAATCCTTCTTACCCAGCTAGAAGATACCCTGAACCTTGTGAAGCGGATAGAGAGGACTGGCATTTCAGCCATCGCAGTTCATGGGAGGTGAGTGACTGACTGGCAGGGCGATTCCTCAACGGACCCTACGTGACAATCAGCTTCTCTGTGTATTTAGCCTAGGTCTCTGATAGCCTATGAATCCAGAGAACATTTAAACTCTGCATGGGCTTGCATTTGTTCATTCATTGAGTACTTTCTGATGGTAGACACAGCTTCAGGCATTAGAAACACAAGAGAAGGACCGTGCCTGCAGGATGTGTGAGTGTACAAGTCCTGCAGTGTGCTTCAATTCTATCAGATAGCCAGGAAGTGGTGGGGTTAAAAATTTAAACCTTTGCCTGCCTGCCTGCCTGCCTGCCTGCCTGCCTGCCTGCCTGCCTGCCTGCCTGCCTGCCTTCCTTCCTTCCTTCCTTCCTTCCTTCCTTCCTTCCTTCCTTCCTTCCTTCTTTCCTTCCTTCCTTCCTTCCTTCCTTCCTTCCTTCCTTCCTTCCTTCCTATTTTTTAAATGCTGGAGATTAGATTATATTCAGTGTCTTGTACATGCCAGGCAAGTGCTTTACTTGAACTTCTGATGCTCTTGCCTTCACCTCCTAAATGTTGGGCTTATATGCATTCACCCTATAGCTGAGTCTTTCTCGTTTTTTTTGTTTTTTTTTTTTGTTTTTTTTTTTTGGAGACAGGAGTTCACTATACAACTTAAGCTGTCCTGAGCTTTCAGTCCTTCTGCCTTAGCCTCCCAAGTGCTGGGATTATAGGCATGAGCCACTATACCCAGTGAAAATCTCTCTCTCTCTCTCTCTCTCTCTCTCTTCTCTCTCTTTTTATTTCACTTCATTGAACACTGACTTCTCCCTTGAATGACCCCAAGCAGATGGCTTTTCTTTTAAAGGCACTGCCTTTCTTTCCTGCCCTTGTTGGACTGCAGCTGTCCCAGTGTCTGCTTTAAACAGTTCTGTATCTGTAGCTCATCTGTTCTCTATTGGGAGCTGAGTCTTTTTTTTTTTTTTTTAATTTTTTTAAAAGATTTGTTTTATTTTTAATTGTGTGTGTGTGTGTGTGTGTGTGTGTGTGTGTGTGTGTGTGTGTGCGCTTGCGTGCGCTTGCGTGCGCTTGCGCTTGTAGAGGCCTGAAGAAAGTATTGGATCCCCTGGAGCTAGAGTTTCAAGAGGTTGAGATACTGGTTATGGGTGCTAGGGACGGAACTTGTGCCCTCCCTAAAAGTAGTATGTGTTCTTAACTGCTGAGCCACCTCTCCAGACAGACAGACAGACAGACAGACAGACAGACAGACAGACATATATACACACACACACACAAGTGTATATGCATATAGATATGAGGGGGGTGCTCTCACTTTTGGCTCTCACTATGTAGCCCAAGCTGACCTTGAATTCATGGCAATCCCTTGTCTGTTTTCTGAGTGCTGGGATTATAGGCATGGGCACTAGAGCCTGCTGAGTCAAGGTGTTTCTGAAGGCTGCTGTCTCCCTGTCAGATAGATTGGCTTCCTCTGCCAAGCGTGTCCTTCTTTTGCATAATCCTGATTAATACACTTTGGCTGATGTTCCATTTAGGAGGAGCTCGGGTTTTATAGAAATAGTCCAGGTTATTGCTTATGCCTGTTACTAAATTTTGGAACTATATTCTGAATACCATACGGAACAGTAAAGTGGAGCCACCTGGATCAAAGCTAGGAGGGTTTGGGAGTGGCAGATGCACACGTAGACACCTACTGAATGTCTTGCTGAGGCAGTGGGCTTTAGTCTCAGTAGTCTGGTTTAAAATCCCAGCTCTACAGCTTTCTACCTTTGCATCTTTAGGGAAATCATTTAACCTCTCTGACACATTCCTCACTGGGTAATTAATATAATTTCTGCTTCATAGTTATTTTGAAGCTTTTATGAGATTGCAAATATACAGCCTGGATGTATTTTAAGGAAATCCGTGCTGTAAATTAAGGAAACTTAATTTTCCCAGAAGTAGGAGGCAGTTAGAAGACTGACTTAGGAGAGTTTAGCAAGGACTTGTTGACCATCAGAAATTCACAAATGCAGCTGTTTAGTTTGCTGTAAAATTGGCTGCTGGGGATGTCGGTCATCAGAGGTAGAAGCTGGGTTGGCAGGCTCTTTGAGAAATCAAAGACAGGATTTACTTAAGCAAGAACCTCTCCTGCTTGTCTTCACACATAGCTTGGCCCAGGCATCGCTGTAGCATACCTAAGATTTGCTTACTCATGCACAGGAACTTTTTGCTGTTGACCTTGGTAGGAAGAGACCCTGGGTTGTGTCCTACTTCTCCTGTGGCTTCTCCTGAGGGTCATGATCTGTGGCGGCCTCTGGAACAGGGCCTACCCCATGTCAGGTGCTTCTCCCAAAGATCAGCTGTGCAACTTGGCTTCAGCACAGGCAGCTGTGTGGGAGTGGCCAGTCTGAGCAGGGACAGCTGTTCCAGGTCCCTGGGGACGGGCAGGGCTGGGATTGTAGGGGCAGCATTTTTGAGATACTGTCTCTTATTTCTTTTTTCTGGCAGACACAAGGTGAAGCCAGGGAAAAGCAGTGTGACCTTGGGAGACAGGCCACCCACATTGGCTGTGACTGTGCCCAGTCTTCAGGCTCCTGAGAGCTAGACCTAACCTTCTTGCCCCTTCAGATAGAGTTCATCCCATATAGATCAGGGAGGCCATTCCCAGCAACCTGTCCTGGATAACCACATAGCTGTCTGATCTGCTTGAGGTTCGGTAGGAAGGACAGTAGGACTTCAGGAATGATCTGGCCTCGGGCCTTCAGCCCCAAGGCCCCATCTCTTTTCTTTATCTTTAAGGAATCGTGAGGAGCGACCTCAGCATCCTGTCAGCTGTGAAGTTATAAGAGCCATTGCTGAAACCCTCTCCATTCCTGTCATAGCCAAGTAAGCCTCTGGTCTTCCTCATTTGCTTTATGCTCTGCTCATTCAGAAAGACTTGTGCTAGCATAGAAAACTGAGATGGCAGAACATGAAGAAACTGCAACAAGCCAGGCATGGTGGCACATGCCTCTGATCCCAGCACTGTGGAGTCAGAGGCAGGTGGATATCAGTTAGTTTAAGGCCAGCCTGTTCTACATAGGAGATCCAAAATTGACAGGAGAGACCCTGTCTCAAAACAAACAAACAAGCAAGCAAACAAGTTTGCTTAGCAGTTAAAAGTGTCTGATACCAAGCCTGACAGTCTGAGTTCAGTCCCTGAGAACTGAATCCTATAACTGTCCCCTGACCTCCACTTGGGCTATGTCATAATATTCCCCCATCCCCAACCAGCCAAATAAATGTAAAAAAGCAATCCTCAAAAACTGGTCATAAAGGAAAAATGTAAAGTTAAGAGTGAGACCAGCATTGAGTTTGGAGCTAGAGCTCAGTGCGTTCTGATGGTAGCCTAGGCTATGGGGATGAATAAGGACAGGTAGAGGGAGACAGTTGCAGAGCCAGGCCTAGGGCACGATGATGCCTCATCTAGGGTTAGGAATGCAAGGTGCAGGGGTCAGTGTGAGGAGTCCCGAGCTAGAGCTCTTAGCAACAAGACTCAAGGACTATAAGTCAGGTCGAAGAAATCCAGACAGTGGCCAGGGAGTACATACCTTTAATCCAGCCTTAGGGAGTTTGGCAGGTGAATTTCTATGAACCTGAGGCTAGATTGGTCTGTATGGAAAGTTTCAGGCCTGCCAAGAAAATATGATGGGATGATGTCTTAGAAAAAGGATGGAAGGAAAGAAAAGAAGGAAGGGAAGAAAGGTGGATGGATGCCAGGCATAGTGGGGTACACCTTCAATCTCAGCACTTGGGAAGCAGAGGCAGGCAGATCTCCATGAGTTTGAGGCTAGCCTGGTCTACATAATGAGTTTCAGGACAGCCAGAGCTATGTAGGGAGACCCTGTCTCACAAAAAGAAAGAGAAGGGGGGGAGGGAGGGAAGGGAGAAGCAGGGGGAGGGGAGGGGAGGAAAAGGAGGAAGAAGAGGAGGAAAGGAAAAAAATTTAAAAAAGAGGAGGAAAGGAAAAAATGGGAAGGAAGGAAGGAAGGAAGGAAGGAAGGAAGGAAGGAAGGAAGGAAGGAAGGTCCAAACAAGCATATTCTGGGTGCTACAGATCCTTGTGCTAGCAAGTACGAGGTTTTGATGAGCACCTCAAAGACTTAATAGTAAGACTAGGGAGCTTGCACATTGGAAACAGAAGTCCTGAGGAAAGTTACCTCTGACTAGTGGACGAATGGATGGGGTGCTAGACCCTATGTTTTCAGAAAAAGAAAACATAGAGGTGGCTTGCAGGCCTAATATCTCAGTTTTAGTCATACATCTTCAAATATTGTCTGCCTTTGGCCACTGTTTTGGATAGTAGGGAAGAAAAGTCAAACTTCTTAAACAAAAACCAGCCAACCAACCAAACAAACAAAATCCCTCTTGTATGCCAGACATGGTTCAGGCTGTTTTATGTATTGCTTTGTGCTCCTCATTAACAACGGGTTCTGCTGCATCATCACTTAGAGTCCTGATAGTTGAAGGGACTCAACTAAAGCTTACTAATTAATGAATGGCAGATGAGGTCTGGAAACACTGGAAGGTTTCATTCTTCCAAGTTCCCTGTTGCTTTTTAGCGGAGGATCTCACGACCATATCCAGAAGCATTTGGACATAGAAGACTTTCGACAAGCCACTGCTGCCTCCTCGGTGATGGTGGCCCGAGCCGCCATGTGGAACCCCTCCATCTTCCTCAAGGACGGCCTCCGTCCCCTGGAGGAAGTCATGCAGAAGTACATCAGATACGTAAGTCTTTGCACTTTTTCTTTCTTTCTTTTATGTCTTAGTTTTAACATAGAGGCTCATCACCCAGGCTGGCCTCCAGTTCCTTATTCCTCTGCCTCGACTCCCTAAGTGTTGGGATTGCAAGCATGTGCCACCACACTCAACTTGACAATAGCATTTTCTTCTCATGCGAGTGTGGTAGTTGTGCTAAAGGATTTGTTTTATTTTATTTATTTATTTGTTTATTTATTTTTATTCATTTATTCTGATGAGTTTGTCCAGGTACAGCCCTGGGATGCTGGGCTTCTATCCTGGGCTACGCATGTACACAGGTGGAAACAGTGAGCTGTCCTTGAGCTCTCCAGTGAGTTGGATTTGAGCACAAGTTCCAGCCCATCCCCAGGGCAGTTTTCCACCTTCCTTTTCAGTCCCGAATCTCACTCATGCATGGGGTTATCTATGTTCTCATCCAGCTATGGCACACGGGCAGTTTTCTGATGGTTAATTAAGCTGACCTGGGAGGATGAGGCATGTGTTCAGTTCTGGTCTTAAAGCTTCTGTCTTAAAGCCTCCTATCCCCAGTGCCACAGCCCATATACTCTTGGTTCTTGGTGTCCTGGTGAGCAGGGATGGGCTGGAACTTGTGCTCAAATCCAACTCACTGGAGAGCTTGAGGACAGCTCACTGCTCCCACCCGTGTACATGCACAGCCCAGTTTCCCAGCGTCCCAGGCTGTACCCGATGAACTCATTTGAAAAAAAAAATCCTTTAGCACAACTAGCACACTCGTAGTGACTGAACCAGCTACGGGGAACGGCTTTAGCTCTGCCCAGGCCAGCCGGCCAGCTCTTCTGGCCACCTGGCAAGTGTTTGTCCGAGAAGACATGTTCAGCAGTGCTGAGCCTGCTTACTAGGTGAAAGGTGATGCTATCACTGTTGTTCTGCCATCCTTCGGCAGCTTCCAAGAGGGTATGTTGTCACAGAGAAAGGGAATAGCCTCAAGCATCAACATGGATACATTTAGCATCCATGATCAGGTACTTTCTAGGCTAGACAAGCTGAATCATGGTCCTGCCCTTGGCTGGGACTTACCCACTATTCCATACTTTGTCCTGAGCTTGCCATGGCACTAAGTACTGAAAGCAGGCCTAAAGGAGATGTTACGACAGTGTAGGGGTGGGGGTGAGGGCTTGAGGTGGTTCTGTAGGCCCGTCTGTAAAGCCTTTACCTACTGTTGCTATCCTGCCGTGTCTCTAGCTGGGTGGGCATCCATAGTATTATTTCTGGGAGGTCATCTGGCTTCCCTGGGCCTCACTTCTCAGGCTGTAGAGTAAGGTGACCGCTGTACCTATCCTTTTATAGATATTCAGGTTGATAAATTATGTGTATGAACATGTTTAGTAGATGGGGTTGTGCCCCACCCACGTAGGGGAAGTTGAAGAGCGGTTTGTCAAGATATGGTTGATCCTGGTTGTAAGGAATAGAAGTCTTACCCCAGTTCTAGGGCTAGATTTCCCCTGCCAAAATGTGCTGCGTTCCTCTCCCTGCCCTGGAAGATGCCCAGCGTTTGTTTCTCTGTATTAGCCTGTGGTGCGTGAAGCACGGGTTGGTTTTTTTGTACTTTTATCCTCAGTCAGGCTGTCTAAGTGGGCATGTTCAATGTGAGCCTTGGTTTGTATGACAGCAGAGGAACAGGTAGCGTGGTGGAGGCAGTTCTTATGTGGGGGCAGGTCACACAGGCTTGGCTTTAAGCACACTTCTAATGTCCCCTTAGAGCCCCCTTCCTTCCTCTGGGAAGTCACCTCAGCATTTGCTGGTAGCTGGGCTCATGTTAATTCTCCTCTCAGGCGGTGCAGTATGATAACCACTACACCAACACCAAGTACTGCTTGTGCCAAATGCTGCGGGAACAGTTGGAGTCACCCCAGGGAAGGCTGCTTCATGCTGCCCAGTCTTCCCAGGAAATTTGGTAAGAGTACAGTGATCTATCTAGCTATTCTTGCAGACTTGACCCAGACTTGACCTTGATCCCTAAGATTTTGCTGAGGGATCAGGGATGTGTATGTATGGAAGTGGGGTGGTAGTACAGTTTTCCTTAGTAGAAGGGAGTACTTTCACAGCTTTGGAACCAACCTTTCGACTATTTTAGTAGCAGTTTTGGTAACTAGGGTACTGTTAGATTAGGACAATGGCGAGCTTAGGGACCACGGGTCTCTTTAAGTGTGAGTACTTATTCTCAGTTTTCAGCTTCCCAAGAAGGTGATTTTTGTTACTAGCTTTTGTTATTTATTTATTTATTTATTTATTTATTTTATTTTATTTATTTATTTTTGTATGAAGACAGGGTCTCTCTATATAGTCCAGGCTGTCCTGAACTAGAGGAAGGCAAGAGATAGGCCTGAGGAAGAAGTGTTTCTATCAATGGGCCTTTTGCATGCCATGTTAAAAACCAACCAACCATACAAACAAACAAACAAACACAGTGGTCAATAGAGATGAGGTTTCCTGGTTGGTGGTGGCGCACGCCTTTAATCCCAGCACTTGGGAGGCAGAGACAGGTGGATCTCTTAGTTCAAGGCCAGCCTGGTCTACAGAGTGAGTTCCAGGATAGCCAGGGCTATTACAGAGAAACCCTGTCTCAAAAAAACAGAGGTAGGGATTGGAGGGTGGGGGGCTTCAGAATGAAAACCAGAGAGAGAGAAAGAGAGAGTGAGAGAGAGATTGAGGACGGGAGATTTAGAGCTCTTGGAAAATGTCTGTTTCCATTATACTAGTCAGGGAGGCTGTGTCTTGGTCCTTCGGATCTACTGCAGCGTTAATCATGAGGCTAACACCTGGAGGTCTTTGGCAGCTTAGCCTCCTCCCCGCTCTTTCAGCTTCCTGTCTACTGCACCATGATTCAGGCTTGAGTCCTGTCTTAAAGGTCTTTTCTCCTAGCATTGGCTGTATGTACCCTTCTTCCTCTAAGGCTTTCTGGATCACACTTGCCTTCAGCGATCCATGTGGTGGGGCGTTTTTAGAAGGGAAAGCTCTTCCGGGAGCTTGTACTGATGGTTCTGCCCCATCCCATAAAGGTCAAGCAGCTCAGCATCAGTGTGCTGTGACTTCCAGAAGAGGATGTAGCTCGGGAGCCCTGTGTGTTTCAGACCAGGTCCATGGTAACCATGGGCAACGAGGAATCAGTCAGTCCTCAGCCTTTGTCTTTTCCTCCCTTGGGCCCACATGAAGATGATAGTATGTACATCCCAGTTTAGGTCAACTCTGCTATGCTGGCTTGTTGGAGACATCCATCTTTGTGGTCATCATTGGGAAAGAGCTGAGAGTGGTGGTGGGGTAACCTGTGGAATTCTTTTTCCCTAGCCCAACCTCCCTCTAGTGTTCACACTCAAAGGTTCAAATTCATGCTCTACCTTGCAGTCTAGGCAGATGCCAGGGTGTGTAAACAGTATATTCTGATGATCAGACCTGGTAGAGCTCTGAGGTCTGTAGTACATGAGTCTCTTAGGCTCCTGAAGTCCCCTGGATTCTGATCCACTAAGGTTTCTATCCTGCTCCACCTCTTTCTCCATAGTGAGGCCTTTGGCCTTGGTGCCTTCTATGAGGAGACCATTCGGGAGCTCAACGCTCGGCGAGCTGACCTCTTGGCCAAGACTCCAGAGGCACTTGAGGAGCCAGCTGAAGATACCTCTGGCATCATTAAAATGGCTATCAGGTTTGACCGGTAGGTTTCCAGTATTTTCCAGGGCAAGTTGCCTTGGGGTCTTAGTGCTGTTATATGTGAATAATGTCAAGCGTAGGGACTACAGGTCTCCTTAGTATGGATACTTGGTCTTAGTTTTCAGTTTTCCAAGGTGCTTTTTATCAGTATTTTTTTTGTTTTGTTTTGTTTTGTTTTTGAGACGAGATCTCTCTACATACCCATGCTGTCCTGCAACTCAGTATGTAGACCAGACTGGTTTTAAACTCACAGAGATCAACGTGCCTTGGACTCTATAGAGTCCTGGGATTCAAGGCTTGTGCTACCTCAAGGATTGTATTTAAGGCAGGATCTCATGTTCATGTACCCCAGAAGGACCTTGAACTTACCATGTAGCTTTTGATGACCTGAACTCCTTGCTCTCAAGGAGAAGGTACGTTCAGGGAAAAAGACAGTACCTGAAACTCAGGCAGCGCTGGTGGGGGAATATTTTTCTAAGCCAGACAGAATTGAACTCTACAGTTTTCCTGACCTACTTCCTCCTACAACTTGGGAGAGGGAGATGGGTCTTTCTGTTCCTCAGAATCTGTGCTTTTCCCCTGAAGCTCTTGTCTTTACTTGGCTCTGTATCCCTGCTCATACCCTGCCCCTCACCAGGCCAGTAGGCCCTCTCTAGGCAGAAGTAGTTCCAGTCTGATTCTTGCCTTGCATTGTGACACAGCTTTGAGTGGTGCCCTCATTCTTGTCCCCTGCCATCTGGGTCTGAGCCTTACCCAGTCTCCAATACTCAGACAAGGAGCCAGTCTTATCTGGCAAGGACTTGAGGTGGGGTTATGTGGACAGCTGTTGGACAGTCATGTGCCAGAGGGAGCTCCCAGTGGAAGTTGGAACATGTCCCTCCCTGTCACAGACAGACTCTGAAGTCAGAGTTTATTGTGTCTGTAGCAGAGCAGATAACCCTGCCACTCAGCAGATAGAGTCACATTGGGCACTAAGCTAGAGCTCTAAGTCCGCTGTGTGATCACCTCCACCCATTCTCTCAGATCTGGCCTTGAAAGGCCAAGCAAACCTTCCTTCCTGACTGTTGAAGGCTGTTTTCCAGTCTGCCGCTCAGAGAACTGGGAGTTCTCATATACATGTACTCATTATGCTAAGCATGGAGAAGCCCATCTTCTCTTTAGATTAAAACCTAGGATGTACCTGCTGGTAGAACTGGAAGGGAATAGACACAAGAGCCTTGGGCAGCAACCTGATACCTCAGTCCCTTCAGTTCCTATAGCACATACCAGTGGCTGATTGGTGGCTACATGATATTCTAAGACATAGGGTAGAAATGGCAAATGGGCCTTAACTGTTTCTCCTCCTTTCCTAGGAGAGCGTACCCACCCCAGATTACCCCCAAGATGTGTCTGCTGGAATGGTGTCGGAGAGAGAAGTTGCCACAGCCTGTGTATGAAACAGTAAGTTTTTCTGGCTGTTGCCTATCTGACATCCAACCCCAGTGCCTCCTACACTGCTGCCATCCCCATGCTACACTCACAGCGTATTCTCAGCGCCAGGCTGTCTGGGTAGCATCTGAACTTGCTGTCCGTAGATGTGCGTAAGTTGCTAGTAGTAGGGTCAGTTACTGATAGCCCTTCCCTCCTACCTTGGGCTTGTCGTCCAGTTCTGGCACATATATCTTTGGGTTGGGCTTCAGCCAGTGGGACACAGGATTCTGCCCACATATAGGTGGAAACCTTAAGATAGTTTTGCTTTACTTCCTTTGATCTCCATGGCTGTTCTGTCTTTCCTACTGGCCTTCTAGCCTCCTCTGGGCCTCGTGTTCCTTCTACCAGAATGACTTTTGGAAAAGAAATGTAACCTCTGTCTCTTTTGTTCAAGTTACCAGCTCCCCAGAACACAAGACCCACCCCCAGATACTTTCCTGTTTCATCTCTTCCACTCAGCTCTCTACACCAGCCACACTACCTGATCCCTCTGCCAGATGAACCTTTTTTGCCCTCACACTTGTTCATTCTCTGTCCTTTGCCATCTGGTGAACTCCTTTCTGCTGGGAACTGGCCCACGTAGAAGTCATAGGCAGAGGCCCCATAGTCAGGTTCAGATAATGGCCCTTTGTGTAGTTCAGTGATAGAACTCTGACACACTTGATATCATTGTCAATTTGCATAACTGCCTTTTTCTCCTGAAAGATGCAGCAGGTACTTTCCCATGGGCAGAGCATGTGATCAGGGAGCCTCCATTTGACTTAAGTTAGAAGTTCTAGCCCAGCAGTTGTGGCGCCTGCTTTTAGTTCTAGCACTCAGGAGGAAGCAGGTGAAGCGCCAACTTTGAGGCCAGCCTAGTCTACAAAACAAGTTCTAGGACAGGCAGGGCTACACAGTAAAACCCTGTCTTGAAAAACCCAAGGTGGGGTCTAGTTGGAAGAAGTCTTCTTTCATTCATGTGTTCAGCATGTGATGACGCAGGTGGGCAGTCTTCTGTTTCCTTTGCTCTCTCTGCACCAGGTTCAGCGACCTATAGATCGCATGTTCTGCTCTGTTGTCACTGTTGCGGAACAAAGGTACCAGTCCACCTTGTGGTGAGTTCTCATCAGATGGTAAGAGACTGTTAGCGTGGGGATCCATGTCTACTGTGCGTCTTCGAGACTTAGGTATATGGTGTGTGTGTGTGTGTGTGTGTGTGTGTGAGTGAGTGTGTGTGTGTGTGAGTGTGTATGAGAGAGAGAGAGAGAGAGAGAGAGAGAGAGAGAGAGAGAGAGTGTGCGAGAGCGAGAGCGCGCACTCAGTGATGACCCCTCTTAGCATTTTTTATCAGAATCTCTGGATTGTAGGCTTGGGGCTTCAAGGCTATAGACCTACTGTCTCCTTGTTTTATTAACAGTTGCTTCATTTTCCCAGGGACAAGTCCAAGAAATTGGCGGAGCAGACTGCAGCAATCGTGTGTCTGAGGAGCCAGGGCCTTCCTGAAGGTCGGCTAGGTGAGGAGAACCCCTCCTTGAACAAGCGCAAGCGAGAGGCCCCTGACCAAGACCCTGGGGGCCCAAGAGTTCAAGAGCCAGCACTACCTGGGGAGATATGCAAGAAGCCATTTGTCACCTTGGAAAGTAGTGAAGAGAAGCTTCTGGAAGGCTGCTGACTCCTGCTCTGGTGGACAGCGTGTGGGACTGATGTGACGTGATGGGGTTATGGGTGCCAGCGCCTAAACCAGGTGCCCTTGGACAGTGTGCTGGCCCTTGACATGTGAAATTAAGAGGTCTTGGACCAGGCCATCAGTCTGAAACAAGTGCCAAGAAATGTCCAAGGGTAGTACTGTCTCTCGTATGTCTGATGGCTAAGCCAAGTTCCCAGTGATTTAAATGTTTCTTTGAAAACGAGGTTTTTAGGCCTCACTTCCAACTTGACATTGGTATCGTGCAATAAAGACAACTTTGACTCTCACCGAAGGCCAGCTGCTTCAACCTTATATCCTGACATAATTTTTCTACTTCTACTCTCTGTGCCGAGCTGGAGCTTCCCAAAGCATCTCTCTTACATGTAGGGAATGAGTGGACCTTTGGGGTCCACTGGATTTTGGTGAAAGCAGGAAAGGACCAAGAAAACCATTTTAATGAGGTGTTAATCTTCAGTTGACTTTCCTGATGAGAGGTCTGTGTAATCTCAGAAAAAAAAACAGGAGTATCTGATACCCCTTAAAGGGCCAACGCAAACCTAGTGGTCTTGGGGTGGGTAATGGGCCAGGAGTCTCCTTTATGCCTTACAGCTAATTTGAACTCAGACCCGATGAAGTGCCTGCTCAAGGCAAGGAACACCTGAGGGCCGCTGATGGTGGAAATTTGGCTTTTGTCAAATACAGCAGTCACAGATCACTCACCCCCTCACCCCCCTCCCCGCCCTGCCCCCCAGTCCCACTAGAGGTGAAAGGAAGTGGTAGATTCTCTTTAATTTCCTCCTGGCAGCAAGAAGCAAACAAATAGCTCCCACACATTTATTGGGGCCTCCCCACTCCCCTACTGGGAGGGGTGGCCTGACCAAAGGTCCCTGCCCTGCCCCACCCCCGCTTCCTCTGCTGTAAACAGGCTGTGTGACCTTCCTTTTGCCAGGGTATATGGGGGGAGGATTCCCCTCTAGACTGAATCTTTCTTTCCCACAAGCCCCTTGAGGACAGCCTCATGCCTCTGTGGTAACTTGCAGCCCCTGGCCCTGCTGTGTCTGAATCAAAGGCTTGGTGGTTTAGGCTTTACGTAAAATATTGCCACCCACACTGCTCTTTGTTCAGATAGTTAGCATACTTCCAGAGGCCTCCCACAGCCCCTTCCTTACCTTTTGGCCTTGGGTAACTTACTTCTAGTCTTTTGCCTCTTAGTGTAATCAGTTGTCTTTTGCACGTGTGAGGCTGGCCTGTGGCATGTGGTACTATGTGGCTGTGTGTTTCTGCTTGCTGAGAGACTGCCTTAATTTTTCATTCTACTGCTGTCGAATGGGGACCCCCCCCAAGAAGGAAGATAGTCTTGTTCTGACCCCAGCCGTCACGATTTAGAAAGTTCGCATCTAGATTTGTTTGTTTCTATTAAACTTGTCTTAAAATTTCCCCTTTACCTTTTCTTGTATTTGGAATGGAAGTAGGAAGACCAAGGCCCCCAGAGGACCCCTTCCTCCCAGGCATGCTGGAACAGGATTTGGGGGACAGACAGACCATCAAGTGCAGTCTAAGTGGCCATGGGCATTGATATCAAGCCTCTTTTTCCCTCTAGTGTGGTTTTCCTGGAGCAACTCCTTCCCTGGCCAGGTCAGATTTGTTTTCCTTATTCAGGAAACAGAGAAGGGTGCTGCTAAGATTCAGGTGGCACTGAGTTGGGTAAGAGGAGCTCTGAGGACCCTGGGGAGAGGCTTGTAGCCCGCTGAGGAGGGGCTGGTTAGCATGTGCCCAGTGATGGGGCATAGCTGGCAAAGGTCCTGGGCAAATGTGTTGGTTCTAGTCCTGAACAATTTATTCATTGGAATAGCTCAGTGATGTCTGCTTTGGACTCAGTGACCTGCCCAAAATCTGGGACTGACTGAAAGGCCTAGTCAAGCCTGAAGGCATTGTCTCTCCAGGTCTGCCCTCAAAATAATTCGCTTAAAAGTTCCCAAGCCCTTCCTGTGAGAGAAGTAGTAGTACGCACCCATTCATGTCCTTGATTGAAGCATTCTCCTTAGCCTGTCTTATGGGAGTCTTTTTGTTCTCTTTTGTTTTGAGATAGTATCTTGTGCAGTCCAAGCTATCCTTGAACTTTATATGTATTTATTGTTTATTTATTACTGTGTGTTGGGGGATACATCTGGATATCAGAGGATGACTTTGGGAAATCATTTCTCTCCTTCCATCTTTATGTGGTTTCCAGGGATCAAACTCAGTTTGTCAGGCTTGTGTGGCAAGTGCAATCTTGTTGCTCCTTTAACAAATTTTTCTTTTTAAAACTTATTTTTACTTACAGTTTTATGTTGTGCTGGGGGTTGAATCCAGAGGTTGGTGAATGCCAGGCAAGTACTCTTGTAACTGACCTACGTCCCCAGTGACAATTTTTGTTGTTGTTTTTTTATTCTGCAATGGAGTTTTGTTACGCAGCCCTGGCTGGCTTGAAACTTGCTTGTTCTTTAGACCATTCTGACTTCCAGCTTGCAGCTGCCTCCATGTGCTATGCTTACAAATGTGTACCACCATACTTTGCCTAGAATAAATGGTTTTATAGTCCATGAGAAGGAGGATGAGTAAGGCTGGAGAAGTTGGTGAAGATTACAAAGTTACAGAAAGAAGTTTGATTTGGGGAAAGATAAAGGGGAATCTTAGGCCTTAACCCCCACAGGCTTAAGTCCTCCCAAGTGCTGCTCCTTTCAGGACTGTAGTCTTGGAAACTGCTCTCTGGACCAAGTCCAAACCCCTAGTCCAGCAGGAGAAGACAGAGTGATGGCCTGGGTTCTCAGCACTCTGTGCTGACTTCAGCAACTGACATGTTGAGATTAGAGTTGGCTGGTTTTAACTTATCCATCCAAACTGGAGCTGATCCAGGCAGTACTTTTCTCTACAGCCAGCATTGGCATGAAGGTAGAGAGCAGGCACAGCAAACTAAGAGTTTAGAGGGTGTGTGTGTGTGTGTTTGTGTGTGTTTGTTGGGGGCAGGGAGGGGTATATGGCACAGAGAGAAAGAATTTCTAAAGTTGAAGGTTCCTGGTTTTCCCTAGTATGAAACAAGGGACAGGGCTGGGCTAAGCTCTGTATCACTCCATGGTTCTGAGGCATAGAAAAAGCCTCAGAAGTAGAGCCCCAAGGCCAGGCCTATGGCAACAGATGAAAGAAAAAGATGTCTCTTGATTCTCAAGCCTGGGCCATAATTTACGAGGAGCAAAGGGTCTATAGAGACCCCAATGGTCTCTGTCTACTCTGAGGTTCTATCTGCTGTACTTCCCACCAGGCCCCGTGAGAGATCTGCAGTTGGAGCAGATGGTGAGCAAGAGCTGTGGGGGAAAAAATCTTGGCCCTAGCTGGGGAAGCAGTGAAATGAGTATGCGTATTGGAGAAGGGGAGCGTGTGTGTGTGTGTGTGTGTGTGTGTGTGTGTGTGTGTTGGGGGGAAACGTCATGGCCTACAGGAGTCTAGTTGCTGTGTTCTTCCTTGTTTCTCTTTCTCCCTCCTTTCCTTTCCCCTTCCTCCTCTTCTTCTTGTCTAACACAGTTGGTTCCGGCTGCCCTTCTTACAAAAGTAGTAACTCATTTCCTACAATTGGTTCTTATCTCTGCTGAGCCTTTCACACTCTATGTTAGCTTTTCCTACAACCTGACCCTTTTCTTTATAGTGCCGGCACTTGGTACTCAATGTCTGGGAAAAAAGATGGATTGCTGAGCATTTAGGTGGGTTTTTCTGTGGCCCCTTATGAAGTGTAGGAATTGACAGGCCAGGGTCTACATTTTGCCTCCCTGGTCAGATTTATATTTTTATTTTTAAAAGATTTATTGTGACTTTATGTCCATGAACGTTTCACCTACTTGTATATATGTGTACTATATGTGTGCCTTGTGACTATAAAGCCAGAAGAAGGCATCAGACACACTGGAAGTTACAGATGGTTGTAAGTCACCATGTCAGTGCTGGGAACCAAATCCTGATCCTCTGGAAGAACAGCCAGTGGCTGGCTGGCTCTCTCTCGTTCTCTCTCTCTCTCTCTCTCTCTCTCTCTCTCTCTAGCTCTGCTGCCTCTTCTCTCTTCTTTAGCCTAATTCACCTGGTTCAGGTGAAGTTGTACCTGGAAGGGGAGGGAGACTGCCGATATGGGGGAGGTTGTCACTGGCTTCTCCCAACTCCCTATCTTAATCATACTCTAAGTAAACAAGACTGAGTCCCCAGACTCCAAGGGATGGTGTCTTGGGCCATCTCAAGTCTCATCGGGGAAGGCAGGCTCTTTGAGATGGAGCCAAGATTGAAAACGGGTTCTTTTTTTGACAGTGTCACCTTCTATATGTGGGCTTTCATTGCTCGGTGTCACAATATCTTAGTCTCACGGTTGTGTACTAGGATGCAGAAGTCAAGAAGGGGACTTTTCTCTGTGTCTGCTCGACTTCCATCGGGACCAGACCTGGCCCCTCTGATTTAAATGAGACCTAGAATGCACAGTATCCTCAAGATAACAGTTCTCTAGTGAGGACAAAGGCACAGCCACTAAAGCGGGGGGTGGGGTGGGGGGGTGGGGGGGCGCCCACCCCACGACACCCCACCCCATAGGGGTGGATCTGAATCAACTCTAGACTTGTCTCGCAAGGTTTTCTTCAGCTCCACCCCAACCTACTCAGAAGCTCGAACCAATCCCTGGCCCTCTCGAGGTTACGCCATTGAAGTTGGTATAGAGGGAGGCGGGGGCGAGTGGTATGTATAGGTAACCTTTGAGGTGGTCTGACGCATCCACTCTAAACTCAAGTCAAAAGGGGAAAGTACCTCTGTGGGGCCAAATATCCGGACACCTACAACCCTGGTGCTCTGCGACCCACTTCCTCGACGTGAGCTCCGCCTAATGGATAGTCTCCAATTGGCCTATGAGGGTTCCCAATCTAATTAGACGTTTAGAAACTGCGGAAAAAATAGACTTTAACTACAACTCCCGAGAGGAAGCGGGGCTCTGGAGCTCCTTGCTCACATGACTTCCTCCTCGCAGAGGACTCCCGCGATAGGCCGGCGAGGAGGCGGGGCTCATGACTGTCAGCGGAGCCAGCGGCCTATGGGCCGCCCCGTCGGACGGGAGCGCGGCAAGGGGCGGGGCTGGGCGCGCTGCAGGGCGCGGGAGCGCGCCGGCGGCGGTGGCGGCAGTGGCGGCGACTGTGGGGGTGGGAGGCGGGGAGCTTTGGTTGAGGCGACCGTGGCTGTTAGGCACCCTCGACTGGCGGCGGTGAGGGCTCCTAGTGCGGCGGGGCGCTCGGCCAGCTTTCTAGGTCGGAACGGAACGCTCGGCCTCGCGGGCCCCGCCCGGAAAGTTTGCAGTGCAGCGGCGACCTCCTGGCCGGTGCGGCCCAGCATGAAGCGGCGCTGAGGAGCCGCTGCGGCCGCCTGAGGAGAAGGCGCTGCACCCCGGGCCACGCCGATGACTACTGCAAACTGTGGCGCCCACGACGAGCTCGACTTCAAACTCGTCTTCGGCGAGGACGGGGCACCAGCGCCGGTGTCCCAGGTCCCGCGGCCTGCAGGTGGGTGCCGGGCCAGCCGGGACTGTGGAGCGTGCCCTCCCCGCGCTCCCGCCAGCTCGCCTTTTCCCCGGTCCCCCTGGTGCGTGCGTGTGGCGAGTAAAGCCTGATTTAATTTGAGGAGGAGGCGTGTGGTTCGGGGCGACGTGGAAGTGGCTTGGCTGCAAGCGAACTAGTAGGGAACTCGACTCCGAGAGGCCAGTGGCCGGCGGACGCCCGGGGTTTGGAGGCAGAGGTTGGGGCCAAAGCCCCAAGAGGTTTCTGGTTGTCGTAGCTGTGCCAGCGTGGTGCAGAGGAAATGTCTCCGAGAAGTGTAAGCGCACTTAGCTGTTTTTAGGCTATTTGTAAAATTCTTTACTTGAAAGATGCGTGTTCTTGCAGTGTAGGATCCTTTTAAAATTCTACTTTTAAAAATCTAGTTTGTTAGGAGAGCAATACGTTCGAGTTAGCGACCAATTGTGCAAATTTATATTCCACACTTAGTTTCAAGTATACTATAACGGACTTTTCTGAAAACTGTGTTGTTTTGCTTGAGCAAAGTGTTTCTGCAGATTAAAAAAACAAAACAGGATACGTTGCTTTTTAAAAAAAAAAAATGTAATTCTCCTAGAATGTTCTAGAAGTCAGCTTTTGTTTTAAGAAAAAGCTCTTCTCGAAAGATATTTTAAAAGAGATCTTAGATTGAGAAAGCCGGACACCATAATGCTTGCGGGTCAAACCAGTCAGGAAATAGAAACAGGATGATGACTGGGGACTTAACTCTCTCCTGTGACCTGGTTTGGAATGGTGTGATTTATTAAGTTCAGTTTTCCTAGTACATATGCAAGAGGACTTAGAAAAAGAAGGTGAATAAGAGTATCCCTATTTATTCTTGTCAGTATTAAGTGAAGCTACTTACAGTTTTTCATAGTATACAGAAGTCTAATACATTGGTTTCTCAGAGTGCATTGAATCTCTAGGTGGTACAATACCTTTTAGTTCCTTTTCATCCCTCGAATGCTGTTTTCGACGTGATAAATAATTATAATAGTTAGGAATTGACTTTTTATTTTCAGTTCCATTAGCATTGTTTGAATTAGCCTTATGTTGAAGGTACTAGTGGATACTTAGTTGGATAGTGTTCTACAGTTGCAAAGTCTCGGCTCCTGGTCAAAGTTGGGAAACAGATGAGACATAGCTCAAGTAACTATTACTAGGCAAACTAAATTGTCATAAATTTTATATATAAAATAAATTTAAAAAGTGGGGTTTCTGGAGCGGATGGCATTGAATTGTACTTAGGTTATGGGAATTGAAAAAAGTAAAACAACTTGTTTGAGTGAATCTTTAGAAAAAAAAAAAGGTTGTAAATTGGATTTGTAGTTGGAATTCCCAGAGGTAAAGGAGCAGTTTTAGTTTTACCAGAAGCCGACTTTAAAACGTTGTAGGAGGTTTTCTCTCCGCCTCCCAGCTTCTTTTGTTTTTTTTCTATCATTTCTTTCTTAGAGTCAAGTTCTACGTGATCTCCCACATCTTCCAAGTGGTGATATTGGAGGCCATGTACCAACATATTCAGTGGTCATTTTCTTAAGGATATTTGTTTCTCATTATGATGAAAATCATGCGAAAAAGTAAAACTTTTTGCTTTCATATTTTGTTGAGACTGTTTTTCACTATGTGTAACAGGCCAGTTTAGAACTATGTAGCCCAGGTTGGCTTCAAAATGGAAGTATTCCTCTTGCTTCAGCCTTTGAGACTATTGGGATTACTGATGTGAGACACCACACTCAGCTATTTTATTTAACACAGTTGTGTTTTTTATGAGTAAATACCACTTAAATTTTGAATCAATATGTATTGTTTTTTTTTTTTTTTCATGGTAGTTAACATTGTTTTGGTTCTTTGACTGATTGTTCAGTTCCACAAAATAGCAGATCTTGGTAATTTTGGCCTACATTAGTTCTATGTTTCTCTGAAGGTTTGAGAGTAGTTAGAGCACATTGAGATTTCCATACATTGAAAATATTTTTGAAAACTTCTTTGTGGAAATTGAACATGATTCCGAATTCCTTGAATCCCAGTACTTGGGAAGCAGAGGTAGGTGGAGATCTCTGAGTTCAAGGCCAGCCTGGTGGTCTACTTAGAGAGTTCCAGAGTAGCCTGTCATTTTTTTTAAATCAAACTATTTTGTTTTTCCTTAGTATCTAACTTCAAAATGACTATATACCCAGGTAAATAGAAACTTTAGAACCATTAGTGTAGTGCCAGCCAAAGTATTTACAGTAACTTGGTGTTTGTGTGTCTGTAATCTATACTTCAGAAGAAGTAGAGGCTGGTGGACCACAAGTTTGAGGACAATATGATTTATGTAGAACATTCCATAACCATGTGGTAAGACCATGCTCAAAAAATGAAACACAATAAACAATAAAAGTCACTTATGTATAGTACACTCCATTATTATAAAGAGCAGCTTCTAATACTCCAGTGTGCGGCTTACATCTCTCTTTTAGGTTTGCTGTACAATAATTGTTATCTGAAAATTCAGTTGTTTTCTGTGTGTGTGAACATGGTGTGTGTAAGTTACAGCTCTTTCTCAGGTGTCATCCTCAGTAAAGCTGCCCATCTCTTTTAAGGCAGGGTCTCTTCATTGGCCTGGAGCTTTTCATTTAGGCTAGACGTATCTATCTAGTGAGCCCAAGGGCTCTTTCTGTCTCTGCCTCCCTAGTGCTGCCATTACAAACCTGTATTGCCAAACTCGGCATTTTTACATAGCCTCTGGGAATCAAACTTAGGTCCTAATACTTTGCCTACTGAACTCTCTCATATACTATGTATTCCTAGCTGTTCTGCTCTCACTGTGTACTAGAGGATGACCTTGGACTTTAGCTGGAACCATCTCATGTGATCCTCCTTTTCCCAAATGCTGCCATTATAGGCATGGCTTACATATATGCCTAGCTTTCAATTTCAATTTGTTTATTTAAGACAGTGTTCCACAAAGCAGGTTAGAGCTCACTCACTGTGTGTGTGTGTGTGTGTGTGTGTGTGTGTTTGTGTGTTTGTGTTTGTGTGTGTATCCATCTGTCCATGTGCACACACAGAGGTATGAGGAGGAAGTGTAAAGTTCTGCTTTATCATTCTCTGCCTTGAAGACAAGATCTTTCACTGACCCCAAAGCTATGCTGGTGGCCAGTTAGCCATCACAATCCCCCTGTCTCAACCTCCTGCCTCACTGCAGCTACAGATAGTTGTGAGCTACCCATTGTGGGTCTTCATAATTGCTGAGCTATCCTTCCAGCCCCAAAATTTGTTAAATGTTTTCTAATTCACAATGAGAGTCACCAGAAGAAATGTATGCAACATTATATATAGTATCTTATCTACTGCCATTTTTGAAGAGAAGAAATATTTTTGTTTTATAATGTGTATTTTTGCAATGAATTTACTTTATATATTCTCAGCAAATATTGAATATACTTTTTTTTTTTTAAAGATAGTTTCCTACTCTTGAACTCATGGTAGTTTTCCTGCTTCAGCTACACCTACTACACAGCTCTTTCATGTGTAAACTTGAGGATTTTTTTCTAGGTATATTGCCTAGTGCTTAGTGTTGTCTAGTGTTGATTATATATGTGTCCAGTATGATTTATTATCTCTTTGATAAATTATCTTCTTATGTCCTAGTTTTTGTTTTATATTTGAGGCAGAGTCTTTTTTTTCCTAATAATTTACTTAATTTTAAGTTGGTGTTTTGCCTGCATGTATGGATGTCTGTGTGAGGGTATCAGATATTGGAGTTACAGAGAGTTGAGTCTTCCAGAAGAGCAGTTAGTGCTCTTAACTACTTCTAGCTCCAATTTCATTATCTTTTTTTTTTTTTTTTAAATGATGGGCACACTGGCAAACACCGAAGCATTTGGAAGGCAGAAGCAAGAGGATCTCTGTGAGTTCAAAGCCAGCCTGTTCCCATAGTGTAGTTCTAGAACAATCAGGGTTACATAAACCCTATCTACAAAAATAAAATTCTTGGCAATATTTAGTGTGTGTGTGTGTGTGTGTGACACACATGGAGGTCAGAGGACAGCGTGAGGGAATCGGCTCTCTCCTTCCAACATGTGGGTTTCAGGGTTGGAAATCAGGTTTTCAGGCTTGATAGCAATGTCTTAACCTACTAAGCCTTATAGCCAGCTCTGTTTTGATTTAGCCTTTGCTCTTTTCAGTGTTGCTTACCTCTTTGTATAAATACTTCTTTTACTTTTAATTCCATTGTTCTACTTTCAGAGCTGCTGGCTGACTCAGTAAGGTTTGAAAGGAGATTGATTCAGTAATCATACAAGTATGGTTTGATAATTTAGTCAGGATAAAAGGGAAGTTGCTTGTTACGATTGTTTGTAATGTTTGAACAGCTTACTTATTAGAAGATAATTTAATTGCTGCTAATCTGTATTTTCATACCTAGATTTTTCTGTAGACTGTAGCTGTAGTGAAAGTATGCATTGAGTGATTCAGTCAGTGGTTAGCATTTCATTGTTGACTTGGAAGAATAGTTCAGTATATGTGTGTTTGTTTTATTTTGAGGTAGGGTCTTGTGTATGCCAAACTGGGTTGTATAGCCAAAACTAGTCTTGAATTTCTGACATGCTGCCTCCACCTCCAAAGTACAGGAATTAAAAGCATGCACCATTATGCTTGGCTTTATTTGGTTAGGTGGTTTGTTTGTTTGTTTGTTTGTTTTGATGTTTATGATAACTATGTAGCCCTGGCTGGCCTGGAACTCACCATGTAGACCAGGCCAGCCTGAAACTCACAGAGATTCTCCTGCCTTTGCTCCTCAAGTGCTTCGATTAAAGGAGTGTATCATCAGGCTTAGCTGGTTTCTTTTTATTTACATTTTTTTATTTGAATTTTTTGAGATAGGGTCTCATGTAACCCCAACTGGCCTAGAACTCTTGGTATAGCTGGGGAGAATATTAAATTCCTTATCCTTCTACCTCTACCTCCCCAGTGCTAAGATTACAGGTATGAACCATTATGCACTGTTAATATTCCGTTTGTTTCACACTTTCTTGGTCTGGATTAAAGGATGCTTCTAGGGATACTAACAAAGTTGTGTGGTAGAGATAAGTGAATATGTGTATTTCAGTAATGAATACTATGAGGAAAAAACCCAGTGGGGAAGAAGTAAGAATGATAATTGTTTTGTTAAATTGATAAATTGTTTTGTTAAAACATTGATCTAGCTGGGCAATGGTGGCGTGCTCCTTTAATCTCAACACTCAGGAAGCAAAGGCAGGTGGATCTCTTGAGTTGAGTGAGTTGAAGGTCAGCCTGGTTTACAGAGCAAGTTCAATGCTGGACAGTGGTGGCGCACGCCTTTAATCCCAGCACTTGGGAGGCGGAGGCAGGGTGGGGGCGGGGGCGGAGACAGATTTCTGAGTTCCGAGGCCAGCCTGGTCTACAGAGTGAGTTCCAAGACAGCCAGAACTACACAGAGAAACCCTGTCTCTAACAAACTAACTAACTAGCTAACTAACTAGCATTGATCTAATGTGAGGCATGATGATCGATACCTGTAATCTTAGCACTTGAATAGTAGAAGCAGGAAGATCAGGAGTTCAAAGTTGGCTTGTAGTTACTAGATAAAATGTTTGAGGCCATCCTGGGCTACCTGAGATTCTGTCTCCAGAAACCAGGATTGGCAAAATACCATGGCAGTCAAAAATGCTTGCTGTGAAGGCCTGGTGACCTGAGTTTAGTCCCTGAGCTCAATGTAAAGACGTAAGGAAAGAACCAGTTCCCAAAGTTGTTATCTTCTGACCTTCATATGTATGCTGTGACATGCACAGGCCTACATTGATGCAGAATACATACATACACACGATAATAGTGAAGAGTTTAAAACAAAACAAAGACCTATGCTCATTTTGTAATATTTATTTTGTGTGTGTGTGCACTGCCACAGCTTTTGAGTAGAGATTTGAGGACAACTTGAAGGGGTCAGTACTCTCCTTCCAACTCTGTGGGCTCCAGGGATTGACCCGGACTGTAGACTTGAGGCAGGCACCTTAACCTGCTGTGCTGGCCCCCAAGCATTTGTTTTCATTGGGCTGTTTTGGAACTGGGCCTTGGTTTTGTGTGTGATTTTTGTTTGTTAGTTTGATTTACTTGCCAACATTGTAGTCTTTTTATTTCTAGTGGAACTGCTGCTGATTTTACTTCAGTCTGCCGTACAATTTAAAATTGTTGGTGTCTTCAGAGAGCTTTCTTCTTTTAGCTCCGGCCCTCCAGAAATAGGTGAAAATTGTACTGTAAAATATTTTACAACGAGAATTGTCAGGCTCTCAGAAATAGTGACTTTCTTGGCAGTTACAAAGGTAGAAAGGCCCCGCTTTGTGTTAATTTTAGAGCAGTCTACATTACTTGCTGCTTCTCTGTAGGAGTTAGAGCTGCCCCAGCCTTGATTGTCTTAGGCTTCTGGATAAGTTCTTCCAGTTCAGGTGTGTTGTGCCAAGAGCCTTCATCCCTTTCCCAAACATCCACAAGCAGTTTTTCAGAAAATTGAAGCCGAGTTCTTCAGAATTCAGAGTTGCTGAGACTCTACTTCAAAGGAAATTTCTTCATTGTTGTGACTAAATACTCAAAAAGAATCTAATTTGAGGGAGGAGAATTTACTTTGGTTCATGGTTTGAGAGAATACTGTTCATTATGTCAGGGAAGGTTACCTGTGGTAGCCTGAGTTACATTGTTTCACAGGAAACAAAGATGGACACTGGAATTCCATTATTTTTCTTTATCTTTTGAAACAGATCTATATAGCCCAGACTGTCCTCCAATTCTTTTTTGTTCTGTTTTGGTTTGAAATAGAGTTTTTCTGTGTGACTCTCCTGGAACTTGATCTGTAGACCAGGCAAGCCTGGAACTCAGGGATATGCTTCTCTTTATTTCCCCAATGCTGGGATTAAAGACCACCACATCCAGTTTTGTCCTTCAGTTTGTAATCCTGCCTCAGCTTCCCAAATACTGGTATTAAAGGCATGCACTACCACAGCAAACCTAGAAATATGACTTTCAGACCTTTGTTATTTGTATACTTAGTAAGGTCTAACCATTTGCTAATACAGAAGACATATTTGGGCAAATATTCTGAAATATTAGTAGAGGTTATACTCTAGTGTTTTATAGAATAATACAAAAATTTAAAACTTGTGTTACATAAATGGTTAAGGGTGGCATGCAGAGTAGTGTACACTTATTATCACAGCACTTAGGAGGTAAAAGCAAGAGAATCAAGAGTACAAGGCCAGTCTTAGCTACATATATAAAGGTCAAGGCTAGCCTAGGGTACATCAGAACCAACTTTAATGTTTTTTGTTTTGTTTTGTTTTTTTAAGATTTGTTTATTTTATGTACACTTCAGACACACCAGAAGAGGGCATCAGCTCTCTTTACAGATGGTTGTGAGCCACCATGTGGGTGCTGGGAATTGAACTCAGGACCTTTGGAACAGCAGTCAGTGCTCTTAACCACTGAACCATCTTTCCAGCCCTGTTTTGTTTTTCTTGAGACAGGATCTCATGTATTCTTGGATGATCTTGAATTTGTATACTGAAGATAACCTTGAACTTCTGATTCTCCTTTATAGAGTGTTGAGGTCACAGGTGTGTTCTACCACACTCAATTTACTGGAGATAGAGCCCGGAGCCTCTTGTATGCAAGACAAGCATTCTCTACTAACTAAACTGTATCCCTAGCCTAGAATCTTCTTACTCTTATGATTTACCTCTCACAGCATCCGTTAAATATCCCTAAAATCACTATTACTTTTATGGCAGGCATAATCCAAACTCTGCTTTTGAGGTTTGCTTTATTTTTCCCCAGTTAAATCTAAGCATAGGACATTTTTGGAGAGAAATTATACTGCTTGCTTTTCTTCAGCTATAAAAGCTGATGTTACAGACTGGAATAGATTGGCTTAGTGCTTTAGAGTGCTTGCTGTTTTTGCAGAAGACTGGAGTTTGGTCCCATAATGGACAGTTTGCAGCCACCTGTAACTTTAGCTCTACGGGGATTCAACATCTTCTCTGGCCTTCAAGGCACCTTCACACGTGTGTATGTGTACACACACATGCATGCACATTTAATAAAAGTCCTCTGTAATAAGTTAATTGGAAAGTGAGAGAGAGCACGTGTGTGTGTGTGTGTGTGTGTGTGTGTGTGTGTGTGTGTGTGTGTCTGTATGGTTAATCCTGGGGTCTTGCACATGCTTGGGAATGATATAATACCTGTTATAGCTCCATCTATGAAAGAAAAACTTTTTGTCTTTTTTTTTTCTTTCCCAGAGCTGAGGACCAAACCCAGGGCCTTGCGCTTGCTAGGCAAGTGCTCTACCACTGAGCTAAAAATCCCCAACCCCAAAGAAAAACTTTTTAAAAGAAGATAATGAGTTGTGTTACCAGTTCTTTCTCATCACTGATCACTGAAAATATTTTATTTTAAATAGGGATGGGGCTGAGGAAGCTATGATGCAGTGAGGGCAATCACATTACTCCAAAGAGGCAGGAAACCTGAGGAGGCTGAGCCCTATTTGATAGTGTGCTGTACTGTGGTCACAGCAGTAACATGGGTAAGGAAGGTGTTAAAGTTATCTTGGTGGGTAAGGAGAATAGACACAGTAGACTTGGCTGTAAGCCTGCCTTCTAAAACTGAATCTAAGTCATCAAATTTGCCCAGACATGCCATATGAGGTTCAAGTAACAGAGGAGTAAATTTTATTCAGGGAGACTTAAAAAAGACACAAATGAGCAAGCTTTTTTTCTATGTGTATATCTATAATACACAACTTAGCTAGGCAGTGGTGGTGGCGGTGTGCACTTGATCTCATCACTTGGGAGCCAGAGGCAGGTGAATTTCAGAGTGCCTTCTCAAACAGCTAGTGCTACACAGAGAAACCCTGTCTAGAAGAGACAGGGGGAGGGGGAGGGGGAGGAGGGAGGGGAGAGAAAGAGGAGAGACAGACAGACTCTGTGTGTGTGTGTGTGTGTGTGTGTGTGTGTGTGTGTGTGTGTGTGT
>JANHMN010000018.1:30404566-30541424 GCA_030674055.1 Rhabdomys pumilio
TGTGTGTGTGTGTGTGTGTGTGTGTGTGTGTGTGTGTGTGTGTGTGTGTGTGTAATTTTGTATTTCATAATTTGGGGTGAAATTTTTACCAGCTCTACTTTTTTCTTTTAAGTTTTATTTATTATTTTTTATACAATCATTCAGACGCCAGCTTCTCCTTCCACTTCTCCCAGTTAGTTTCCCTCTAACTCCCCTTTTCCCCCAGGCTTCCCCACCCCCAAGAGCCCTGCTTAGTTGATCATGCAGGCTGTGCTCTCCCAGTGTCCTTGGCCCCTCTGGCTCCCACAGTTTCTCCTCTCCTCTTCCATGGGGTTCTCTGAGCTCCAAGGGGAAAGACCCAGTGGAGACCTCTAACCTGGGCTCTCTTTCAGCCTGTTTGGCTATGGGTCTCTGCATCCACTCTGATGACAGCTGAACTAGGAACTGATCTATGAGTGTAGCAGAACATACTTATTGATCCAGAGGAGGTGGGAGGCAGCTGTGTTTGGTTCTTTCCCTAGGTCTCTGGGCTTTCCTCTGGTTCCTGGTTATCCAGGCAGTGTCAGGCATGGGTTTAATTATGATACGCTTTATCATAATTAACAATGGATAGAGTTATATGAGCTCTGAAGTTGCATTAATTTTAGTTGTTTTTGTTTGTCTTTTAAGACTGAGTTTCTCTACAAAGCCCTTCAAGTGCTTTAAAAAAAAAACAATATAGGGGATTTGTAAAGGGGTTGTGATCAGGATATAAAGCGAATAAAAAAATAAATTATTGAAAAAAATGACAGGTTAGGAAAAATGCTCATTTTAGAAAATAATACTGTATGGCCAGGCAGTGATGGTGCGCATGGCTTTAATCCTAGAGGCAAGTGGATCTCAGAGTTCGAAGCCAGCTGGTCTACAGAACTGGTTCTAGGACAGCCAAGACTACGCAGAGAAACCTTGTCTCAAAAATCAGTCTATCTAGACATAGACATATAGACATACACATAGCAAGGGAAGAGACTCATGATGAGACCTTACCTCTCTTAAGGTAAAGTCACTACTGTTAAGCTGACCATGCTCCTTTAAGTAATACCTCATTCCTGCTTCTAGTAACTCTAATTAAATTAATTGATTCACCATTTAAAAAAAAATGTTGTAGAGGGGCAGTGAAGAGATGGCTCAGTGGTTAGAGCACTGACTGCTCTTCCAGAGGTCCTGAGTTCACACTCAGTACTATCTGTAATGGGATCTGATTCCCTCTTGTCTGATGTTTTCATATATGTCATGCAGGCATATATGCTAACAGAGTGTTCATATATATAAAGAAATAACTCTTCAAAAGAAAAGGAAAATTAAGCGAGGGGGGGAGAGATTTGAAAGATGGTTCAGCATTTAAGAGTACTTGTTACCCTTGAAGAGGACTCAGGTTTAGTTCCTAGCACCCACATAATGACTCACAACCTCTGTAACTCCAGTTCCTTTTCTGACCCCCACAGACATCATTTAGTTAGCTCCCTAGCCCTGCCTGTTTTAAGAGACAGGCTTTCTCTGGAGCCCTGGCTATCTTGGAACTCATTCGGTGGTACACCAGCTTGGCCTAGAACTCAAAAAACCATCTGCCTTTGTTTTCTGAGTACTAGCATTAAAGGTGTGTGCCTTTATACCCAGCTTAGTTTGGGTTTTGTTTTGTTTTGTTTTTTTAAGGCAGGGTTTCAGTCTGTATGCCCTGACTGGACTGCAGCTTGTTATGTAGACCAGGCTGGTGTTCAACTTGCTGTGATCCTTTTGGCTTTGCCTCCAGGGTCCTGGTTACAGGTGTATGCCACCAAACCTGGCTGAATGCCTTGTTTGAATTGTCTTTGCTTACTATAAAACTGTGGGAATATATTACTTTACTTTTTGTTATTTTCTATTGCAATATGTTTTCAGACTCAAGCTGTAATGTAATTTTCAACAGTTTTATTTATTTATTTATTTGTATATATTTGTTCATGCACAAGCCCAAAGGCTAGAGGAAGATATTGGGTGGTCTATTTTACCTTTGAAACAGGACCTTCTACTGAACTTTACATTTTTTGCCTCTGCTTCTTTAGTACTAATATTACAGGTGTGTGTTGCCACACCTGGTTGTTGTTTAATTTTAAATGAATATGTGTTTGTTTGTTTTTCCTTTTTTGTTTTTGAGTCGTGGTTTTCCTCTGCTGGTTAGGCTGGCTTGAAGCTCACTATATCTTAAATTTGAGATCCTCTGACTCAGCCTGGGATAGTTGGGATTAGAGGCATGTGCCATCCTGTCTGGCTTTTGGCTGTTTTAAGTTTTGAAGCTTTTCTCAGCTGTTCAGTGATTGTTGTTACCTGCTTATCACCTAAAGTGGGGCACCAAGATTATATTGTTTTGTGATCACAGTGATGTTTGCTAACTGCAGGCCTCCTTGTAGGGGTTCTTACTAGGTTACCTTTGAGGTCATTACCTGTAGTTCTTTTTCCTTAGGTTAATTAGAGTCCCAAGTGAAAAGTCTGCCCAGTCTATTGCCTAGAGTGTAAGTGTGTATGCTGTGAGCCAAGGGAGTAGAAGAGCACTTAGGGTTTCAATATACACGTTTTAGAATGGCTTGGTTTCATCATCCTGTTTTCAGTATGGTTGCCCAGGTTCTCAGCCTTCATTCTTTCTCCTTGTCAGAAAATTTTATTTACTGCCTAAAGAAAAAGAGTGCTAGGTGTGGAAATTCAGGAGCAGGATTAGTTACTCATTCAAAAAGCTCTGTATCCAGCTAGTTTTTTAGTTTTGCCTTCACTTCTTCCTAATTCTGGATTTGCTTATTCTGGATATATACTATAAAGGGCATAATATAGTCGTGTGTACGCTGTGTCTGTGTCTTTCATTTAGAACATTTTCAAGGTTCATCCAGGCTGTAGCATCTCCTTTCTTAATGAGAGGTTCTGGCTTACTGTGTTGCTTCAGCCCTGAGTAGGTTGGATTGCCGTTGTGTAGCACCACAGTAAGTTTTATTTGTTTTTCCTTATTAGGTTACCATTAATCTTTTGAGAATTGTCTGATTTTTTTAACCCTTTGACCATTTCAAATAATGCTATTATAAACATATGTGTATAAATTTTTATATAGTTTTTATTTTCATGAATTTTTATTCTCATGCATACGTAACTGGGAAGAACTGCTTAATTCGTAGTCATTCTTTTCATTGTTTTTGTTTGTTGAGATAGTTGTCCAGACTGATCTGGAACTCACTATGTAGCTCACGCTGGCCTTGAATTTAGCCAATCTTCCTGCCTTAGTCTGTTGAGTACAGAAATTTCAGATATGAGCTACTGTGTCTTGCTAAAGAATTGGAAGCAGAGCTGGATTGAGGAGCCAGGTGCATATAGCCAAAGATGTTCTAGAATTCTTAATCTTTTGCCTCAATTTCCCAGTGCCAGGATTATGAACATGTGCTACCATATCCATCTTGCTTATTTATTAATTGATTGATTAGTTAATTATTGTTGTTGCTCTTATTTTGGTTTTGAGACATGTTCTCTTTTTCCCCCTCTCATCTCCCTGTTTTTGAGATGAAGTCTTGCTACAGTGGACCCTTTTAGCAGTTCTCCTGCCTCAGCCATCCACATCCTGGGATTATTGGTGTTAGTCATGAGGCAGAGGCAGAAGGATCACTGTAAGTTTTGCCACACTGCTGCTTGGGACACAGTAATACAGTTTTGTTGTTTTGTATTTCTCAGGACTGAACCTAGGGTGTTAACAAATACTAGGCAAACATACTATACCAGGCTCTATACATCAACACAAGGTTGGTATACATAGAGAGTTGTAGGCCAGCTTTGTGTACACGGCAGTTTGCAGACCAGTCAGGGATTCATGGTGAGAAACTCCCTCCCCTACCTCTTTCTCTGTCTTAAAAACAAAAGGGCTTGGAGGATTTTGTATAGAGCTTTGTGTAGCATGTTTGCCCAATATTTGTAACACCCTAGGTTCAGTCCTGAGAAATACAAAACTGTATTGCTGTGTTCCAAGCAGCAGTGTGGTAGAACTTAATGTGTTTTTTCACAGTTATTCTGCTCTGTCTTTGTGGGTATGTGATCATGGACAGCACATAATTGAGTGTGGCTAAGTTCCAATAAAATTGTATTTATAGGCACCAGAATTTGAATCATATTATTATATCTCGTAAAAATTTCTTTTAAAAACCATTCTTAGCTTGTAGGCTGTCACACACACACACACACACACACACACACACACACACACACACAAAGCAGGTGGTAGGACAGATTTGGCTCACAGGCTGTATTTTGCCAGACCCTGGTTTACTATTAGTAAAGACATGAACATGCTGTCTATATTCTCCAGGTTACTGTCTGCTTTCCTAGGGCCCTCTCTGGTGGCTAATAGAATATTTTTAAAAAAATTAAACGAGTCAAGATGGTTCTGGAGTATCAGGAAGTCTACAGTTGAAAATCTTAGTGACTGTTAAAGTGTGGTTGGAGTGACTGCAATCGTCTCAGAGTTAGGACTTCTGGACACATGGGGAAAAAAGATGAAACTTTTCTTGTGTTCAAGTCTTTGTATTACTTTAAGACATTGTGTGTATACATTCATACTTCCATGCATGAGGAGGCTAGTAAACTAAAAAATTACGGTTTTGAGACAGGGTCTCTCATTGAGCCAGAAGCTCACCATTTCAGCTAGGCTGACTTGCCTGCTGGGAATCCCTAAGAACTGCCTGCCTCTTGGCCCTCAGTGTCAAGGATACAGACAGTTGGAGCCATGCCCACCCTCTTTATGGCTGACAGGGGTTTGAATTCAAGTTCTCATCCTAGCACAGAAAACACTATTACCCAATGAACCATTTCTATCAGCCTCAGGACATCATTTGTGTATATACTTGTTTTTATCTACAGTTTACTTGGAGGAAATTATGAATTTCAGTATTAATCAACTGCTGAAATAACATTGATATAATAATTACATTAGAATGAAACTATAAAGACTTTCATGGGTGGTTTTTATTTAAAACATAAGATTTTAAAAGTAAAAATTTTGTTTTTTTTTTAAAAACTGGATTGTATAATGGTGAAGGATATCGTAGTTGCTAGTATAGTTGTTGCTAGCACGACTTGCTTAAATATAAAAAAGCAAGGGGTGGGTTTTATTTAACTTTATCCATTTTAATTTAATTTATTTTGAGACAGGTTTTTCCTTTGTAGCCAAAGCTATTCTTAAACTTTTAGTTCCACTGCCCAAGCTAGACTGCTGGGATAACAGAGATGCATGCCACCAGGCACAGCAAGGGAGTAAATTGAATCTTCTAAATTTGTGAAGATTAATGATCAACTATAATTTAATATCCTCAGTCAGTTATTTTTTTATTTGGGTAAATAATCTAGTGGTGTCTGGTTGCTTTTTTGTTTTAATTTATTTTATGTGTTGGATGTTTTGCCTGATAGCGTCTCTGTACCATGTACATGTCTTGTGCCCTCAAAAGAGGGCATTGGATCACCTGGGATTGGAGTTTCAGACACTTGTGAGCTGTTGTGTGGGTGCTGGGAGTCAAATCAAACCCAGATCCTTTGAAGAGCATCCAGTGCTTTCTACTGAGGAGCCATCTCTCCAGCCCCATCTAGTGGCTTTTGTAACCTGGTCCCCTGTGTGCAAACATGAATTCTTGATGATATGACTTCTGAGGAAGATGTCTGTGTTATTATATACACTTCCTAAAAGAAAAGAGATTCCTTGAATTTTACTGCAAGGAAAATACAGAGAGTAAATGATGTAAATAAGAGGCAGGGTTAATGTTAATGGTGGGGCAGTACAAACGACAAACTATACCTCTACCAGAAATTAATAAAAACCCACCTTTTGTTGTTTGATTTTGAGACAGAATATCATTGTGTATCCCAGATGGTCTCAAACTCACAGCCTGACCTGGCTTGGTTTAGAACTGGGCAATCCTTCTGCCTCCTAAATCCTAGTATGAACCATAATCTCCTCCTAGCCCAAAGTTGTCTCTGTCTCTCAGTCTCGTCTGTCTCTCCCCACTTCTACCTTCCTCCCTCCCCCATCTTGTTTTTTGAGATAAGGTTTCTCTGTGTGGTCCTGGCTGCCTTGGAACTCACTTTGTAGACCAGGCTGGTCTCAAGCTCATAGAGATTCAACTGCCTCTGCCTCCTGAGTGCTGGGATTATAGGCATACACCAACATCACCTGGCCCCCAAGGTGCCTTTCAAAGACTCTGCTTCATTCAATCTTAAACTGCAATTGCCAAATATAGTACAATTTCTATCATTTAAAAAAAAAAATCCTAGGGCTGGAGAGATGAGTCCATGTTGAAAGCACTTGCTGCTCTTACAGAGGGTCTAGGTTCTGTTCCTAGCATCCAGAAAGTGACTTACAACCTCTGTAACTTTAATTCCAAGGGACCTTATGCCACCTTCTGGCTTCCAAGGGCACTGTACACATACGGTGTGTTAATATACATGCAGGCAGGGGTTGGAGAGATGGCTCAGCGGTTAAGAGCACTGACTGCCCTTCCAGAGGTCCTGAGTTCAATTCCCAGCAACTACATGGTGGCTCACAACCATCTGTAATGGAATTTGTTGCTCTCTTCTGGTATGTCTGAAGATAACAGTGTACTCACATATATGAAATAAATAAATAAATCTTAAAAAACAAAAGAAAAATATACATGCAGGCAAACACAAAAATTTAAAATAATAAAATCTCTAAAGATTTTAATTAAATTCAGGCTTTTTGGAGAGGAGGGGATGTAGAGTGTGTGTGAGTATGCACATGCCACTGTACTCAGATGGGAGTCAGGTGCAAGAGTTGGCTCTCTCTCTCTTATCATGTGGGTCCCAGAGGTTGGACTCAGATCTTTGGATTAGCAGCAAGCACCTTTATTCACTAAGCTGTCTTGCTGGTCCAATTATTTTATAGTTCTATGGCTTTAATTTTTTTTATTTGTGTGTGATAGAATATACAGAAATATACCTTTTATAAAAACATTCACTATTTTCAGATTATAATTTTTGGAAATGTAGAAGAAAAAGAATGTCATATAATTATATATTTCCTTATGAAGTATATATTCATATATGCAAAAATGAATAATTGCATTTTTAAAAAGTCAACCTTTGTTGTTGTTGCTATGGTCTGATCAAATAGCTCAAGCTAAAACTCAGTATGTAGCTAAATGTAGGCATTGAACTCTCAGTAATCCTTCTGCCTGTGTGTTGTTATATTTAACAGACAAGAATCACTGTGCCCAGCCCTTTAGTGAAGTTAATGACATGCAGTTTGATATCCAAATTTTTTCTCTCAGGATTGTTACTATTATTTCATCTAATAATTTATACACTTGAATTTTCTAATTTCTTCTTTTATTGACCTTTGTGGTTGTATTTTTTTCTTTGTTTCCATAGATCTTGAAGCAGATGAGTGTGCATCCATTTACATCTTTAATGTAGATCCGCCTCCATCTGCTTTAAACTCACCCCTTGGCTTACCACATCATGGACTGCTGCAGTCTCACTCTTCTGTTTTGTCACCATCATTTCAGCTCCAAGGTTACAAAAATTATGAAGGAACTGGTGATATTTCTGAATCTAAATATAGCCCATTAGGTGGTCCTAAACCCTTTGAGTGCCCAAGTATTCAAATTACATCCATCTCTCCTAACTGTCATCAAGGAACAGATGCTCATGAAGATGACCTACATATAAATGACCCAGAAAGGGAATATTTGGAAAGGCCTTCTAGAGATCATCTCTATCTTCCACTTGAGCCATCCTACCGGGAATCTTCCCTTAGTCCTAGTCCTGCCAGCAGCATTTCTTCTAGGAGCTGGTTCTCAGATGCATCTTCTTGTGAATCTCTGTCTCACATTTATGATGATGTGGACTCGGAGTTGAATGAAGCTGCTGCACGATTCACTCTTGGCTCACCTTTGGCTTCTCCAGGTGGCTCTCCAGGAGGTTGCCCTGGAGAAGAGTCCTGGCATCAACAGTATGGATCTGGACACTCCTTGTCACCTAGGCAGTCTCCTTGCCACTCTCCTAGATCCAGTATCACTGATGAGAATTGGCTGAGCCCCAGACCAGCCTCAGGACCCTCATCAAGGCCCACTTCTCCCTGTGGTAAACGACGGCACTCCAGTGCTGAAGTATGTTATGCTGGTTCCCTTTCACCCCATCACTCACCTGCTCCATCCCCTGGTCACTCCCCTAGAGGAAGTGTAACGGAAGATACCTGGCTCACTGCTCCTGTCCACACTGGATCAGGCCTCAGCCCTGCACCGTTTCCATTTCAGTACTGTGTAGAGACTGACATCCCTTTGAAAACAAGGAAGACTTCTGAAGATCAAGCCTCCATACTACCAGGAAAATTAGAGGTCTGTTCAGATGATCAGGGGAGCTTATCCCCATCCCTCGAGACGTCAGTTGATGATGGCCTTGGATCTCAGTATCCTTTAAAGAAAGATTCATCTGGTGACCAGTTTCTTTCAGTTCCTTCACCCTTTACCTGGAGCAAACCAAAGCCTGGCCACACCCCGATATTTCGGTGAGTTGGTAGAAATGGCTGCTGATCATTTTTTCATGCTTATAGGTCATTTGCATTGTAGAACTACATTATCTGAGCGCTTTTCCTCTCCTTTCCCTTTCCCCTTTCATTTCCCTTCTTTTCTCTCCTCTCCCCTCTCCCTGCTCTCATCTTCCTTGTTTTTCAATTTTTAAAAAACAAATTTTACTGGTCAAATAACTTGGAGATCCTTTTTATTTTTCTTTAAGTCTTTAAAAGTGTTTTTAAATCGACTAAAGTTATATTTTAAAAGTATGTAGATGAAGAAAAATATGTGATGGATTATAGATAACAGTAAATGACATTTAAGGCTCCTGAAGAGAAATTTCGTTACCTAGAAAAGATTATTGTACAGATGAGTTATTACTAATGAATGAACTGAATTTGCATATTTGAAGTGTATGTGTGGTCAGGCCAGAAGACAGCCTTGGGTATTATTCCTCAGGAGTCATACATCTTGTTTTTTCAGACAAGTTTTCTTGTTTGCCTAGAGCTCACCAAGCTGCCAGCTTTAGGAAAAAAAAATATGTGTGCACATTCATGGATGATGTGTGTGAATGTGGGCATGTGTGTCACACCCTGTGTGGTGTGCTCAGAGCACAACTTTCTGGAGATGGAGCTATGCTTTCCTTCTACCTTTATGTATATAGGTCCTGGGGATTGAGCTCAGGTCCTTAGGCTTGTATAGCACATCAGGCACTTACTGAGTTCTCTCTGGCTTTGTCCTATAAATGACAAACATTTTCTCCCATAATGTATTTACTTTTAAATGCTTATTTAATTGAGATGGGATCTTGCTATATTGCCTCCCAAAGTAGCTGGGACTATAGGTCCATGCTATTGTGCTTGGCCTTTTTTTCCCCCTAAATCTTTCAGCAGTCTTATTTTTTTTCTTTGAGACTGGGTCCTATATAGCTCAGACTGGCCTTAAGTTTACTACATAATTGACAATGGCCTTGAAGTTCTGATCCTCCTACCTCCACCTCCTAAATTCTGAGATAACGGGTGTGTGTCAGTCCACCTAGTTTTATATAGTGCTAGGGTTCAGATTCAGGTTTTCTTGCATGCTAGGCAAGAACTCTACTTACTGACTGACCTTTGTGTCCATTACTATTTGATCTTTAGGTATGTAAATAATTTTACAGTTCTTTTTTTTTTTTGTTGTTTTGTTTTTTTTTGTGTGTGTGTATGTGTAGATGCATATGGAGGCCAGAGGTTGATATCGGATGTTTTCCTAATTCCTCATTTGTTTTTCTACTTGGTTTTTGTTTACTTTTTTTTTTTTTTGGTTTTAGTTTCTCTGTGTAGTCCTGGCTGTCCTGGAATGCTCTGTAGATCAGGCTGACCTCAAACTCAGAGATCTGCTTGCTTCTGCCTTCTGAGTTCTGGGATCAAAGGTGTACACCACAACTGCCCAGCTTCCACTTGGTTTTAAAAGATAGGATCTCATTGAACCTGATTGGCTGGAAACCCCTAGGGATCTTCCTGTCTCTCTTTTTCCCCAGTGCTAGGATTACAGGCTTGGGACACTGTGCTGTCCTTTATGTGTGTTTTGGGGATTCGAACCAAGGTCCTCATTTTAGAATGGCAAGCTCTCTTCTTACTGAACAGTCTTCAGTTCAGTATTAATAGACATTTAGGTCTTCACACTGTTTAAATTCTTTTTTTTTTTTGGTTTTTTTGGTTTTTCGAGACTGGGTTTCTCTGTGTAGCCCTGGCTGTCCTGGAACTCACTCTGTAGGCCAGGCTGGCCTTGAACTCAGAAATCTACCTGCCTCTGCCTCCCAAGTGCTAGGATTAAAGGCGTGCGCCACCACTGCCTGGCTTAAATTCTTATCAAGGGAAATATTAACCTTTTAAAAACATACTAAAATGCTTTATGTTTGTTTCACGCAGTTATGTACTGAAATTAAACTCATAGGATTGCTTGAGATAAGCAGTTCTTCAGAGAGAAGAGTGAACTGATAGGAAGTGGAGGAGGCCACAGGTAGAATAGATTGATTTCCACAGACTCATACTAGAGCAGAGAGAGACACATACTGAAAGAAGTAAAAATTTAGATTTTGAAGGCACTTAGTCTTGGAGACTGGATAGATTGCTCAATTTTTTAAGAATGCCTGCTGCTCTTCCAGAAGACCTAGACTCAATTCCTAGCACCCACATGGCAGCTGACAACCATCTGTAACTCCAGCTCCAAGGGTTACAGTGCCCTCTTCTGGCCTCTGCAGCTATTAGGCATGCACATGTTACACAGACACACATGCAGGCAAAACACTCGTACACATAAAATAAAAATGAATAAAATGACTTATTCTTCAGAGCTGCACACATACACACGTACATGAATGAATATTTTTGCTTTAGGAAATTGAACTTCTAGGGGTACTAAGGTGACAAACAGCTTTAATCCCAGTATTTGGGAGGCAGAGGCAGGTGGATTTCTGTGAGTTCAGGACAGCCTGGCCTACAGAGTGAGTTCCAGGACAGCTAGTGCTACTTAAGTATTTAGGTTAAAGAATTATTTATTTACTAAAAAAGAATAGAGACCCTGGTGACAATAGTGTATGTCTTTAATCCCAGTATTCAGGAGCCAGAGGCAGGTGGATCTCTATGAATTCAAAGTCAGCCTGGTCTACAGATCAAGTTCCAGGATAGCCAGAGCTACACAGAGAAACCCTGTCTCAAAAAAAAACAAACCAACCAAACCAAAAAAGAATAGCCTATTAAATACCTTCCATGATTGGTACTATAACTTGCAAGTGAAGTAAGTTGATTTTGGAATCCTTTTTTTTTTTTTTAAAAACCACTGGAAAAAATATTGGAACTGGCCAAGAGATGCTTTGAGTCTTTGAATGTGCTTTGCAGTGATGGTGTGATGAGATTGTGTGTCTGTTATTATAGCACATTGCAGTGATGGTGTGATGAGATTGTTTGTGTTTTGTTATAGCACATCTTCATTACCTCCATTAGACTGGCCTTTACCAACTCACTTCGGACAATGTGAATTGAAAATAGAAGTGCAACCTAAAACTCACCATAGAGCCCATTATGAAACTGAAGGTAGCCGAGGGGCTGTGAAAGCCTCTACTGGTGGCCATCCTGTTGTGAAGGTATGAGGCTTGGGGAGCTTTTTCCTATATATATGCATGTTCATGATCGAATAAGTATATTGATTTAGCTAAAAGAAAGAAAACTCAAATTTGGAGAGCCTCTGTTTCGTGTGCTTGTTGATATGGCTGTAGTTTCTTTGCCAGTCTAAAAGAAACCTTCCTGACTTTTCATCTGGAGAAGTAAGATGTTGGTGGTCGAATTGCTGTTTTTCTGATTTTAAAAAGACTATATTGTGTCAGGTGGTGATTTGCCCACACCTTTAATCCCAGTACTCAGAAGGCAGAAGCAGGCAGCTTCTGAGTTTGAGGCTAGCCTGGTCTATAAAGTGAGTTGTAGGACAGCCAGGGCGACACCAGAGAAACCCTCCTGTCTTGGAAAACAAAAAACAAAACAAGACAAAAAAGAATATATTGTGTTTATGAATAGAGTAGATACTCATTTAATATATAAGTGATACGGGGTGGGGAAAGGACTGAGTAGGAAAGCGTGTTCTGTAAGCATGAGGACTTGAGTTTGAATTTCTAACAGTGACTTAAAAAGCCAGCCTTGACTGAATGTGCCTGTAACTTTCAGCACTAGGGTATAGAAACACGCTTATTTCAGGAGTTTTCTGACTAGTTGCCAGCCTAGTCAAGAAAGCTAGCTTCAGTTTCAGTGAAAGAACTTGTCACAGGGCAGTAAGGCAGAAAGTAATAAAGGAACTCCATGTGTATTCATGACATGCAGCACACATACACACATACATAGGCGCATACAAATTTAAGTTGTGCAGAAAGTAGAAAGAATAATGCAATAGATTACCCAGAATTTGTCACCCTGAAAAATAAGCAACATTTGATAATATTTTATCAAATGTTTTAGTCTCTCCCCCATCTTTCTTTTGAATATATATTGAGTGGAAGACTAGATAGTTGTCTGGAAATTTGAATTAATAAGTTTTTAAATTAATAAGTTTTTAAAATTTATTTTACGTGTATTTGTGTGTTCCTGCTTTTCTGGAATTACAGGCAGTTGTGAGCCTCAGGATGTACATGCTGATAATTGAACTGAAGTCCTCTGCAAGAACAGCAAGTGCTCTTAACTGCTGAGACATACTCTAGACACGTTAATTTTTTAAGGATGGTGGATTAGTAACCTTTCCATCACTGTGATATCAAAAATAAGGTGATCTGCTTGTAATGAGGAAGGTTTATTTTGGTTCAATTTTGAGGTTCAGTCCTGTTGATTGGTTCTTCCTCATTAGGGCCTATTGTGAGCCATGGGATATTTGGTATCTTTCAGGTATGTCTCATTTTTTAAAGCTTTGAATTAAGATTTTTCTAAGTTTTTAACTTAACATGAATGCAGTATAACATTAAAAAATAAATAAATAAAACTAAAAAACTGCTTAGTTTTAAACCATTGGTGGTGATTCTTGCTTGTAATCCCAGACTTCAGAATATTGAGGTCAAGAGGATCACTGTGAATTCAAGGTCAGCCTGGGACACATCATGAGTTATAGGACAACATGGGCTACAAAAGAGACTGTCTTCTAAGAAGGGGGTGAGGGGAAAAAAACAACAAAAATGTTTTTTAAAAATGCACAATAATTTGAACACCAACATTCATAACTGTCAATAAACACAAATTAGAAACAACTCAAGTGCATTAATAGTTAAGCAACTGTAGTATACTCGTAGGCTACTACTGCCCATCGTAGGAAGGCACAAATAGTTGATATGTGCAACAGCTTGTGTAGTCTTCCATGGTGTTTGGTCTGTCATAGGTATTCCACTACAGCCAGTTCTCATGCTCTCTATGGAAGTATGCTGATTGAAAAAGAACCTGACAGGGTTACATAAAGCATAATTCCATTGATAGAGCTTTCTCAAGTTGAATAAACTGTAGAGACATAGAACAGATTAATACTTCCCAGGAAACAGTTTAAGTGTCACAGATATAAGAAAATTTATCCATAGTGTTGGAATATGTCTGTATCTTTACCAGTGAGTAATTACTTAAATTTCTATCTCTATTAAAAACGCATACAAACATATAGGAATGTATATAAAGTATATGGAAAGTGTGAGGTTATAGTCTGCACTTACACTGGTGCCAATTTCCTGGTGTTTTTAAATAGAGTTCAGTGTTGTAAGTGCATGCAGTATTATGTCTGTGAAGTAAGGTACTGACACGTGGGAATTGTGGTAACTTTCACCAAGGAAAAACAAGAGCTTATACTATATTGTTGGCTAACCTGGTCTGCTTGGTGAGACCCTATCTCAAAAGTAAAAATAAGAGTATAGATTAAACAATGGTAAGTAAGCTTTTTTCTTTTCTATTTCGTTGCTCTGCTGGGGGCCAAACCCAGGGCCTCATACATGCAAGGCAAGTACTGTACAACTAAACTTTGTCCCTAGCATGATACAGAAATATTTCAAATCTTACTATAAAAATTATTGAAGTTTGAAAGACAAGATTTATAATTTTGTTGTTTTTAGACTTTGTATTTTATCATATGTAAAGATCCATTGCCTGGTGATGGTTTCTTTTTGTTTTTGTTTTTAATATAAAGTCTCATGTAGCCCAGGTTGACTTAAAAGTCACTGTGTAGCTAAGGATAGCCATAAAGTACTGATCCTCCTGACTGTGTTTCAAGTGCTAGGATAATAAGTGTGTGCCATGGTACCTAACTGTAGGGAAGATTTTTTTATATGACATTGTTATGTGTACATTAACACTTATTTTTGTCACATTTTTGCCTTTAAGCAATTTATGATATTGAATTTTATTTTTATGTTTTTAGTATCTCTGCAGTATTTCAAATATGTTCATGTTTCTGATATATGTGTGCATATGTATGTAGACACGGACATGCCATATGATGCACATATGGAGGCCAGAAGGCAAATTTGAGAGTTGGTTCTCTCCTTCCATATGGGTCTGGTGATTGAACTCAGAGTGTTAGGCTTAGAAGCAAGTGCTTTAACATGCTGAGCCATCTCATTTGCTGTTTTTAATAATAATAATAATAATAATAATTATTATTATTATTATTATTATTATTATTATTATTATTATTATTTGAATGTGGCAGCTCATACATTGGAGTGGGAGACTCCACTTCAGAAAGCTTACAAGTTTAACTCCAGCCTGGCCTACATACAAGACCCTGTTCTGAAAAAATAAATACATAAACAAATGTCAAAAACATGTTGATGAGGACAAAGGTATAAGATGGGTAAAAATATTTGTCTTTATGATTATAGATGTAAATAGTGACAAACTGAATCTGATAGAACATTAAAAGGATTGAATATCAAATGAGATTTATTCTAGAAATATGTGTAATTCAGCATATGAAAATAAGTTAATGTAATATGTCACAGTAATATCAAAGGGAAAAACGAATACTCATGCAGATTGATTTAAAAGTGCATTTGTATGGCTAAGGGGTACAGCTAGGTAGTAGAATATATGCTTAATCCATACAAAACTCTGGGTTCATTTTCCTGCATCAGAAAAATGTATCTTTGTTTTTAATTATGTGAATACATGTAGTCTTTTGTCTCTGTGTATTTTTGTGTGTGCACATTTGTTTGTGGAGGCCAGTAGACAACCTTGGGTGTTGTTACTCAGCTGCCATTTCTCTTGATTTTAAGACAGATCTGATTGCCTCTGTCTTGAGTGCTGGAATTAAAGGCATACTGGCAGTTGTAGGCTTTGGAGCAAAAGATTTGAGGTAGAGTCTCTTGGTTAACACAGGCTGGTCTTGAATTTAATATGTGGACCAAATGGTTTATACCAGCCTTAGTCTGCTAAGCCTTACCTTCTCTTTTCAAAGTTTTTGATGATTCAGATGTTTGCTGTCTTTCTTCCAATCCTCCCCACCTCCAAGTTCCTTTTTAACATTTTCTAGTATTTATACTTCTGTAATTTAAAAATTTGGGAGCTGGATATGATGGCTCAGCAGTTCAGAGCACTAGCAGCTCTTTCAGAAGATACAGATTTGATTCCCAGCACCCACATGGTGGCTAACAGCTGTCTGTTAACTCCAGTTCTAGAGAATACAGTGCCCTCTTGTTCTCAGGGCACTAGGAACACAAATCATGCACATTCAAGCAAAAAACTCATGTATATAGGAGAAAATTTAAAAAAAATTTTGGGGGGCTTTTCATGGCTTAAAATTTTTTCCGACATAATATCTTTATTGATTATTTGCACATTTCACATCATATACCCTGGTCATGTTCACTTCCTATTCCTCTACTCCCCATTCCTTTTGACACTCCCCGCCTCCAAAAAAAAAGAAGAAAGGAAAAAAACAAATCCATTTTGTGACATCTATACACTCACTGGAGCATGGTCAAATTCTCATGGGTTACTTCTACTGTCTGTTTTGTGATAATACTCCTATGTATAATAGTATGTGATACAAATATAGTAGACTTATAAGCTTACTTAAAAAATGCCTGGATTAATGAGGTGTACTTTCTTGTGTTTCTTCTTTTCATTTAGCTCCTGGGCTATAGTGAAAAGCCAGTAAATCTACAGATGTTTATTGGAACAGCCGATGATAGATATTTACGACCTCATGCATTTTACCAGGTGCATCGAATTACTGGAAAGACAGTTGCCACTGCAAGTCAAGAGATAATAATCGCCAGCACAAAAGTTCTGGAAATCCCACTTCTACCTGAAAATAATATGTCAGCGAGGTATCTTTTTTGGTTTTTGGTTGTTTTTCTTTTTTGTTGTTGTTGTTTTGAGATGGGGGTCTCATTATGTAGCTCTGGCTGTCCTAGAACTCACTATGTAGATCCTGCTGGCCTCAAACTCACAGATTCACTTGCCTCTGCCTCCAGGTAGGTGACTTAAAACCTTTATTAAAATGAGCAAACTCAGTGGTTAAAATCCCATATTCTTCTTCCAGAGGACTAGAGTTTGTTTCTCAGTACCCACATCAGGTAGCTGGCAACTGCCTATGATTCTAGCTCCTAGGATCTCTGATACCCATAACCATCACAGGCATCTGCAGTCATGTGCATGAACACACTCACACAATTAAGAATAATAATTTTTTTAAAAATATAAATTTTAAGCCGGGTGGTGGTGGCGTACACCTTTGATCCCAGCACTTGGGAGGCAGAGGCAGGCGGATTTCTGAGTTTGAGGCCAGCCTGGTCTACAGAGTGAGTTCCAGGACAGCCAGGACTACACAGAGAAACCCTGTCTCGAAAAACCAAAAAAAAAAAAAAAAAAAAAAAACCCTAAATTTTATTTTTTTTCTTGAAACAGTTCTCAGAAAGCTACATGGTTGGTTTGGCTTTGGTTTTTAGCTAACTATAAAATACTCATTGTTTAAAACTAACTGACTAACATTATATAAGTAATTTTGAAAATTTTGCTTGGAAGAACAGTAGGTTTTCTATTTCTAATAAGACAGTTGGTGACTTGTATCTGTAATCCCAGAAAACAGGAAGAATAGAAGTTCAAAGTAATCCTCCACTACATGGTGAATTAGAGGACAGCCTGAGCTGTCCTGTCTCAAAAACCAGGGACAGTGGACAGGGCTCATGCCTTTAAAAAGTCTTAGCATTTCAGAGGCAGAGGTAAATGGACCTCTTTGAGGCTTGCCTAACTATATTTCCAGTTCTAGGGCAGTCAAGGCTATAGTGAGATATTGTCTGGGAACAAACAACAACAAAAATATAGAACACAGTACTTTAAATATCTACTCAAAGCTTCTTCCTCTCTCAAAAATAGGGTGAATGTGAATTTGTCCGTGTTATACCATGAATGAAGATAAAGGTTAATTTGTTTGTATTTACCTGTAATCCTAACTCATAGAAGTCTAAAGTCAGGACAACTTTTCAGTTTGAAGTCATTTGGTTCCCAAAGTGAGACCCTGTCTCAAAAACAAAAACAAGGAGGAGTTTTTTTTTCAAACAAATAAAAAAAAAATTTTTTTTTAAAGATTTAATTTATATATGCTGTCTTCAGACACACCAGAAGAAAGAAGAAACCCATTACAGATGGTTGTGAGCCACCATGTGGTTGCTGGGAATTGAACTCAGAACCTCTAGAAGAGCAGCCAGTGCTCTTAACTGCTGAGCAGTCTCTGTAGCCCCTTCAAACAAAATTTAATATGTATTTTCATTGCTAAATATAAGTGTTTCTGTAAGTTTGTATGGTTTTTGTTTTGTTTTTATTTTTTGCATTTCTTAGTTTTAAGAATCATACATGTTTTTATTTTTTTAAATCACTTTTTAAAATTTAAAACATTTTTTGAGATTTATTTTTATTATGTGTATGGATGGTTATTTTGTCTCTCTGTCTCTACATACATACATACATACATACATACATACATACATACATACATCATATGCATGGCTGGTGCCCAAGGAGGATAAAAGAAGGGCTCTGATCCCCTGTAGCTAGAGTTGCAGATGGTTGTTAACTGCCATGTGGTTGTTGGGAATTGAACCTTGGTCCTTTGGAAGAGTAGTCAATTAAGTAGTACCTTTAACTGCTGAACCATTTCTCCAGCCCAATTACTTTATTTTAATTTATTTATTTAAAAAAATCCTTTTAAAGATTTATTTATTTTGTGTGTATGAGTGTTTTGCTTAGTTATATATCTGTATCATATTTGTTCTGGACAGCTGTGAGCTACCTTGTGGAAACTGAGAATCAAACTTGAGTCTTCTGTAAAAAGAAATGCTCATAATTGCTGGACCATCTGTCTTTTTTTTTATATGTGTATATGTGTGTGCTGAGTGTATGTATGTACACCTTGGACATACGGTGCCCACGAAGATCAGAAGACTGTGTCAAATATCCAGGACCTCTTGTTATACGCAATTGTGAACTGCCTGGTGGGGGTGTTAGGAATGAAACTGGGATGGATGTTCTGCATGAACAGTGCATGAACCACTGAGCCATCTGTACAGCTCCTTATTTCTGTTTATTGGTCCAGGTTGGCTTTAATTAAGGCAGTCCTCAAGTATCTTCTGAGTATTGGGATTATTAGAATGTGCTACCACATCCACCCCCAGTTTTTCACCTAGTTTGGGGTAGAGTTTTTTCTGGAAATTTTTTGTTGTTTTGAGATAGTCTCTTGTAACCCATTTTGGCCTTGAACTCACTATATAGCTGAGGCTGACCAGAACTCCTGATCCTCCTGCCTCTCTACCTTTCAATTGTTGGGGTTATAGGTGTACATGACCTGGCAAATTGACAGTGTATATCTATACCATTGAGTTGTTCAGAACCAGCTTCTGAATGATACATTTAAACATGTCCTTTTTTCAAGTATTGACTGTGCAGGTATTTTGAAGCTCCGAAATTCAGATATAGAACTTCGAAAAGGAGAGACTGATATTGGCAGAAAGAATACTAGAGTCCGACTTGTATTTCGTGTGCACATCCCACAGCCCAGTGGAAAAGTCCTTTCTCTACAGATAGCATCTATTCCTGTTGAGTGCTGTAAGTGAGCTTGTAATAGGTTTTAAAGTTTTGATGTAAATTTTATGTTTATTTTTTATTAAAATGGGATATATATATTAAAAATACAGGCTGAGCTATTGGGTTTGAGTTGCTGGTTTGTTTTTCTGACATGAAAGTAAGTTAACAAAGTGAAAAGAATGCTAATTTTAGGTTAGAAATGTCTTCTCACTGTAGTTTGATTCTAGGCAGCTATGTGACTGACTGTAGAGAAACTCTTTTTTTCTTCTTCTCCTCTGTCTCCCTCTCTGTTCTTGTCTCCAGCTTAAATTTCTTCTAGTTCCTGCCTCAAGCTTGTTGGGATTGGGTATAGGTTTGTACCACCTTCTCTACCTGTAAATGAAAGTATATGAGAATTCTGTGGTAAAGCTATGATCTTGATGCTTTTAGTTGTCACTTGATTATCTTTCAAGTGTTAACCTTAATATAATAGAATTCTGTTTTGCAGGCTTACTCCTCAGCTGAATAAGAATTAGTGGGGTGGGTGGGTTGCTTGGTTGGTTGGTTAAAGACAAGTTCTCACAGTATAATACTGGCTGGTCTGGAACTGTCTCTAGGTAGATAAAGCTGACCTTGAATTTAGGTACTTCTGACCACTCTCACTGGTACAGGAGTTAGAGGAATGCATCACCATGCCAGGTTTATGTGGATCAAATGCAGGGTCCTGGGCATGCTAGGCATCATCTTACCAACTGAACTACATCCACACACAAACTACATGTGTTCTTTATTTGAGATCACATGTGATTATAAAATCTTCTTTTGTGTCTGTTGGCTAGTTGCTGAATCAACGTTATATTTTATCATCTCCCAAGTGAATGTAAGAACGCCTAAGAAAATCTTGGTGATATAATTTACTATAGAACAAGTTTGGATATTTTAAAAAGTAGTATGGGTATATGGCACAGAGTTTATAGTGGGTTTAGGGACATATATCTGTAATGTCAGCTCTTGGGAGGTGAGGATCAGGAGTTCAAGGTCATTCTTGACTACAAATGAAGTTCAAGACCAGATTGGACTCTGACTCAAAAAAGGGGGTGGGGGACTACATTATTAGCAGTTAAGAACAGAAAGTAGCAGGAAAGGGTGGAATAAAAACTAACTGTTCCATTCTAACTGTTCATTAGAAATCAGATTATAGCCAGATGTGGTTGTGTACACCGTTAGTTCCGGGAGTTGGGAAGCAGAAACAGGCCTTAAGTTTCAGGCCTGGTCTGCAGAGTCAGTTCTAAGACAGCCAGGGCTATACAGAGAAACCCTGTCTTAAAATATGAAGGAAGGAAGTGGGGAAGGAAGGAAGAGAAAAAAGAAAAGAAAAAAGAGAATCAGATTATGTTCCTGAAATCCTGTGGAAGTAGAAAAATGTAGTCATTGCTGAAAGTCATTGTTGCTTTTAGAAATTAAATAGTAAAATATGTGTTCCATTATGTTTTAGTTATTTATTTTAAAAATTATCCTCCATAGAAGTCTAATGTGATAATCTGAGAGTTGCTTGTCCTGTACGAGTTACTTAGATACTTGTCTTCTCTTAATTGCTCATAGTTTAATCACGTGTTTTGGACTTGATTTTTGTAATTAGATTTGTAAATTTTAACAGTTCTGTGGATGGCATATACTGAAGAGTTAAAATTAAAGACAAATACTAAGTAAATGTATGGGAGTCAATGCATTGAAGACATTAATTTATCTGTCAGACTTTTTGCAATTGTACTGTAAAATAATTTCATATCAATTCAGTATAACTCTCTTGTTTGTAAACATTTTAGCTCGTTTAATAAGAATTATTACCAGTGTCTTGATTTTTTAAAAAAAAAAGCTTAAATTAATTCCAATGTTTATTTTATAGTTTGAGTGTATCTTGAATGTGTAAAATATTTTAAAATAATATTTTGTTTTTCATAACTCTTAAAAACAGCTCAGCGATCTGCTCAAGAGCTCCCTCATATTGAGAAGTACAGTATCAACAGTTGCTCTGTCAATGGAGGCCACGAAATGATTGTGACTGGATCTAATTTTCTTCCAGAATCCAAAATCATTTTTCTTGAAAAAGGACAAGGTAAATAATATAAAATACAAATTAACTCAGTCTAAGTGATAAAAGAAAGAAAGAAATTAACTCAGCCTAAGTGATAAAAGAAAGGAATAAATAGATAGTTCAGTTATATTAATTACCAAATAGTCTTTGTAAAGTTATAAGCATCATCTAAACACTGGGTTTTATTGAAAACTTACAGTTACTAAATTTACATGTAACTGATAAGTTCTCTTTAATGACATATTAAAAATAATTCAGCATTTTTACTGCTTGATGTTTACTCAGGAAACCTGGGAACACATATCCACAGAAAGGCTGAGATACAGATGTCTATGGCAGCATTGTTCATAACAGCTCCAAAATAGAAAGAACAAAACCCTCACTGACTGATGAGCAGATACAAACAATATACTGTGTCCACACTGCCCTAGTTTCATCTCTCTTGCTTTGATAAAATACCCAGACATTTAGGTAACAAAGAGAGTTTGGTTTATAATTCAGGTTACAACTCTTGTGGGAAGTAAACGCAGGAATTCAAGCAGCTAGTCACACCCACAGTTCCAGACAATCCCTCACTGGGCATGTCCACAGGCCAGCTTGATCTAGACAGTCCCTTATGTAGACTCTTCATAGGTCATTCTAGGTTGTGTCAGATTGACAATTAAAACTAATCATCATACATAAGTGGAATATTTAGTCATAAAAAAGGGAAGTACTACTAATGTATGTTATAACATGGATAAATATTGGAGACATTAAAAGAAGCCATAACAGAATACATAGAGTAAGCAATTCATAGAAATAGGAAATAGATTTTGGGCTTTGCAGTTATGCAAGAAGTGACAAGAGAGGTTAAAATGGTCTGGAATTAGCCGGGCAGTGGTGGCACATGCCTTTAATCCCAGCACTTGGCAGGGATTAAAGCGGATTTCTGAGTTTGAGGCCAGCCTGGTCTACAGAGTGAGTTCCAGGACAGCCAGGAAAAACAGAAAAACCCTGTCTTGGGGGCCAGTGGGGGGGGGGGGGGAGGTCTGGAATTAGCAGCGAATATCCCAACTAAATTGCATAGGGATGAAATTAGCAAGGTATGTTTTAAATGGATATCAGCCATCTGCCACCACAGTGGGCCCCTTGCTTTTGTTTAGTTTTATTTAAGATTATTTTTCTCTTGTTTGAGTGTTGAGGGTATGTGTGTTTTGTTTTTGTGCGCGTTTTGGAGGCCAGAGATCAATGTCAGTTATTTTCTTTAATTGGTTTCTAACTTTGGGGGAGAGGAGAGAGAAAAATTTCTCACTAGCTAGCTGTTAATCTGGGCAACCTAATGTTATTCTTTTCTTATTTTTTCATACTACATTTTCTTTTTTTGTTAGTTGGAACTCTGTGAGAAAAAAAACATTCTCCTTGCCAATAATTTCTGATACTACGTAGATTACATTTTCTCTGTTTTCTAAGTTAAATTGCTTTTAACTGTAAATTTTTTTCTTTCAATAGATGGAAGACCTCATTGGGAGGCTGAAGGAAAAATAATCAGAGAAAAATGTCAAGGGGTAAGAAATTTACCTTAATTATTTAATTAGTAAGAAGTATTTAAAGGGGGCTGGAGAAATGGCTCAGTGGTTAAGAGCGCTTGTTCCTCTTGCAAAGGACCTGGGTTCAGTTCCTAGTGCTCACATGATGGTTCACAACTATCTGTAACTGCAGTTCCAGGGCATCCAATCTCCCTCCATTCTTGATCTTTTCAGAAACCAGGCACACACAAATGATACATAATACATATATGCAGGCAAATATTTATCCATCTTTCCACAAAAGAGAAAAAAGTATTTAAGAAACTTAGGAGAAAATTGAATAATTTAGCAGCTTTATAGTATGAGAATGAATGAGAAAAAAGAAAAATAAATCAGAATTTTTATTAGCTTGAAAGTGTGATACTTTTCTGGTATTCAAATTAACGTTTAAGAAAAATAAACAAGCCATGCTGTGTTGGGGCATGCCTTTAATCCCAGCACCCTAGAGGCAGAGGCAGACTAATCTCTGAGTTTAAGGCCAGCCTGGTGTACACAGTGAATTCCAGAACAGTGAGAGCTACACAAAGAAAACCCTGTCTTGAAGAAAGGAAAAAAAAATCCAATTTATATCTTCTCTTCTGTGTTTAAAAAAAAAAAAAAAAAAAGAAAAAATGGAAATAAAAGATTAGAAATAGAAGAACTTTCATAATAAAAGTGTCACTAAACTGAGCATGGTGCCCCACATCTTTAATCCCAATAGAAGCAGCAGAATCTATGATTTAGAGACCAGCTTGGTCTTCATGGGGAAGTCTAGGCCATCCAAGGCTACATAGTGAGACTATAGTGTGCTAGCTTGTAACTAAAGCACTCAAGGGGCAGAAAATAGGGAGGGTAAGTCTGAGGCCATCTGAAGCTAAATAACAAGTCCAAAGCTAATATGTTCCTCCTAGCCCTGCAAAGCAACTGTGCTGTCTAGTTTTAAGTCAACTTGATACAAGAGGGAGCTTCAATTAAGAAAATGAGAATATTATATAAAAATTTTTATAGCCTCAATGGAGACTATAGAGAAAGCTTCTATAAGATCTATAAGGCACGCCTGTAGGGCATTTTCTTAGTGATTGATGTGGGAGAGTCCTGCTCATTATGGATGGGGCAACTCCTGGGCAGATGCTCCTGGGTTCTATAAGAAAGCAGACTGAGCAAACCATGGGAAGCAAGAAGCCGGTAAGTAACACCTGTCTGTGACCTCTGCATTGGCCCCTGCTTCCAGGTTCCTGCCCCTTTGGAGTTTCTGTCCTGACTTTCTTCCATGATGATAGCAATATAGAAGTATAATCTAAATAAATCACTTCTTTCCTGAGTTGCTTTTGTCATGGTGGGGGTTTTGTTTGTTTTTTGTCATGGTGTTTTAGCACACCAATATTAATCCTAACTAGGACAGTAACCATACTTCTTTTTGAGTAGGCACTGCCCTTTCTTTCCTTAATGAATACCAATTTTGCTTGTAGTAGGACAAGCCCCTAGTGATTTGTCCTAACACCAGAGCTACTCATTAAACCATTAAGCTTTCCAGAATCCTTACTAGAACAACTTGTAGTCTTGCATCTTGACTGGAATAGACAATGTTTTCTAGACTAGGAAACAGCACTTTCCACAATGCTTCCTAAAGACTTGGAACAGTCAGGATATGATTAGATTGGATTTTGGATAAAGATTTTCACTTTGTATGTGCATATAGGTTTATATACTTCTAACTTAGATCTTTTGAATATAAAACTCATGCTAAGAAATCTAAACTAGGGGCTGGAGAGATGGGTCAGCAGTTAAGAGCATTTGTTGCTCTTCCAGAGAACTTGAGTTTGGCCCCCAGTACTCATGAGGTGACTAACCTTCTCTTAACCCCAGTTCCAGAGGATACAACATCTTCTGACCGCCTTGGGTGCTGCACACATGTGATGCACAAACATACTTGTAGGCAAATGATTGTTTAAATTTTTAAAAAAGAAAACTATACTACAACTTGAGAAATGTTAATCATGATCATATATTCAAGTGGGCCTCCTGTTATCATATATATATGTAGTTGGGGCTGCAGAGATGGCTCAGTGGTTAAGAGCACTGGCTGCTCTTCCAGAGGTCTTGAGCTCAATTCCCAGCAACCACATGGTGGCTCACAACCATCTGTAATGAGTTCTGATGCCCTCTTCTGGTGAGTCTGAAGACAGTAACAGTATACTCATTCATAAATAAATCATATATATATATGTAAGATTTTATATATTTATATATAAGGTTTCATATATATATATATATTTTTTTTTGTTTGTTTGTTTGTTTTTCTTTTTGGTTTAGCCTTGGCTGTCCTGGAACTCACTCTGTAGACCAGGCTGGCCTCGATCTCAGAAATCCGCCTGCCTCTGCCTCCCAAGTGCTGGAATTAAAGGCATGCACCACCACCGCCCGGCCTGTTTGTTTGCTTTTCAAGACAGGGTTTCTCTGTGTAGCCCTGGCTGTCCTGGAACTCACTCTGTAGACCAGGCTGGCCTCGAACTCAGAAATCCGCCTGCTTCTGCCTCCCAAGTACTGGGATTAAAGGCATGCGCCACCACCGCCCGGCTATATATATATTTTTTAACCTGAGTGTTGAGTAGAGCCATGTATTTCAGTACATAGCATATAATAAGACTTTATTTATTTTAAAAGGTATACGATGTAACTCATCCTGGCCTTAAACTTGTCATCTGTCTGCTTCTACCTCCTGAGTACTGTGGTTACAGATACGCATCACTGTGCCTAAAGTTTCATATTTTTGCTCTAACTAGAAGCACAGTGGGGGTAAAGATCAGTTTCTTTAATGGTTAATAAATATTTTGTCTTTGTCACGATATTTGTGTAAATCTCCAAATGACTCATTTGACTAGTTTATGTGCATAATTTTCTGTGATGGGGAAACCCTTGCATTAAGAGTTAAGTTTCATGAATTGCTCTGAATTTGGCAGGTGCATTTCATTTTTAGTTCTGAGTATAACACAGTCTTCCTTTCCTTGTTCCTTAGGCTCACGTTGTCCTTGAAGTTCCTCCCTATCATAACCCAGCAGTTACGTCTGCTGTGCAGGTGCACTTTTATCTTTGCAATGGCAAGAGGAAAAAAAGCCAGTCTCAACGTTTTACTTACACACCAGGTACAAGAAGTTGTGATGGTTTAGAGGGTTTTTTTATAATAAGAATCTTGCATTAAAATGTTTAATGTAATGCAAACACATTCCTTTTTTTAGTATACAGAAAAGAGTTTATTGGTTATTAGACATGGATTTATTTTGCATGACTTTATGCAATGTGTCAACAGCAATCTTAGAAATTTTTTTCTTTAAAATATGTGCTGCCGAAGAGAGCACACCAACATACTCTTTTTGTTGTTGTTTTGTTGTCCTCTGTGTAGCCATGGCTGTCCTGTAGCTTGCTCTCTAGACCAAGCTGTCCTGGGACTCAGAGGTCTGCCTGCCTCTGCTTCCCAAGTGCTGGGATTAAAGGCATGCGCCACCATTCTCTAGCTTTTGTTGCATTTTTATTTGAAGGTCACAGTTGTACCAGCCTGTGAGCTATGGAGTATATAAAGTCAGTGTCAAGACTATATATATTTTTGGTTTTGGGATACCCACTAACCAAAAAATGTGTCCTGACCTCGTTTTGCAACAATTAAAGCTATTTACTTTTCCAGTTTTTTTTATTTTTCAAATCTTTTTTGTTGTTTGTTTGTTTGAGACAGGGTTTCTCTGTGTAGTCCCAGCTGTCCTGGAACTCACTCTGTAGAGAGGCTGGCATTGAACTCACAGAAATCCTCCTGCCTCTGCCTCCTGTAAGGCATGCACCACCACACCTGTCTTCAAATCTTAATCATACATAGCTCTTGTGGTTAATGGCATCATAGAATTTTATAAGACCTAAAAGATACAATGCATTGACAGGGAGGTGACATTATATTCAGGGCTTGGGATGTAGCTTGTTTACTTTTTGATTGTGTTTATTTGTTGGTGGTAGTTGGTTGACTGGTTTTTGGTGGTGATGATGGTGGCGGTGGTGTGTTTGTTTTGTTTTGTTGCTGCTGCTGTTTTGTGTGTTAGCCCTGGGTTCAATCTCCAGAACAACCTGGGACTCCATATAATTAATCCAAGCACTTTGGAGGCAGAGGCAGGAAGGTTGAGTTTCAAGCATGCTTGGGGTACATAGCAAGTTTTACGGCATTCTGTGTCAATAAGAAGTCTAGTGGTTTGCTTTTGTTTTAAATTTATAACTGTGGAGTTAGATTTATGTATTAGCAGCTCTCGGAAGTTTAAAAAATAACTCAGAAAGTGTTTTAAATATTCAGGAATGGGAGTATCAGTGATGGTTAAGAATATCAAATTTCAGGCTAGAGAGATGGTTAAGTGGTTAAGACCACTGACTGTTCTTCCAAAGGTTCTAAGTTCAATTCCCAGCACCCACATGGTGACTCACAACTATCTGTAATGGAATCTAATTCCTTTTTCTGGTGTGTGAAGACAGAGCGTGTGTGCGTGTGTGTGTGTGTGTGTGTGTGTGTGTGTGTGTACATATATATGTATATATAATAAAAATAATTAAAAAAATAAAGAATATCAAATTTCTGCTTAGTAGAGGTAGGCAGATCTCTGTTAAATTGAGGCCAACCTGGTCCACATAGTGAGTTTCAGGACAGCCAGAGCTACATAGTGACGGCTTTTCTCAAAACAAAACAAAAAAAGTATCAGATTCCTAAAGAAGGAGGAGAGGAATAAGATTTTACAATATAGAGGTTGAAGCCAGGCATAAAGGCACATGTATATAATACATACTCAGAAAGTAAGACAGGTAAGAATATCATGAAGTTTATCTTGACCTATGTAAGAGACCATGGCTGGAGCAAACTAGAAGTTGGAGTAGACTGAAAAGGATAACAACTTTGAGTCCCATACTCATGAATTTGTAGGTCATTGCTCTTCTGGTTGTGTTTACTTTTAGGTTGTGGGGTTTTGTTGTTGTTGCTGATACTGCTTGTAGTTGTTGTTAGTTGGTTTCTTTGTTTTGGCTGTTTGTTTGTTTGATTGAGATGGTCTCATTGTGTATGGGACTGCCTTGAAACTCCTGGAGATCTGCCTGTCTATGTTCTGCTTCCTGAGTGCTGAGATTAAAGGCATGCACCACCATGCCCAGCTGTGTAACTTTATGTTGTACTCAGAAATTAAAGTACTGTCGTGGTGAAACTCATCTCTCTCCTAAATAAGGAAGAATGCTTCTGTAATTGCAAAAAAATGAGCACTGAGATTAGCAAATTAGAGGTGTTGATTACTTCCTAGTAGTGGTAGTAATTAAAAAGCAAAAGCAAACAGGAGAGGCTATGCTGCTTTGATGTTACCATCTCATGAATTGGGAGAATACTATAAAGATAAAATTCTATTGGCATTACATATCAAAATGAAAATTAGTAGAGTCCCAGGATGGAGAAGAACATTGGATTGGCCTAGAACTACCACCAAGCCTTAGCCTCGAACTTGGCTGTGTAGCAAAGGATGGCCTTAAATTCCAGATTCTCCTTTCTTTACTTCCTAAATCTTGGGGTTACAGGCATGTACCACCACATTCAGCTGCTTTGTCTTTTTTTTTTAGTTCACTTTAAGCAACCAGTTTCATAACCAAAATCTCCACTTATCAGAGTTAAGAGATGAGAATAGTGAGCCATCCTGTCTTCCTTCTCTCTTTTCTACCCTCCCTTCTCCTTTTCTTTTCCTAGCCTTCCCTTTTTTTTTTTTTTTTTCTTCCTTTAAGATAGGCTCTAACTTGGAAATCAGAGATCCGTGTGCCTCTGACCTCTGAGTGCTGGGATTAAAGGTGAGAGTCACCAAGCCTGGCCTTAAGTGTTGGTTTTGTATATTGAAGTGTTAATTTGTTTATTGGTTTCTTGGAGATTTTGGTACTTTTTCGTTTTTACATTATTTTTTCCTATTTTTTGTTTTATTGTTTTTCATTAGACAGGGACTAGATAGCCCAGGCTGTTTTCTTAACTTATCACATGAGAGAGAGGTTTCAGATTGGGAATCCTAGATTCAGTGCTTTATAGGCCATAGGATTATTTTTGTTGATTTTTCTTGTTGTTTTTTTTATTTAGCAGTCACCCTCTTTTTTTTTTTTCCTTCTCTTTTGAGACAGGGTTTCTCTGTGAAATATTGGCTATCCTGACACTCACTCTGTAGATCAGGCTGACCTCAAACTCACAGAAATCTACCTGCCTTTTCTCCCTAGCACTTAGATTAAAGGCATGTGCCACCACTAACCAGCCATTTATCTCTTTTTAAATTATGTTTTAAACATTTCTCATGTATGTATGCACATCTGAAAATTAATTTTTGAGTAATAAGCACTGTGTTTGCTGTGGACAACCTAAGGTCTCAGATGTCATCCTTGCCTTCCATTTTGTTTAAAACTAATCTCTAGTTTGGGACACTGCTTATGTCAGACTAGCTGGTTTATGAGCTTCTAGAATTCTCTGGTCTACCATCTCTCAATTTGCTGAAGCAGGACTAGATTACAAAGGGCCTGACTTATTTGTTATACGTGGGTACTGGAGATTCAAACACAGGCCCTCACAGTTATGCAGCAAGCACGTTACCCAATGAGACAAATCTTCAGCACCTCCATAGTTAATTTTTAAGTTAACATAAAGGTAGTAGGTTTCATTATGCATTTTTGTACATAAATGTCATTTACTTTACTTTTGAGACAAGGTCTCACTAAGTATAAGTAGCCTTGGTCTAGAACTTGTCATGTATACCAGACTAACCCTGAACTCCGAGATCTGCTTGCCTCTGCCTCAGGAGTGTTGGGAGTAAAGGTGTGTGCCATTATGCTTAAGTCTGTTTTTGTTGGTTTGCTTGGGTTTTTTTTTGAATGATAATGTATACATAATAAAAATCGAGCAAAAAAAAAAAAAAAAAAAACGACCAGCGAGCTGGCTTAGTAGGTAAAGACACTTCCTGCTAAGCCTGATGACCTACCTGAGTTGGATCCTTAGGTACTGAAAGCCAACTCCCACAATCTGTTCTCTGATCTCTACACATGCACTTGGCATGTGTCTGCACTCACACAAACTGACTGAATGAATGAATGAATGAATGTAACTTTTTAAACTAAAAATATTTGTATGTGTGTATATATGTGTATATATGCATGTGTATATGTTTACAACAAATAAAACATTTTACATGAATTTCCTTCTCTAAAGACATTGAGTTCATCCCATTGTGTTATGGTTATATACCTTAGAATTATAGAATTAGGTTATATTATAAATATTTTGTAAGCTACATAATAACATTTGTTTTAATCCTTTTATTTTTCAGTTTTGATGAAGCAAGAACAAAGAGAAGATAGTGATTTGTCTTCAGTTCCATCTTTGCCTGTGCCTCATTCTGCCCAGACCCAGAGGCCTTCCTCAGATACAGGGCATCCCCATGACAGTGCATTGTCAGCACCAAGAAGCTTGATTTGCCCAATGCAGCCAGCATATGCATCTATGATAACCTCCACCCATTTGCCACAGTTGCAATGTAGGGATGAGGGTGCTGGTAAAGAACAGCACATAATACCATCTTCAGTCATGCACCAGCCTTTTCAAGTTACACCAACATCTTCTATGGGGTCTTCCTATCAGTCTATACAAACTAATATGTATAATGGTCCAACTTGTCTTCCTATGAATCCTGCCTCTAGTCAAGAATTTGACCCAGTTTTGTTTCAGCAGGATGCAGCTCTTTCTAGTTTAGTAAATATTGGCTGTCAACCACTGTCACCAGTACCATTTCATTCTTCAAATTCAGATGCAACAGGACATCTCTTAGCACATCCACCTCATTCTGTGCAAACCCCACCTCATCTGCAGTCAGTGGGATACCATTGTTCAAATGCAGGACAAAGATCTCTTTCTTCTCCAGTGGCAGACCAGGTCACAGGTCAGCCTTCTTCTCATTTACAGCCTATTACATATTGTCCTTCACATCCAGAATCTGCTACAGCAGCTTCCCCATCAGCCTCTCATCCCCTGGCTAGTTCACCGATTTCTGGGCCATCATCCCCTCAGCTGCAGTCAATGCCTTATCAATCTCCTAGCTCAGGAACTGCCTCATCACCATCTCCAGCTACCAGAATGCATTCTGGACAGCACTCAGCTCAAGCACAAAGTACAGGCCAAGGAGGTCTTTCTGTACCTTCATCCTTAGTATGTCACAGTTTGTGTGACCCAGCATCATTTCCACCTGGTGGTGCAGCTGTGAGCATTAAACCTGAACCTGAAGATCAGGAACCTAACTTTGCAACCATTGGTCTACAGGATATCACTTTAGATGATGGTAAGTCCCGTGTCCTCCCCACCGCGCCCTACTTACCCTACCTCTGCGAATGTGTGTGTGTGTGTGTGTGTTTATACATTTTGAGTGAGACTGACTTTGAACTTACTGTATCATGGAGAGTGACCTTAAATTTCTGATCCTCCCAAGTGTTAAGATTACAAGTATGTACCACCAGACCCGTGTAGTATTAGAGATTGAACGCTAGGACTGATGTGGGGCCACGGTTTGGTTCTTGCAGAACTGAAACTCAATGTCAGCTCAGTGACTTCAACTATATGGTGATCTTTCTACTTCAACCTCCTAAATGCTGGAATGACAAAAGTGATGTTACCACATATGTTACCTGTAACACCATATATAGTTATCTGTAACCATTATTTAGAGAAAATCCTAAAGATTCTAGAACTGGATATAGAATTTTAGTTTTCTCCCTAATTCTATATTAATCTGTTTTAGGGAAATAATTCTAGATGAGCTATCTAAATCAGGGTCTGACCTAGACCTAGCTTATCTCCTGTTACAGGTTTGTAGATGCACTGGATCCACTCCATAATGAAGAACGCTGTCATGGAATGTCAGATCCTAGGGCTGAAGCGTTGTCTCCCCAACTAGCTCATAACTTAACCCACTTATTATAATCTAAGTCTACCAAATGGCTGGATACCAGTTCTCAGTTTCATACATCTCACTCTCCCAGAGTTCTTCTCTCCCTATGGGAACTCACCTCCTGTTCCCTTCCTCAGCTGTTTATTGGCAGGTGATGTTTCCATAACAGTACACAAAAGAATCTCTTTACACACCCACATGACAGTTCATAACTTGTAACTCCAGTCCCAGAGGATCCAGTGCCTTTTGTTTTTCTAGGTACTGTGTATGGTACACAGACATACATGCAAGCAAAATATTCATATACATAAAATAAGGAAAAAAAAGCATTTAGATGTAAAGGTCTAAGCACAAAGGGCAAAGAAGACAATATGTAACCTGTAAGTTTCTGGGACCTTCTATTCACACCTAATATCTGATTATATAGTACAGGCAGTCAGAATCACTATAACCAATGTATAAAAATCCATATTAGAAGGTTAGCAGAGATATGTATGACAGATTTCATAGGAAGGATTTCACAAGGCTTCCATAAGTCAGTGATATTTCAAGATGTATGTTTTCAGCAGATTTACTAGGGAGAGTGTAATTTTTTGGCAAGGGAACAAATGGTATAGTAGAGGATAGTTTTCAAAGACATGTGGGAGATAGCCCAGGTCTTTGATGTAAACATAAAATGTATATGTGAACTAGAGCAGTTCAAAGTAGCATCTTTCTATTTTCTATTTCTGGTTATCTGACCCAGTCCTTAACATTCTGCTACTTCTGAATAGGTGGTACGTGTGTCGAGTGTCACACCAGTTGTAGTTACTGCAGTAGAGCCCAGGCTAGATTCAGATTTGTTTATTCTAGACTTAGCTCTTGTACCACTATAGCTGCCACTCAGTATAATATGGATGGTAAGAGCTCTTTGCTGAAGGTATCCATAGAATGTATTGTGAGTTTTTGTTTGCTATGATTGGTTTTAAGACAAGGTCTCACTATGTAGCCCAGTCTGGCCTTCTTCAGCTTCATAGAAGATAGCTAGCCTGGGTTACATTTTTGAAACTGTATCAAACAAACAAAAAAAAAAACACAATCCAAAAAACTAAAAGAAAACATTCCCAGATTGAAGCATCATAGAAGACAGACTGGTGATTGAATTTTCTCATTGTCATCTATTGGAAAACTTGATAAAAGTTGATTGATGTCAGGCTATAACTGGAGGGGAAAACGTAAACAGTACTCTGGGTACCACAGATACTGAGCTGTAAAGTCTTCAAGTGAGTTTCTTCTCAGATGCACATTCTAGGCTAGTGTATTACTGTAGAGCCAAATTCCCCACCTTTTTCAGTTGACTTCTTGTTTGGATTTTCTGTGGATTTCTGTTGTTTTTATAAGACAGGATTTCACTGTATAAAGAGTGCTGGTCTTGTAGAGATTCACCTGCCTTTGTATCCCAAGTACTAGGTAGAATGAAAGGTGTGCACTTCTACACCTGGCCCATCTGTCTGCTCTGTAGATAGAATTTTTCTTGAGCCTTTACTATGATTTTAAGGCCAGCCTAGTCTACAGGGTGAGTTCCAGGATAGCCAAGGCTGCACAGAGAAACCCTGTCTTGAAAAAAAAACAAAAGTACTTAAAAAAAACAAAACCTGTGTGTTATGCTGCATTGTACTCCAGATTTTGGATCAATTGATATATATTAAACATGATTTTTATAACATAGAAATAATCACAGTTATGTTTTAAACTTTTAAATTAAGATTATTTTATTGTGTAAAAGTATCTTTTCCTCATCTGAAGTTATTGTCTTAGAGGCTTACTGCTGAATAAGCTCACACTTTCTAGCTCTTTCTGATGTCTGACTAGCTGGTTCAAACTGGCTTCTCCCAGCTTTCTGACTGAATTGCTCTGCTTGGCCTCAAACTAACTCTAGCAATCTAACCTTCTGGCTCCTTCTCGTTCTCTGTAAAACTGCCCTGGTAAAGTTGCCTCCTCTGCACCAACTGAACTGAACTCAAGAACAAACTCAACACCCACTGCACTGCACTTACTGCACTGACTCCCAGCGCAGCTCTGCAGAGTACCAGACTTAACTGAGCTTACAGAGCTGCCCTCCAATTAGAAGTTACCTTCAAACATCACTGCTCCCTTCTACATACTTACCTACTTTCACTGTTTGAGATTAAAGGTGTGCACTGAGGGCAAATTGTATTCCAACTAGAGATGTGTGGTCCCTTGCCAGACCAGCCATATTACTGGATTAAAATTCCTCTACAGTATTGTAAAACTGGACTAGTGGTTCAGTGCTTTAATTTGTGATTGAGCTAACTAAATTCGGTTATAACTGTGCTTTAGTGTTTCCTCCCGTTGTTTTCCTTTGTTCTTAGACTACAGAACCTCAGCTGCAGCTCTTCCTTCATGTCGTTCAAACTGCTGCTGTGGTGACACTGCCACTGCCACTTGCTGGCTCTGTGCAGCAGCATGCTGACCCTGAATGTAGGGCAGCTGCTGGTTTGACAGTTAGCACTCTAGAAACCACTCAGCTGCTTTAGCTCTCTATATAACTGTTGAAAAGTGGGTGCTTGCTGGGCTTGTTTTCCTTTGTTGTTTAAGTGTAGAACCTTGCTTATAGCCCAGGCTTATCTTAAATTAATAATTATCCTACCTCTGGTTTTCAATTGCTGAAATTATAGATGTCTGCAACAATGCCTGGGTTAATAAATGTCTTTTAAAAGCAAAGGAGTAATAAACACAAGATTCACATGGCTACTTGACAGGGGTGTAGAAGACTGTTATGGAGGATGAGTAGAGAGGTAATATGTCAGTGTTTTGGTTCATTTATTGGATAGTGGTTTCGCTGGTGTTTATTGTATTTGCATAAATATTTTATTACATTTTTATGTATTTGTATGTATGTGTATGGACAGGAGAGTCCCTGGAAATGATTATAGAGGTCAGAGAACAGTTTATAGGAGTCAGTTCTCTTTCAACCCTACGGGTTTCAGGAATCAAACTCAGTAACCAAGTTTGGTGTTCAGTACCTTCTAAGCCATCTTACTGGCCCTAGATAATTATTTAATATTTATTTAATAATTTTTATTTAATACCCATTTAATTTATTTAATATTTAATAATGATTTATTTAAATAATATTTAAATAATGAAGGAATGTTTTGTGTTTATATAATATTTAAATAATAAAGCCATATATAGCCAGTAGGGAGATGATATCATCAATGATGTATATAATTACTCCATTTATGGTCCTAGAGGTTATAAGAAGGTAGATAATATTGAACTTTTCCTTTAACTGAAATACTAGGACTTCTTGTTCGGTACATACATGTATCATCAGCCTTCACACATATTTATGATGAAGACTTTCAAAGATTGAAAGAACTAATAAAGAATGCTGTATAGACTGGGAATATATAGCAAAGGATTCAGAACCTTAAGATTCTACCACTCTGGGATATGCATTAAGAAAAATTAGTGTCAGGTAAGTGGGCTGGTATATTCCTTTAATCCAAACATTTGGGAGGAAGAGGCAGAAGGATCTCTGCCAGCCTGGCTTATTACATAGTTAGTTGCAGGACAGCCAGGGCTATAAAATAAAGAGAGCTTGTCTAAAAGGAAGAAAGGAAACAAGAAAGCAAGGAGAAAAAAAGAAGAAGAAAAAGAAAGCAAAATTAATTTCTAGATCCAGTGAAGAAATATTTGATGTTATATCAAGAGTTTATGTATCTCCAGGAAAACAATTTAGTTGTATCCTTTCTTTTAAAAAAAAAAAAAATGCTGCGTATAGTGGCATGCACATTTTTAATCCCAGTGCTGGAGAGGCATAGGCAGGCAGATCTCTGAGTTTGAAGCAGGCCTGGGTTACAGAGGCCTAGGACACCAGAGCTACATACTGAGACTCTTGTCTCAAAAAACAAAACAAAATTAATTTTTATATGTGTGCATTGTTTTGTCTGCATGTGTGTCTGTGTACCACAATTTGTTCCTGGTACCCTCACATTCCTTGCAACTGTGGCTACAGATAGTTCTGAGCTGCCATGTGTATGTTTGGAATTGAACCCCAGTCATCTGGAAAAATAGGCAGTGCTATTAACCACACAGCCATCTCTGCAGCCCCAGTTGGAACCTTTTTTATAACAAGATATAAAATTTAAATTATTAGGCTTATTGGTATAGGCATTGATCAGAGAGGTAAGCATACTTATAGTGTTCTGTGACTACAAATATTATGAGTAGAGTTTGAATCTAGCTTTGTATAAAATTTAAATACTCTTGCATGTATTGTAATTAATTTCTTGACACACTCTGAATTCTGTAAACATAACAATAGGATTGTAAAGTCTGCTCTAGGTAAGATAGAAAAGTCATTTTCTTAAAGGTACGTTATTCTATTTTATAATTTGTATCCTCTTTTCAAGTTACTTAAATGGGTTTTTTTAAATTTGTTTGTTGTGATTGTTTAGATTTATTTATTTATTTTATGTACATGAGTGCCCTGTTTTTATGCACACCAGAAATAAAGCATCAGATTCCATTACAGGTGGTTGTGAGTCACCATTCGGTTTCTGGGAATTAAACTCAGGACCTGTGAAGGAGCAGTCAGTGCTCTTAACAACTCTGAGCCATCTCTCCAGCCCCTCATTTGTTTTTAATATTTATTTATTTATTTGAGTACACTGTAGCTATCTTCAGATACTCCAGAAGAGGTCATCAGATTCCATTATAGATGGTTGTAAGCCACCATATGGTTGCTGGGAATTGAACTCAGGACCTCTAGAAGAGCAGTCAATGCTTTTTTTTTTCTTTCTTTCTTTTTTTTTTTTTTTGTTTTTGTTTTTCGAGACAGGGTTTTTCTGTGTAGCCTTGGCTTGGCTGTCCTGGAACTGACTCTGTAGACCAGAGTCTGTTCGAACTCAGAAATCCGCCTGCCTCTGCCTCCCAAGTGCTGGGACTAAAGGCGTGCGCCACCACCTCCTGGCCAGTCAGTGCTCTTAACTACCGAGCCATCTCTCCAGCCCACTTGGGGTTTGTTTGTTTGTTTGTTTGTTTGAAGACAGGATTTCTCTGTATAGCCCTGGCTGTCCTGGAATTCACTGTATAGACCAGGCTGACCTCAGACTCACAAAGATCCTTCTGCCCTTGCCTCTGAAGTACTGGGATTGAAGGTATGTGCCAGCACCACCTGGTTTGAAGATGGATTATTTCTAGGGTAAAAGGTTTGGTTTGAGGAGCTGGTTCTTTTATTCTTATGCCTTTGGTAATATTCCCTGTGTTGTGGAAGGGACGATAAACATATCTTACTAGGAGGGCTGGAGAGATTGCTCAGAGGATAAAAACACTTGCAGAGAACCCAAGTTCAATAGCCACATGATAGCTGACAACCACCTGTAATTCTAGGTGGAGAGGATCTGCTGCCCTCTTTTGGGTTCCCAGAGCACTGCATCCATGGGATGCACAAACTAAGACATTCAGGCAAACACTCATACACACACAAAATATCAAGAAAAGATACCTCATTTATATCTGAGCATTCAACAGCAACTTACTCTTCAACTCGTAATGAGTTAGGAGTCACACACCCCCAGAAAAACCCCAAAAGAATGTTTTAACAAGTATAAGGAATTGAGGTATCAAATATTTTTAAGGATAATTTTTGCAATATTAGCAGGAGAAACCAATCTGATCATAAGCCTTTTACTTTTCTAGGATGTGCCAACATAATTGGCCTCACTACACTGACATTACAGTGAGTCCACGTATGCATTAGGTAAATCCCAGCTAATTTTCAGTTATCTAACTTTCAGAGTTGTAGCCCATCCCAAGTAGTTGAACTGAACTCATTGGTTCATTCAGGTTGTTTGAGCAGTACCTTCAGAAACATTATAAACAGGTTTGAGAGGATGTAACTAAGTCACTGGATGAAAAGGCATAGGATCAGTCGACTCCTCTCCTAACTTGCATAGATACCAGACACAAAACAGGGTAGCATTTGAAGCCATGAAGATTTTTTCCCTTTGGCTACATGATTCTTCCATCTGTGCTTTCCCTTTCCCTGCTTTTGACTCCATTCCTGCCCTCCAGTGCACAGCAGCCACTGTTGTGCTGAGGTCACCTCCAGGCTCTGGAGATTCAGGCCAACGAAAGCCCAGCTTATGTAGCCCACACAGCTGCCCACAAGTCCACCCACAGCTCCACCATTATGTGTTAGTAGCCTGCATTGCTGATTGGGTTTTTGTTTTGTTTTGTTTTGTCCTCCCCCCACACTGTAATGTAAAGCAGCTAAACCCAAAGCAAAAATGGGAACATTCTCTTACTCCTCAATCCCTCCCATTTCTTTCTGAAGTAGCCAAACACTGTTGTCTTAGTCAGGGTTTGTATCCCTGCACAAAACCTGACCAAGAAGCAAGTTGGGAGGAAAGGGTTTATTCAGCTTACACTTCCACATTGCTGTTCATCACCAAAGGAGGTCAGGACTGGAACTCAAGCAGGTCAGGAAACAGGAGCTGATGCAGAAGCCATGGAGGGATGTTACTTACTGGCTTGTTTCCCCTGCCTTGCTCAGCTTGCTTTCTTACAGAACCCAAGAATATCAGCCCAAGGATAGCTCCACCCACAGTGGGCTCTCCCATCCTTGATCACTAATTGAGAAAATGCCTTACAGCTGGATCTCATGGAGGCATTTCCTCAACAGAAGCTCCTTTCTCTGAAATAACTCCAGCTTGTGTCAAGTTGACACAAAATCAGCCAGTACAACTGTCCTTTTTCTTAAGGAAACCAAGGACACATCTCTTGAACATGGTCTAAGAATTGATGAAGCTACAGTGCTTCCATTCTGCTTCTGAGGTTTCCCAAAATCTCTCAATGTATCAACATATAACTCCCTAGCTCTAGATTCTGCTTGTTAACATATCACTGCCTTGTCTCTAGATTTGACTTGTCCCAGTGTTTTATACCTAATTGAAATGTGTTCCCCTCTATTATTTGTTTCTTTATCCTTATTTCTTCCCTTTATTTATTCCATTACCTGTGTAGGCTTGCTTCTTAAGCAGCATTCTTTTTGTTTGTTTGTTTGTTTTGTTTTGTTTGTTTTTGAGACAGGGTTTCTCTGTGTAGTCCTAGCTGTCCTGGAACTCACTCTGTAGACCAGGCTGGCATCGAACTCAGAAATCCGCCTGCCTCTGCCTCCCAAGTGCTGGGATCAAAGGCGTGCGCTACCACTGCCCAGCCAGCAGCATTCTTTTGTATGGCCAGTAAGAGTTCCTTGTAGTTGTGTGTCCATGTTCACATTCCTGATCAGGACCCCATCCAGGCACCACTTTACTGGATCCTTGCACAAATCTAGGGACTTGACCTGGCTGGGGCAGTAAAGGAATGAAGAAATGGCAGACATGAACACACAGGAAAGCTGGGGTTGGGTGGCTCTCTGATAAAGAAGCCTTAGTACTGTAGAAACTCAGCATGTGTATTATATACTATTGAGCAAAGAGGCAGAGTTCTTGTACACAGCTGAATTAACAAAATGGGTTTAGCTAATCTCAGTAGGAACAGTCTTTGTAGGGAGGGGAACAGTCTGGATGGAGAAAGCTATGGTGAATATTTTCCTGTTGGTGCCAGTGGAGATCAGAAGAGCATTTCAGATCCTTTCAGCCTGGAGGGACCAGTACTCTTTATCACAGAGCTGTCTCTCTAGCCCATTACTAACTTTTTTTTTTTTTGGGATACAGAATCTCATGCAGCTTAAGAGTGGCCTTGAACTAGCTGTATAGCTAGGGCTGGCCTTGTACTCCTGATCTTTCTGTCTTCATTTAGTAAGTGTTGGGATTATAGGTTTATACTGTTGTGACAGCTTTTTTTGTTTGTTGAGACAGGGTTTCTTTATGTAGCTCTGGCTACCTTGGAACTAGCTCTATAGACCATGCTGTCCTGGGACTCAGAGATTTGCCTGCATCGGCCTTCCAAGTGCTGGGACTAAAGGTGTGCACCATCACCCAGCTTGCATCTACGTTTTTAAAGGAGATTCTATAGTTTTCTCCTTTGTTTTGTTTTGTAGTGCTGTAGATGGATTCCAAGGTTTTGTGTATTCCAGGCAATTGTCTACTAGTCATACCCTCAACTCTTATAGTGTCTGTCTGATTTTGATACTGTGTAATGCCTTGCAGTGAGTTAGGAAGTATTCTGTTCTCTTTGATTTTTTTTTTTTTTTTAAGTAGTGAAGGTGAGTGAAAATCACTCTTATTTTTTCAAGATTTATTTTTAATTATGTGTGGGTGAGTGTGTGGGTTGGTATTTGTACATGAGCGTGTACAAGTGCCTAGAAGAGCGTATTAGGTCCCTGGAGGACATGGTGGCTCACAACCATCTGTAATGGAATCTGATGCCCTCTTCTGGTGTGTCTGAAGACAGCTATAGTGTACTCATAAATAAAATAAATTAAAAAACAAAAAACAAAAAAAACAACTTGAGGCAGTAAAAACATTACATGACAGTTTCTTGGGGTTACTTTGTTTTTAACACTTTGTGAGAGTACATTTACTACAAATTGGCTCATCTTATGTTTACTTAAGATAAGGGTATTAATTAATGTTTATGGATGCTGCATACAAATTCTTTCCTTCAGAAATTGAATTCTTGTGTTTGAAGTTGTACAATAAAGACCCAGAATAGTTCTTATAGGTCAAAGGAACTTCTTATCTACTGTGATATTTAAAAACATTATCTTTTTGATTAAAAATCATCTATTAAGCCTGGCAGTGGTTGCAAATGTCTTTAATCCCAGCACTTAAGAAGCAGAGGCAGGTGGACCTCCTAGTTCCAGGCCAGCTTGGTCTACAAAGTGAGTACCAGGATAGCCAGGGCGACACAGAGAATGCCTGTCTGGAAAAAAGAAAAAAAAATCATTCCATCACCTAAACTATCTGGACTCCAGTATTAGATTATCTAGTAAAATGTAGATAGCCATTATATGTCACAGTAATTGATAAGTAAAGGAGAATTTAATTCCTCTTACTCAGGAAACAAGACAGAAAGCAATGCTGCAGTGTAGTGGATTAAGTTTGCCCTCTGGTTTGTTCCATTCAGTAGTGACGTTGTCTTCTTTGACACAGACCAGTTTGTGTCTGACTTGGAACACCAGCCATCAGGTTCAACAGAGAAATGGCCTAATCACAGTGAGTTCTCATGTCCAGTTCCTTTCTGGAGAATCTAGAGGGTGAGTGTTGATTGGAATGTATCATTGTTCTTGTACACTGGTCTGGTATTTGCATGCCATGGCTGGATTTGCATGTGCTACAAAGGAGGGGTATGCACAGCCATCTTCTTGGTAGGTCCCTTCATTGTCTTTGTAGGTACACTTTCACTTTTACACCAAGGCTCTTACACCTGATCTGCAGATTTTAGTTCTAGGTTTTTTGTTTCTGTTTTTGTTTTTTGTTTTGTTTTGACAGGGTTTCTCTCTGCTCTAGCTGTTCTAGAACTACTCTCTATACACCAATCTGACCTGGAACTCAGAAATCCACCTGCCTCTGCCTCCTGAATGCTGGGATTAAAGTTGTGCGCCGCTACCACCAGGCCCAAGAGCTTAGTCTAGTTTTAATGAGAAGCGAGTGTTTAAATAGATTCGTTAGAACAAAGGAGACTTCTCAGTATCTATAAATCTTTATTTGTGGCTTGGCTAAGTTTGTTTGCTGGGCTGGTGAAATAACTTAGTTGATAAAGCTACCTTCCTCTTGCCTAGCCTGAGTTTAATCCCTAGGACTCATATGGAAGAAGAGAACTGGCTCCCTCAAGTTGTTCACTAACCTCCACGAATGTACTGTGGCACGAGCACTTAGATTTGGTTGCGCACATGCACACACACTCTAAATACAATTTTTAAAAAATAAAGTGTGTCCAGTTTTTAGAGATAATTATCCTTGGTCTGCCTTTAGACCCACATTTGTACTCCTGGAGTTCATCTGTGGTTCTACTTAGAAGAAGGCCAAAGCCATAGTAACAGCATAGGTTCTGTGAAATAGAACCAAGTCCTTTGGCCTCAACCTCAGTGCTATCTACAAACAGTCTTCCCTCACTGTTAGACCAGCTCCTTTCAGGTTCTTTTAGAGACACTTACCGTATGTAGGTGCGCATGATGGTGAGCACCCATATTCCTAGCTACCTACTGAGGAGACTGAAGCTAGAGGATCTCGAATTCAAGGACCGACTAGGAAACATAACGAGAGTGTCTCAGAATTGGGTTTTGTTTGTTGTCATCTCCTCCACTCTTCTTCTAGGACAGTCTCCCTGTGTAGCCCTGAGTGGCCTAGAACTTGCTATTTAGATGAAGCTGTCTTAAACTCAGAGATGTGCCTCTGCCTCCACCCAATAATACTGGGATTAAAGGCATATGTCTCTAAGCTCCAGCTAAAACAGAAAATTATTACAGAGCTTGTCTGTCTAGCATGTAGAGATGTCCTGGGTTCAATCCTCAGTGCTGGGGAGAGGTGAAGCATGTGATAGAAATTAAAAATATGTAGATTCCAGCTACCTAAATGGCATTTACATTTGATTTTTAAGATTGTTCTCTTTTATTCATATGGATATTTTGCTTGCATGTATTTCTGTGCACTACATGTTTGCCATGTGTGCCCTTTAAGGCCAGAAAAGTGCACTCCATCTTCTGGAACTAGAGATATGGACAGTATCAGTTGCTATTAACTTAGATCTACAAAAGGCCTTAAATGGCATTAGATGGCATGATTAATACTAAAGATTTTAAGATTTTTATAAAATCCTATTTTTGGATGTTGCTGTATGCACACCATATATGTGTTTTTTGTTCGTTTTTTTTTTTGTTTGTTTGTTTGTTTGTTTTTGTTTTTTTAAGACAGGGTTTCTCTGTATAGCCCTGGCTGGTGTATGGTATCTTTAGACAACAAAAGATTGGGTCCCTGGGATTGGAGTTACAGGTGGCTGTGCACTACCACATGGGTACTGGAAATGGAACCTATTACCTTTGCAAGAACAATCTACACTCCTGAGCCATCTCTCCAGCCCCAGTATTTTAGGAGTTTGAGATCTCTTGATTATCAGATAAAACCATAAAACTCTGGATTTCTGGCTTCTTTCAAAAGCTGGGATTGCTTTGCTATCACATAATTCCTGTCTAACTGTGATAGAAACAGAAGTGTTAATTAGAGGAGGATGTGTGTCTTAGAGTTACTATTACTATGATGAAAAGCAGCTTGGGGAAGAAATGGTTTATTTCACTCACATTTCCATAGAACAGCTCATCGTCAAAAGCAGTTAGAGCCAGCAGGAACTTAAGCAGGGACAAAACCTGGAGGCAGGAGCTGATACAGACTCCATGGAAGAATGCTGCTGGCTGGTTTGCTCCCTGTGGCTTTCTTGGCCTGTTCTATTACAGAATTCAGGACCACCAGCCCAGGGGTGACTCCACCCACAATTGACTGGGCCCTTCCACTTCAATTACTAATTATGGAAATGCCCTACATGTGTACCTGCACCCTGATTTTTTGGAAGCATTTTCTCAAGAAAATATACTCATCTCTCAAATAATTCTAGCTTGTGTCAAGTTAACAGAAAATTAGCACAGTATGGAAAACTACAGAATTATAGCTAGAGAATTTTAAATAATTTAGTGTTGGGAGTGGTTGGTGTGTATCTTTAATTCCAGCCAGCACTTGGCAGGCAGAGTTTGATGGATCTTTGTGAGTTCAAGGTCTGCTTGGTCTCCATAGTGAGTTCCAGTTCTAGTGTTTAACCCTGTGTTCTTCCCATCTGTAGATCAGCAATTTGTCAATAATGATGTTCATTGATAGTTATGTTGATTTTTTTTTTTTAAGTATTTGTGTATAGTCAGTAGAATGGTAAGAACACAGAGCAGAGACCAAACTCTTTCAAATGATAAACTCTCGAGGCTGGAAAAATTGCTCAGCAGTTAAGAGCACTTGCCCTTCCAGAGAGCCTGGGTTTGGTTCCCAGCACCCACAGCCTGCACTCAGGGAATCTCACTCCCTTTTCTGACTTCTTCAGGCACTATTTACCACACATGTGCTAAACAGACAGATGCAGGAAAACACAGATGATAATGACTTTAAAAAAAAAAAAAAAAGTTAAACTGTGAAAGAATTAGATATAGAAAGGAAGCCTGGCGGTGGTGGCGCATGCCTTTAATCCCAGCACTTGGGAGGCAGAGGCAGGCAGATTTCTGAGTTCGAGGTCAGCCTGGTCTATAGAGTGAGTTCCAGGACAGCCAGGGCTACACAGAGAAACCCTGTCTCGAAAAAAAAAAAACCAAAAAAAAAGAAAGAAAGGAATGTGGGATCTAATGTCTTATTTGGTTGCTTGTTGCCTGAGATGCCGACTTATCCAGATTAAACACAGAGAATATCCAGGAGTGGACAAGACAGTGACTGACGGAGAGTAGATGGACAGCGAGGGGTCTTGCTAAGGGTCTGGCAAAGGAATACTTGGTGTGGAGTGAATCATATGATTTATAACTTTAGAGCTCAAGTTTAGCCCCAAGAATATTATATTTTTGGGCTATCAGTAAATGAGATTAGTTAATGATAAACTGACTCTTTTATGGGGCTAGGGATATGGCTTAGTCATAAAATGTATCTCTAGCATGCAGGAGGCTCTATGTATGCTGTATAGCAAGAGTATAGAGTAGCTTCTGAGTTTCATGTCTTAACCCAAATTGGAAAAAAATAATTACTTTTCAAATTTCAGCTTTCACTGATAGGCAAGGGTACAGACTAATACTTGAATGTTATTTCAAGTACCATGTATTATAGTCTCAGCTTCAGATTTGCTGTTTGTAGAATAGGTGGTGGTTTGTTTAGGTTTTTTTTTTTTTTCAAGACAAGGTACACTCTGTAGACCATACTGGTCTTGAACTCACAGAAATCCACTTGCCTCTGCCTGTATAGTCCAAACTGACTTGTTTTGGTTTTTGTTTTTGAGACAGGGTTTCTCTGGATAGATTTGACTGGCCTGGAACTCAGGGATCTGCCTGCCTCTGCTTCCTGAGTGCTGGAATTAAAGCTGTGTACTACCATGCATGGCTCTGACTTTCAACTGTCAGTCTTCCTACCTTTGCCTCCTAAGAGCAGAATGGCATCTTTTTGGGGGGGCAGGGTGTTACCGTGTAGCTTTAGCTTACTTTGTAGACCAAGCTGGCCTCTGACTTGGAGATCTACTTGCCTCCGCCTCCTGTGAACTGGGATTAAAGGTGTTTACCACCAGGCCAGGTCAGAATGAAATCTTTTTTTTTTTGGGGGGGGGGGGGTTGGTTTTTTGAGACAGGGTTTCTCTGTGTAGCCCTGGCTGTCCTGGAACTCACTCTGTAGACCAGGCTGGCCTCAAACTCAGAAATCCGCCTGCCTCTGCCTCCCAAGTGCTGGCAGAATGAAATTTTAATCATTAATATTACATCTCCCTTAACTGGTTGTGAAAAAAAAAATAATGTAGCACTTTTTCTTTACCTGGTGTTAGACCCCCTAGTGTAAAAAGTAAAGGTTATCTTCTGGTCATTATGCGTATTTTCAGTATATTCTATAGTTAGAAGACTTACAGAGTTCAAGATTTTATAGAGTTTTTAAGATTTTATTTATTTTTATGTAATATGAGTACTCTGCATGTATGCCTACATTCGAGAAGAAGGCATGAGATCCCAGTATAGATGGTTGTGAGCCACCATGTGGTTGCTGGGAAATGAACTCAGGACCTCTAGAAGAGCAGCCAGTACTCTTAACTGCTGGGCCATCTCTCCAACCCATCAGGGTACTTTTTAAATTATATTAGGACTGAGAATGTGGCTCAGGTATGAACATGAACATGAACATGAACTTGAATGTCTAGCGGTAAGAAGAGAATTGACCCACTGTGAATCTGGGGATAGGCCTGCTCTACAGTTCTAGCTGCCTGAGGGGATGAAGCTGGAAGATCATCTAAGCTCAAGAGTTAGAAACTAAACAACATGGCAAAATCATGTCTCAAGAAAAAAAGTTTTTAAAGGCACTTGGAAGGTAGGAGCATAGCAAACGAGGCTGCCAAGGGCTGTAGGAGACACTGTTTCAAACAACAGAAAAGTAAGAGCAAAAACAAAAGGATGAAAGTTGAAATGTTGAGAAAGCTTAGGCTGATTACTGCTTAAGATACCTACTTAATGCAGAACTTTAATCCTAGCACTCTGGAGGCAGAGGCTGACCGACAGGTCTCTGAGTTCAAGGTCAGCTTCCTTGACATAGCAAGTTCCAGGACAGCCAGGGCTACATAGACCTTAAAAATAATATAAAAATACATAAACCTACATATTCTGTGTTGCCATTTTGGTATTGAACATAGTGTCTGTTTTAAGATGTGTTCTCACCATGTAAATGCCTGGTCTGGAACTAGGATGTACACCAAACTGGCCTTGAATTTAGAGATTCACCTCCTTTTACCTTCTGAATGTCAAGATTAAAGGCATGGGAGTAATACTTGGTCTTTATTTCTGTTAATATTTGTTAAACTAGCATAATGGGGAGCCCAGATTATAATGAATTAATTAGAATAGGGTTCTCTGTATCTCCTAGTAGTTCAGAGATTAAGATTCCTTTTGATTCCTTGTTTCTCTTTCTCCTAAGTTTTATCAAAAGCAGTTATCACTTTGATGACTAAATCTTAGTCCACTGAAAGGAGTGGAGGAAAGGGAGAAGAGGAAAGCCAGGTAGGTGACAAGCAAGACATGCTCTCCCTTTTTGTCATATCACGTTGGAGCGGTCTTCACTAGCTACAAGGGAAGCTGAGATGCACTCTAAAACTGAATTGCCAAGTGACTAGCTAGATAAACTTCAGTTACCAGTGAAGAACGCATCATACTGCATGTGGTGGAGCATGCCTTTAATCCCAAGGAGGTAGATTTTTGTGAGTTGGAGACCAGCCTGGTCTACATAGTGAGTTCTAGGGCTATATAGACTTTGTCTCAGTCAACCCCCACCACCACCACCACCAAAAATAAATTGAGACAGCAAAAAAAAGTCCAGATATCTGCTAAATATTTTAGAATTTATTTCTGTCTTTATCTTGAGAAGGCACATTGATTGGATTTTAAGAAGTTAACAAAAAATAGTTTTTGAGACATTCTAATGTAGTTCAAGCTATCCTTGACCTCCTGATCCTCCCACGTCCAACCTAAATAGCTCTCCCATACCCCTCCCACTACCTTGAGACAGGATGTCTCTAGTATGTAACTCTGATTGTACTGGAACTCACTATGTTCACCAGGCTAGCCTAGAGTTCACAAAAGATCCACCTGTCTCTTCCTCTGCTGGGATTAAATAAGAGTCCAAATAGGACCCAAAATCCATTACAAAGATGAAAGAAAGACCCTTTGAATCACTCCTTGACACCATCTTCCCCAAAACAGTGGAGGAAAAATTATCTTGACAGAAGGTAGAGGCAGGAGTGTCTCTGTAAGTTTGAGGTCAGCCTGGTCTACATAGCTAACTCCAGGACAGCAGACCCTGTCTCAAAAACCAAACCAAGCCAGGTGGTAGTAGTATACTCCTTTAATCCCAATACCCCAGAGGCAGAGGCAAGCAGATCTTTGTGAGTTCCTGGATAGCCAGAGCTCTTACACAGAGAAACTGTCGGGGTGGGGGAGCAGAGGGACCCAAAAGCCACCTGAGTTTTTGTATATTTGTAAGTATTCCAAAAATATACCCTGGCCACTTTGTTCCTCTTCATCTGGGTTTGAGGGGTTTTGTTTGTTAATTTGGTTTTTTACCATACCAGTTATTGTGAAATATAACTTTGAATCCTTTTGCATGGGAAATGTCTTTAAAGGAGGAGCCTGTGACTATATAACACCCTGTTCTGCTGTGTAGGACAGTTCAGAGCACTGCTAATTTGAATATTTCCTAAAGAACATTTTGTTGTTGTCATTACTGTTGTTTTGGTAATGCAGATACTGTTGGTGGTTTTTAATTGTGTTGTGCTAACACAGACAAATTTAGGTGTTGGGAGTTAAGAATTTTGGGCTGCTAAACTGGGCCAGATGCTGTGACCTACATAATCTGTTGGCTCTGGTATTAAAGACTATTGACTTTTTATTTTTGGCTTTTAGTTCATTTTATTCTTTGAATGGAAGAAAATGGCCTAACATGGTATCATACACCTTTGAAGAAGAAGCTGGTGGATATCTGAATTCAAGGCCAACCTGGTCTACACAGTGAGACCCTGTCTCAATAAATAAATTAATACAAGAAGGAGCTGGGCATGGTAGCACACACCTTTAATTCTAGCATTCAAGAGTCAGGAGGATCTCTGAATTCAAGCCAGTTTAGAGAGTTCTAGGACATGGAGGGATGCATAGAGAAACTGTCTCAAAATACCAAAAACAAAGAAGAAAATGGTACATTACAGTAGAGATCTAAATATCTCTTTTGCCATCTGAAAATGTCAGAAACATGTAAAAACATCTTGTATAATTTGTGAACTATGATATAAATAAATGAATGAATATATACATTCAAAATGAAGTGAAAATTGAGGTTGCATCTGGGTATGTTGTCGCATGCTTGTAATCCCATGAGGAGAGGGAGGGATGGAAGGGGTCGAGAGAAGAGAAAAGAAGAGAAGAGGGAGAGGTTTGAATGGACATATGTATGGGCAAGAGAAGAAGGGGGGGTGTGTGTGTCACTTCTCACTCTCCACCTTATTTTAAGACAAGTCTTTCAAGCTGGGGAGACAGCTAACAAGCTCCAGAGGTTATCCCATGGCTGAACTCAGATCAGCTTGCTTCTGCCTCCCAAGTCAGAAATAGTTAATTTTTTCTTTTTCTTTGATTTTAATTTTTTTAAATTTTATATACATTGATGTTGTGCCTGCTTGTACTTGTATGTCTGTAAAGATGCCAGATTCCCTGGAACTGGAGTTACAAACAGTTGTGAGCTGCCATGTGGGTGTTGGGAATTGAACTTAGTTCCTTTGGAAGAGCAGCCAGTGCTCCTAACTACTATCACACCATCTCTCCAGCCCTAGAAGTGGTTATCTTAAAAAGGAAAATTGTATGGGTCTACGTGTTTAATCATATATATAGAAGTAGAATTTTTATATATAAAAATTCTTATATATATATTTATATATATATATTTATATTTTATATATTTATATAAAAACTTATATATATATTTATATATATAAATTTTTATATAGTGCATATATATAGAAGTAGAATTTTTTTTTTAAAGATTTTATTTATTCATTTTATTTTTATGAGTACACTGTAGCTGTCTTCAGACACACCAGAAGAGGGCATCAGATCCCATTATAGATGGTTGTAAGCCACCATATAGTTGCTGGGAATTGAACTCAGGACCTCTGGAAGAGCAGTCAGTGCTCTTAGCCACTGAACCATCTCTCCAGCCCCAGAAGTGGAATCTTTAAAATTTTTAAATGACTTCTTTTATGTGTCTGAATGTTTTGCCTGCACGTATATATGCACATTATATTATGTGCACTCCTGGGGAAGCTGGAAGAGGGCATGGGATCCCTGGAACTGGAGTTACAGATGGTTGTGAGTGCTAGGAACCAAACCTGAGTCTTGTGTAAAAACAGCAAGTGCTCCTAACTGCTAAGTCATCTCTTCTGCCCCCAGGAATGGAATCTTTAGTTGAAAAGAAAGGCTAGGTATGGTAGTAGATGCCTATAATCCTAGCAGTCTGGAGACTGGAACAGAAGGATCCCCAGTTTAGGCTACATCAGTAAGACCTTGTCTTCTAAGACAAAACAACCACACCAATCCTCACCCTCCAGAAGAAAGGAAAAGTGAGACAGGAAATGCTGTGAGAAGAACTGTTTTGTGTTTTGTCTTTTTTTTTTTTTTTTTTTTTTTTTTCTTTTTCTCCCTTCTTGTTGGTTCTTCTCTTTTTATTAGTTTTTAGGGGAGGACAGGGTATCACTCTCTAGCTCAACTTGGCCTGGAGCTCCCTCTGTCTTGTCTGTCTAGATTGGCTTCCTGTGTGCTGGGGATTACTTGTGTGAGCCACCACACCCAGCCAGCTTTTTTACTTTTATCTTTTAAATGGAAATTTATGGCATTTGCCTCCCAGATATTGTACTTTCTGAGGTATTGGGCACATAAGAGAAAGTAAGAGCCAGTAATTAGAAAGGACTACATATATACAAATGCCCCCACATAATAAAGGGTACATGTATATTAGGACAAGGCAACAAAGCACCCCTAAAGCTTGGTGGTTCGCTCTGGGTAAAACATTTCTTTCACTTTATATTCTTAGGTAGCACTGTGGGAAACCAAAAGGGAAAACTTTCCCAGAGGAATTCAAAGTAGGAAAAGTTAGAATAAAGTGAATATTTACTTTTTAAAAATTTTGGAAAAATTTTATGTGTATGGGTTTTGCCTGCATGTATGCCTTGTATCACATTCATGCCTAGTGCCCTAAGAAGTCAAAAAAAAAGCAAGGCGTTGGATCAGAAGTTACTCCTGAACATGTATTTTTTATAGTACCTATCAGCTCTGCTTGTAGCATGAGCTTATGGAGTGAGGATAAGAATGTTTCTGTGGGCCAAGCGGTGGTGGTGCACTCTAATCCCAGCACTTGGGAGGCAGAGGCAGGCGGATTTCTGAGTTCGAGGTCAGCCTGGTCTACAGAGTGAGTTCCAGGACAGCCAGGCTTACACAGAGAAACCCTGTCTTGAAAAACAAAAAAAAAAAAAAAAAAAAAAGAATGTTTCTGTGGGAGCTAAGGAGATGACTTAGCAGTAAAGAGCACTTGTTAGACAATAGGGGTACATGCCTTTAAAGATGTATTTATTTATGTATGTAAGTGCTCTATCTACATGTACACACACATACCAGAAGAGGGCTTCAAATCCTAGTTAGATATTGTGAGCGACCATATGGTTGCTGGGAATTGAACTCAGGACCTCTGGAAGAGCAGTCAGTGCTCTTAACTACTGATCTCCAGATGCCCCAACCCCAACACTCACTCTCCACTCTCTTCTGTCTGTCTGTCTGTCTGTCTGTCTGTCTGTCTGTCTGTCTGTCTGTCTCTCTCTTTCTCATCTTTGGGAGGCAAAGGCAGACTTATCTCTGAATTCAACGCCAGCCTGACCTACAGAGCAAGTTTCAGGACAGCCAGGGCTACACAGAGAAACCCTGTCTCTAAAAACAAACAAAAAGATTGCCTGCTGCTCTTGCTGAGGACTGGATTTGATTCCCAGCACCTACATTGTGGTTCACAGCCATCTGTAACTCCACTTCTAGGGGAGCTCTTCTGACCTCCAAGGGCACCAGGCATAAAGTGCATGGTGTGCAGACATTCATACATAAAGTAAAATATATTTTAACAAAAGGTTGCCTGTTCTCAGCCATTGCTTTTAAAGTCCAAACTGAAATTATGGAGAAGAAAAGCCTCTTGAGGAATGATGCTCTCATCCTCAGTGTCAGTCAGCAAGCAAGGTCAAGTGTGCCTTCACCTTCACTCAAAGCCATCCGAAGGAAAATATCTAAGAGAGCAAGTGAAAACCTCTTATGATATTCCTTTGAAGTTGCTAATCACTCTTCTTTTTCTTTTTTAGTGAACGAGATTATTGGGAGAGACATGTCCCAGATTTCTGTTTCCCAAGCCCCAGAGGTGATCAGAGACGCTCCTCTCCCAGGTCCGGAGTCCCCAGATCTGATGAGCTCTAACAGCGCTCAGTGAAGCTTTGTGCCCACCATCTGCTCAGCCTGCTTCTCTCCCGGAACTTGAGTTTCCAACCAGACTTCAGACTCTGTTGCAGGAGTGGAACTCACTGCGGGGGGGTGGGGGGGAAGCAGCATTCCTTCACCTTAAGCCTTGGGCAGAGTTTGTAAAAGAACAGGAACAGCATCAGCTGTTTATGCTGTGGGAAAATGAGCTTTGCTTTTTATATATATATACATATATTTAAATAGGATCTTTTATATGATGGGTGCTTTGAGTGTGAATGCAGCAGACTCTATTTCAGAGGTGCTGCTCTTGCAGGTGACCTGGTTGCATAGCTAGGATTAGTAATTTGTACTGCTTTCTGGTCATTTGAAGAGCCCTTTAGTTTTGATGATATTTTTAAAATAGAACTTTTGATAAAAACCTTCCAGATGCAGACAAAAAAAAAAAAAATTATCCTAAGCCCACACTTACACCTCAGAAACTTAGCATGCATTCTGAAGCCTTTCATAGACTCATAGGAAATAAAGCCAAATGTAGCTCATACTCTTTATAAAATAAAGTGCTAGGTAAATTGAGAAGACCATTCCATCATTGAAGTGTTGGGATACGAATACATTCCAGAGCATAGCCTTTTGTAACTTAGGTAGTTGTCAAGCAATTTTTCCACTAGCTCCATGTTCAAGCTTTCTCCCCACCCCTCAGGACCTTGGGTTGAATGGTCATTTGTAAGGTGAATTTCAAAGGTAGGGTTTTAGTTTAGGTAGTTATTTTCTACCTAATTTTTCAAGTGGGAGCCTCTGCCTTTAGTCTGTAGTCTTTGAAGCCAGTATCCTGATAGTTTAAGGATTTGCAGCTTTAACTCCTTGAGGTCAGGCCAGCAGTGTTAGGAGTTAAGTGTGAATGAGCTGTGTAATAGGAGAGGCAGAGAAAATGCAGGACTCCAGTCAAGGAGGCTTTAAGATTCACATAGCATAGAAGGCTTATCTCCTGTTTACAGCCTGTGATGATTCTGTCCCATGGTGTCCTGGCTATATGACCTTAAAAACCAGCCTTTCCTCTACAAGGCTTTGAGACATCCTGAAATGTGGTATCAGACCTGTCCTTCCACACCAAAGACATGGTGGTGCTGCTGCTGCTGGTGGTGAGGTCTGTGTCCAAGGCAGAGGCCAGCAGAAACTCCAGCCTGCTGTCTACCAAAGGACTGTTCCCAGACCCTGCCTTTACTCTCCCCTTTTAAAGTCCCTGAATTTTACAGTCTGTTTTCAAGTGAAATATTGTATTTTCATTCATTCAGGAAGCAAATTGAGTGCCTATAAGTGAGACGCTGTGCTGCACTGGCTGAAGACTTAATGCTGGTTACTCTAGGTGATTGTGACCCTTGATGGTAGGGGCTACATCAGGCCTACTAAGTGGGAGCTGGCCTGTTGCCTACCACCCCTAGTAAGCAGGGTAGGAGGTACTGATTCAAGATGAGAGATGTGTTTGTAACACAATGCTTTACATTTCTTCCTTAAAATTAGAGAACAGTCTTATCAGCAAATTGCTCTGGCTACTCTTGGAGCTAGATATTTTCCAAATTTCTCTGAAGGTGAGTTTGATATCAATGAGTGTGAATAGTGAGATTTGCTTTAGGGGCCCCATGGTTGGTAGCCCACAGCTTCCTCTAAAGGGCATTGGCCTCTCAGGTGTACTTGCAGAGATTTGGCCAAATTTGCTTCTTCTTTCCCCTGGGGCAGTTGCCTCATATGGGGTCATTGCAAGACCCCTTGGGGGTACTGCTTTGCTGCCTTCAAGAATAAAAGCCTCTATGATCCAGAGTTGCTATGCACCAAATTTTGATGCCTTTTAAATACCTTGATGCCTGTAGCATTAGAAATGCTTTCCTATTTAAAACAGGTTAGATTTTAAAATAGAGCTTTGTATTCTGTGTAATGTTTTTTGTATTAGCTTTGTATAAGCTTTCATGTAAGAGTCATATTTTTTGGCCTTGTAGATAGAGACTTAAATTGTTGTGCAGAATACTGGTGGTGAAGCACACATCCATTGGACTATGCAAATTGATTTCTAGTAGCACCACTGAGCAATCGGGCATTTGCTAGCACACACCCTTTCCTCTCACATAGACTAGAGCTTGGGTTGAGGAATGAAGGAGCAGCCTTCTGTTTACTAGAAAAATGTTTGGGTTCACATGTGGTGCTGCTGCCCTGGGTACAACCCACCAACACCCAGGCCCAGCCAGTATCACGAGACCTCTGCTGGGCCTAGCCGAGAAGCCCAGTTTTTAACATGTAGAACACATGGGCTCAAGTTGAAACCTTGTGTTTTATAGAACGGATGTGTAGGTGAAGAAATTGGTTCTTGGTTATGTTTACAGCACTTGGGATTGTGTTTTCTTGTACATTTTGTATTTTAAAATCTTTTATAGGAGTGCAGTGCTCCTCATACAAATACAAAGGGAAGATGAGCCAGCAGTTCAGGCTCCTCCTCAGTTACAGTGCTGAAATAAACAGTGACAGATCAACAGTCTCCTTGAAATCTGAGTTTTTTTCCACCTGGGGCTGGTGTAGAGCCCTCTGGGCCAAAGGCTCTGTGGCTTTTTAAGAGTCCGCTTGACCAGAAACTTTCATTTGCTTTACAAGAAGAGTTCAAAATTTCTTCTAAGGCTTGAGTTCTGCACCCTTTAATCAGTGCAAAGGACATGTCATGGTGTTGGCTAGCTTCTGGACAACTGGCCTTCCAAGTGTTGCAAAAAAAGTTGGCAAAGTCCTCTTTAACCTGAGTTTACATGTGCTACCTGCCCTCTGGTATTCACTGGGGATATTCAGCAGCACAATCTAGAATAGCTTGGGGTTTTGTTTATGGTAGGGGGCTATACAGCCTTGGCTAGACTAGAATTTGCTATGTAGAGCAGGCTGGATTTGAATTTGAGGCAGTTCTCCTGTCTCTGCCTCCTGAGTGCTGAGGTTACAGGCATGCATGAACGGTCAGCTAGTGATTTATCATCCCAAACTTCTTGGGCCTGGTTGGAGCAAGGTCAGCATACTTATTGTCAAGCCACCTCTGGCACTTCTGAGTCCAGGTATCCTGAGAGTGAGTGCTCACTTGATGCCTTCCTGCCTCCTGGAAGGATAAGGAGAGTAGACAAGCAGAGCCTCTAGAGTCAGGCTCAAGTGGACTGACTCCTGAATTGCCCAGAGTCATAACATAAATATTAAAGGTACCAGGCCTTAACGGAAACAGGCCTGCTGTGCACCTTCAAACTCGGTATTTGAGGGCCAAAGAGAAGGTTTTCTGGCTGTCACACCATCAGAAATATAACAGCCCCATCACATCTCCAGCCCCGCCTGTAAGGTAGCCGTCCATCATGTAAGCAGGCAGAGATACAAGGGTATATGGGAGGAAGGAGAGTGGTGCTGAGCTTGGTCTTTTCCATGTGCCTTTTAGAGCTTTGACAAGCCAGAAAGAAGCTGCTGGATTGAGGGTGCTCTGGACTCAGGAAAGGCTTGTTAGCTGGCGACATCAGCTTATTCTGCTTCCTGGTTTCCTCTTCTACAAACACACCCACTCCTTGGGGGCTTGTAACACAGTTCGAGGTGGGTCACCAACAGGCATCAAAGTGGTGTAGTCATCAGGAGCCAGCTGCAGAAGTTACACATATTTAGGGGTTGGGGCTCCAGGCTCAGCTAGGCCCTTGAGCCTCCCTACAACACAACCTTACCTGATAGGCTTGAAAGACACTGAGCAGATCCTTCATACCACCTGTGTATGGGACCCCCTGCATTCGGACCAGGGCTCCTGGCTGTGACAACATTGTGGTGGGCGTAGAGGCCAAGGCAGTAGGAGGTGTGGTGAGGTAGCCCACAGTAGTGGGAGAGACGGGGGGGCTAGGGTGGGAGAGACAGGAACTTAGTCATAAATCACATCTATAGCCTAGACCAAGACCATCGTCTCCTGTGCCTTGTGTGTTTGATTCTTTGTACTTTCTGAACTCTCTGCCTCTACAGTGGTATCCTCAGTCTGTTAGCCCACACCGGTAACTCCTTTCCCATCTCAAAATGAATTCTGATTTTCAACAGATCTTGGATTGATTATCTTGGCCAGAAATGAGTCAGGATCTTTCCCCAAGTGGTAACAGGAGGTCTGAGGCTGTCCAAGCAGCAAGATACCTGGGGTAGTAGGCTGTGTAGTTCATGTAGAGTTGAGTGGCTGGCCCTGGGTAGTAGGCAAGGGGAGTGGCAGCAGCGGGTACCCTGGCAGCTGGAAGCAGTGCAGACGAGGGATACAGTGCTGTCGTCTCTGTGGGAATGAGGGCTGGGGTGGCCTGGAAGGTGGCATAGGTAGGTGGTGAGAGGCCTAGAGACAAGGAAAGAGCACATTTATCAAGAACCAGTTACCCTGGATAGGGTAACTAGAAATGGGATAGAAAGTGATATCTTAGAACAGCCTGGCTCTCACTTGCTGCTACTTCTAGCCCAAGAAGCACTCACAGGGCAGTTTGCAGGGTGGAGGGGACATGCCGCTTCTGCTCAAGGAGCCCCCCATCAGCACACGACTCATCTCCTCTGTGGAACAAGGGACTACTTCCACATAGCGTTCTTTCATCATCTTCTTGTGGCACCGCTGGGCAGCAGCCAGAGCACGTTCCACTGACATCATCTGGATGAAGGCATCGCCAGATGGCCGGCCCTGTGCACATCACCTTGTAAGCAGTTTGTCTCATATAAAAGTGCCTCACTCCTAACAAATCCAATGTAGATGCCTTTCCTAACGGTAGTCTCACCTGTTGGTTGAGCACCATGTGCACACCATGAGGCCGTATGTCAGCTGCTGCCTCTCCTAGGAAACTCAGAATGTCTTCAATGGTGGCTGTGTAGGGCAGGCCTCGAAGGCGTACACAGTCCCTCCCAGTTCCTCCTGCCAGTGGGAAGGGAATGGGCAGCAGCGGAGCAGTCAGTGTGGGAAGGAGTGGACTGGTTGCATAGCGGTTAAGGACCTAGTAAGAAAGCAACAGGTTTGTCACCCTAAGTAGGGGACCCAAGTCACATGCTGAAGAAGCAGCACATTGGGGCACGAGGAGCCTTAAGTGCTCACCTGCTGCACCTCAGCTGCAGTGCTCCTGAAGAGTTCAATGTATCGCTTACCCAGCATGCCCTTGTGCCTGCGCAGAGCAGCCTGTGCCAGTTCCTCACAGGCAAAGAGAGCAAAGGCATCCCCAGTAGGCCTGCCATCAGGGTGGCGCACAAAGAGCAGCCCATCAGCACCCCCAGTCACTGGGCATTCTGGCCCCAGGAATCCTAGAACATCTGTTGGCCCGGCTGAAAAGGGCAGTCCCCGTAGCCTCAGGATCACTTGATCTTCTTGTGATAGGAAACGGGCCACCTCTAGTGATGTGCCTAGGTTGGAAGGACAGGAGTCCCTTGCTGGTTTAATCTTTGTAGCATGCACCCACAGGAGACCCAAGAGACAGTGAGTGTGGGGAATGGGATAGAGATCAAGGCCAAAGAGAACTAGGGTCTTCTATGGACACACTTACCCCCTGCAATCTTTACAAATTCCTCCCCTGTGGCTTTATATACCTGCAGGTATAGAAATCAGCCCATAGGTCTCAGTCCTTACTTAGCTTTGCCCTGCTCCACTTTTAGCCAAAAGCCCCACCTCAATATAGCGGACACCCATGTGGTGTTTGTGTCTCTGCAGCGCTAGGTCCCGCTGCTCGCTGTCCACGAATCGGATGAGGGCCTCTCCATTTCTGCGGCCCTGGGCGTTGAGACAGAGGGCCACACCACCCCTGTGGAGCCGGGTGTTGTTAGTGCCTCCTGGGTAGGCTCTCCTGGGTAGGTTTGCCCACTTACCCCTCCCATCCTGCCACACCCACCTGGCAATGTTGAGCCCTTTGAAGAATCGAGCCACATCCTGGTCTGATGACTGCCAGGGCAACCCACGGGCCCGTACTACAGTCTCATTGTCCACCACATCAGCCTTGTTGCTGTGGGGGCAGGGCACAGGATCAGAGCTGTCCAAAGATTGTTACCCCCATCCCTGCTCCCACACTCACCAAGGCCCCGTCTCATATTTCTGCTTTACCACCTCTGGCTTCGAGAACAACTGACCTGAGAGGAGATGGCATGGGGGTCAGCAGGGTCTGGTGGAGGAAGTCTCCCCACCAAGCTCTGCAAAAATAGGACAGGTGAGGGAAATGAGGAGGTGACAGGGGGGTTTCCACCTTGTGTTCTCTTAGAGAAGGTCACAAGTCTGCAAGAGGACTCTGAGGAAGTAATGGGCATTCACCCAACCCTGACTGCGTAGCTGATAAGCAGGGCAAGAATCTTACCATTGGGCCCCTCAAGTAGGTGGAGAATAACAGCTACCATAGTCTTCACTTCCCAGACCCCAAAGTCATCTTCTGTAGCATCTGTTTCTAGTCCCAAGTCTATAGGCAAAGGAAGTGACAACTGAGGTCTAGATCCATATATCCCACATCACTCCCAAACACCCACAGAATCCTGGCAAACATTAGATATGGTCCAGTTCCTACATGTACCTACAGGTCCTCAGACCAAACATGTCTGCATTCCAAATGTATCCCAGCATAGATGCAGACATGGGTATCCTAAAGAATGAGGCCAAAAGCATAGACTTGCCTACATTAATACAACTCATATGGCATCATGCACATGCTTGGACATATTAGTCACCCCTCCACCTTAATTCTGATGGGTCACAGATACCCTGTGCCATGGTGCCCACTGTGAGGTCTCTGGCGGAGCAGGTGCTTGGGTGCTGCACATGGAATTCTCTGCGGAGGTCGTAGAAGGAGAAGAAGGTGTCGGGGAGCACCAGGTTCTGGGAGTACATGGGAGTGGGGATGAATAGGTAACCTAAGGTGTTTACAACAGGGGCTTTGGGAACCCAACCTTACCCATGTGCCATCAGTGACATACCTTCCTGGAGGCCTCAGGATGCAGAACCTGTCGCAACAGCTGCTGCCCATCAGTGCAGAGCACATAGGGGCCCCCGCCCAGCAGAGCCACATCCCTGCTCACCAGCTGTGAGAACTGAGGACAGGGAGTGGAGACTCAGACATAGATTCACAGCTAGGCAGCTGAAACTGGGGGTGGGGGGGTGGGAGCGGGGTAGGAGGAGGGAGGGACTGAGGCTGCAAAGCTAGTTCAGCAGGATGTTCAACCCTACCCTGCCTGGGAAGTAGAAGGCTTTGCCCTAAATCCCAGGCTCATAATCCCCACCCTTGCCCTAGTCCACTGTCACCTCCTCGAGGCCAAATGAGAACAGCCGCACATAACCCAAGCCCCCATCAAACACTCTCCAGGAGTCTGGAGTCGGGCCAGAGCAAACACCTGGTGGAGTGAGGCAAGCAGGTGGGGAGGGGAGGGGCAGAGCAGGTTAAACCTGTCCTGGATCAGGCACCACCCTCAGACAGGTGGGGGAGGTTCACACCTGCCCGAGGGCCAAAAGGCTCATGGTCAGTGGCAGCCCCGCCCCTTGGTCTGACCAACCCAGGAACAGAGAAACACCAAGGACAGAGCTTCATACTTGGACACAGCAGCAGCCTGAGCTTTGACCCACACCCTATCGACCAACTAACTGGCACTGAATTGTTTGCTCATAGAGGGGGTGGCACTCTGAAGGCTATCCAGCATGATCCTGTCCTTACCTGCAATTCTGTGACACTTTTCAGTCTAAGACCGACAGAGCAAGGCACCCAGATTTTCTACAGCACCCTCACAGGTGAGCAGTAGGCCTGGAGCCCTTCTGTTACACGTCTCAGATTCAGCATCTGTATGTTCCTCATTAAAAACCAGAGTTGGAAGAGGAAAGAATCTATGCTTCTAAAGGGACGTACACTCATTACAACTCAGTCATGGGGTGAGCAACAGTGCAGACAGAGAAAAAAAATGAGACTCACTCCCACTTGGGCAGGGCGTGCGGGGGGCATGCCCCTAGGCCTTGTGTTCATTGGGCAGGTAGCCCCTAGATAATGTACGGACAGCACCCACCCACGCCTGGCCAGTCGGCTGGGACAGGCCTAAACCAGCCGCCCTCACCTAGAGGCGTCTGCCCCTGAGGCAGACACCGCCCGACGCCCTCGCTTCAGCCGTTCCCAGGAGAGCAGAGACCAAGTGATCTACAGCCAAACCTGAGCCCATCGACCCTATTTCTGAGGCGTCCTCTGCTAGCCGGGAGTGGGAGAGAAGGGGACCTCGGGGGTGGATCCCTCTGTGGCTATTGTCAACTCCCTCGGCAGGAGTGGATGTATGTAAAGGTTGGAAGGAAAGCTGTCTGGGAATGGCCTAGCACGCGTCCACGCGGTAGTCGATCTAAAGTTTCAAACACGTTCCTGTCTGTGCCAGTGGGTCGCGTCCTCCGGGACTCCTCTCCTGCCCTCCCCCTCCCACGGGGGCGGGGGAGGTAGTGTCCCTGCCACTTCGCAGTTCCACCACCCACATAGGCCCCCACGCTCACCTGCTGCAACACCTTGTCCAGGGACTCCGCCCGCGCTAGGCTGTCTGCGCTGAGTCCGCTCGCCTCGCGGCACTGTGGACTCAGGGCAGCCGCTTCGGCGCGAACTAGCGACTTGTGCAACGTCCCCACCTAAAAGCACCAGGGGTAACCCAATGAGCGGCTGTGCCTCAACAGGCCCTAAAGCGTCGTCATGTCCCCTCTTTCCACCCTACCTGTCGGCTGCGCGGCTCCACCACTTGCCAAACTAGGAGGATCAAGTCGGTCTCGTCCGAGCCTAGGTCCGGCCCCAGCGCACCAGCAGTGGCCCCGAACAAAACAACCAGAGACTGGGGTTCGGGACAGGGGTCTGTGGCGGAGTCTACTGCGGGATCTGGGCCCGGGGGTGGGGGCGGCGGCGGCGGTGGAGTCATGGCCGCAGAGGAAGGGGGCGCTCGGCCACACACACACACACACACACACGCGCGGACCGACGAGGCGCACGCACGTACCGACCGACAGCAGACAGACGAGCTTGGGCGGGATCCGGTGTGTTGGGGGCGGCACCTGCGGCGGGGTGTAGTGGGAGCTGCAGGGACCCGCCCGCCGTGCCCTTTGGGGCTGGGCGGCGCGGCTGCAGATCCCAGCCTCCTCCCGCGAGTTACCTGCGGCCCGGAGAGGCCACGTGATCAGGGCGGCCCAGGGAACTTCGCGGGAGGGCCAGAACCCTGCCCGGGAGGCAAGAGCTCACTGCTGCCGGGGCGTGCGCTCGGCGGCTGGAGTCCCACCTCTTAGTGCTGTCCAGTGAGACTCCTGGGACGAATCCATTCTTTTCTCCTACTTCCTCTCCAGCAGGCGCTATGAGTCCTCCGCAAAAGAATGTGCAGGATTAGAGGCCATTTCCATTCTGCAAGGGGTCAGGCGAGACCCGTGGAAGTCAACGGGAGGCCATCTAGGGACTGTAAGGGTCGCGACGTCTGGCTTGAAGTTAATGGAAGGCACAAAGGGTCAAAAGCCGACAGTGAGCGCTACCAGGTATCCACTGGAAGGCGGTGGGAGAGATCCGTTGGGGGAAAGGAAGGGCGGTGAAGATCAAGGGTTCTTAGACCTGTGGGCGGTCACCAGAGATCAAGAGAAGGACGTGCCCGTACAGGTGTTAGAGTCGACGTAGTGCCGGCAGTGCAAAGCGCAAGTTACTGTGGACCTGAAGGCCCAGGCCTTGATGCCAGGGTAGGAGAAGCTCGCCTCAAACCTTAGAGAGCTGTATCCTAGATGAGGCTGTGTCAGCTGCTATGGGTCTGGAGGTTCAACCTACCGACCCCACTTGGGATTTGCCTGCTTGTTTTTGTCTCTTAGATGTTGCTAGAAGTGTTATCTGGCTATTGAAAGCACTCCGGCTGGCAGCGGCTAGAGTTGAGCTGTGTACGGGAGTCTGCATCCCAACCCAGTTCAGACTAGTCCCGTTCGCCCCATACAGTTTGGTGAGACTCCCTTACTGTTTCCAGGCCGCCCTGTGGACTCAGGATAGTTTTCCATCTACTCAACTGTAATTAGAAATCTGTCGAGAGTAAAGAGCTACAGCCTGGCGTGGAACTTAGAATACAGCATGCTGAGGCTGAAGAACCTCGTGTGTTTGGAAAAGATATCAGTCTGGGATAAAAGGCAGCCCAGAACCCGGGTGCATCCCCAACTCATGCCCAAGGAAGGTCGTGCGGAGCTAGAGAACCTAAGAATGGATAGTGCGTCTCCCGGGTTTTCCCACACGATAGCGCAGGAACACAGTGACCCAATGTCGTGGAAAGTGGTTGCTGTGCGTACCCAGCAATGCTTCTCCGGGCGACCCACCGGGAGCCCGCCTACTGAGGCTCCCTACTAAGATAAGCCTGGAATGTCAAATATTTGCTCCAGGAACCCAGCGAAACCGTGAGGTAAAGCTCCTCCCCTCCTCCCTCCCATTCCGGAGCGCGCCTGCGTCAGTCCAGGCTTTCCGGTAGGACACTCCCTTCCAACTAGTTCCTTCTACCCGCCACTCCCCACCCCTCCGGTTATTTAAACTTCAAGGTCTTCACTACAGGCTCCGGTTCGGTGAGGCAGAGCCTTGGCGTCCCTGCACAGTATCAGTGCTACCGGTCCAGTGCTACTGGTTATCGGTTTCTGCCGATTCACAACCTCCCAGCTAGGCTCCCCCAATTCGTTCAACTTGTAGACCTTGTCTCCCGAGACCTTCGACTGTGAGATCCCTGGCTGTCCTGAAACCCCTGGAAAGAAGCGGCTCCGCCCAGATTTCTGCAAGGTAACTACGTGAAAAGCCGACAGTACTGGGTAGCTCTATTCAACTCTGGTGCACTCATACAGACATTCCCCATATTAAACAATTCCAGAATTTCCAAAGTCTTCGGGGTTTTTTGTTTGTTTGTTTGTTTTATCACTTTTATTTGGTTTTGTGTAGGCACGTACGTGCCTCAGCGCGTGTGTGGAGGTCAGAGAACAGCTGTGGGAGGTGGTTCTCTCTTTCCAACATATGTATCCTGGGCACAGAACTCAAGCAAACCCTCGTTTTGTTTTTTTACCTGGTTGTCATGTACCCATGGACTCGCTAAATAGTGGAGGATGACCTTGCAAATATGATTTTCTTGCCTTCACTTCCCAAGTGCTTAGGAACCCAGCTAGAAGTGCCTCTGCATTCAAAAGGCAGAGGCCAAAGGATGGCTACAAGATCCAAGATAGCTTGGTCTAAGTTTTGAAAGTTCCAGGTGCTAAATCAACAAGGCCGGAAGATTAGTAGCTGAGTATGGATCTGCAGTCGCCACAGGAGTTCCAGGCCACCCGGGAGCTAACGTAAATACATTTTTAAAATGAATTATTTAATCAGAGGATGGTGGCTCCTGCCTTTAATCTCAGGACTGGGGAAGCAGAGGCAGGGGGATCTCTTGAGTTCGAGGCCAACAAGAGTTAGAGAGAAACCATCTCGGAAAAAACAAACGCCAAAATCATTTATTGCTAAGGACAGTAGTACTTGGCTTTAATTCCAGTAGAGAACAGTGGATCTCTGTCAGATCAAGGCTAGCCTGGTCCAGGACAGCCTGCATACAGAGACCCTGTCTCAAAACAAATAATGAGTCCTAGATCACACTACCATTTAATAGATGACTTTGTACTCCTTACCCTACTCCATGAAGCCGACTTAAAACACTTTTTCTTTAAGACTCTGTCTGTGTACTATGTTTGTTTGTTTGTTTATTGGTTTTTGGCAGTACTGGAACTTGCTTTGTAGACCAGGCTGGCCTCCAACTCCTAGAGATCTACCTCTTTCTGCCACCCCAGTGCTGGGATTAAAGGCGTGTGACACCACTTTCTTTTTCTTATTTAATGTATTTATTTTTAAATTTAATCTGTGTCTTAGGGTTTGTATTCCTGCACAAAACATCATGACCAAGAAACAAGTTGGAGAAGAAAGGGTTTATTCAGCTTACACTTCCACATTGCTGTTCATCACCAAAGGAAGTCAGGACAGGAACTCAAGCAGGTCAGGAACTTGGAGGCAGGAACTGATGCAGAGGCCATGGAGGGTGCTGCTTCCTGTCTTGCTTTTTAGAGAACCTAGGACTACCAGCCCAGGGATGGCACCACCTATAATGGGCTCTCCCATCCTTGATCACTAATTGAGAAAATGCCTTATAGCTGGATCTCCTGGAGACATTTCCTCAATTGAGGCTTCTTTCTCTGTAGTAACTCCAGCTTGTATAAAATTGACACACAAAGCCAGCCAGTACAAACGTGTATGAGTATTTTGCCTGCAAGTATATGTGTGTACCATATGCATGCATGCCTGGTGTTAACAACAATCAAAAGGTATCAGACCCCTTAGAACTGGAGTCACTTGTGGGTGCTGGGAATTGAATCAGGGTTCTCAGCAAGAGCAATGGTGCCCTAACTTTGGAGCCATCTTTTCTGCCCTGCTTCTGCTTTCTATGCCAGCAATAGTAATCTTTCATGTCTTTTCCTCCCAGCCTGCCTCGAGATTTTTTTTTTTTTTTTTTTTTGGTTTTTCGAGACAGGGTTTCTCTGTGTAGTCCTGGCTGTCCTGGAACTCACTCTGTAGACCAGGCTGGCCTGGAACTCAGAAATCCACCTGCCTCTGCCTCCCAAGTGCTGGGATTAAAGGCATGTGCCACCACTGCCCAGCATATTCTCACCTCTTAACTTTAACATTTTACTATTTAAAAAAAAAAAAAGTACCTACTATAGCAGGGATTCTCTGTGCAGTCTGAGATGTCTGTACTGATGAAGGCCCCAGCCACAGTCACTGAACAGAGTGAGTCCTGTCCCAAACTGCACTCTAGGAAGAAAGAACTATGTTTCAAGGGAGTGCACACAAGGTTCTGCGAAAAATACAGTTTGACCACTGTCAGTCACATGGGAGGGCAGGGGGGTGTTGCTATAAACGTTTATATTAATAGGGATGGAGGAAAACTGTCTTCTTCCTTTCGGCCAGAAAATATTCTACAGTATAACAAGATTCGACAAGAGGACCGTTATTCTTCCTCAGCTGCTTTCAGCTAACCCCTCTTCCAAGGGTCTTCTGGGTAACTAGGAATAGTCAGCCTGCTGTTATCTTCGAGACCTTGCATAATCGCTTACTACCACCAGAGGGCGCGCTGATTCTGGCTTTAACCTGTTTGAGCTAAGAGGGAGTTAGAAGGGTGAGGGTAATGTATTAGAGCCTACATCTCTCCGTGGGCAATCATCAAGGACAGAAAGGGATTGAATCTGCTCATCGACAATCTCATACACGTATATAACACATTCTGTCTATACTCATCCCTGCACCCACTCCTCCCCTCCCACCAAATTCTATTCCACTTCCATGTTTGGTTTGTGTTTTTACAACCCGCTGTGATTAACCAGGACCGCCAGCATGGACACAGGTGTGTAGCTATTCCCTGGAATTTTAGAGACGCATCAATGAAGACTATGACTTCTCTCCTAAAGGCCCTGCCCTGGATCAAGTGTGGACCCAAGAGCCCTTTCTCAGGACAGCTGAATGTGAAAAGGTTCTGTCTTTTTGAAAGCTTTATGTCAGTAATTGTAGCTAATATAAGTACTACAACTGGGGGCTGGAGAGATTGCTCAGTGGTTAAGAGCACTGACCTGAATTCAATTCCCAGCAACCACATGGTGGCTCATAATCATTTGTAATGGGATCTGATGCCCTCTTCTGGTGTGTCTGAAGACAGCGACAGTGTACTCATATACATAAATAAATATTTCAAAGAAACCCAAAACAAAACGCTGCTATGTCATGCCCATGAGTCAAAGGTTTTTTGGTTTTGGTTTGGTTTTTCTTTTTTAAAAGAATAATTTATTTATTTTATGTATATGAGTATATATATAAAATCAAGGCAGGAACCTGGAGGCAAAAGCTGTTGCAGAGGCCATGGAGGACTGCTGCTTACTGGCTTGTTTCGTATGGCTATCTTAGCCTGCTTTCTTATAGAACACAGGAAGGACCATCAGCCCAGGGATGGCACCACTCACAGTGGGCTGGACCTTCCCATGATCACTAAGAAACTGCCCTACCTACAGGCTTAACTGCTCACAGTCTGATCTTATGGAGGCCTTTTTTTTTTTTTTTTTTTTTTTTTTGAACTGAGGTTCCCTTTTCTCCGAGGGATTTTTTTTTTTTTTTTTTGCCAAGTTGACAGAAAACTAGCCAAGACATTAGGGCCACGTAGTCCACGTAGTAAGCCTTTGTCTTTAAAAAGAGGGAGGAGCTCATCTTCTGCTGTTTGTCCACAGTACCAGCAAAGGTCACTGTTAACCATTCCCCCAGTAATCCCGACTCCTAATACTCTGAGGGCTTGTGGAGGTGGTGCACCATTAAATCCCAGTTGAAAACAGTGCTATTCTTCCAGGGGTCTGTGGTCATCTGAGACTGCTAGTTTGGCAAGATGTTCAGACTGGCCAGTGCCCAAAGGTGTCCAAGCCTTCAAGCATCTCCCCTCCCCCTCTTGGCTCTGGACTTCTCACTGTCCCTAGACTTGGCAGAGTGTCTCTATGACTCTCTACTGCCTTCATCAGACCAGTCTGTAGCAACTTCCTATGGGTGCAGGAAATTAAAGTAGGGTGCAGTGGGGGTTAGTGTGCTTTAAAATGTCCTGCTTACTGGGGCTGGAGAGATGCTCAGTATTTATGAGCACTTGTTGCTCTTGCAGAGGACCACAGTTTGATCCCCAGTATCTACATGGTGCCTCACAACTGCTTGTAACTGTATTCCAGTAGACTGAAGTCCTCTTTCTGACTTCTGCAGGCACCAGGCATGTATGTGGTGCACACACATACATGTGGGAAAAAAATACTCATACACCTAAAATAAAACAAATAAATCATTTTAAAATAACTTCCTAAGCCATGAGGTGATGGTGGATACCTTTAGTTCCAGCACTGGGGAGGCAGAGGCAGGTGGGTCTCTGTAAGTTTGAGGCCAGCCTGGTCTACAGAGTGAGTTCCAGGACAGCCAGGGCTACACAGAGAAACCCTGTCTCGAAAAACCAAAATAAATAAATAAATAAATAAATAAATAACTTCCTATTTTTCTATAAAAACTAAGAATTATTGGCATTAACGTGGGTCAGCTGTTTACCAAGAAGAGGGAAGGAAGAGGTGAGGGGTGGGACAGAAGTCTTGGGACCAGGCAGTGTCCCAAGAGCACAGTTGGCCTTCAGAAGGAAGTATGTGGAGGGTTATTTCTCAGAAGCACTGGTCAGCTCAACCCCACAGCGTTCGCATATTACCAGTGTTGAGCCTTTTGCCTAGTCTGCCTGGGCCCCAGCTCCTGGCTCCAGTCTTATGCCCTTCCTGAGTTCCCAGGCTTGCGTGGACAGGAGCTAAAGTGCCATCATGAGCTCTTGAGCCCTGTTCTTTGCAGGGGAATCTTACAAATAAATGGTTCAGACTTTCGGATCCAAACGACTTCCAACTCATGTGGTGCACTTATAGACAGAACCTTTGGAACAGGCTGATCTAGCTTCTCCCAGACCTGCTTCTTGGGTCCTACCTGCATTTCTACCGGCAAGGCAGACGGCAAAAGTTCTCTGGGCATGGGCGGCCAAACCTAGATGCCCCTGGGGATGCCAACATAAAGGCTGTACAGAGGTCCTGAACAGCTGCTGGTCACCCGAGTTCCAAAAACCAAACGAACTGTCTAGGACTAACTTCCTCTTTTCTTGTTTAGAAAGAGGTTGTTCAGACACAGCAAATGGTGGGCATGTTTTCGGTCCTTCTGATGTAGGAAAACTAGGAATTAGGAATGAGACCTCCTTGAGTGGACTTTGAGAATTCTCAAAGTGCTGGGTACAAGGTGCGATGGGGCTGTGTAGTAGTAGCAGGACGATAGCTGAGAGGTAGGCAGCGCTCATCGGTCGATCGATGCGTTCGGCGCGCAGCACAGTCCTGGAGGTGGGCATGAGCGGGTGGAGAGCTTCGGTGGGAGGGACGCTTGTGGCGGAGAGTTGCAATTGGTAGAGCCTTAGCAAGAGGCGGGTCCTAACTGACTGGTGGCTGCAAACGATGGGGTTGAGAGCGACGCTGCGGCTCCGGCCTAGGCACCGTCTCTAACCTCTGAAGCAGCCCCTTGGACCTGCGGCCACAGCCTCACGCCATGGACCGCCATCTCTGCACTTGTCGCGAGACCCAGCTCCGGAGTGGCCTTCTGTTTCCCCTGCTTCTACTAATGATGCTGGCAGACCTGGCGCTCCCGGCCCAACGTCACCCCCCGGTGGTGCTAGGTGAGACTTGTGTCCGGTGGGATGGTGGGTGGATCCTACAGGATCCAGTGCAGCCAGGGTCTGCTGGGCCAACTACTCTGTTGTGCATCTGTTTTAAGCACGAAACCCAGAGCATTTGGTTTCTAACCTGGTTCAGTTTGGTTAGCCCACCTCTCGCCATACTGGGCATGGGTGTGGTCTGACACCCTCTAAAACATGAGAGCAAAGGGAATAGATAATGTCTGGTTTCCCACTCCACCTAACTGCATCAGCTCCAAACCTTTCCTCGCCATGCCCCCATTTCTTAGCTGGAAAGACTGAGGCACTTCAACCCTACCTCAGCGGGTTCCTACCTAGGTAGTCTCAGAATTAGTCTTAGTCTACCTAGGAGTCGTCACCCTCCTACCCTCTGTAATTCACAGGGAATGAGTGATAGCAAGTTCTATCCACACTAGCCACCAAAATCATTTCTCTTTGCTCTCAGCTTAATGGATGGCACTGACTTTCGAGGAGATGGCCTAAGGGAAACGGGATGGCTAAGGGAAGGGAAAACAGAGGAAAGGGCTGGGACAACAGTCATGAACTGGCGTTAAGGAGTCAGAGAACGTGCCTCCACTCTCCCCTACCAGACCTAATTACTCCAGGCTGTACTGAGGCCAGGTGACAGACATTCCCTGCCCACTTGTTCTTCCATCTCAGACTTGGCAGCTGGACAGAAATAACAATGTTTGTATATGCTAATAGGTCAGGCTAAAATCTCTAGGAGTCTTAGATGCCCCATTCAGCCAATGGCTGTCATTTTGAACTAGTGTTTTTTTCAGTGGCCAGCCAGGACTCCTGAGAACAGAGACATGCAGAGACATGCTGGAACATACACTATATACACATACACATACACATATACATATATACACACACATATATATATAGTGTATGTTTTGGCATGTCTCTGTGTATATATATTATATATATGCATATATATTTATTATATATATATAAATTATATATATATATATATATATAAATTTTATATATATATATATATATATATATATATAATTTCTGCTGGAGCATAAATTCCTGTGCTCTTTCTTTCTTTTCTTTCTTTCTTTTCTTCCTTTTTTTTTTTCTTGGTCTTGTCTTAGGGTTTCTCTGTATAGCTCTGGCTGTCCTGGAACTCTGTCTATAAACCAGGCTGACTTTGAACTCAGATACCCACCTGCCTCTGCCTCCTAAGTACTAGGATCAAAGGTGTATGCCATCATGCCTGGCTGAGACATCCTTTCTTGAAAAAACAGAAAACAAATAATTAGGCATTCTAGGTCAGAAAAGGGTATGGGGGATCCTGAACCTAGGTTCAGATTGAGATTTGTATGCAGTTGGCTCTGCCTTCCTCAAACTTCCTGATGGTGGCAGCAGTGGTTCTCAGAGATGAAGACTGCATTGGAGAAGTCAGCCTGGCTGAGTGGGCACCATGAAAGCCTTCCTGGAGTGTGCAGGGAAAGTAAGGGAATGGTTGGAATGGAACTGGGGGAATGTGGGAGGTATGGGTGGTGAAGAGCTTGTGACTTACTGGGTCATCTGGACTTTACCCTGGGGACCAGGGTGAAGAAGTCACGTGTGAGCGTAAGGAGTTCTAAGAGTAATTGCCTTGGCATTGTGATGTTTGTGTGTGTGTGTGTGTGTGTGTGTGTGTGTGTGTGTGTGTGTGTGCGCGCGCGCGCGCGCGCGCGCGCGCACGTGTTCTCTGACCATAAGGAGTTCTAAGAGTAATCGCCTTGGCGTTGTGATGTGTGAGTTTTCTGACCACATACATGTTTGCTCCCTGTTTTTTTGTTTTTTTTTTTTTTCTTTTTTGAGACAGGGTCTCACTCTGTAGCCTTGTCTTTGTAGATCAGGCTGGTCTTGAACTCACAGGGATCTGTCCACCTCTCCCTCCGTAGCACTGGGATTAAAGGAGTGTGCACTACACACCTGGCTTGTTTGTAACATTTTTGCCTGGATGGATTGGCACTAACTGCATTCATTAATCTATCCAGACTTTGGTTATCCTAAATCATAGCAGGGAAGCCTTAGACTCTGAAAGGATCTGAGCACCTACACTCTTGTGCATCTTTTCAAGGTCTGGGGCTGCTGCTGTGAGCTCAGACCAGAGAGAGCTGTTTCTAGGCACAAAGTGCGGGTCCTGAGTTAGTGGAAGAGGTAGCAGAAAGCTGATCTTGGAGCAGGGGGTGGGACCTTAGGCAGTCAGTTTGCATCCCTCTCAGCTTCAGTCTTCCTACCTGTTAAATGAACAAAGAGGGCCTGCAAGAAGGTTCAGCGAGCAAAGGGGATTGCCACCAAGCCTGAAGACCGGAGTTCTATCCCCAGATGAAACCAATTCTGGCCAGTTGTTGTGCTAGGTTGTGCTCTCTTCTCTTACCCCTACATAGACAGACAGACAAAGTAAATGTAATTTTACAGTGTATATAAAGGTGAAGATGAACAGGGTTATTTGAAGTAAAAAATATGTGTCTGGATCTTGTCCTTATCTCAGGGGCCAAGTACCTCAGGAAGGGGGCCATTGCTATTTTTAGATGCCTCACAGCCTGACCAGGGCAAGGGGTATCTGGTGGCTTCCTCTTTCACCCATTTCCCTTTCAGTGCATGGAGACATTGACAAGTCCTCCTGCCCAGTTCACAGGCATGTCACGTACAGGCTCCCGCGGTGGGAACTTCCTGCTTCGGCACCCACATCATGAGGAGAGTGGAAGGCACATGATTTCCCATGACACTCTGAAGACATTGGGATAACTGCTCAGGCAAGGACATGTGCTATGCTGGGTTCAAAGACAGCATTGAGAAAAGTCAAGGGGGTCTTTATAGTGACTGTGGCTCTTAGAAAGGGTTTTCTCCTCAGGCGTCAGTAGCACACGCCTTTGATCCTAGTACTCAGGAGGCAGAGGTAGGCAGATCTGAGTTCCAGGACAGCCAGGGCTACACAGAGAAACCTTTCTAGGAAAAAAAAAAAAGGAGGGCGGGCAAGGGGCCGGGCAGGGGAGGTTGTCCTTGTAAAGTGTTCAGAATGTAGGTGTTGGCCTGTAAGGTTAACGGGCTTTAAATACTGGAGGTTGAAGGGATGGATGGGTGTGAGCTTCGGTTTGTGTGGCCCAAAGAGATTGACAAGGGTGGTATCCTGTCATGCTTGGAATTTGGTAGTCACACACCCTGTCCTGTGGCTGGTGATTGCAGATTAGTCATTTGCAGCACAACTCTCCATGTTAAGACTTTCCACAGGACCTACCCTCTGGAACTTTCCTGGCCTTTAGCAAGGCCTATGGGCTTTGGTAGGCCTGCTGGTACCATTATAAGTTCCTCTCATTTGTGTTTTTTCTTTTTTCTTTTTTGATCATAGCTCCTACCGACTGGAGAAGCTTGCAATCCCAGCATTTGGCAAGTTGGAGGCAGGAAAAGCAGGTTTTTGATGTCAGCAAAGACCCTGTCTCAGATAAAAACAAACTTAACCTAAGAATACTGTCTCTAGATATTAATTTTTGGCTTACCACTCTATCTTGTGTCCCAACTGCTTGGGGGTAGAGAAGACCTTGCTTTTCTTTTTAGCAAGCACAGAGGGTGATATATATCTAATATCAGAACTGTAGCATTGGCCAAAAATTTGGAGGTTCTGAAAAACTCATGAGCCTCAAGATCCCTCCTAGTTAGACTTTGATCTGGGTCCATTAACCTTAGAAACCATCAGTAGCTGAGGTCTCAAAGGGATCTACAGCCTCTCTTGGGGAAGTGACTTGGTTTTTTAATTCCCTTCTGAATGGCCAGCGAGGAAGTTCCTTGGAGGTCTAGGGAAGTTATTTTTATCACATAACATCACAGCCCTACCCCCAAACATGCCAGGCCTCTTTAATCCTCCACTATCTGCTGGCAACTTCTTTCCCATTAATGTGGCTCTTTTTTTTTGTTTGTTTGCTTTGAAACAGGATCTCATTGTATAGCCCAGGTTGAGTTAGCACTAACTTGATCCTCCTGCCTCAGCCTCCCAAGTACTGGATTTACAAGTATCCACCACCCACTATGCCCTGATAGTAGTGGGTTTTGTATATGAAGGTGGTGTCCTGGCCTTTTCTGATTTTCCTCGTTAGCTTTGTGCTTCAACTTCAGAGTAGGATTGCAAAGATGTGCCATGGTGTTTATCACTCTGAGTGGCTCTTTTGCAGACTGCAAGAAGCTTGGGTATCACCAGCTGCCAGGGCCTGAGGCCATCCCTGTCTTTTTCTTCTGCAGTGCCTGGTGATTTGGGTAACCAGTTGGAAGCAAAGCTGGATAAGCCTAAGGTTGTACACTACCTTTGCTCTAAGAGGACGGACAGCTACTTCACACTCTGGCTGAATCTCGAACTGCTTCTGCCTGTTATCATTGACTGCTGGATTGACAATATCAGGTGAGGGTGGGCGCACACAAGATGAGGGATCACTCATCCAAGGGGCCTAGAGAGGCAGGCCTTCAGAGTCCTTGTCCTCAATCCTCAGTAGACAGAAAAATAAACTCTCTCTCTCTCCTGAGCTCTGTAACCCTTGATCTGGTTTGGTCTGGTCAGCACTGGCTTACACTCTCAGAAGCATGGATTTCTTTTTCTTCCTGCTGTTTCCCCTTTGTCTAATTCAACTATCAGTTCCTAGACTCTGAGGGTTCCCCCAACCCCATCCTCTATTCACAGGCTGGTTGTGGCTCATCTTCTTCCTCTGCCTGGGTCCTGGCTAAGCCTGGACCAACTGGTTATTCTCTCTGCCGTTTTGTTTTAGCACATTAACGTGCAGACATGGGGAGTCTGATTTTATGGCCTTTACTGATAAATCCCCTCCCATTCTCTCTTTAAAACCTTGCTCTTGATCTGACTCAGTGATTAAGGGTAGTGGCTGCTCTTACAGAGACCCCTAGAACTGTGGTTCCTAACCTTCCTCATGCTGAGACCCTTTAATACAGTTCCTCATGTCATGGTGATCCCTTCAACCACAAAATTATCTCATTGCTATTTTATAACTGTAGTTTTGCTACTGTTTATGAATCAATGTAAATATCTAATATGCAGGATATCTGATATGCAGGATATCTGACATGCAGGATATCTGATATGCAGGATATCTGATATGCAGCCCCAAAGTGGTTTCTACTCAGACTGAGAACCATCGCCCTAGAAGGTTGGTTCTTGGCACCCAAGGGTACAAAACTGTTTGTAACTTCAGTCCCAGGGGGTCTGTTCCCCTCTTTTGGCTTCTTTGGGTACCACACATGTAAACACTCATATAAAAAATAGAATATATAAAAAAGATGTCAAAACAATCAAAACAAAGCCAAGAATACTGGCCTTTGCTGGTCCCTCACTGTTAGCAAGGAATTTTATTGGCAAGGAATCATGTTTTACCAAATTCAATATAGGAGATTTTTTTTCTTCTGTTATAAGGTGAATTTTACTGCCAGAAGAAGTGTGGTGGATCAAAAACTTCCATTCCTTGCCTGCCATCTTACTTTTAAAAAGCAAACATAGACAGATGACTTGATTTCCTCTATGTGGAAGCAGATCAATGGTGTTCAGAGGATGCAGTTACAGGTTAGGGCTGGGAAGTGAGCATTTTAATTTTAGTTGGATGACAGAGGTTTTAGGTTTTAGTCTTGTTGATTTTTCTGTTTGTTTGGTTTGCTCTGTGTAGCCCTGGCCGTCCTAGAACTCACTCTATAGACCAGGCTGGCCTCAAACTCATAAAGATCTGCCTGTTACTACCTTCTGAGTGCTGAGATTAAAGGCATGTGTCATTACCTGCCAGACAAGTGATTTTTTAAAAAAATCTTTTATTTTTGACAGTTGCATACATATGTATACAATCTATCTTTTTAAAAAAATAATTTTTATATTTTATTTTATACATATGATATTTGCCTGCTTGTGCATATATGTACTGCATGCATGCCTGCAGAGGGCAGAGGAAGGCATCAGTCTGGAACTGAAGTTATAGATGGTTGTGAACTACCATGTTGGTGCTGGGAATTGAACTGGCTACTCTGCAAAAGAGCCATCTCTCTTGTACCTTTGGAAAAATTTTTTTTTCCTTTTCTTTCTTTCTTTTTTTTTTTTTTTTTTTTTTTTTTTTTTTTTTTTTTTTTTGGTTTTTGGAGACAGGGTTTCTCTGTGTAGCCCTGGCTGTCCTGGAACTCACTCTGTAGACCAGGCTGCCTTGAACTCAGAAATCCGCCTGCCTCTGCCTCCCAAGTGCTGGGATTAAAGGTGTGCGCCACTACTGCCGGCGAAACTTTTTACTTTTAATTTTATGTTTATGGGTGTTGAGCCTGCATGCATGTCTGTGCACCACATGTGTATAGTGCCACAGAAGCCATCAGAGGGCGTCAGATCCTACAGGACTGGAATGACTCATAATATATCTTTTGTTTGTTTTTGTTTTTTTCGAAACAGAATCTCACTACATATCTCTGGTTGTTCTGGAACTCACTGAACAGGGTGTAGAACAGGGTGGCCTCCAGCTCACAGAGACACCCCTAGGCTTACTTCCAAGTGCTGGGACTAAAGGCCTGCTCTGTTACAACCAGCTTATACATTGTATCTTGATCATATCCAGCTCCCTCCAAAGATTTTCATCTCCTTCCTTCCTGTTCTCTTCTCTCTTTTGTTTAAGGTTTGTTTATTTTTATGCATTTGAGTGTTTTGCTGTTATGTATGTCTTGGTACCACATGTGTACATTGCCCAAGAAAACCAGAGGCGTTGTTGGAGCCTTTGAAACTGGAGTTACAGGTGATCTTTAGCTGACATGTGGGCACTAGGGATTGCAGCAGACTGCTCTTGCAAAGCAGCCAGTGGTGGTGATCTTCTTTTCCTTTAGAATTATTTTATTAATTTATTTTATGTGTATGTGTGTTTTGCTTCAATGCATATGCCTGGTGCCTGCAAAGACCAGTGGGGTCCTGGGTCCCCTGGAACTGTAGTTACTAGTTATTATGACTGAACACGAGTACTTGAAATTGAACCTGGGTCCTTGAGCAGCCAGTGCTCTTACCTGATGAGCAGTCTCTCCAACCCCTGTTTTCTCCTTTTAAAAAACCTTAGTTTTAGAAAATTACATTTATTTATTTAGGGGTGAATGCACATGCTATAGCACAATTCTATAGGTCACAGGACAACCTGAGGTGTTAGTTCTCTACCTCCACCGCGTTGTTGCCAGGGACTGAACTCAGGTCTTCAGGTTTGTCAGCTAGTACCTTTGTCCACTGAGCCTGAAGACTCCCAAATTCGGGAGACCCTTACTCAAGTCTCAGGAAGTCGCGAACACCCACAAACTCCAAGACCGTACCTGGATGCAATTAGCAGAGGTTTATTAGGGAAGAGAGCTGGCAGCCAGCGTTCAAACTGCATACTCGTGCAAGAGTACAGTTTGACCCCTCGTGGTAGGCTAAGGAACCTTTTATAGTAGGGGGTAGGGAAAGGAAGGAATTTTCGCGCGGTTACACATGATTGGTTATTTCAAATATCAGCAACTTGCAGAAGCAGCAGGATGGCTAGTTAGGACTTGTCTGGGCATGCCTTTTTACTTTTCTTTGTGGCCAGGAATGTGTCTTCCTGCTTTGGGCCTACCCCACCCACAGGTGGATTTTCTTCCCTGAGGCTTGAGGAATGTATGGGGCAGTGAAGGCCCGAAATCCTACATTCAGTTCCGCCTTCCTGGAACTAATGAGCCTGTATATATTTTATAAAAAGGTCTTTATAATTTTTTCACTCTACATTCCCCACTTTTTCCAATTGACAGTTTTTAGCCATAAAAACTTAGGTTTTTAATCATAAAAACTCAATTATTAATAAGTCTATTTTCAGCCCACTTTTTCCAATTTGGATCTTAAGAAAAGTTTAAACTCTAGTGTCATCATAATTATCATTTTCTTGACCTAAAACTCGATATTGATGGCGTAACACAAAAAACTGAACAGCACTTATCTTTTCTCTAACAAAAGTTTTAAAATGTAAGGACCTATGGTTAAAAGCAAAAGCAAAATTATAAGAGGTCCAGCCAGGGAGGATAACAAGGTCGTCATCTAAGGGGACCTATTGAACCAACCCTCAAACCAGTTTTGTTGTGCCTCCATATTTTTCTGTCTCTGGTCTCTCCTGAATGGTCTACATAGAAGTAACATTCTTGTCTTAGAACAGCACACAAACTTCTTTTTTTAAGGAGCAGCAAGTCTAATCAGCCAACTTGCTACATATCTCTGGTTGTTCTGGAACTCACTGTGTAGAACAGGGTGGCCCATCTTTTCTTTCCTTTCCTTTCCTTTCCTTTCCTTTCCTTTCCTTTCCTTTCCTTTCCTTGGGTGCTGGGAAGTGAACCTGGGTCCTCTGTAAAAGCGACACGTGCTTTTAATAGCTAATCCAAGTTGAAGAACATAGTTGGTTCCGGCAAATGTTTGTGCTGATTAGAATTTCATCAATTAAGAATTTTTCCCAGAGACCTGCTAGCTGGTCCTCTGGGCACTGTTGTTTATGCTGCCTTCTTTGTTGGCTCTGTTTGGTGTGTGGTTGCAGCTATTCCTGGGCTGTTGACTTATTTACATTTCTATTTCTGTCGAGGAGACACATGGCCTCAGGTGCTGCCAGTGGAGGCAAAGGCTGATGCTGACAGGAGCCCCTTTGTCTTCATGGCTCCTTTGACCTGTTTAGATTTTCATCATGCACTAAGCTGCCTTGGCTTTTTACAACCGTGTTTTGCACTTTGCTGATATCCTCTGAGAGTGGCCTCAGGCCCTATCACGAGACCAGTTAGGGGTTATGACTGAGGTTTGTTTGTTTTTTGAGACAAGGTTTCTCTGTGTAGCCATGCCTGTCGCAGAACTTGTTCTGTATGCCAGGCTGTCCTTGAACTCACAGAGATCTACCTGTCTATGCCTTCTGAGTGCTGGGATTAAAAGCATGCACCACCATTTAATATGTATGGATTTTCTGCATTCTCGTATGCTTGTGTGCCAGGTGTGTATAGTACCTGTGGAGGCCGAAAGAGGTGGAAGAATCCTCTAGAACTGGAGTTATAGATGGTGCGAATGTGGGTACTGGGACTTAAACTCTGGATCCTCTGAAACAGCAACAAGTGCTCTTAACCACTGAGCCCTCTCTCCAAGCCTTTTGGTAATTGATCTTTAATGACGGTAGGATTCAGGATCACTAGGATTCCGCTTTTCTTGGGCATATTTGCCTCTGGTGTTTCTGATTACTTCTCCAAGCCTTGCAGACACCTGACCTGAGAATAGAGCAGCCATATACTGACTGCACTACGTTTGGTTCTGGTTTTTTTATGGCAACCACAGGAGCTATGCGATGATAAAATCTTGAGCTGGGAACTGCTAACCCTGTGGTAGTGTTTTGCAGCAGCAGAGCAGTAAGGAAGCACTGCTAAGAGGGCGGACCCTATCTCTGCACTTAGGAATTGGTGGCCACACCCTGGATGTTGTGACTGCTGGCAGCTCATCTCTCCCTGGAGTTCTGAGCAGGTCATATGGGTCATGTGTCCATTCTCTTTCTCTGAGTGGCATGCCTTGGGCAAGTGCCCAGTGCCCAGAGCAAGAGGGATCCATCTGGACCTGTCTGGGTCTACAATATAGGTTTTCTTCTGTCTCCCCACTGCTCCCATCATTCCTCCGGGCCTTGTCCACCCATCTGTATAGGAACCATAGGTGCTCAGGTCCTGAGGTGGCCGTACCTGCTGTGTGCTTAACTCACTGTCTGCTTTGTGATGTGTTAGGAGGGATGGAAGGCACCAACAAGAGTAGGCTGCCTCCTGCGATCAAGAATGATGTTGGCGACTTGGCTATAACTGGTGTTTCCTTCTGCCTAGTCCAAGGCCCTCATTCTAGGTGAGGGGACACCTGGAGAGGGGAATTTGCTTTGGGGCTCCCCACCCCATTAGTCTCTGGAGTAAGCCATCTCATCTGGATTTTGTTATTCTGATCCTCTGTACTGTTGGGGTTTTTCTTTGTTTGTTTGAGACAGGGTCTCTTATAGCCCAGGCTAGCCTTAAACTTATATGTAAATCCTTAAAGGATATCCTTGACTGCCTGATCTTCCCAACTCTACCTCCCAGGTCCGTGTATGTCCTTGATATGTGTTTTATAAGCCTGCTTTGTTACTTTTTAAAAAAATCTCCTTTAGACCTCAGACCAAATCAGGGCATGAGACTGGGTTATGGCTAAGGTCACAGGGCAGTATTGAGACATACTGAGCTTAGCTGTACCAGTGAATTACTAACTCACTATCTTCTCCTGACAGATTGGTTTACAACAGAACATCTCGGGCCACTCAATTTCCTGATGGTGTAGATGTGCGTGTCCCTGGCTTTGGGGAAACATTTTCTATGGAATTCCTAGACCCCAGCAAAAGGAATGTGGGTATGTAGCTCTTGCTCAGGGCCTCCAGGGTATGTGACTGGGGCTCTAGGTTCTGATGGGCCTCTAGAATATGGGAAGTACTACATTGCTTTGAAGGGGTAGCCTGTGAGCAATCTTTGATTAGTGAACGCAAATTCCTTTTCCACTCCTTCAGGGAGACAGATGTCATTGTCTCTGTGGGTGTGGTGTGGGTAGCTAACACTGGTTATATTTTATGTAACTCTGCATTCTGTCCGTAGGTTCCTATTTCTACACTATGGTGGAAAGCCTTGTGGGCTGGGGCTACACACGGGGTGAAGATGTCCGAGGTGCTCCCTATGATTGGCGCCGAGCCCCAAGTAAGAAATCACCACTCCCCCACCCTATTCCATTCCCTGGGGATTGGGAGGCAGGAATAAGGTTGTCTTGGCCACTAATAGTCCTTGGGCTCTCTCTGCATCTGAGTCTCTGGCTTCCAGTGCAGCTGGTACTGCCACCAGCTCTGATCAGTCTTGCCTTGTCTTTCCCTGTCATTCATTCTAGGATTTCTGGACCTCTGAGTCTTGGCAGGAGCAGAGGCTAAGACTGAGGAGTGGGGGCGGGGGGGGGGGGGTCACTTTGTCCTCTTTTTATGAACCTTGGGGGGAACTAGTTTGCTCCTACTTAGTTTCCAATACTCTCTGCGCCCCCTGGTCCTGGGTCTGCTCTGTAGATTAGATAGTGGTTCAGGTCCCGGGACACTTCCTGCCTGATCCCTGCTTGGCTCTGGCCTGCAGATGAAAACGAGCCCTACTTCTTGGCCCTCCGAGAGATGATCGAGGAGATGTACCAGATGTATGGGGGCCCCGTGGTGCTGGTCGCCCACAGCATGGGCAACATGTACGTGCTCTACTTTCTGCAGCGGCAACCACAGGCCTGGAAGGACAAGTATATCCATGCCTTCGTCTCACTGGGTGCACCCTGGGGGGGCGTGGCCAAGACCCTGCGTGTCCTGGCCTCAGGTGAGACCTCCCTGACCCCTCATGGATGCCTGTTTCCAGAATGCTTTCTCATACACACGAACAAAAACCCACAGTGCTGTACACCTTGATTTGCTGGTTCCCCTTCTCAAGCCTTTCTCAGTCATTCCCACTTTGCCTCACAGAAGGAAAGCTGACTACAGTATCCTGTCGATGAGTTTCACCTGCCTCTGTGGGCCGTTCAGGGAGGCAGTAGGTGGTGACCTGGCTGGGTCTGTTTGCTTGGTAGCTGGGAAAGTCAATCCTCTCTTGGGCTTAATTCTACAAGTGACTTATGTTTTTACTACCATACCCTCCTCCACCATGACTAAGTGGTAGCCTGGGGGACCCCTTACTTACCAGGACCATCTCAAGAATCCCTAGACTGTCTTTCTGCCATCACTGGTACTGCCTGACCCACTTGCTCATCTGATCATTACGATCAGGTCAGGTTCATAATCTCCGGGTGATCCTGAATCAAGAGGACAATAACTTCATGGCTCAGTGGCTCAGATGCTTAGATACGGGGAGGATTTATCACAGCCATATGCTTTGCCATTCCTGGGCTTACAGGAAGAGATGCGGGCACCTTCAGAATGGGACAGGGAGACATGGTAAGGATTCAGGCATTGGTTGTCTCAAAGCCTCCCTGTGAAACCTCTTAAATCTTTGCTTCAGATGTCAAAAACTGCTTTCAGCTCTGGAAATCCATGGGTGGAAAAGATGGAAATCTATGCACTCCTAGGAGTTTCCTTTGCCCCAAGGATTCTAGTGGTAGCAGGCAAAGCTGAGGCCCTGGGGTCAGCCAGAGATGCCATCCTGCTTTGAGACAGTGTTGGATAATGGATGATGATGATACTTGAACCAGTGAGTAGCCCCTGAAATCTCACTGGGTAATGGGAAGAGCTGACTCTAGCGATAGCTCCCCACCCCATTGCCTGCTTCCAGCAAGCCTGGCCTTCTGGGCCTGAGAAAGGCATGTACATGAGAAAGACATGTACCTCGTTCAATGTGATAAAACAGAAGCAAACAACAACAAAAACCCCAGCTGGCCTATTGACTTGCAGGTTTGCTGAGTACACAACTTGTGCCCACAGGCATGGTGATACACACTTAGCAGAGGGCGCCCTTCACAGATGAACAAACATAGTAAACAACTTGAGGGGCGAGGGGAGTGCTCTCTGAATCTCTGGTGAGGAAATGAGGTTGTGTGTTTTCCACATACAGAAAGAAAGAAAAGGAAAGGAGATAAAAGCCAGTGTTCCGTAGATGGGAATGTTGGTGATAACCAGTGGTCTAAGGTAATGAGTATTGACTGAGCCATTGGTTGGGTTGGTGAAGCTCCTTCCTGAGTGCAGACTGATAAGAGCTTTCTCCTTCCAGGAGACAACAATCGCATCCCTGTCATTGGGCCACTGAAGATCCGAGAACAGCAACGATCCGCTGTCTCCACCAGCTGGCTACTGCCGTACAACCACACGTGGTCACATGAAAAGGTATTTGTGTACACACCCACAACTAACTACACACTCCGGGACTATCACCGGTTCTTCCTGGACATCGGCTTTGAAGATGGCTGGTTCATGAGGCAGGACACAGAAGGACTGGTCGAAGCCCTGACGCCCCCTGGTGTGGAGTTGCACTGCCTGTACGGGACTGGTGTTCCTACGCCAAACTCTTTCTACTATGAGAGCTTTCCTGATCGTGACCCCAAAATCTACTTTGGCGATGGCGACGGCACGGTGAACTTGGAGAGTGTCCTGCAGTGCCAAGCCTGGCAGAGCCGCCAAGAGCACAGAGTGTCATTGCAGGAGCTGCCAGGAAGTGAACACATTGAGATGCTAGCCAATGCCACTACCTTGGCTTATCTGAAACGTGTGCTTCTGGAACCTTGATTTCCTACGCCGAGCAGGGTTGCTGGATGGCTGGACCGTGGAGCTTCTCTTGGCCTCCGACTCTTTCGTGGTCTCCAAGCTTGGCAGAGTTTGTGACCATCATTTCAAGGTCCTAAGTCTTAGGAGGCGTCTCCACCTTCTTATGTAGAATGGCAGTGAAGAAGGAAGAAGTGGGTGTGGACTCGGACATTTGAGGGAAAGAACGCTGCTGCTGCTGGTGAATTGTGACCTCACGCCGGCTCTGGAGGCTGGATTGTTTGTCTCCTCACCCCAGTCCCTAACTTGGGCCATGCAATCCTCTTAGCTCTCTGGTCTTTCTACTCTAGCTCACTGGGCCCTAACCTTCCCGTGAGGGATGTTAGTTACTGAGCTGATGTCCTGCCATGAAAGGTTCCACAGAGATCCTCTGGTGACCTTTCCACACACTGGCCTCAGGTAGCCTACTACAGTGGCCATAGGTGGCTAGAACTGCTGGCTTCCCTGTGACCTCACTGGTAGACATTCTGAGTGTAGGGTCTCCTGGAGGCAGTTGGGTAAGCCCCTGCAGGCAGGGCAGTTGGTTGTGTTCTCTGATTCCTTCAGGTTGGATTCTTTACAGTCCGCTCCTACCTCTCACTTATCAGCATCCTACTTCTGGACTGGACAGCAGAGGACCTCTCAGTTCTGGGGGCCTTGTCCTAGGATTCTTGATCTCCCTGTTCGTGACGCAGGTTCCAGTACTGAAGCTGGCTCTGTTGGTTCTGGGACTATAGTTTAAGGGGGAGCAGGGCCTAGTGTCATGCCTTCTCATAAGGTTCCTAGGAAGAAAGTGAGCTCAAGGGAACAGCCATGGTTGCTTAGAGTTTCCCATGAGCCACCTTGAGAACACCACCACCACGGTGCACCCTGCAGTAGGATCTTTCTACCATCTACTTGGGCTGGCGCAGGGTTGAGAGGTGGTTGAGAATTCCTGATCAACGCTTGCTACCACCAGGCAGCTGAATGGGTTTTGGTTTGCAGGAAACAGTTCAGGGCTTTGAAAGGGCTCCTAAGAGATCTGGGAACTTAGAGTCTCAGCTAGGGGGTTTTGGTTTGTTTGTTTGCCCCAGGGATGCTATATGGTCTCTGTGTGACAGCAGGGATGGGTAATCTGGGCCTGCCTTAGGGACAATGGACCTGACTATAAGCTTGGGTCAGCTTTTAAGTTGGGGTCTCAAAACCACTTGGAGGCTGGACCACACTGCCTTCCCATATCGTTTCTGGCACTGGACTCCTTGTAAAGCACATTCCTATCATCTATCTCTCACCTGAGTGGTGGGACCCCACTTGGGGCCCTGAGCAAGCTGTACCTCGATTTTGGCAATAAAAGTATTCTGGATGCTGTAAGGTGCCTTGTCTTGCCCTGAGCATGAGGGGAGGGAGCCATGGTGTGTGAAAGTGCTGTAGAGGTGTGGGTGCTTGGTCTGTGACTTTACTGGGCCTTGCTGAGATCTCAGCATTATCCCTCTGCCTTCACTTCACACTTCCGTCCTCCATTCTCCACTGGGACCAAGAAACAGACCCAGAATTGTGTGTCTTGGAGTTGGGCTCCTGTCATCCTGCTTCTGCCCAGTCGGCAATATGATGCCCCAAAGCTGGGGGCAGAGATAAAGGATAAGCCTGCAAGTGACCCTGGCTGGATTCCACGGGCTCTTCCTCCCTCAGCGTCCGGTCTCAGCATCCTTTGGTGTGGCGATTCCCTTGCAGGCTTTATAGCAGGCAGGGAAAGCCGATCAAGGTGAGGTAAGAGTGAAGCTTGGCTCAGCCTGATTTTATGGTAACAGGTGCCAGACTAGGAGTTTTAGAGTTTGGCCCCAAAATAATTTTACTTTGGCAATATTTAAGCACAGCACAATTTGGGGAGAAAATATTCAGATGACAATTAACTCAGTCCCAAGTGCACAACAATTTAAGACATGCTTGCGTTGAAGCTCTTTGCAAAGTACGTATGGCTTCATCCATACGATGGTTTCTTAGTGACTTAGAAATAAATAATGCACAAGATAAGGGAGAATGGCTGAAGTTAATATGTTTGTGGGAGTCTCAGGATTGGCCTGGCCCTAAGATAACGTAGAAGTCACTTAGGCCTTTGTGAAGCACAGGTGACATCGCTCCTCAGAATGGATTTTATAACCTAAAAGCAATGTTCAAGATTTAAGGGGAAAGCATCTGGGATAAGTAAATTCTGGGAGGAATGGGCTGAGTCTCTCATCAGACAGCAAAGGATCACCAAGCATTCCAGGAAGAACAGCTGGGCACCTCAGTCCAGTGAAGAGGGAAGCTATGTGTTTAACTTTGCTGGCTTCTCCAGCGCCTATCTGTGTGCACAAGGCCTTTTTGCCTTCTAAACTTTGAATTTAAAGTTCATTTTAAGAGGTCATCTTTCCTAGATTCAGCATCTTCTGAGTCTGAACAAGAAATCAGACACAGGACTGCTATAACTTTACCAGAAGGTTTTTGCTTTGGATACTGGGAAACTATTGCCAGCCCTGAAAACCCAGGAGTAGAAAACATAGAAGTCCATAGTCTCCTGTGAGCTTTCCTATTCTCAAGGATTCTAGCAGGAGGGAGAGAGACTAGCTTAGAGAGGGATGAGTAGGGATGATGACTAAGACATAGGAGCGCATGGAGACAGTTCAATACCAGTTTCCATTGAGTTGGCAAGACTAGACTCCAGGTGTTGCTATACTCTGGGGGCCACTAGAGGGCGATCTAAGCCTCACTGTACCGGGTGTAATGCATGGAAGGAAGGGGTGATCAAGAAGGGAAATGAGGTATGGACACACAAGCCCAGCTGTGGCACTGGCCCAAGTGAAAAGTTGATAAAACATGAAAAGTCTCACTCTTAGGTCCTACCCAGCTTGACACTTACCCACCATGACATCTTTCATGATGACCTTGTAGGAACTACTCATTCATTCCAAATCTTTTTTTTATTATTTATAATTTTATGTCCATTGGTGGTTTCACTTTCCCAGGACAGGAGATACAGCTGTGAACTGCCATATGGGTGCTGGGAATTGAACCCAGGTCCTCGGGTAGAGCAGGCAGTGCCATCTCTCTGCACCATCTCTCTGTACCCTCCACCCTCCCATTCCAACTCTTCTTGAGCCCTACGGGTACCTTCGTTTCATAGCTGCAGAGAAGGCGTTCTGCCAGCATCAGCCCGTTTGCTTGGGTGGCCTTTTGACTTCACTGAGCCTCAGCTTCCTTATCTGATTAGTGAGGATACATAACTGTATCCTGCAGGGTGCGCCTGTAGAACAGGGGTGCTGATGTTGGAAAGCCTCTGATCGGGTGTAGTGAGCAGTTTCTCTGTGTGGATGTGAGACAGAAAAGCCAGAGGTCTCGATGGAAGCCAGATTTCTCTCCATAGCTATTGCAAGGACAAGTGGGTGGCTCTCATTGAATGGAGGAAGATGTTGGAGGGACTGAGTCCAGAAGTGAAGGGTCAGGCTCACTTACTCTTCCAGAAGGTGTGTAAGGATGTCAGGGCATCCAGCTGCTGCCCAGGCTGCAATACCTCCAGAGTTTCCCTCCTCCAAATACTAACAGTCACTGCCTGACTGTCTGTGGATCTCTAGGTAACAGGGTTTCTCAGGTGGGGTAGGGAGTTTGCATCAAAGAAGTATTGGTGGTTCTGTACCCTATTCTCCAACCCTCTACCCCCTACCTTTCTCTTGCCAGGGAACCAGAGTCTGGCTGCGGGTTTGTGCCGGGAAACCTTCCCCATCCTCAGAAGACCTAGTGAGATCCTGTCTGTAGACTACCATGCTCCTCCTTTGGACCTGGAGCCTGAATTTGGGGCCCTTTTGAGCTGCATCAGAGATTCTTCAAGGGTTCTAGGAAGAGGATCCAAAAGGGGGCAGCACCCACAAGGGCTCCTCAAGGACTGCATCCTGGGCCTACAGGTTGTTAACTTCCAAAGAAACCTGGGACAAAAGGCTGTGGTTCCTATTAACATATTAAAGCGGCTGCAGCTGCCAGGCTTAGTTACCATCCACTGGAGAGAGAGTATCTGTCACCAGCTCCCAAACCTTCCAGCCTCTGAGCTTGCTTCCCTTCCCCCAGCTTTGTTCTGTGTACAGTCTACCAAAGAAGGAGGCCAGGGAAGTCACCTCTGGGAGAGAGGGGTGGGAGGGGGAAGAGAAAGAGAGAGAAAAAGATTCTTGCAGAGATGAAGAGGAGGAGGGAGCAAGAGACCAAAATGAATGGATTATGTAGGGAAGAGCCTCTGGGGGTGGGGGTGGGTGGGGCAGGTAGTGATTGAGGGGTGCTGGGAGAAGCTAGAGGCTGAGTCTCTGATGTGTAAAATATGCACCTTAGGCCCATGTTCAGGGATCCTAAACCAAACAGTGAGAACCCCATTGCTTGTGAGAGGTTTTTGTTTAAGATGTTATTTTTAATTGGATGTGTATGTGAGTATGTGCAGATGCCCCCAGAGGCACTTTCAACCTGATGTACCATCTCTCCAGCCCGTTTAGGGGAGGTTTGAAGCTATTTCCATCTGTATTTTAATATATCTCCTACCCAATGGGTGGGGGTGTGTGTGTGTGTTAGGTTCACAGGTGCATACAATCCTGTTATTTCAACATGACCTTGACATTACAAATTTTGCACTTAGTAGAACCACCCAATCAAGTTACAGAAGTTCACACTTTGTAGAATTTCACAAAACAAACCACCAAACAAAGCCAATCTCATAATATTTTAAGTAGTTTTGGGTGGGGCATGGAGGGCACGTGGCAGGTGCTGCAGGCTGGGCTCTGAGGCAGCTGGCCAGGACCAGGCATGCAGACTGGGGAGAGAGTTCAGCTGTTTCCAGACTCCCCACGCAGTGGGTGGGAAGTACAGTTTGAGTGACTGGGAAGCAGTTCGGGTATGGTGAATTATAGTGAATTGTGGACAAGAAGATCATGGTACCAGATTTGGGGTTACAGCTTGTTCCTCAACAAACTAGGTTTAGCCATGTATCCTGATAAAGGGAGCCAAATTAATAATGAAAAGCAGAAAGATTTATTCAAAGTGGCTACATTGGGAAGAAGGACAAAGATAGCCAGTGACTCCCCCAAGTGTGTCTTTGGGGGTTCCTGATATGAGAATAGAGTTTAAGTTTTTATTTTTTATTCTTTCTTTCTTCCTTTCTCTTTCTTTTTTTTTTTAATTTTTATTTATTTATTTTCAAGACAAGAATTCTCTGTCCCTGCAGTCCCAGAACTGCTATGTACCAAGCAGTTCAGGTTGGCCTGGAACTCGGAGATCTGCCTGTCTCTGCCTTCTGAGTGTTGGGATTAAAAGGCCTGTGCCACCACCATCCAAGAGGGTTTAAAAAAATTTTTTTTAAATTTTAAAACAGGGTCTAACTCCGTAACCTTGGCTGAATTTGAACTAACCGAGATCCACCTCCCTTGACCCCTCCCCCCTCGGATTAACGGCAGGTGTCACTAAACTCTAATTTTAATTTAAAATTAACTTAAAAAATTATCTTTTGTGTATGTTTGCCTGTATGCAACATACGTGCCTATTGGGTCCGGAAAAACTGGGGTTACAGGTGGTGGTGCGCCACCATGGGGGTGCTGGGAACAGAATCCCTTTCCTCTTCAAGTGCTGTTAACTACTTACACCGCCCCCCCCCCCCCCCGCCGGCCCTGCCCCCAACAGAGTTTCTTTGTGTAACTGAGCCTTGGCTGTCTTGGACTCGCTTTGTAGACCAGTCTGGCCTCCAATTCAGAGATTGACTTCCCTCTGCCTCCTGAGTGCTGAGATTAAAAATAAAAGTATGACCCACCATGCCCGGCACTATTTAACTCTTTTTTTTTTTTTTTCTTTTTTTGGTTTTTCGAGACAGGGTTTCTCTGTGTATCCCTGGCTGTCCTGGAACTCACTCTGTAGACCAGGCTGGCCTCAGAAATCTGCCTGCCTCTGCCTCCCAAGTGCTGGAATTAAAGGCGTGCGCCACCACCGCCCGGCTTAACTCTTGATAAGGTTTAAATCTTGAACGAGAAACACAGAAAGAGTGCGGTCCCTTGCAAACAAACTCCAAGTCTGTCTCTTTCAAGGTCATCTGACAAGTTGTAAATTTTTCGCCTGGAGATAAATTCCTCCTTTGGACGCTTCAGACACTTCCTCTCCTAGTTAGCTATTCCTGGAGGAAATACTGATTTCTTGAGGTCCATTTTTTTTAAAAGTCTGATAGCCTAAGAGAAGAGCACAAACTGTCTCTTTATATTTATTCCTGCCAGATTGGTCAGTTAGAAGGTCCAGTGGAATATAAACGGCAGGAGGTCTTAGAATGAACGCCAGCGCCACTAGGGAAAAAGATAACCTAAAAGGATATAGAGGAGCAGCCAGCAGGAGAAAAAAAAGGACAGGGTGTCGCAGCTTCCCCAAGAGGGGTGTGTGAGCAGGGTCGGGGGAGACCAGGACAAAGTAAAGAGAGCAAGAAGTGGCAGCCTTCCAGGGTCGAACTGAGTCTGAACTGAGCGTCAGAGCACCGGTCCCGGGAGTGTACTTCTTCTAGGGTTCCCCAGGATGAAGGGAGGCAGTTATCTAGATGGGAGGTGGTCCAGAGCTCTTTGTGTCAACTGTCTGGGGTCCCACTGGGCGTGCAGTCCCCAAAGGCCAAGAAGGAAAAGGAGTGCATGGGCTCTTTAGAGCTCCAAGTAGCAGCATCCTCACGTGGAGCCCCAGAGGCTTCAAGTGACTGCGTGGGGAGCTCGGGAGGGTCCATCCCAGGTGAGGGTGGCCGCACCCCAGTTACGGTCCGCGGGGAGGGCCCGGGCGCGGCCTGCTGGAGGCTGCTCGGTAACGGTACGCGGATCGCCTAGGGCCCCGGCGTGCTCTAGTGCCCGGAAGCAACGCCGCCTGGGGCCCCCGCTCGGAGCCGGGTCCCCAGGCGGCGCGCGCTGTCGCGATTCGGTGCGAGTGACGTGGCGTGGGCGGGGCTTTAGCGGCCGGGGCGACGGCGCGACCGAGCATCCTGGCAGCTCCGGGCCACGAGGAGGTAACTGGCCGGGCGGAGGAGGTGAAGGGCTGGCTCCGGTTTGGCCCGGGGGCCATAGAGTGTGCGGCTGAACGCTCTGCTTGGCTTCCGTCGCCGCGTGCTGGTTGCGGGCCGGAAACCGCGTGGGGCGGAGGGCGCGGGAGAGACGCCGCGGCTGAGAGGAGGACGCCGGGAGCGGGGACCCCGGAGTGGACGGTGGTGTGAGGAAGACGCGGGCGCGCGCGCGCGCGCGTGCGTGAGAGAGGAGAGACCCCGAGTGGCTTTGTGAGTGTGCAAGATCCCGAGTGTGAGGGGGACTGGGTATGAAAAACTGCGAGATGGTGAGTGTAGGGTGTGTGTGTGTGTGTGTGACGGAAAAACCCAGAGTGTGAGGAGAAAAGCCGTGGGCGTGAGGGTGTCTGACTCTGGAGTGTGTGCGACCCTGAGGGGGACGGAGACAGTGGAGGAGGTTCGAGTGTGAGAGACACGAAGAGAGTAAAGACTGAAGGACTGAGTCCTCCGCAGTCCGTGACCGTGTGTGAGCCTGAGTGATCCTCCCTGGAGCACTGAGAGGTGGCGAGGAGGAGGAAGCCGTTGTGCGAGGGACCGTGAGTGTGAGCCGGGCAGAGACTGCAGGGCGGGCGTGTGAATACAGGAATGCAGCTTCTTGGGGCTGTTGAAACCTCTGACTCCGTCTTGGGACTGAGAGTGCTGAGGTACTGGCGTTTGGGAACACCGTGCTCTTGTTGTGCCTCTCTTGAGTGTCTCCGTATTTTGTCATCTCGTTGGGCCATCTCATGTCAGAAAATATTTGGGAAATATTCTGAAAATTCTGTACTGTGCGCTAAGCCAAAAAGGCTGGTCACCGTGTTGTGTAATGAGTCAGTATAAATAGAAAACATCTAATTTAACAAGTCTTGGGGGGAACCAATCGCGTACACTGGGTTATGTATTGGAAATAATTCAGTCTCCGCTGTTAATGGGGGGCAGTGGGGTCGGGGAAGAACGACCCCTCTGTTTTGGGCAGCTGATCTAACAGGCAGATTGCTCAACTGTTTGGCTCCTTATATCTGAGAGCCGATTCCGGATTTGAAGACTTAGCAGGAGCAGATTTAAAGTCTGCATCTGCTTCCTGGGGTCATTTTTACCTCTTTACCTGGTGAGGTCCTTCAGGAAGCTACCCAGGCTTCCTATTTTGTTAAAAGTTCCATTGTGATTTCATACAGATGACTTTTGCTTCCCGACTTGGGTCTTAGGCTGTTTACTTGAGTTACATTTGACTTTTCTTTCCTGGCAAATGTGTGGAAAAATAACAATCGTGATGGAGATAGACGGCCTTGGACAGTACTTGCCATGCAGAGTCCTGGGTTTCATTTCTAGCACCTCGAACCAGAGAGAAAAAGGAAGACAAAGATAGAAACCATAAGCTTGAGTTTTCTCCCCCTTTTGGAGACAGGATTTCTCTGTGTAGCCCGGGCTGGACTCTTCTCTGTAGACAAGGCTGGCCTTGAACTCAGAGGTTAGCCATCCCTGCCACTTGCCCCATTCCCACTGGGATTAACATCACTATGCTCAGCTTTTTTTAAAACCAAAAGTATATTCCAGTTATGTGGCTGATCTACCAGGTTTCTTGGTAGAGGAAATTTCCTGACAGTTTTGCTTTCTTGCTATAGTCTCTAGAGTATGGATATGTTTCTACGAAAGTTATGTAAATGATGCCCTTAGGACCTGAGACTCTAGAGCTATAGCAACCTAGAACGCAATGATTGGGGGTTGTTGTTTTCTTCCGGAGTCAGGATTTCTGGCTGTCTTGGAACTCACTCTATAGACTAGGCTGGCCTTGAACTCAGAGATCTTCCTGCCTCTACCCCCTTACGGATGCTTTTTATAAGTTAATTTTTTTTTTTTGATAAGTAACTAAAAACTTATTCTTTGTTGCAGAGATTGAATGGCCAAAACAGAGAAGTAGAATTAGCCCTTGCTGCAAGCAATTATTTTCTCCCTGGTACCTGACCCATTTGTGATGAAACAACTTTTAAAAATGTGAATTTTTATTTAGTTTGGACAGGTGAATATTACCACTCTGTTCTTTATTTGCTTTTTTGAGGAGGGGGTTTAATGATTTATAAAAGGGAATCTGTAGTTATTTGCACACATTGTAACTATGGTGCTAGTAAAAGGGTTTAAAAATTATAGTGTTATGAAACATAACACGTTATTAGTTGTGTAAATAAATTATGTATTTATTTTATTTATTTTTTATTTTTTTTGCTCAGTGACAACGGTTTTTTTTTTTTCTTTTTGGTTTTTAATCCCAGCACTTGGGAGGCAGAGGCAGGCGGATTTCTGAGTTCGAGGCCAGCCTGGTCTACAGAGTGAGTTCTAGGACAGCCAGGGCTACACAGAGAAACCCTGTCTCGAGGAAAAAAAAAAGTTACAATAAATATTGACACCTCTCTTTGTAATTGCATTTATTTTATTTTATATTTTATTTATTTATTTATTTTATATATATATATATATTTGGTGAGTATACTGTCTTCAGATGCACCAGAAGAGGGCATCAGATCCCATTACAGATGGTTGTCAGCCACCATGTGGATGCTGGGAATTGAACTCAGGACCTCTGGAAGAGCAGTCAGTGCTCTTAATCTCTGAGCCATCTCTCCAGCCCTGTAATTGCATTTTTATATTGATTTGCTTTTTTCTTTAAAAATTACATATGGTAGTTTGCTTATTAAATTTTCATGAAGAAATTGTAGGGGTCTGGGAAACTCTTTTACAACCCATTCCAAGAGCTGCTGGGAAATAGGATGAACTCCTGGAAAAAACTGGTGTTCTCCTCCTCCTCTTCCTCCTCCCCTTCTTTCTCTTCTTCCTCCTTTTCTTCCTCTTCCTCTTCCTCTTCTTCCTCCTCTTCTTCCTCCTTTTCCTCTTCCTCTTCTTCCTCCTCTTCTTCCTCCTCTTCTTCCTCCTCCTCTTCCTCCTCCTCCTCTTCCTTCTCTTCCTCTTCTTCCTCCTTCTCTTCCTATTTTTCTCCTTTTCAGTGCTGGGGATTGAACCCAGCACCTCAAGCCTCATCCCTGCTAAATATGCACTCTACCCATTGAGTCACACTCTGCCCCTGGGATGTGTCTTTACAAGTAGAGTGTAACGTTGTTATTTCAGGAAAGGATCTTTTGGAGGGGTGCATTGAATGATTCATGAAAAAAAATTTTTTTGTAGTGATTTAGAGATATCAGCATGTTAGAGGCTGAGACTAGTAACTATGTGTGATTGTTTTATACTGATTTGTTTTAACTATTGTATAAAAATTGAAGGCAGTCAACTTAGGTGATTTGGTAGGATTTCTGATAACTCACTTCTAATACCAAACTTGATCCTGGCTTAAAATGGGTCACTTAAATCAGCAATTGTCATCCCATTGTTTGAGAGTCTGCAGATCTCTGTAGGGATGGGATAGACAATGCCTTTCATATAAGTAGGGAGTTCTTTTTCAGGCCTGTGTATAATGTGGGACTGATTAAATGCAATTTAAATCATTACTCTAGTCATGTTCCCACTATTATCTCCCTTTATTAGCTTTTACCTGAAAAACAAGTACATGACAAAATGTCTGGAGTTTATACTGGTCTTAAATACTGAGTTCTAGGACAGCTTGGCTTCTGATTCAGAGGGAGGCGTTGTCTCAAAAGGAAAAACAGTCCCCCAAATATATATATGTATGTATGTATAAATATGCATATATATGCATAAATATACATATATATACATATATCTATATATGTATAAATATACATGCATATATATGTATAAATATATACATATACATATACATATATATATACACACACACACACACACACACATATATATATGTGCTTTTTTGATTTAAGAAAAATATTTGTTTTTAAGTTTACATTAGTGTTATATTCTGTCTCCATGGTGTCTATGTAAGGGTATCAGATCCTCTGGAACTAGAATTATAGACAGTTGTGAACTGGGGTGCTGAGATTTGAGCCCTGGTCCTTTGAAGAACAGCTAGTGCTTTTAGCTGCTGAGCCATCTCTCCAGTCCCATAAGATCTACTTTTATGTGGTCTAGAACTCACCTGCCTCTCTCTCCCAAGTGCTGGGATTAAAGGCATGCACTACTACCACCCCAACCCGTGTATGTATTTTTTAAACAGCTTTTAACAAAATCATCTTTTTGTTTTGTTTCATTTATATTTGCTTTTAAAGTTCTTTTATTTTTCATATTTATGTGAGTGTGGACACATTAGAACCATGGAATGTGGAGATCAGAGGACAACTTTTGGGAATTGGTTCTCATTTTCCAACCTGTTGAGACAAAAATCTGTCTTGCTGATTGTTACTGTTCGCATACTCCAGGCTATCTGGCGACCAGCTTCCTCCTGACTTTTCTATCTCAGTCTCCTATCTGGCCCTATTGCAGTGCTGAGATTGCAGATGTACCTCTGATTTTTTCATGAGTTCTGAGAATTGAACTTGGGTCATCAGACTGTGCAAGTACTATTTACCTGCTCAGGCACTTTTCTGGCTTCTTTTTTTGAGACAGGGTCTCTTTCTGTGTCGTTAAGAGTACATACTTAGTTTGTTACCCTTCTACCTTAGTTTATTCTCCCCAGTTGATAGGTGTGTAACACCATGCTGGGCTCCCAACTTCTTTTTTTTTGTTTGTTTTTTTCGAGACGTGGTTTCTCTGTGTAGCTCTGGCTGTCCTGGAACTCACTCTGTTGACCAGGCTGGCCTCGAACTCAGAAATCCTGCCTCTGCCTCCCAAGTGCTGGGATTAAAGACGTGTGCCACTATTGCCCGGCCCAACTTCTTTTTGATTTATGTTTTCTTTCTTTTTTTGAAACACACCATACCCTAGGCTGGAGCCTCATGTAATCCTGGCTGGCTTTGCATTAGATATATAGTTGAGGATAAATGATTTTGATCTTTTTGCCTTCACTTTCTGAGTACTGAGAGTATAGGATGGGCACCTATGCTGGTTTATGCTGTACTGGAGAGCGAACTGAGGACTTTGTGTATACTAGGCAAATGCTCTACCCACTGAGCTATACCCTTCCTGTTTGGTTTTTTTTTTTTTTTTTTAATTTAAATTCTTCTCGTTTTCTCAGTAACTTTTTTATGTCTTTATAGTTAAAGTGATTTCCTATAGATTGCATATTGAGATTTGCTTTGTAGCCAATCTAACACTATTAATGGTATCTTTTTTTAAAAGATGTATTTATTTTATGTGAATACACTGTCTCTGTCTTCCGACACACTGGAAAAGGCATCAGATCCCATTACAGGTGGTTATGAGCCACCATGTGGTTGCTGGGAATTGAACTCAGAACCTCTGGAAGAACAGTCAGTGCTCTCAACCTCTGAACCATCTCTCCAGCCTATTATTTATCTTAACTGCTTAGTCATTTTTGTAGTCTCCTGATACTCATTTTTTGTTTGTTTACTTGTTTGTGTTTGTGGGTTTTTTTGTTTTTTGTGTGTGTGGTTTTTGTTTGTTTATTGTGTTTTGTTTTTGACACAAGGCATCTATCTCTTTAGCATAAACTGACCCATCTCTCCAGCTTCGTATTGATAGTATCTTTGGCTGAACTAAAGTCTGCAATTTCAGATAGACTTGGTACACCCCTGTAGTCTCAGTACTCGGTCTTCAGGACTCCTGTAGAGGCAAGTGTGAGGTAAACTAGTCATTACACACATAGACATGTGTCATTACACCAGCTCTCAACTGTTGGCTATTAGTTATACCTCTGCTTTAATATTTTTTTAATTGTTGCCCTAATTTTACAGTGTAAATCTTTTACTGGCTTCCAGGGAATAGGGCCATAATTATATGGTTGGCAAGTTCTCTACCGCTGAGCTACACGTTATAAAGTGTCATGAGTCTTTAATCACAGTCTACTCTTAAATTATATATTTCTTCACTATAATGTAAGAACCTTATAACAGTATTTTCCCAGTTTTTGCCTTCTATTTTTTATGATAGTATTGTTGTATATTTTTTTCTTTATGCTATAAACCTACAGTGCATTTCTGCATTTTTTCCTTCGGGCTTCATTTATATTCTAAATAAGTTTAAAATAGTTTTTTTTTCCCCACTTACGACCATTTGACAGTGGTTGTTTTATTTTGTCTATTCAGACTACAGGCCACTGATTACTTCTGGCTCTCCATTATATTTATTTTAAACAGTCTGTTTGGTGTTTCTAATGTCTGAGTCCTCTCTAAGTCTGGACATGTTGATTTCTTGCCTCTAGAGAGTGGCGGCTTCTTCTTTTCTCCTTTTCTCCTTCCTTCTCTCCTTCTCTCCTTCTCTCCTCCTCTTCTTCCTCTTCCTCCTCTCCCTCCTCCTCCTCCTCCTCCTTCTTCTGAAGCGTTTGGACTGATTCTATAGACTTGTGTTGGGTTTTTGTTATTGCCTTAGGTAACTTTGGCTTCAGATTCTCCTGGTATTTCCTTGTGCTTGGTTTGCTTTGCTATGGGGAAGACTTTTGCTCAAAGTTTATGCTCTACTCTCAGCTTTAGTCCTTCTCTTTTTTTTTATTTATTTTATTTTATTTTTTTATTTTTTATTTTTTGAGACAGGGTTTCTCTGTGTAGCCCTGGCTGTCCTGGAACTCACTCTGTAGACCAGGCTGGCCTCGAACTCAGAAATCCGCCTGCCTCTGCCTCCCAAGTGCTGGGATTAAAGGCGTGCGCCACCACCGCCCGGCAGCTTTAGTCCTTCTCAGTGTATGGTGTGCTATGTGTAGAACATCAGTGGGAGCAGGGAAGGTCTCCCTTTGTTCTGGTTCAGCCTGTCTCCTTGTGTCTGGGTGGGGTGAGTCTCTGGGTTATTGCCTGGCACAGAGATTATTCTTCTCAGTGGTTTTGACTAGAATTTCAGGTCTCTTCCTCAGGCACAAATGATTTTTTTTTTGTTGTTACTTTTCTTTCTTTTGGTTTTTGAGATGGTGTACAAATTATTTCTTAATCTTTCTCAAATGTCTGGCCCAACTTTATTATAATTTCCTTTCTTCATCTTCAAAACCTTTCATTGTGTATATTTGTGTGTGCACATAAATGTATATGTGTAAAGGTCAGAGACAACTTGTGATGGTTGGATCTCTCTACCATATGGATTCTGGGGATCAAAACCAGGTCATCAGGCTTGGTGACAAGTGCCTTTACCCACTGGTCCAAGCCTTTGCCTTTTATTGAAGAGTTTTATATTGTCTAGCAAAAATATATGCACTATACTAACTATATATATATACATATATGTGTGTATATATAGTTACATATCTATATATAAAACTAACAGAAGGTCAATGAGACTTTTGGAAAGAACAGCTGGAGTTCAGAGAATGGTGAGGTGCAGCTAGCTGGTGAGTCCTGGTATTTCTGACCTTTCTTGTGTCCATGCTGCCATATCTGGTGGACATGATCCATGCCCCTACTGATTTTTCTTATTACTAAGTCTTTACATACAACTCTAGAGAATGAGGTGCTTGGTAGGTTCTCTAGAGGAATGTGAGGTAGGGGTTAGACTTAGAAGAAAGGTAAAGAATGGCCTTGGGGTTTTGTGGCCAAGCAAGCCTGGAATTTAGCCATCTGTCCTCAGGAGTTTATTGTAGTTATTTCACAATTTTGCTCTTGGGTTAAAAAAGATAGGGGTTTTAATTACTTTGGCCAAGGACAGGCTTATCATGATAATTGTGTTTGAATGAAGAAAAAGACTTTCTCCTTGGCTGAAGGAGAGAGGAGTTCTTTGTAAACTGCTTGTCCCTCACTCAGATGAGACCGAGGTTCTAGGTGGTCTTCTAGGGCTGTGACTGACGTAGCACATCACTGCAGACCAAGCCACTGGGGGCTTTGTCTAGTGAATCAGACACACTAGTGCCAGGTTGTTCACGTACCAAAAGAATGCCTGATAACATTCTCAGCTAAGTTTTGATGGATTTGAAGAGACTGGAGTGGTCTCCAGGGCCAGGCTTTTCTGCCTGTCTGTGGATTGAGTTAGAAAAGTTTCCCTGAAGGTCTCTTTGTACTTCACTCTTACATGAGACTGTGCACTCCTAGCTGTTTACTCCATTTGTTCCCATGGAAACCTGGACTCACTTGACAGACATGTGAAACAAATATGCTTCCACATGCTTGCATAGGGAAACCTGCATAGCTTAGTGCCAAGAATGAACAGTGCTTTCTAGACTTTAATAAGTCTAGTCTTATTAAAGTAGAGGTAGGCTGGGTTCACTCTTCTGGACTTTGAGAAATTTCTCATGCCCCAGACAAGCTTTTTAATTTGGACCCAGGTCCAGACCCTTGGAAGGGAATTGGGACAGTTAAGGCAAGGGCTTTGTGTGGGGTCTGTGGAGATACGATTTTCCCTTAAGAACTTTTCACTCCCCTAAGAGCTGACCTTGGTTCCTTTGCTCCGGGGCATGTGAAGCCATGATCTGATATAGACATTTTTTGGTCTTCTGTTCTCCAGCCACACCCCACCCCCAGTTTTAAAAACAATGACAGGGTCTCACAATGTAGATCACACTGGACTTTGAACCTGAGATCTCCTTGCCTCAGCCTCCCAAGTGCTAGAATTACAGGTGTGTGCCAGTCTGCATAGATGCATATCTTTGTTAAATAGAGCAGATTACATTCTTACCTCTAGAAGTTATCCCTGTGACCTTTTAAGGACTGACTCCTGGGTGGAAATTTATGGCCCACCACATTCCTCTTCCCAAAGGTGAGGTAGGTTCAGTGATTTTGACTCTTGACCAGCACGTGGATTGAGGAAGGGAGAAGGCCAGTCTGGGGAGAGTCAGATTTGCTTATCTTTTGGCAGAGCCTTCTTAGGTAAGATAATGTAGAATCCACTTTCTTTTGGGTTGGTCCAACTCAAACTCAAAGAGAGTGAGTGTGTTTATATACACGCATATGGCATCTTTTCAAGATGCTTCCCAATGCCAGTTCTGTAAATAACTAATAGGAGGCTATGGCTTTGGTTAGGGACAAGACTCTGGGAATTATTTCGGGAGAATTGCTTTGTAGCCTCTGATGGTAGTGAGGAACATGCAGAAGAGAAAAGCAGATAAGCCAATGGCAGGTTAGCCCCAAGTTAGAGTGTGCCTGGCTGTCCCTTTTCCCTTCTTTCTTGTAACCTTGTAAGCTCTTTTGGATACTTGAGAAAAGAAAGGTATTGAATCAGCAAGCAGGGATAAGTGGGGAAGGTGGGTGTTGTATACTTGGTGATGCTTGGGGATGTTTTCCTGAAGATCTCTGCAACAATCTCATACTTTTTCTTCTTTTTCCTTCTCTTTATTTCCTTCCTTCTTCCTTTCTTTCTTTCTTTCTTTCTTTCTTTCTTTCTTTCTTTCTTCCTTCCTTTCTTTCTTTGACACAGGGTTTCTCTGTATTGTCTTGGCTGTCCCAGAACTCACCCTCTTCACTCTGTAGATGAGGCTGGTTTTGAACTCAGAGTTCTGCCTGCCTCTGCCTATCCTGGTGCTAGAATTAAAGGTGTGTGCCAGCACATCAAGCCGTATTAGTGATGAAACATTCTTCTTAGCATCTTCTTAAACCTTCCCTCCATCTAACTGCAGATGTGCCTGAATTCCTGTAGAAATCACTGTTTACAAAGAGACAAGTGGCAGGATTTCCTGGAGTGATTTTTCTAGTCTTTTTCTGTGGTCTCGCTTGTCTTTCAGGCTTGTGAGTGCTATGCGTCTGCTGTAGGTGGGTACTCTGGTTTTCTCTGATGGACAAGTTTGTGAGCTTTAACACCTTTGATTCTTCTAGCACTTGAGTTTGAGATCAGCTTTGTCTTAACAGTGAGTTTCAGGATAGCCAGGACTACATAGGCAGACTTTGTCTCAGACAATCAAGTAGAATTAAGCAAAACTAGGGAGAATCTACTGTGGACTAATACAGTTTTGCTGGTCTCTTTGCTCAGTAAGACGATCTCTTGTTGGAAGTTGTCATTTGGTTGGAACTGAGTGCTCACATTGTCTTACTTACTCAGGAGCGTTGGATACTGCCTACCTCAAGTTCCCTGTGTCTTAACGATTGAAACTGGGACAATCCTGTTGTGTTTTATGTGTTGCATGCTCTACCTAAGCAGGTGGTGGGCAGGGAAATCTGTCTGACTGGCAGGTATAACTAAGCCAGAGTAACACTAGCTCCTGCCCTAGACTTGACATACTTGTTTTCTTTGCCAGGTCACAGTAAACACAGGCACACAGAAACCATTTACCATGGAAGCCAGGGAGCTTGGGAGTCCCACACCCACATACCATCTTCTCCCAAAGGCCAACCAGCACACTGTAAAAGAAGATGCCAGCTCACCATCTCAAGGGTCTCCAGAAACTATGCAGCTGAAGAAGGAAATCTCCTTGCTGAATGGGGTCAGCCTGGTGGTGGGCAACATGATTGGCTCAGGGATCTTTGTCTCACCCAAGGGTGTTCTAAAATATACTGCTTCCTATGGGTTGTCACTTGTAGTGTGGGCCATTGGTGGGCTCTTCTCTGTTGTGGGTGCCCTTTGTTATGCAGAACTGGGGACCACTATCACCAAGTCAGGGGCTAGTTATGCTTATATTCTAGAGGCCTTCGGGGGCTTCATTGCCTTTATCCGTCTGTGGGTCTCACTTCTAATTGTTGAGCCCACCAGTCAGGCCATCATCGCCATCACCTTCGCCAACTACATCATCAAGCCCTCCTTCCCCACCTGTGATCCTCCATACGTGGCCTGCCGTCTCCTCGCTGCTGCCTGCATATGTAAGTATGGGTGGGGAGCATGTGTGGAGGTGTGGGGTGCTATGTTATTTGTCTGGGTACCTGATACCTGAATGTTTTATTTTACTCTTGGGGAGGAGGGAAGGTGTGAGGCATCATACCTTTTGAAAAAATAATTTAATCACTTATTTGGTTCTGAGAGATAAGTAAACAGAAAGGATGGAAACTGGAGAAGTTTGAGTCTGCTCATGGCTTTTGGGACCTTAGGTTCCTCTTATTCTTAGCTGTGCCATATTTCTATTCCCTGCTCTGTGAGGCAGGTCGGCACATGTCTTGAATTTGTCTTACCAAGTGATTTTTTTTCCCCCTCTTGGAGGGCCAGCAAAGTATTTTGGATGATGTCAACAGCACTATGTGTAACTTATCTCGGAGAGCAAGTCAGAGCAAGGCTATTCAGTGTGATAGAGCTAAGGTGTTGTGCTCCCAGCTTCTCGTTAGAAACTAGTTTAAAGTCATCAATGAGGAAATAGGCTTCTCTGGATGATGGGGGTCCCTCTTTCCCGTCACTGCTGCTTTTGGTGACCTGTTCTAAGCAGCAGGCACCACACCAAATGGCCTTTTCCTGTTGGTGTTTCAGATTTCTTTACACTGACTTTGTAAACAAGCTCTGGCTGCTGTCACTAAGAGGAACATGACTTGTGTGTTTTACAATCAAGTGTGAGAGATCCTAGGGGATCCCTATTTCTTTTCTTTTAGGGGCAGAGAAAAGGATATTTACTGTGAAATCATGGAAACAAGAGAAGATTGCTATGAACTTAGCCAGCCTTGTAGAGCTAGTGATTTGGCTAGTGCCTAATCTTGTGTTCTTAGCACTGTTCTTCCAGAAGTATTTAATCGTATTCTGTTCTTTTTTTTTTTTTTTTTTTTTTTTTTTTTTTTTTTTTTTTTTTTTTTTAATTTTTATCTCTGCTTGCAAAAACTTTGCTTGTAAATAAATACAGTTTATTGACAATTTTAAAAATAGATCAGCAATACCTTGGAGTTAACAAAAAACGATCATAGTGTACCTTGCCTCCTGACTTTGAATTTAAGGGCTTTGTTAAGGGCAAACAATAAAGGTTACCTCTTCATCTTCCTTGAGACAGGAGAAGTAGATACTCTGGGAAGAGGGAGTAAGGCAGGGCCCAGCTGTATGTCCTTTTTTCCTTGGCTCTCTCTAATGGGGCTTCACCACACAGTTTCTGGCCTTGCTGAGATCTTTAAAGACTGAATTTAGGCGGCTGTAGTGCTGCACAGTTTTAGTCCCAGTACTTTGGCAGCAGAGGCAGCCATATTCCTGTGAGCTGAGGGAGGCTTATTCTAGATAGTGAGTTCCGGGCCAGCCAGGGCTACATAATAAAACAGTGTGGTGGTGCACTTGGGAGGTAGAGGCAGGGGGATCTCTGAATTTAAGGCTAGCTTGCTTTATAGAGTGAGTTTTAAGACAGCTGGGACTACACAGTGAAACCCTGTCGTGAAAACCAAACCAAAACCGAAAAACAGGACAGTAGTTTTATGAACTGATCCTGCTGGCTCACACTATAATCCCATTACTTGAGAAGCAGAGGCAAAAAGGATTGCCAAGGCCAACTTGGGTTTCATATCAAGTACCAGACCAGCCAGGGCTACTTTGTGAAACCCTGTCTTAAGTAAGCAAATGACCTGGTGAGTATCTCAGTAGGTAAAGGCACTTAACTGCCAAGGTTGACAACTTGAATTGATCTGTAGGATCACGTGGTGGAAAGAGAAAACCTACTCCCACAGGTGTGCTCTGACCTCCATAAGTGAGAGCACTCACATACTCGAAATAAAGATAAAAATTTAAAGGTCATTTTAGAGCATCTGCATATTTCTTGGCATTGAGTTTTACAAGGGAAATTCTTGTGTACATGTACATAATACATGTGCATCATTCATGTATTATGCAGTTGCTCTTTAGAAGGCTCGATGCATTTGAGCTCCTGTGTGAGCATCTGACAGTGTCTGTGCATTGGTTTGACAGCAGTAGTGGGATTCAGAGAGCAGCCAAGTCTAAGGGGACTGGGCTTTTTTTTTTTTTTTTAAATAAATGGATTCGTGTGTATGAGCATTTTGCCTGCATGTATGTCTGTGTACCGTGTGTTTGCCTAGTGCCCTCAGAGCCCAGAAAAGACATTCATTAGGTGCACTGAAGATGTAGTTATTGATGGCTGTGAACTGCCGTGTAAGTGCTGGGTCCTCTGGAGGAGCAGCCAGTGCTCTTAACCACTGAACATCTATCTCTCCAGCCCATGTTTTTGTTTTAAGATTTATTATTTTTTTTTAATTCTACATGTATGAGTGTTTTGCCAGAATATATGTCTATACCATAATCATGTGTGTATCTGGTGCCCTCAGAGGCCAGAAAAGATCCCCCTGAAGTGGACTTACAGTTGGTTGCGAGCTGCTGTGTTTGTGCTAGGAACGTTCACACCTGACTCCTTTGCAAGAGTAACAAGTGCTTTTAAATGCTGAGCCATCTCTGCAGCCCCTGTGTTTTTGATACATGGAAGATTATTACTTTCATTTGCTAATCCACCCACCCCCTTATGATTCTTCCCTTGTTACCTTGGGCACAGGAAGCCTATCTTCATACCAAGAATTTATCTTTTGATTCAAGAATCTGCATCACCTCCTAGAAATGTAGTCATGGGGTTTCTGGTTCTCTTTGACTCACAGTGTATTTTACCCAGATTTCTTAGAATTGCAGTCATGAGCTCCTGGATTTCTTAGAAGCACAAGTAGATCCAGAATTCAGATCTGAGGGTAGGAACTTGACAAAAGTAAGGCTAAGTTATAAAATAAAACCATGTTGCATTCTAACCAATGAGGCTTTGGGATTCAGCTTATTACTCCTCCCCCTTTTGGGGGTGGGATTTAGGGCATAAGCTCAGACTGTAGACAGAGCTGAGATATGGTAGCAGGGAGACTGAGTAAGAATGACATTGAGAGCAACATGATCGCTGGAGACATACCTTCTGAGTATATCCACTCAGTGAAGGATCCTCATTGAGTCCTGCGTGAGGTTTTAATAAGTAGGAGATGGCATTTTGAAATTAAGACATACAAAGGTCCACTGTGTTAGTGGAGACTGAGACATTAGAGGAGTACACCTTGTTGACTGGGAGATTGCACAAAGATTGTGATTTTCTACCCAGAGGCTGGAGAGATGACTCAGTCATTAAGAACACTCACTAGCCAGGATAGGGTTGTGGTGCATACCTTTAATCCCAGCACTCGGGAGGCAGAGGTTGAGTTCAGGCCAGTCTGGTCTGCAGAGCACGTTCCAGGACAGCCAGTGCTACATAGAAAACTGTGTCTCTAACAACAGTAAGAGCTCGCTATTGCTACTGTTTGTTCTTCCAGACTTGAGTTCAGTTCTGAGCACCTGTGTCAGGTGGTTTACTTCTTCCAATAACTTTAGCCTCAGGGGTAGTCAGTCCCTCTGGCCTTCATGTTTACCCCCACTCAAGTGCACATAACTGCATGCAGGTACATGCGTACAGATAATTAAAAATAATAAAAATAAGCATTAAGAATTTTTTTTTTCAAACAGAATCTCACTGTGTAACTTATAGGCCTGTGAGCCTTAAACTCAAAGAGATCTCATTTCCTCTTGTCTCCCAAAGTAGGGGATCAAAAGCATGTGCCACTTATGCTGGGCTTTATGACCAAGTTTTGTTCTAGAATGTGAGAGCCAGGAAGTGTCTATATGTTTACTTATGGGGCATAGGCTATGAGGCCTGTATGTAGGCCGGATTGGCCCACAGACTTGTTAGGCCTACACAATTGAGAATTGTACAGTTCTCTTTCTCCCTCCCTCTCTCCTTCCTTTCTTTCCTCCTTCCTTCTTTCCATAGATCAGGGTAGTCTGGAACTTGCTAAATAGTCCATGTCTGCCTCAGTCTACTGAGTACTCGTGTAGTAACATACTCCTGTAATCTCAGCATTTGGGAAGATGAGGCAGGACTGACCGCTTTGAGTTAAAAGGCTGATCTGGGCTAGAAAGTGAGGACTAAGCCAGCCTGAGCTACAAAGCAAGATCATGTCTCTAAAACAGAAAAAATATGCACTTTGTCTTGAGAAATCAAGAGTCCTGGCAAATCTGAACCCTCATTTCTGCCCCTCCAACACTTAGCTGTGTTTGAACAGCGGTTACTTCTGTTGAGTGTGTGTGGCTCCCAGTCTCCTGCAGTTCTCTCTGCTTCCTCGCACTGTGTATCCAGACTTCATTGCCAGTTTTGTTGTTTCTTTTGTTTTGTTGAAAAAAAAAAAATTTTTTTTTTTTTGGAGACAGAGTGGCCTGGAATTCACTATGTAGATCAAGCTGGCCTGAGCCCACCTGTTTCCTTATTGCTTGGATTAAAGATTCGAACTGCTGTTCTAGGCTGTGTAATTGCTTTTTTATCTTTTGTAAATTGTTTGCTTTTAGTGTGTGTGTGTGTTGTGTGTGTGTGTGTGTGTGTGTGTGTGTGTGTGTGATGTGTTGCATGTGAGTGTATGCCACATGTAAGCCAGTGCTCACAGAAGCCAGAAGAGGACATTGCATCCCTTAGAGCTGGTGATACTGGAAGTTGTAAGCTGCTGAGTGTGCATGCTGAGAACCAAACTCAGGTCCTCTGGAAAGGCAGCAAGTCTTACCGTGCCTCTCCAGCCTTCCCCTATGCACTGCTTTCTTGACCCCTGACAGTATTGCTGCTTCCGCCACTGTCTTCCCAGTGCTTTCCCCCACTCCATTCTCAGATTACATTTAGCAGGGAAATCTAAGCAATTGGTGGTGATTGTAGAATTTCAGTCAGGTTGTCTTATTATCCTAAAGTAGTGGTTCTCAGTGGGACCTTAGATTGGCACAAAGGTGGCATTTGGCAGCATCGGAGACATGTTTTGGGATGCAAGTACTGGGAAGCAGTGCTACTCTTATCTGTTGGGTAGAGGCTAGGAGTGACTGACATTGAACACCCTGCCAAACAGGATATATATAGTCTTACTGGCTCAAAATGTCAATAGTGCTGCAGATAGGAAAGTTTCCTAAACATGTGCTCTGAGATCTTGGAATTTTCAGTGATGGGTGGGTCTTAGGGTGCTGACTCAACCCAACAAACTTAGGGGCTCTTGTCAACTTGGGAGCTGTAGAAGAGTAAGGACTTATTTTTCTTTTTGTTGCACTTGTTTGAGACAAAGCTTTATTGTCCTCTCGCCTCAGCCTACAGCTACTGGGGTTACAGCTGTATACTACTAACACATTAGGTAAAATAATTTCTTTTCCTTTATCTGAAAAAGTTTTAAATGATTTCTAATCTACTATTATATTATTATCATTATTGTTATTATTATCATTTTTGTTTTTTAAGACAGGGTTTCTCTGTGTAGCCTTGGCTGTCCTGGAACCTGATCTGTAGATTAGGCGGGCCTCAAACAGATCCTCCTTCCTCTGCCTCCCAAAAGTTGGGACTAAAGGCATTTGCCACTACTTCTGGCTAAAAAATTTTGAATTACATAAATTTGTGTGTGTCCACACATGTGTGCATGTCATAGCATATGTGTAGAGATCAGAGGACAGCAGAAAAGTGGGTTTTCTCTTTCCACTATGAGAATCCTGGGGATGCTTGGCAGCAAGTGCCTTTATCCGTTTTTTTTAAAAAATTTACTCTTTGCCTCCTCTTCTTCCTTCCTTCCTTCCTCATAACCTTATGTATCCTCAGCTCACTATGTAACTAATGATGGCTTTGATCTTAGTTAATGTTTTAAAAGTTTCATTGAGATAACTTAGGAGTCTCTTTTCTCTTCAGTGTGTGGGTCCTAGGGATCAAACTCAAGTTGTCAGCCTAGATGGCAAGCGCTGTTACTGCTGAACCGTCTTACTTGTCTACCCTTGAACTTCTGTTCCTCCCGAATGCTAGAATGACGGCTGGTGCAGCACCAGGTCTGATTTGGGTCTGTGTTGTTACATAGAATTGTATCTCTCTCAGTGAATGCTCCTGAGGAGAACACCCAACCTGCTTTTGTGAGGATATGAAAGGTGTTCTTCAGCCTCAGTTCCCAGCCCTGCTCTGTGGGAATAGGGAACTGGGACTCAGTATAGGTGGAATTGCAGTTTAGCTTGCCTGGCTACCTCCTTGTCAAGGGAAGGACGTATGAGAGGCTCAGTCCAGTCCAGAAATGCAATTTTGTATTGTTTGGGTTTCAACATGTAGCAGAAAACCCAAAGCAGAATTTCTGAATCACTGACCTGGTGAGGGTCTAAAGGAAGTGATTAAGATATGTGAGAAATGAGGCTAAAGTCGTGGAGTTCTGATAAGCTATTAATCTAGCCCTGGCAAAGCACTCCTACGAGTATCATAACCACAGGCTGAAGATTTTAGATTTCCTTGGACCTGACATTTATGTCTCTTGTTAAGTAAGGCCACAGAGTGGCCTGGTGGAACAGCTTTGGGCAGTGCTTCCCCTTCCTGTCTCCGTGCTCTGCCTTGTCCTCGGTCTGTAGTTTCTTGCCATTGCCTAGGGAAGCTCCTTAAACTCCAATGGTTTGCATGTAGCTTATAGAAGGACAAAGGAAGGCATGCTTAGCTTCAAAGATATTTCCTGAGGCCCTCCCTACCTGAAACACCTGTTCATGTCCTTAGGGAAAATCTAAGTAGGTAATCTACCTGTGAGGAACTCTGGGACGTGTCTGGTGTAGCCATGACTTCAGCTAAAGTTTCTATTAAGAAGAAAGGAGGGAAAATACTGGAAGGTGACAGTCTGCTACAGAGTGACTTTGGGGAATTTGTAACAAGTTCCCGGAAGGGTTAAGTTAGGCTTAGTGGTAGAATATCGGGATAGCATGCAGAACATGCTGTGTTGTTTTTTATTTTGTTGTTTTTGTTTGTTTGTTTGTTTTGTTTTTTTGTTTTTTTCGAGACAGAGTTTCTCTATATAGCCCTGGCTGTCCTGGAACTCACTCTGTAGACCAGGCTGGCCTCGGACTCAGAAATCCACCTGCCTCTGCCTCCCAAGTGCTGGGATTAAAGGCGTGTGCCACCACCGCCTGGCTTTTTTTTTTTTTTTTTTTTTTTTTGCAGAACATGCTGTGTTCAGTCCCTAGAACCACCAAGACAAACAAAAACTAAGCTTTCAGAGAGTCTTGGAGACTATTGTATAGGTCCATGCTCCTTGATGTTGGCTTGCCTAGCATGGAAATATGATCAGAAGAGGGAAAGCTTGGAGGTTTGAGTTGTAGCACCTGACTTCCAGGCCCAGTCTGGTAAGCTGGACGAGGCTAGGAGATCTTGGAAGCACACAGGGTGTGGGCCTGTGGCGAAAGTTTGTTTGTTAATTAGAAGCAGGCAAGCAGTCAAGGGATTTGGCTTCTGCTTGGTAGACTGTGTTCTTTGGCAAGATTGAGAGCATGAGGCAAGTTAGGTGCCTGGGGCCAGCTCTGAGGTTATACTCACTCTGGGATTCCTTTGCTTGATTCCCTGAGAGAGAGAGTGTTTCTTAGATTTTGTGCCTTAGGCATTTGACTCACTTCATCCCACTGGTCTGCTCTCTGGTAAGTGTGTTGTGGCTCATTAACTACTTTTATTGAGAAAGAAGCATATGCTTGGTCAATAAATCAAAATGTAAGAGAACACACCATAGAGAAAGGCTCCCTTCCTCTCCAGCTTTTAGTCTGTTTCTTGGAGTCAGTCTTACCAGGTACCTTGGGTGCCTCTCCAACTGGCCTTTGGAATAGACCTGCTGGGACTTCCTGAGGCATGCCTTCCCTCATCCTTTAATACAGTCATTGTCTCCTCTGCAAGCTGTGTGTTTACTTGTGTGTAGAAGTGACCACGTCCGCAGGGAGTCTGCAGAACAGTACAGGGAGGGAAAGAGGATCGAGTCTGAGAGACTAGTGCCTGCTTGCTCCTGGGCTGAGGTGTGACACATGCTCACTGAACCCAGCTAGGCTTTTGTGTCTCTGCTTTGATGTCAGTTTTTGGTCTTTTTCTCTTGCCCCCTTTTCTCTGTCTTTACCTCACCTTTGTCTCTCATCTCTGTCTTTTCTTTCTACTTTGTATTTTGGTCTTTCCTCCCACAAGTTCATGCCTTCTATCTTCTGCTTCTTCTGTGGTCTTGCTTTCTTTCTCTGCTTGCAGATTCTGTTCTGCTGTTAGTCAAGTCAGGGCTTCTATGGTTTTTGACTTTGTGTAGTCCTAGACTCTAAGGGTACCTTGTTGCTATTGGATAGACTCACTCTCTTGGTATTATGGGAAAGATAACTTACAGGCACAGATTGGACCCATTGTTTGGCTTGAGCAGGTCTGAGGGGGGAGAGAGAGAGAGAGAGAGAGAGAGAGCGAGCAAGTCCTAACAAAGAGATAGACAAGTACCTCAAAATGTGCTTGCTGTATTATATTGGTGGCTCTTGTTTACTGGTGGTTGTTAACTGTGTCTGTTAGCTGAATATGTATCCAGGCTTAGCCAGAGAGAACTTTGATCAGCAGTTGATTCCTGTGAAGATTTTTCAGCAGCACACATTCGCTTTCCCACCAATCTACTTAACCATTGAAACCCAACTCCGTATAATTGCTTCATTATGTGCCCCCCCATATGACTGACTGGTGAATACCTGTAATATGTGGGAGCATATGTTTTAATATTTTTTTCTTATGTGTAGGAGTGTTTGCTAGCATATGTGTGTCTGGTTATCATGTAGGTCAGCAAAAGGGCATCAGTTCTCCTGGAACTAGAGTTACAGATGGTTGTAAGTTACCATGTATGTGCTGGGAATTCAACCCTGGTCCTCTGGAAGGGCAGCCAGTGCTCTTAACTGCTGAGCCAACTCTTCAGCCCTACTTGACAGCATATTAAGTGAAGCTCTTGAAACATATGGAGGCTATTCTATCACATGTGGTCATTTTCAATCACATGTGGTCATTTTCAAGTTTTTTTTTTTTTTTTTTTTTTTTTTTTTTGATCTAGTTATTCATTTTATGTGAGTTCACACAGTCACTGTCTTCAGACACCAGAAGAGGTTGTGATTCCATTACAGATGGTTGTGAGCCATTATGTAGTTGCTGGGAATTGAACTCAGGACCTCCGGAAGAGCAGTCAGTGCTCTTACCCGCTGAGCCGTCTCTCTAGCTCCCACATGTGGTCATTTTCACAGCTGGCCCTGAACACTTCTTTTGAGTAAGAAAAGGTTCACCTTTCTGATAATTGTCCCAGGGAACTGGCGGTTATCTGAAAGCCATTAATATCTTACCTCCAACCAGGGTTCATCAACTTCCCTCATTGCTGGTGTATGAGTTTTAGACATGTTATAAACTGTTGTTTCCCTCTGAGAGTTTGTGGTCTTTCAGAAACAAGACTGAGAAACCTGAGGGAGAGATCTGGAATTAGATGTTCCCAGGTCTGTAGCATTTGGTACTAAGCTGTATTGTGACTTGAGGATGAAGGGGAGAAGAAACTTGGGTTTGGGCTGTCCAGTTTATTTGGAGAAGGTTTTCAGAGGGAGTTGGGGCTGAACTAAGCCTTGGAAGTAGATATCTTTTTTTTCTTTTTTTGGTTTTTTGAGACAGGGTTTCTCTGGGAAGTAACCGTCAGTAATGGCTGTGGCACGAATAGGGTAACTTCTTCGTATGTGTATTAGTCAGGGAGAGCCTACCTAAAGGAGTAATTAGGTGGCAATGCGTGCACGTGGCTGAGAGAATGGGCCTCAAGAGTTTATAGAAGACAGCATTTAGGTGGGGGCTTACTAACACTTTCAGAGGGTTACAGCTACATGACAGGAACATGGTGGCACTCATGGTATTGGAGTAGCAGCACAAGCTTTTGAAGCCATAAACCCACTCCCAGTGACACAGTTTCTCCAACAAGGCCACACCTGCCGATCCTTCTAATCCTCAAACACCTCCACTCCCTGGTGACTAAGCATTCAAATATGTGAACCTATGAAGACTGTTTGCACTCAAAACACCACAAGGTGTACATTAAGGGTTTTTTTTTTTTTTTTTTTTTTTTTTTTTGGTTTGTTTGTTTTATTTTGTTTTGTTTTGTCTTTGGAAGGTAGGGACAGTACTTAGAGGTATCACTATGTACTTTGTTGCTATAGAAGCCTTTGGATAATCGCTCTTATGTTCTCCCCTAGATCAAAGGTTTTTTTATTTTGCAGGAACAGAGTTCTCTCTGTGGGTTAAGCCTCAGTCAGCTAGCAGTTCACAGCCATCGGTAGTCTACAGGGCTCAGATGTTACTGAGGTACACGAGTGTGCATCTCAAAGGTAGCAGGGCTGACACAGGTCTACAAAGCTCTCAGGAAGGCTCATTCTCTATGGGATTTGATGAGAATTAGCAGGTTTGCATTGAGTAGGGGTAGGGAGAACATTTGAACTTGGGGATGCAAGCTTGGGAATGATAGTTTCTCTCAGCCTTCGTTTCCTCATGTATAAGATGGGGAACACAGACATCTATATTTGGGGGGTTGTGAGAATTAGTAGTCAAGGATGCCTGTGAAATTGTCAAGTATATAACACACACACACACACACACACACACACACACACACACACACATACACGCACACGCACACGCACGCACGCACGCACGCACGCACACACGCACGCACACACGCACGCACGCACATGCCTTTGCGTGATTGGTCATCAGAATTCAAAGTTACCTCATTTGTTAATGGGTCTTTTTTTGTCCCTACTGTCTGTGACTAGGGACAGGTCTTGTGCCTCTCATTTGGTGCCTTGGGAGTATGGTTGGGGAAGAATGGATGAAGTGAGACTAACCATTCTTGGTGCTAGGTAACATTTCCAGAAATTGTTCTGGCAGTTTAGAGCATGTATTTGTTCATACATGCCCTGGTAGCTTAGGATACAATGTAGTGTATTCATACGTCCTGAGCTGGCCTGTGTGCTGTTTCTGCTGGTTACCTGTTCACATTGTTCTATTCCCCCTCTAACTCAGCCGGGAAGGGCAGAAGAACCCTTTCCATAGAGAGTTTGGGGTCTTGTGTGTTCAGCCTAAGCCTGCCAGTAATACTATGGTTTTCCTTCTAGGTCTGCTGACATTTGTGAACTGTGCCTATGTCAAGTGGGGCACACGAGTACAAGACACATTCACGTATGCCAAGGTCCTGGCACTCATTGCTATCATTATCATGGGCCTCGTTAAACTGTGCCAGGGTAAGAGGGGCTGAGGTGGGAAGAAGGGTCAATGTCTCCTGGAGTCTTTGGGCTTCCTGAGGAGGCTATGGGGACTCAGCTAGCTTCATCTCTCAGCACATTTTGAGTATGTTCTAGAGTGTTGTTAGTGAATGTGAGAGGTGGTTATGAATCTTTTCCTGGGTTTTGTCAGCCAGGCTATCTTGGCCAACTAACTGGACACGTTAAATGTCAGGTTCTCCTTAGGGCGTCTATGGAAATATAGAGCATCGCAGAAAGCCCGGAAAGCTAGGAGTCTTTGAAACTTAATGGGGTCATCTAGGGGTATAGATTTCTGCCTCCTGGTTGTGGTCTGTAGTTATCAAGCAGTGAGTGGGAAACCTGACTTTCCCGGAGAGGGACAGTAGGGAAGGGGTGCATGGTCATTTTGCAGTATTTATTGTTTATCTGGATTTGTGTTAAGTATTATATTGAGGACGCTCCCAAAGAGTCAGCTCTAAACAACTGTCAGAATGTTGTAAAATGGGCATTGTCTTTCCTATATTGGCCTTTCTAAGGATGGAACCAGAATCTTATGTGTGCTATTTTAAACTCTACCACTCAGCCACATCTTTAGTCTTTTTTTTGGAGGGGTAGGGGGGAGAAATTGTGGTTTTTGTTTTTTGGTTTTTTTTTGTTTTTTGTTTTGGTTTGTTTTTTGCCAGACAGGGTTTTTCTGTGTAGCCCTGGCTGTCCTGGAACTCACTCTGTAGACCAGGCTGGCCTCAAACTCAGAAATCCACCTGCCTCTGCCTCCCAAGTGCTGGGATTAAAGGTGTGTACCACCACTGCCCAGCAACCGTAGCCCTTTTAATTGTAAAAAAAATAAAAATTTTTAAAAGATAATGTCTTGAACTAAATTTTGGCCTGGCCTGTAATTTAGCATGTTGCCCAGTTGCTGGGATTAAAGGCATGCACCACCATAAACAGCTACATATTGACTCTTGAAAGGTTTTCACTCTAGAGTCAGTGCAGACTGAGGCTGATGGGCTTTCTAGCTTATCCTGAAAAGTCTCTGGTAAAGGATGTCTTCCTCATTTAACAGCCAGCTCTCTGTTACCGGTCCCTAAACATGGCTGTATTCACAGTCACCTCAGGAGCTGAGCTTTCATCTCAGATCTGTTGCTTTGAATTGAAAATTGAAAAGTTTTTATGTGTGTTTGGTCCTCAGGACCTGATACTCCAAGGGCATCTAGATGCCTGGGTGTAGTTACTTGGTACAAAGTTCCTGGGTTACCTGCCTGAGAACTGCCTGGTGCACTTCAGAAGAGCACAGCTTTGAGCTGGGGAAGCAAATGACTACAGCCAGGCGTCTGGATGTCACTGGAGTCTCAGGAGCATCTTAGAGTAAAACTGGGCCACCGAGTAATCCTTCCTCTAAAATATGTGCCCTAGAGAACCACTGCTGTGTGCAGTTGCTGAGAACCCTGGAAGCTCTTGCTGCACACCTACACTTTTTTGCCTCAGTGAGTTCTGGGTGTAACCTTTCTTTTTCATATTTTTTGGTATGTGTGAATATGCCACATGCATGTGGGTACTGAGGAGGCCAGAAGAGGGCGTCAGATCTCCCTGGAGCTGGAGTTACAGGTGGTTGGCTGCTGAGCCTTCTTTCTGCAGGGTGTAATGACAAGCACCTTAGAAGGCTGACTTCTGTTAAAACTCCATGCTGTCTGCATGTCTGTCTTGAGCAGCTAGGTAGGCCCTCAGAGGCCCCAAGAAAGGTGACAATCGCTGTGGCTTGAGTTGGTGCTCTGAAGGGTGGGATTGGCTCACTAAGAGATAAGACTTCAGTTACTCTGTAGCCCTAGATTTCCTGCCCCAGACAACCACACCACACCTACTGCAAACAGACTGATAAAACCGCATGACTAAATTGAACAGTGATCTGAGCCAAGACCTTCTGCTAGAAGGTCTGATTGTTAGTGGAAATGACTCCTTTGTGTGAAAGGACCAGTGACATCAAAATAGGAAGAAGAACTGAGGTCACCTGCAGGAAATGGACATTCCTAGGGCCTTGGAAGAAATGTTTCTTCAGAGTGCAGCCAGGCATGCTTTTGTTTTTGATTATCTAGTTTTACAAAATAAAATAAAACTTAATTTGAGAGAGTAGATCGGGGTAGTGAAATTCTGGGAGGTTCTGGTTATTGTTCCTTTGGTATTAACTGATTTTTTTTTCTTCCCCTGCCCTGCTTTATTTCTCTTCCTATCTTTCTTTTGTTTCATCTTTTTAATTCTCCCTCTGTATCCTTTATCTTCTTCATATTCCTCTGTCTCTCTTCCTTCTCTTTTACCTGGTCTCCCACCCATCTTTGCCCCACAGGACACACTGAGCACTTTCAGGACGCCTTTAAAGGTTCCTCGTGGAACGTGGGAGACCTCTCTCTTGCCCTGTACTCTGCCCTCTTCTCTTACTCAGGTTGGGACACCCTTAATTTTGTAACAGAAGAAATCAAAAACCCAGAAAGGTAAAGGCGAGATCACATTCTCCAACTTGGCTGGAACTCCTGCTGATGGTGGGCACAGTTGCCCTTCTCCCATAGCTTCTCCCTCTACCTCCCCTCCCCTCATCCTCTCCCTGCTCCCCTTCTCCAGTTAGGAGGGGTTGGGGGCTAGGATGGGAGTGAGCAAATGTGGGAAAGCCCTGGCTCTCAGCCTCATGTTCCATTGGAGAGCACCCAGGGTCCTTCCTGGAGGAGAGGTCTTTAGTGGGCAGCAGCGGACCCAGCTAGGGCTGAGGTGGCAGGACTTAGCCCTGTGGTACTGAGACTGTGGCCTGAGCTGCCTGGCCTGTTTCTGGCCTACCAGATCACCAGCCCAACCTCTAGTTTCCAGAGGCTATTGCTCCTTGCGTTTATCCTGAGATCATAGATGCAAGAAGGTTAGAAAGCCATATGTGGTTCATTGGACCTAATGTGATAGGATAAATTAATCACGAGTCCTTTCTCAGGGAAAGGTCTCTTCTTTCTCAGTGGAAAATGCCCAGGAACATGGGAAGCATACCCGCCCTGGGGCATTCAGGGAAGAGGAACTCATCTCAAAGGCCTGGCAGCTAGTGAACTGTTAAATGTTAGGAAATTTCCAGTGGGTGCTGGATGGTTTTTCATTCTCAGCAGAAGTTGGCTCTAGGTAGTTTTATTTCACTTGTCCTGACAGGAATTTGCCCTTGGCCATTGGGATTTCTATGCCAGTTGTGACACTCATCTATATCCTGACAAACGTGGCCTATTACACAGTGCTGAACATTCAGGATGTCCATAAGAGTGATGCTGTGGCTGTGGTGAGTCTCTTCGCGGGGAGGGGTTGTCCTCATTTGCTCCTGTTCTTCTTGTCATGAGGATCACATGGTGCTCAGCTCCTAAATGGTGTGGTCTTTTCCTGCAACTATTCTGGCTCTACAGTGTGAGGGATGGGTCTAGATAGGGCAGGCGGTAGGCATTTTAGCAAGGACTACCTTTGTTCAGAGATCACAGCTACAGGAGGGGTACAAAACTCTCCTGTGTTGAGTATTCCTTCTTTACTCTGTTTTCAGACCTTTGCTGACCAGACATTTGGCATGTTCAGTTGGACCATCCCCATTGCTGTTGCTCTGTCCTGCTTTGGGGGCCTAAATGCATCCATCTTTGCTTCATCAAGGTACTTTGGTTTCTTACAATAGACTGTTCTTAGCACCCACATGGCAGCTCACAACCATTTGTAGCGCTGCAGGGGTGCCTATGCAAGAGTAGTACTTCCTCTTAATTGCTGTTCTATCTCTTCAACCCCCACAATGGCATTTCAAAGAAGGGCTATGCAATCTGAGCTGAGACAGGAGGATCCCAGGCTTGAGTCCAGCCAGACCTACATAGGAGACCTTGTCTCTTAAAAAAAAGGGGGGGGGGGCAGTGTGGTAGCTGTAAATTTGTGTAATGGCAGAATAAGGGTACCCCTGGTGGGATGGGGATGCCATTAGGTGTGGGAATGCACAGCTTCGGTGGGATTGGGGAAGGGATCTGGTTTGGAAGTAGGAACATTGGTAGGTGATAGTGATTTCATTGCTAAGGGTTTGGAGTGGTTAATGGATAGTGGTGGGTGAGCATTCCTGGGTAGTGGTGAGGTGCTAAGAGTTAAAGACATTTGTGGGTAGCATGAGTGATGGGCTGGGTGTAAGTGGAGCCTGTGATGGTGGCTTCTGTTCTGCCCCCTCTCCCCGCCCGGGGCTCTGAGCTTAGTTTATCTGAGGAGTGTGACTGGATAGGAGGCTGCTGACACATTTCATCCCCTTACAGGTTGTTTTTCGTGGGCTCTCGTGAGGGCCACCTCCCGAACCTCCTGTCCATGATCCACATTGAGCGCTTTACACCTGTGCCTGCCTTGCTGTTCAATGTAAGCTCTGCAGGGAGAGTGTGGGCTCGGGCAGGTTTGTGCAGGATTCCTAATTTACACTGTACTTTAGGCTTTGTTCCAAGATTTGAAGCATAGTTCATTATCTTTTCTCTAGTGTTTGGGATGGAACCCGGGGCCCCAGATAAGTTAGGCAGACATTCTACCTGTCCCACTCTCTTAGGCACTATTTATTCATTTTCCTCTGCCTCCAGACAAGGTCTTCTCATGTAACGAATTGGTCTTGAACTTTAGAACCTCTTGCCTCTGCTTCTCTGAAAGGCTTTTTTTTTTTTAAATTCTTTCTTGATATATCAGGGTGAAAAGACAGGTGGATAATAAATTATTTTTTTTAAGTTTAAGCAAGTATTAGCTTGTCTTAGAAAAGCTAGTCTCTGAAACCCTGTCTACTAGGGTTCTTTCATACAAGAAGACAAGTAGTTATCCCTCTTGGAGTGGGTATGGATCCATTTTGCTCCTCTCCCTTTCAAAAGCTCCAAGTCACTATGATGCTTCTGGAGGCATTTTTCCCTGTGTATGTCAGGTAGCTGGGCCCCAGGCCTAAAGAACTCTAGGTTAACAGTGTAACTCCTATTGTGGTTGGTTTGTTGAGGGCCTCCCTGTCAGCCATCAGAAAGGAAGCAGAATCCACCTTGTTAACCACAGTACTTGCAACAAGGGGGAGCACTAAGGATAGGCAGAGGTGGAGACCAGAGCTAATCTGGTAAAGCTGTTTCAGCGGTGACAGACTGCTGGATGGCGGCGTCTCCTGCTATGGCTGGAAGTAATGATACTCATTCCTCTTCTCCGCCACCTATCTATCCCACAGTGCACCATGACACTTATCTACCTCGTCGTGAAGGACGTTTTCCTGCTCATCAACTACTTCAGCTTCAGCTACTGGTTCTTTGTGGGCTTGTCCGTTGTTGGGCAGCTCTACCTTCGTTGGAAAGAGCCTGACTGGCCTCGACCTCTCAAGGTCAGCTCCTCTTCCTCCTTCCTCCTCCTCCTCCTTCTTCTTCCTCCTCCTTTCTTTTCCTCCTCCTTTCTCCTCCTCCTCTTTCTCCTCTTCCTCCTCTTTTTCTCTTCTTCCTTCTCCCATTTCTCCACCTCCTTCTCCTCTTCCTCCTCCTCTTCTTCCTCCTCTTCTTTTTTCTCCTCCTTTTCCTTTTTCTTCATCATCACCAAGATAGGGCCTCATGTAGTCCAGATTAGCTTGGAACTAACTGTATGGCCAAGGAGAACTCAGCTCAACATGGACGGCTCATGCGTACCAGCAGGAGGGAGATCCTCTTCTTTTTTAAAGATTTATTTTTATGTGCATTGGTGTTCTGGCTGCATGTCTGTGCAAGGATGACAGATCCTCTGGAACTGGAGTTAAAGACAGTTGTGAGCTGCTGTGCGTGCTGGGAATTGAACTTAAGTCCTTTGGAAGAGCCAGCTCTCCAGCCCTAGATCCTCTTCTTAAGGTGCCCTTTGATTGAGCTGTGTTCTGTCATCCCACCCTACTAAATCTCACTCTTCTCTATTTCAGCTGAGCCTCTTTTTTCCCATCGTGTTCTGTATATGCTCCTTGTTTCTGGTGGCCGTACCTCTCTTCAGTGACACCATCAATTCCCTCATTGGCATTGGGATTGCCCTCTCTGGGGTCCCTGTCTACTTCATGGGTGTTTACCTGCCAGAGTCCCGGAGGCCACTCTTTATTAGGAATGTTCTGGGTAAGTGTCTCTTTGCTCCCATTTGTCCCCGTTGTTCGCGGCCGAGTGCTTATGCTTAGGAATATGCAGAGGCTGTCAACTCTCCCACCTTACTTATGGCAAAAGTATAAAACCTGGTGTCCCGTCATCCTTTTTTTTGTGTTCTATTCTAGGGTTAAAGCGCTGTTTTTTAGTGTTCTTGGGTTTGTTGTATTTTTTGAGTTAGAGTTTTGTGTAACCCAGGCTAATCCTGAACTCACTATGTAGCTGAGGATTACCCTGAACTCTTCATCCTCCTGCCTTTACCTCTCAAGTGTTAGGACTACAGGTGTGTACCACCACATCTGAGAAGAAAGGGCTGGGTGTGGAATGGAGAGGCTTGTTGGTTGTAAGGGACCAGGCTTTGTGTGCCTAAGGGACAGGTGGGAAGGAGTCTGATATTCTTTCAGCCTTCTGGTATTGAGATTGTAACTGGAGCTGAGTATGTTTGCTAAATCCTGTGCTTCTTATTTTCATTTAGCTACCGTCACCAGAGTAACCCAGAAGCTTTGCTTTTGCGTCTTGACTGAACTAGATGTAGCTGAAGAGAAAAATGTTGAGAGGAAAACTGACTAGAAGCCAGAGATGACATTCCCTGAAGCCCATAAGGCTGTGACTACAGCCACCAAAGACCAGTTCCCTAAACCTTCTGAATTAAAGGAGCCTCTTGGCCCACAATCTGTAAGGGGGTTCAGGGCCAATGCTCTCTCATTGGTAAGCTATGGGAAGATACCGATCAGGCCAGCCTGAAGATGGGGGACTTTAAAGGGGGGGGGAGGTTGGGGGTTGATTTAGTTTTACTTCTGATGAGTAGATGCAGCCCTGAAGGAATATTAGCTTGACAGCGCTGGCTTTTGATTCACAGCTATTTGTAGTTTAAATCAGGAGTCTACAGTGGGGCTCCTTCATGGGAAGTTTCCCTCTGACCAAGTCTGACTTGATTTTTAGAGGTCTGAAATGCTACCATTTCTTCCTGTGGCTCAAAATTCTTCCTTGAGGAGAGCGTTGTATTCCCTGTTTTGTTTGCTGGGTAGGCATTATTTAACTGACATGGGATCAATGTGTGCCTCATTTCCTGAATTCTACAAGAGGAACAACACTCCCTCCCTGGAACGTCCCGCTCAAGCAAACAGTAAGTTTGATGAGAAGAAGACTGGTCAGGATCTAAGCATGAAAGTCCTCTAATTTGTGGATCCGAATGTTGGGGTATCTTTGGGAGCTCATTGTGTATAGACTATCCATCTCCTTGAGGAGGTGCTGCCTGTCTGACTTTGCTTCAGTCATATTAGCAGTATGGTCAGGATCCTTAGGCAAGGAGGTGAGTTTCTGGCTCATAAAGGAATTTGCCTGGGCGACTTGATTGTGCCCTTCCTAGCTGAATCCATGGTGCTGTGGAGTCCTTGAAACAAGGGCCGAAAGAAAACCTCACTACTCTAGCCAAGTGGAACATCTACCTGGACAAGCCACAACTGTCACCAAATTTCAACTCCTGTATTTCATTATTTATTGCTATTTAATCCAGGACACCAGTTGTAACAAACCATTAGTGATCATTTGTCTACAGGATGCAATAAGTGAATTGTGTTTGTAAAAAGTATCTTAGCTGGCGTGGTGGCACACATCTGTAACCTGAACACTTGGTATGGTGATGCATAAGGAGTTTGAATTTGAGGCTAACCTAGACTACATAATTTCCAGGTAGCTACTCTGGAAAGATCAGCTAAGATCTTGTCTCATCATATACCTGTTATACTTTAATATATAGATAAGTCACATGTTGTTATCATTTGGCTCAGTTCCAGCAAGGACAGATCATCAACTTCATGAGTCAGAAGTCTGGTAATACTGCTATTTTGAAGGACAATCCTTTGTCTTATTAAGACTGTAGATCTTTGTTCTACTTGATATAAAATAAATCTTTGGATTTCTGGTATGAACTGCAAGAGGCCTGGAATGTTTTGCATAAGGTGTTATGCAAAATTCAGGTAGGTAGATAACTTGATTTATCAGTTGTCATTGGACTCCTGGATTCAAGTCATCAAATAATTATCTTTAAGAGCCTGTGTGAGATTTGCTACGTATGGACTCATGAAAGCCCACTCTGCTGGAAGCGGTCATTAACTTTCTGAAAGCACCAAGCTTTGTTTACACTCCGAACCGTCTTGGGTCATGGGATGGTATACCTGCTTGCCTTCTCTTGCCCAAGGGCTGGTGAGATTGAAGTCTCACCAGCTGTTTTCTCCCTGTGAAGACTGATGAAGACTGTAAAAGAAAACAGCTTCAACCTCAACCTTGCTCCTGGTAAAGGGAAGAAACAGCAAATTCTGGTGATCAAACTAGGCTGCCAGTTAAAGCCAAAACAACAGGTTTGGAAATCTTTGTGAGCAGTATGTCTACACTAGATTGTACAACTATCTTGCTGCCCTTAGACACTGCCATCTTGGACACAGAAGAACCTGCTCTGCTGTCTTGGCACCCCTCGTGGACATTTCTTCTTTAAGCTTTAGAGTTTGTGAACAACACAGATAGTAAATAACTATGTGGCAGGCTCCCAGTATCAAACTGTCCCTAGATGCACAGGAGTAACCTTGGATATATGCTTGCTCAATAAAGACTTAGGGGAGTATGATCACAGTTGCCATTGGTTCTGGGCATGCATCTGTGAGAGGGTGACATTCCTACTGTCATGGGTTGGGAATCCTGTCTGATAAGGAGTTTTGTGTAAAGACTGACTTGCCTAGACTATACAAATATGATTCATATCTGAGCTAAGCTGGCATCACATTCCAAGGCTCTGCTAGAGCAAAGCTTTTAAGCAATCTATGACTCTGGTTTTAGAGGTCTTGGGCCCTTAACCAGCTAATCCAGGGATCTGCTGCCCTCCAGTGGTTTCTGGAAGAAGGGACCTCACACTGAAGGTGCTCTGATACTTGCTTGGTGAGCCATGTTCTCCTTACCACTTGATAGCATTTTTTCTTTCTGAGCTGAACACAGCTTCCCCCAGGAACCCTTTCTGTGGGAAAGAAGCCAGACTTCTACAGCGTTTAAGCTTGATAGTGGAATTTCTCCCACCAGGTCTTTTGAATCCACCTCCTGGTGTGCTAATCCCATTTATAGTGGTACAGTTAGTTCCCCTCTTGTAGTAGGTACAGTCTGTGAAGTTGTCAGCCCTTTAATGTTAGCATAACAGTGAGCACATTGTAGTGGCAAATAGAGTTTTAGTCCTGCTTGTATGCCTACAGATCAAGATGACTAGTGTTGGATACCACATTGCTGCCTATTGCTCCAAACTGAATTGCTTGATACTCAGAATAGAGCAACTGAAATAGTTTTGTTGGTTTGATTAGTTCCAATAATCACTTGAATATACAAATTAGATCACTTTGAAAAGCTTAATAACTCCTTGTAGATGTGTAGAGAGGCTTATGAAATTGTAAGTACTAGGAAGAAGGCATCTGTTACTTTCCCATGGATCCATTGCAGGAAAAGAGGGTATTTGCTGAATTGAATGTTGAGTGTTACTTCCCTACACTTAGTGTCTACTACAGTAACTAGTCACATGTAGCCAAGTTAAAATGAAAATCTAGCCAATTTGATAAGTATCCATGTTGTACTAGCACTTGGAAGTTTAAGGCAAGACTGTAACTTACATTAAAAAAACAAAAACCTCTTCTCAATGCTGGCTATGGTGGCTCATCCCTTTAATTCCAGAACTAAGAAGGTAGAGGTAGGTGGATCCCTTTTAATTTGGACAGCCTTGTCTACACAGACATTGTTTCACCCCCGCCCTCCCCTAACCAAAAATCCTTGAGGTTTCTCAGTTGCCCTCATCATATTTCAAGTGCTCAGTAGCCACACAGTTGCATTGTGCATACACAGAACATGCTGTGGGTAGCTTTACTGGGTAGTACTACATCTATAGCTAAGGCAGCTGTAGCTTTACTGGATAGTACTACATCTATAGCTAAGGCAGCTGTAGCTTTACTGGATAGTACTACATCTATACCTAAGGCAGCTGTAGCTTTACTGGATAGTACTACATCTATAGCTAAGGCAGCTGAGGTTTTAGAAAACAAGGGGAAATGAATTCTGAGTTCTGGTTCTGGTGACAGTGTCCTATTGATGATACAGCTGGCCTTCCATGATTGTGAGCCCTGCATTTATTTACTAATCTAATTGTAGATGTAAAGAAATGTATTTTGGGGAAATGTGCATATTCTAAACATGGATTCTCATCATTCCCCCAAAGAGTTGTGGTATAACAATTTAGTGTTTACATTAGATTTTCATAATCTGAATATAGGCATAGATTTTGTGGACATACTGTGTCATCTATGTAAGGGACTTGAATACATGGTGGTTTTTGGCAGTCCTGGAACCACAGAGTGAGGGACAACTGTAATGGCTTGAGTGAGTGGTATAAACAGCTGACATAGTCCATAAAGTTAATTTTGAACGTGTATCTCACTAACCCCTCCTTTTTCTATGTGGAAAACACCTAAAACAATCAGATTTTAAAAAGAATAGCCTGTTTCTGTGTAAAATGTTAAGTTTTTATTAAAGAGTATCACATTCATATATACTGTTCCTTGGTACCACTGCCAAAAGGCGACAGCAGTCTTTACAACCATCATCAGAGTCTAAAAGGGGTTTGAGGGAAGACAAGACCTCCCAGAGCTCAAAGCAGGGGAGCCACTGTTGTCCTTGCAGAGATCTCCAGTCAAAGGGAACAGTCTTCACTGGGAGGCCAGCACTCCCTCCTCCCACCAGCTCTTTTAGGCCTGAGCATAGAAGTAAAATGACAGGAAAACCACCAGGGCTGGAGGTTTTACATCATTTTATTTTCCAGATTGTAAGATCACTTTTTTTTTTAATGCCCAGGCTGGCTTAGAACTTACAGGCTGGCCTTGCATTCTCAGTGCTCTTGTTGGCTCCCAAACTCTCCAATGCTGGAATTATAGGCATGACCCAGCATGTTTGGCTTCACTTATCACTTATAAATGGAAGTCCTCACTGTGCTGGGGTAAAGTTTTCCTTTCCACATGTTCAGTTAGGAATCCTAAGATGACAACTCTTAAAGGCCTGTGGAAGAATCTCACAAATGCCAGCAGGCCATCAATCTGAATCCAGATCATGGGAACTGTCGTAGCCAAATTCCTTTTGTACATCCAAAGGGTATTTGCTCCATACCAGTCGCCTGCAGCTTCTTTCCTCCTCCTCGCTGAGGCTGTTGTATTCATCAGAGCCTACAAGGAGATAAAAGATAAAAAACTTCCAAGAGTCAGCTCTTTCTTTGAAGATTTGTCTAGAGCTCACTGCTCTGCCACCTCAGCCATGTGAGTGCTGGAATGACATGTCCTATTAAAGCCATGTAAATACTTTATCTCTTTTTTAAAAATTAAACTTATTTATACGTGTGTGTTATGTGTAGAGGTCAGATGACAACTTATAGAAGTTACAGAGAAGATTCTAGCAACTCACATTGCCAGACCTTGCTGTCTTATAATGTTAATACCTTTTGTTTGTTTTTTTGTGTATCCCTGGGTGTTCTGGAACTCTCATTTTAGATCAGGCTGTCCTTGAGCTCAGATACATATCTGCCTCTGCCTTCCAAATGGTGGGATTAAGCCATATGCAATTTTCTTATTTATTTTTTAAACATATTAGTGTTTTTCCAGAATGTATGTATGTGCACATGTATACTTGGTGCCCACAGAGGTCAGAAGAGGGAGTCAGGTTACCTGGAATTGAACAGAATTAAAGACGGGTGTGAGCTGCCATGTCAGTACTAGAAATAGAACCCACATCATACTTTCCCCAGCAGTTCCCCTATAAAGAGGGAATAAAGAGAGGGAAAGCCACCTATATGCAGGCATACCCATCAATTAATTATACCTTCACCTGGATCGTGACTCATACTGGCCCCACACCATCTGGGTTGCTACCCACCTCTGGAATCTTCATCTCTGTCACTGCTTTCTTCATCTGGGTACTCATTGCGCCAGTTATTTTCACTGTTTTCATCATCTTCATCTTCATAAATATCTTCTGGCTGCTCATCATCATTCACCTGAGCATCTCAACATAGACATGAGTTTACGTCCAAACTCTACTAAAGTGATGCTCCTGGGATGCTATTGGCAATGCCAGCTCGGGGAGACTCAAGTAAAGGTACCATGTGAAAAAGGCAGACAAGGAAGAGTTTGTCTGACTCTGCCTTACTAGAAACTAGGAACTAGGTAATCTTATTTAGTATAGAATAAAGTTTATTCAGGGAATGGGGAGGAGAGTTAAGAGGGTAGTAGAGGCAGAGAGAGGGAGAGAGTAGAGAAGTAGAAGCCAGCCATGAGCACGTGAAGAGAAAAGGCAAGGGGACAGAGGGATCAAGAGAGCAAGAGCAAGACTAGGTAACCTTAGGCCCAGATCCAATCAAGAGTCTAGCTACATCCCAATGCCATTAGAGGGGAATGACTGTGAAGTAGCATTCATGATGGCCAGGTGGGACAGGGGTTTTACAACTGTGGGTAATGCCAAAGGTTGGGACCAAAAACTTCAGGGTATGTGGTAAAGGAAAGGAGGAGTAGGGACCACATAGTGGTGGACTAAGGTGGTGCCTATCTGCACTAGTCACGGCCTCCAAGCGTACCCACAGACACATGCAAACCCACGCAGGCAGGCAGATATGTAGACTCACACATACACTTTAAACTGGGGGGAGGGGAACCCTCAACATTTATGGAGTCAGGACATTAAGGACATTTTTCTTCCCTTTTCTTTTTTCTGAGACAGGAACTTACTATGTACGTAGCCCTGGCCTGGCCGGCAAGGAGCTTGCTATGTGTAGGTCAGGATGGTTTCACAGCGACCCACCTGCCTCTGTTTGAGTGCTGGGACTAAAAGTGTATGCCAGCATGCCTGGCTTTTCTTGAAATTTAGAATGTTTCTGTTCTTGGCGGTTGGAGAGATAACTCAGTGGTTAGAGCACTTAATGTTTTAAGAGGACCTGGGTTCAATTCCTAACACCTTCATGTTGGCTTACAATTATCTATAAACTCCACTGCCAGAAGATGTAACACTCTCTTCTGGCCTCTTCTGGCACCAGCATGCAAATGATATGCAGATATTCATGCAGGAAAAACATCCATAAAGTTTTTTGTTCTTAGTCATGTCTGGTTTTATTGTCTCAAGGTTGTGATCAAAACTTTCAGAGTAAGTAGTCCAACATATTTGCTGTATTGAACTAGGGTTTCTACAAAGATTTAGAATTGAGTTTTCCTTCCAAGCAAAAACAAGAACTAGAAAAATGTTTATCAAGAGAGGAGTCTACAACTAGGTTTAATGGTACATACTTGTAATCCCAATATTGAGGAAGGTGAGGAAATTCAGATTGCCACAAGTTAAAAGCTTGGGCGACATACAAGGCCTGCCTGGACTACACTGTGATATTCTTTTACAAAAATAAAAAGGGGCTGTACAAGTTTAAATACCAGTTTGGATATCCAGAACCTATTTAAAAGCTGGGTCGGCTGGGTAGCCCGCCTGAGATTACAGCAAATGGGAGGTAGAGACAAGAATCCCTGGGGTAGGCTGTCATTAGCTTAGTTTTAATTGGCAAGCTCTAGTTTCAGTGAGAGACCCTGCATCAAGTAAGACACTCAATGGGCTGTATGAGACCCCATTTCCAAAAGAGAGGGGAAAAAAAAAACCGATAGCAAGATGACTTAGTGGTTAAAGGTGCTTGCCACCAAACCTGATGGCCTAAATTGCATCCCAGGAGTTCATGTGATACAAACAGTTACCCTGGCTTCCACACATGCACCATGCATACACACTAAATAAAAACAAGAGTGGGGTCTAGGAAGTAAGAAGTACCACATTATGCCCTTCCTTTGGACCCCCTTACCAGCTCCTGGCTGTAGGGCTGCACAGACAGGATGTTCTCGATCCACCCTGGACAGGCCATCTCCATATAGTAAATGTCATATACATAGTCATCATTGTGCTTTGGTTCCTCCTGGTGTTCTACGTGGGATACATCCTCGGATATAGTCAGCCTCTCACGGATCAACTCTACAGAATTGCAGAGGATCACATCTGGATCAGTTATCTACAAAGAAACCAGATGACAGAGATTAAGACTCAAATGAGGACTCTAAGGATTTTAAAGATTGGGTAAATGAAGGCCTGTATTTTTTTAATGCCCTAGTCAAGATGGCTTTTTGTTTTGAGACAGGCTTTCACTCTATGTAGCCCTGGCTGGCCAGGAACTTGCTATATTGACCAGGCAGGTTTTGAACTCCCAGATTTTTCTATGCCTCTACCTCCTAAATACTGGGGTTGCAAGTAGTATTCAAGATTCTTATCCTCACACACTTGTTTTCTTCTACCTGCTTCTACATGTCTTTGAATACGCTGCTATTATGTCCTTCCTTTGGAATCCATATGCCCATATAGGTTTCCTGGTAAAACCTGTTAAAATGTGTCATCTGGTTCAACCTGACTGACCAATATCCTACATGTAATTAAAAAAAAAAAAAAAAAACCAACTCACCTATAATCTCTATGCTAGAAGGAAGTATTTGAAAACAAAGGTTCTAGAACCTGGCCCAGGTTAAGATGTTTCCCAGCTTCTAGAGGCACCCTGGTAGCACACGTCAGTATGATACTGCAGGGAGATGCTACAGATGGCTCCTTCTCAACAAGTTCACCACAGAAAGCTACACAGGTGCAACTAGCAACCATACAAAAGTAGGAATGTTTCACAACTAAAACACACGGAGCAAGATTGATGCTGTCACATACAAACAAAGGGGACTTTTCCATTGCTCTAAAGCCACAAAGGAATTAGTGAAGCAAGTTTTTATACAAGCTTTTTTCCTTAAAGCTTTTTTTTTCATTTTGCTTAACTTATATGCGTGTTTTGCCTGTATGTATGGATACACACCATGTGTATGTATGTTGTCCTCAGAAGTCAGAAGAAAGTACTAGATTCCCTGGACCAGAGTTACAGATGGTTATGAGCTGCCATGTGGGTGCTGGGAACTGAACTCAGGTCCTCTGCAAAGAGAACTCAGTGCTTTTTAATCTGTAAGCAAACTCTCCAGTCCAGCAAATTAAATAGCCAATAAGTTTCTAAGACTAACACAACTGCCAATCAATTTTATATTCCAAGTAAATTAACCAGCTTCAGACTATTTAGTTTTTGGTTGTATGTAAATGGAGTGATTTTTTTTCTCTCCAGTTCTGAGATTGGAATTGAGGGCCTATGTAAACTACATAAAAAGCTTTATCACGCATCCTTAAAGTCCTAGTTTACTTTCAGCTTACTGGTTTTTTTCATGAACAGACATTGCTTTTATAACTTTTGTTACTAGCTTGGACTTTGTATGTAGCCCAGACTTGCCTCAAACTCACAGACATCCTACCTCAGTTTCCTCAGTGCTGAGATTATAGGCATTGAGCCATTATACTTTGTAGAAAAATTAATTTCACCAGTGAAGAGAATCTCTATAAGGGATTGAGTAGATAGGTCTGTACCATTTCCCGAGCAAGTGGTCTAATGAAGAAACATAAGCTTGGAAGCATTTTTCAGCAGTGCATAGCTGCACACACCTTTAATCCCAGCACACAAGTGGCAGAGGCAGTCAGACCTCTTGGAGTTTAAGGGCAGCCCGGTCTAATCAGAAAGGAAACTAAAATAGTTTCCTTTCCAAAATAGTTTTATGACTGGACATCACCACCTACATGGTTTGCACGGCATGGTGCACATGGGAATCCTACGGGACTGAACTCAGGTTTTACCTTTACCTGCTGAACAATCTTGCCAGCCCTCAGGAAAACTTAATATTTGCATACATGCTTACCCATATTTTCAGTTATATTATACAGACCATTTTTCATTGTTAGACACAAATACTTCACATATTGCCAATCTTCAATGTTATCAAAGGTGTCGATTCTACTCCACTTGGAGTAGAGTAACAAGCAGTTTTAAGGTACCTTATGTGGGTGCTGGGAATCTTCACGATGAAACATCAAGTAAACTGCTGAACCACGTCTAGAGCCCTATGCATACCTAGTTCTTGAACTAATCATTAGCAGTATCACAATATTTCATTTCTGCATTTGAAAAATGGTGATAACCTTGGAGAAAACAAGCCCTTACCAAACTTCACCACCATCATTCCAATTAAAAACGTAAATGACTCTGAAAAGCATCAATACTTAACACCATCTGAGAGCTGCATGTCAATCAACCAAGGGAAGGGAAGGAACTTGCTGTAGTCCACTGACTATAGGTTCAAATTACCTTTCCTAGGAAAAATAAATTCATGCAAGGTACCCGAAATAGTAGATTTCTGTAAAGCTTAGTCACCTGTAAGCTATGGAATGCAGACTGTAGCTTTACCCGGTGCCTTCTTTCTTTCACAGCTGTTTTGCCTCTAAATTAGCTGTTCTCAACCCCATGGGTAGTGACCCCTTTGGGGGAAGGGGTGTTGCAGATCAGATACCCTGCATATCAGATATGTACATTACAAGTCATAACAGTAGCAAAATTACAGTTATAGAGTAGCAAAATAATTTTATGGCTGGATATCACAAGAGGAACTGTATTAAAAGGTCACAGCATTAGGAGGGCTTAGAACCATTATTCTAAGTTCTTTCCAAAGTACTACGCTTGTTTTTCATGGACCACCTCATAAGAAAACTTCAGTTTCATCAGTTTGTATTTAATTACCAACACAACTTTAAGCACACAAATCAGCTGGAGGTGCATTGGTGCAAACCTTTAATCAGTACTTTAGGCAGAAGCAGGCAGATCTCTGTTGAGTTCAAGGCTAGTCTGGTCTATATAGTCTCAAAAAAACCAAAACAAACAAATACAGACATAGAAAAGCCCAGATAATACAGCTAGAAACTCCGCACTCACACTTCTATAATTGAGCAATCTCAAGTAAATTAATGGAAACACACACTCAAAGACCATAGTAATAAAAGTAGAATAATCAGGGTTCATTAAGAAGGGTTATAGACATACAAAAACTTCCTAATAAAAACTATTAGTTTGAATAACCAATGCCTGCCAATAAAAACAAGATGGTGATAAAAGTATCTAATTCACAGTATTTGTAAAGATTAAGTAAAGGAAAATACCGAGTTAGGAACATAGCTCAGTGGAAGAACACTTGCCCCAAGTTTGCTCCTTTGTAGTGATAACTCTAGAATTTTGGTTTCTTTTAAAAAACACAGAAATATTATAAGAATATGTTTTTGTTTTAATCGCAGGTGTGGGGAAGTGGGGCTGCTTCGCACTGTCCAAAGCAGCTGACAATGATTTGCCTCATGCCCTAGCAGAGGTGGGTTTTGCCAGCTGCAGACATTTTCTGTGATTGTGTGACATTTGGAATTCCGTCAGTGGGTATATATAAATGCTAGGCCCTCATCTTCAGGGAGGAGGCTGGTTGTGGATTATTATTAGAATAAATAATATTTATTCAATATTCAAAGAATAAATAAAAAGAAAGAAATTAGATTCAGAGATCTCTCTCTCCCCTCTATCTTCTCTCCACCTAGTAATAGGAGGTGAAGTGGGGGGTGAGGGGATAAAGGGTGGGGAAAAAAAATAACCCACAAGTGGCAAAGACCAGCCACAAGCAAAGAAGAAACAAGAAGAAATTAGATTCCGAGATCCCTATCATATCTCTCCCCTTTATTCTCTTTTCTTTCCTATCTAGTGATGGTGGGGAGGGGGAAGAACCCACAGAGTAGCAAAGACTAGTCACACTCCCTAGGCATTGCAAAGCCCAAATACTTAGCAAAGTATCTAGCACAGTAACTGGAAAGCAACAGTATCTTTTGTTACTGCCATAGCTCTTTTCTTTTGGTGAATTGCTTATCTAGGTTAAGTCTGGGGAGTATGATTATTAGGAAAACAGAAAACTTTAAATTTTTTTTAGCATTCTTTTTCTTATTTCTCTGCTTGCTAGCCACTATAGGGTGACTGCTCTGTTACATTCTCCTGTATTCTGCTACAATACAGATCCATAGTATATATACTGAGTAGGCTGGCCACACATTTATCTCATTTTTCACAGCAACAAAAGTTTAACATCTCTAAATACTGTGTTTATTTTAAATAGCCAAATCTACTTTCAAAATGCCTACATCAATTTTGTTTGCTTATTTATTTTGATACATTTTCTCACTGTGTAGCTCTGGCTGGCCTTTAAAGAAGAGATTACCCATTCATGCCTCTTGGGTATTAAGGCCTGATGAAGCACACCCGAACTTTTTTTTTTTTTTTTTTTTTTTTGAGACAGGGTCTCACTATGTAGTCCTTTTTGGCCCGGAAACTCAGAGATCCACCTGGCACTGCCTCCCAAATGCTGGGAAGGAAGATGTGTATTACGACACAAAAAGAGAAAGAAAACCAATCATAAGGGGTGTGGGTGGTACATGCCTGTAATCTCAGCACTGGGGCGACTGAAGCAGGAGGACCACTGTGTGTCAGAGGCCTGCTCGGGCTACAAAGCCGGTACTATGCCAACCTGAGCTACACAGCAAAACTATCTCAACAAAACAAAAACAACAACAAAAATCAAACAGGCAAAATCAAAAATCAGGTCAACCTTTAGGGTGGAACATCCATTCTTAAGCCTACAGTGTGTATGCTCTTAACTCCCTTTGGGAGCAGAGCAGACATACATAGTACTCACTTTGCAGCCTGTGGCAGCAGCTTCTGAGTCTTCCTCCTCCCGGACCAGGTCCAACAACTCGAAGCCTGCGTCCTCGACAGGTTGTGATACACACTGAGACTCCAAACTGTTAGAGGTTCCCGAGGATCGGTGGCTGGAGACTACCCTGTAGCGGCTCTCTTTACGGACCTCGCGAACCGAAGCTCGAAGATCGCGAAGGATACGCAGCTGGCTGCTCCGGGACGGGCGCAGGGCAGCCCGTACAAGCTGCTGGATTGGCTCCTCCTGAGGGGCGACAGGAAAGGGCGACTGCCTCAGCAATTGTTTGTATATGGGCAGCGTTCAAAGATCGCGTCCACAAAGAGTCCATCCCCCTTCTCATACCTGAGATCGCACGGTAGCAACCAACTGGAAGACATTTCTCTCCTCTGCTGTCTCCTGACGCTCTGGCGTCTCCTGAGCGGACGACTCGACCTCGTCGCTCCGGAGGCGTTTACAGGCCAGCACGAGAGCCTCTGCGGGCTCCGCGTCTTGCTTCCGCTTCACGCGCAGCACTGCAGTCCTGCCGGCCTCCATAGCCGCAATCGCGGAGTACTGTGGGAAGGCGCGGGGTGCGACGGGATATACATCTAGTTCCGCAGAGGGCCGTGCCTCGTGGAACGTCACTCTACGCACCGACGCCCCGCCCCGAGTGGGTGAGGCAAAATGGCCGCGGGATCGGCGGCGAGCGGAGTGCTTCCCACAGCGGGTGAGCTGTTGGGCATGCTGGGGAGGTAGGGCCGTGACTGGTCCTGAGTGCAGCCCGTCTTCAGACCTCATTTTTAGGACTCTGGCATAGGGCTCTGGCGTGGGAATATTCGGGTTTCCGGTGTACTTCAGGACTTCTCCAGAGTCCACGTGGAGTTGTTGAAGCACCTTGAGCAGGTCTGCCTCAACAGTCCGCGTGGGTGATTGTCCTTTCTCAGACTGTTGCCGAGGCAGAACAGGGTCTGAGGCGCAGGAGTTGTGCAAGGAGCCTCGCCCCAGCCACTCAAACCCGGACCTCAGTTGTATGCAGCTCCTCCAACCCAACCGGGAACGATTCGGTCCTGGAACCGTTCAGGCGGCTCTGATTCGGGATGGCTTTCTCAGTCGGTTTTCTGAGTAGTTGGAAACTACTTTCAGTTGCCCGGAGCAGTGCTATAAGTGTGTGTACCCTAGGTGGACATGCTTTTGATTAAAACTCTGGAGTGGCCTTCAGTGCATTTTTAAGCGTATTCTTAGTTAAACCCTAGCGACATCACAGATACCTAAGTGTCCTTAATATGTCGAGGAATAACCACTTCTGCATTTTTTACGTCTATTGTTAGCTCATTGCTTGGCTTACCCTGCCTGTCTACTTGAGGAATGGACCTCAATGAACTTGTGGGACCCTTTTAATTATGTTGGAATTTCTGAAAAGTGTCAAAACTTCCAGACAGCATTATTATATTTACTGTAAGATTACCCAACCTCCCAACCCTTACTTTTTTCTAAGACAGGATCTCATCGTGTAGCTTTGACAGGCATGGAATTCATAGAGATCCTCCTGCCACTGCTTTTCTAGTGCTAGAATCAAAGACATGCACCAACACGTAGTTGTATTTTGTTTTTGTTTTATGACAAGGTCTTGCAGCATAGCCCAGTCAGGCATCAAACTTCAGATCCTTCTGCCTCGGCTTCCTAAGTGCTGAGATTGTAGACATGAGCTACTACACTGGCTTTTATTATAGTTTTTGATGGTATATCCTGTATGCAAAATGAAATTACTCTTGTTAGAAATATCAAAATACTAATTTTCTTTTGAGATTGGCTATCACTATGTAGTTCTTGCTGGCCTAGATCTTGCTATGTAGACCATGTTAACTTTGAACTTAAACAGAAATCTGCCTGTCTCTGCCTTCCAGAGCTGAGACTGGAGGTCTATGTTATCATTAATAAAAAGAAATTTAAGTAACTTTGACATTTTTGTCTGGTTTTTGATTTTTTTTTTCTTCTTTGTTTTCTTGTTCTTTGCCTCTATCCTAGGCGTTATAATTAATTAGGTTTCTGATGTCAAGATCTATTCCTATTGACAAGCCCACATTTCTGTGCAAACATTGAGGAACCAGTTGGCACCATGAAGGTCTTCTGTGGTCGTGCCAATCCAACCACAGGATCCCTGGAATGGCTGGAGGAGGACGAACACTATGACTACCACCAGGAAATCGCCAGGTACCAAGAGTTGCTTCTCAGCTGGCTACAGGTGTATAGGGCTCATGGATGTTAAGTTAGTTTTGAAGAAGATTCTGGAGATTTGTTTTCTGAGCAGTTGAGATGCTAAGAGAACAGAACACTTGCTAAGAGCAATGTGGGAAGTGGGTAGGAGAGAGGACAGTGAGTGGTTCTTGCAGTCCTAACGTAGAGGCGGTGGACATGAGAGAGGAAGAGCCGCTTGGAGGAGCGGGTGTTTGGTAACCCCCTGTATGCAGCAAGAGGGGAAAGTTCAAGAAGTACTAAGATTTCTCCTGATGACTGGGTGGATGGGTGCCCTCCTGAGAGGAGAAGGCGTTATGGTTTGGATATTTCTGTGATGCTAGAAATGGAGAGAAGCATGAGTCTGCAGACACAGAATTTGCAGAGTTTGATAAAGGTGAAATTGAGAGAAGCTGCAGCATCTCAATGGAAGAGGTTATAGAGTGTAGAAAATGGGATTAGCTGAGCAGGCTGAGGTAAAGCCAGAAGGAAAGTTAGGATCGAAAGAAAAGAGAAGTTTAGACTGATGCCCAATAGCAGCAGCAGTGTGCAGGTATGATAAGGGTGAGCTCTGGTGGTGCTGTGGTGAGCTGTGAGTGGACCTGAGAGATGGATGCACTTAAGACAGTGGGCAGCTCAACCTCTGGTAACTAGCTCCAGAAGATCTGATGCCCCTTCTGGACTCAGGGCACTTGTACTCACAGACATACTCATACACGTATGATTAAAATAAAATTTTTTGAGATTTTATTTATTTATTTATTTATTTATTTATTTATTTATTATGGGCTATTTTTGAGACAGAAGAGGGTGTCAGAACCTCCTGCTACTAGAGTTAGACATTTGTGAGCCACAATGTGAGTGCTCAGAATCGAACCCTGGTCCTCTGGAAGTGCAGCCAATTCTTTTAACTGCTGAGCCATCTCTCCAGCTCGTAAAATAAATCTTTTTTTTTTTTTTTTTTTTTTTAAAGGACAGATGGGGACACAGCTCTGTTGGTAAGAGGGTGATAGGACCTTAGTTCAGTTTCTAGAATATCCTGGGTTTTGTTTTTGTTTTTTTGAGATGGAGTCTTTAGCACTGGCTGTCATGGAATTCACTATTTTGACCAGTCTGGCCTTGATCTCAGTGATCCACTGTGTTCTCCCTACCAAGTACTGGGATTAAAGGCTTGTGATACCTGCTCTGCATGACCCCACCCCTTTAAATTTATTGATATGTGTGTGCATGTTTTACTTGCATGTATGCATGTGTCCACCAGGGCCAGAAGAGGTCATCAGATTTCCTGGAACCAGAATTACGGATGGTTGTAAACCACCATATAGGTGCTGGGAATCAAACCTAGGTCCTTTGCAAGAGCAACAAGTACTCTTTAACTGCCAAGTCACCTCTCGAGCCCCTGGAATCGACATAAAAACAGGACAAGCCAGCTGTGTTATCAAAAGCTGGTAGGACTAGCTAAAGGGAGTGGAGGCAGGAGAATCAAGAGTTTGAGGCCATCTGGGCTACACGTTTTAAGCCAAGTGGTGGTGGTTAACAGCTTTAACGTCAGCACTTGAGAGGCAGAGACAGGCAGATCTTAGAGTTTTAGGTTAGCTCCAGAGTGAATTCCAGGACAGCCGGGGATACACAGAGAAACCCTGCTTCCAAAAGCAGAAGGAAAACAAAACAAGCAGTGTGTGTGGTGACAACTGTTGTAATCTCAGCACTGCGGAAATGGAGGCAGGAGAATCCCTGGGGCTTGCTGGTCAGCCAGTCTAGTCCAGTTGGTGAGGCCCTGACTCAAAGGAAATAGATAGTATTTAAGGGGATGATTGGAGATTCCCCTCCACTTTTTACTTGCTTTTACAAACATGTACTGTGTAGCCCCGTACACATGAATATTCACATAACATACCAAATGGGTAGGGAGCAGGTTTTCATTGGTGTGAATTTATCTTAAGTTGCAATCCTAATTAGAACCAAATAAATGTACTTTTCTTTATTCTTAGCTTGGTTTTTATTCTCCTTCAGAAATATCAAGACACTGAAAATAATACATATGCCCATCAACATGGATAGGCAAGCCTAAAGTGTATCTATCTAGGGGAACAGAAATGTTCTTTATTTTCATTTCATTCTCCACTGGTGGAGTGATCTTCACAGTATATCACAGGAAAAAAGCAAGTATATAATTACACCTCTTTGTGTCAGAAATAAGGTGAAACGTGTTGCTTATTTTTGCAAGAAGAAGGACTGGAAAGATAAACTGGAAACTCATGAAAACTAGCTGTAGACTGTTAGCTGCCAATGTGGCGGCTGTGTGCTTATTACAGCTGGTTAGTGTTAACTCGTCACAGAATCACCTGAGTAGCGACACCTAAAGAATTTTTCTGATTGCCTTGGGTGAGGTGGAGGGTGTCTCGGAAACTAGTGTCCTCGGTGTCTTTGCTTGGCTGTCCTGCTTGCCAGGGAGTCGGTTTGCTCGGTTGCTGCTGCTTCCTTCTCTAATAGCAGAACCAGTGTTTCCAAGCCTTCAAATGGGAACAGGAACCAGCCACTCTCCAAGAACTTACAGGGCTACAGGTGTCAGACTGGGACTACTGAGGCACCCCACCTTGTAGACTAGTAACTACTGGTCATGGACCCTTAGTGGGTGACAGCTATTCTGGGACAGCTATTCTGGAACAACTAACTTAGGAGACACCCAACCTCAAAGACCAGTAGTTACTTCCTTCTGAAACACCCTTTTTCATCTGGCTGCTGCCAGAAGATGCCACCCACAGTTAGGGTGCAGTTTTTCACCTCATTCAAGGCAATCAGGAAATTTGTTCAGATGCAGCTACTTACATGATTCTAATTGTGGCAAAACCTACCTTACAGACTACCCATGGGCCAAGCTAATCTAGACAATTCCTCATTCAGACTGACTTCCTTTTCAGGTGCTTCTAAGTTGTATCAAGTTGACGGTTGAAACTAAGCAGTCCAGGCTGGTGGTAGCATATGTCTTTAACGTCAGCACTTGGGAGGCAGGGACAGCCTGCTCTGTGTATCAAGTTCCAGGCCAGCCAGGGCTACACAGTTGAGAGCTTGTCTCAAAAACCAGTACAGTGGGACATAAAGACTGAAGTGAGGATTCTGAGGATTATATCCTCACCCTCATTTAAAGCCTGCTAGGCAGGTAAGTACTCTAAATGGCGACCCCAGCTTGGGGGAAGAAAGTAAGCACAGGAAGAACTGTAAGGTGATTCAGAGGGAAATAGAAAATATACATGTGACTTCCCTCCCTTTTCACACTGTATTTAGCCATTCATTATCCTTTGATGTGATGTGACCTTCTGAGCATGGTGACACATACACTTTCCCAGTTCCTCTTACTAGTGTGGATGTGTGGGGTTGTTCTAAGGTGTACATGTATCATTCAAGGTTGAGTCACGTGTTAGGATTGTTGCGTTCAGGATGTTCGTGGTGATAGGTGACTATTACAAGCTATCTGTGGTGGGCTAGTGAACTAGGCCAGCAGGGTGAAGGTGTTTGCCACCAATACAGACAATCTGAGTTTAATTCCGAGGGCCCATGTAAATGTGGAAGGAAAGAACCGACTTCTGAATATGTCCTTTGATCGCCAGATGCACACACACCTAGGTAAACAGACACAAGAAGAACGTCTGCTCTAAGATGACTTTTTTGTAATAACAAAGAATGACAGTAACTGATCATACTAAATACAATTTGGGGGCTGACAAGATGGCTCAGTGGGTACAGGTGCTCGCTGCCAAGCCTTAAGACGTGAGTTCAGTCTTTACAACTCACATGGTAGAAGGAGAGCGCCAACTTCCACAAAACTGAGTTAGACCTTCACACATATGCCATGGTGAAGGTTTTCCCTGCCCCAAATAAATAAGTAGATTGATTGATTACTTATTTATTTGAGACAAAGTCTCACTATGTAGACCATGTTGGTCTCAAACTTACAGAGATCTACCTGCTTCTGTCTTCCTTGTCCTGGGAGTAAAGGTGAGTGATATTTGAAACGCCTAGTTTTTTAAAAAGAGTTTTTTTTTGTTTTTTTTTTTAGACTTTTGGTATATAATTCATACTGGCCTTAAACTTATTCTCTTTCTCAGCTTGAACCAAGCTTGAACCAATTTCAAATATGTCCTGAAATGCTTGAGATTACAGGCTTGAGCCACTGTGCCAGCCTATTAAAATATTTAAAAATGGATGACACATGTTCCGTCCAGTTGAGGACAGCATTTATAGGTGGGAGCTCACTGATGTGCTCATGTGCGTGTCTTTATTAGCAAAGGTTTCTGACTCACTGTCTCTTTACTTATTTCTTATCTTCTTAGGTCATCCTATGCCGACATGCTACACGACAAAGACAGAGTAAGTGTACAGTAAACCATATTGTAAGTAAGACAGGGTCTCACTGTATAGCCCTAGTGGGCCATGCTGACCTCCAGTTGCCACATTTTCCTGCCTCCTTAATGCTGGGATTAAGGCTGTGCACCATCATGACTGATGGACACCATAATCTTGCTGTGGTATTTGGAATCTAGGATTATAAGGTCAGAAACTCCTGCAGGAATCGGGATGTTCAGTGATGCTGAGAGATGTATAATAGAAAGCCTTTCGGGATGTTGCGTTCTGCTTCTGCCTTGTTCTTCCTCACAGCCTTACTAAGGTACAGTTGACAAGGGCTGGGGCGCTCAGTGGATAAAATACTGGTTCATAAGCGTGAGGACCTGAATTTGGATACCCAGTTGCCATGTAAAAGCTGGGCGTGACAGTGTCTCTAACCTCAGGTGTGGCAAGGCAGGCAGACTACCTGAGCCAGTTGCCTGAGGCTCACTGAGAGACTTGGTCTCAAATACTATGGAATTTGATAGAGGAAGACACCCGGTTTCTGTCTTCTGAATGGGCACACATGAAAGCAGGCACATGCACACCTATCCATGTATATAGTACAGTTAACATTTAAATGTCTTGTATATTTATTGGTACAATGTAATGTTTTAACTGTGTGTGTGTGTGTGTGTGTGCATGTACACATACACACATTGTAAAGTGATTAAATCAAATTACTTATCTGTCATTTACACGATTATAATTGTCCTGTGGTGATAGCTGAGAACATTTAAAGTCTACCCTCAGTAGAATATGCGCTATATTAACATTTGACTGCAGTCACAGTGTTGAGAGCTTGCTCACCTGTGTGACAGGCACTTTCTGGCCTTTGACTAGTGTCCCCTCAGCTTCACCATTGGTGACCAATGGTGACCCTCCCAGCAGTCACCATTCTCTACTTCCAGGTCGGTTTGTGTGGATTCTGCATTTCTGCATACCAGTCCCAGCGTGTAATATTTGTCTTTCTGTGTCTTGCTTATCACTTGTTTCACTTAACAGAACTGTCACTGTTGTCAAAATGTGTCAGAAAGAAATTGCCAAAATTTCTTTCATTTTTAAGACTAAGTGAATACTATGTCATTTTGGAGGAATATATTTTCTTTGTGTATTAGTTTGGTGACGATGCCTCTGCTGTTGATCTGTGAGCTGGAAAAAAAAATGCACAGCCTCTGTCAACCTTGCTTACTCGGTTTTAAAGAGTATGCTGTAGAAGATAAGGTTCTGAATCTGTCACATCACACTTACAGGGCTTCCGAAGGACAGTGTTGGGAAGCACATTTGGCCATCAATGCAGAGTTACAGTCCATGTTTCCCTTTTCCCATTTGTTGTCTTGTGTTTTTTTCTCCTTTATTTGAACTGTGGAGCAGTCTAGTTCTATTTTATAATAAGTTGTTTGTGGGGTGCTGGCAGATGTGAGCAAGGTACACAGACATATATGTATGAAAATGTTTTAATGAACTTCCCACCCCTGTTTTAGAAGGTAATATCTTAACATGTATCCGAAGCTTGCCATGAACTCACT
>JANHMN010000018.1:30541434-30575316 GCA_030674055.1 Rhabdomys pumilio
ACATACTCATGGTAGTTCTCTGGTCTTGGCTCCTCAGTGCTGGGATTACAAGTCCACACTATCACACTGTACTCCGAAGCCCATTGTTTTGTAAAGGCCCGCTCTGTTCCACAGGTCAGGGTCTAGCAAGAGAGAGAGTGGGGGGAAGAAGGGGAAGAGACTGGAAGAATAGAGACAAGCCAGAGGGTCTGTAAGTCTCGTTTACTGTCTCCCATAGACTATATTCACACCTCCTATTGACACTATTACAAGGAAATCCTGGGTATTTATAAGCACAAGCAGGAGAACACAGGTGAAGACATTTTACCACGTGCTCCATGCAGCTGGGTTCACTAAACAGCAAAACAAGCTATGTGGGATAAACAAGATGTTTGTCAGAGTGTGCTTCAGCTGTTGTAGGCTGCTGAAAAACAAGTCTCTCTTCAGGGTATATGGCTCCAGATGGCTGCAAAGATGATAGCTGCTTTCTAGCCGCTTTCTGCTAAAAGTTGGCTCCCAACAAGTTGCTAATGATAATACCTTAGTTACTTTTCTGTCATGATCAAATACTCTGATACAAGCTACTTAAGGGAAAAAGGTTCACAGGTAGGAGGCTGTGGCGTAGCAAGCATGGGTTGTCATGGCTCTGGGAGTTTGGTGCAGATGGTCACAGTGCATCCACAGCAAAGAAGCAAGATGGCTCACCGAGTAATGACGCTTGCAGCTAAGCCTTTCTCATAGTGTTCTAATGGTTGGGTAAAGGAAAACCTCTTACAGTTCTGTATGTTATAGTCAAGAAGGTAATATCTTAACATGTATCCGAAGCTTGCCATGAACTCACTGTATAGCCTGGCTGGCCACATACTCATGGTAGTTCTCTGGTCTTGGCTCCTCAGTGCTGGGATTTTATTTGTTTTTAGACAGTCTCATTGTGCTGCATTGGCTGGCCTGGAACTCACTGTATCGACTAGGTTGGCCTTTAATTCATATCCATCTGCCTCTGCCTCTTGAATGCTGAATTAAATTCATGCACCATCAATCCTACTAATTTTATTTTATTTTTATTAGTGTGTATGTTGTCTGTGCAGATACATATTATGTGTAAGTGATTTTGGAGGCCTGAAGAGGGTGTTGTATCTCTGGAGCTGGAGGTGTATCGTAACTGCCCAGTGTGGGATCAGCAAGCATTCTTAACTGCTAGGCCATATCTCTAGCCTTAAAAGGGCATTCTTGAGCACCTTTAATGTGTAGACTATACTGAAGGATCTGCTAATCTTTATCAAATATCTGAGTGTGTTTGCTGAGCTAACTGGGAAAAGGCAGTATTGGTTATTGACTAGACAAATAATGTAACATACTCATCTTATTATTGTAGTATTGCATTTATGAGATTTTTTGATTTTAGTATGACCCATATAGAAAGGGCCCTTCTTATTTTAGAGGGAAGTTGGCAAAATGACATTCCATACAGTCACTTAAGCCAGAAATACACTCTCCCTTTTTGTGAGCCTGAAATCTGTCATCAAATTACACTGATCCTCCGACTGCAGATTGTTGCTCAACTTACTTGCTTTAAGCTCCTCTTCCCATTCTTCTACATGACAGCCCAACAGTCAGTCTGTGTGAGCTGCCGTGTGAACACTAGCTATCGGGTCTTCAACAAAAATGCTAAGTGCTCTTAACTGACCAGCCATGATTCTAGCCCCGAGTAAGTGTATGCTTGACATTTTAAGAATTATTGGAACTTTTTTTTAAGGTGGATGTGTCATCTTATGTTTCCATTACTGGTGTATGATGTTTCTAGTTTCCTCACATTAGTTATCACCATTTGTTATTTTAACGACTGGTGTATAGCTCAGTAGAATACTTTCCTAGCATGCATGTGGTCCTGTGATACCCAGCAGTGGAAAAAGAAGTCAACATGTAGTGTTTAAACTTAGAAACACACAACCAACAGCAACAACAAAAACCCAACCCAAAACCAAAAACACTTTTTGTAAGTGGGTTGGCAGGTAAGACTGCTTGTCTTCAAACCTGACAACCTCAGTTCAGTCCCTAGAACCTACATGGCAGGAGAGAACTAACTCGTACAAATCGTCCTGTGATGTACACATGTGGCCTAATGTGTGCGCATACATTATCCATCCCACACAAATGAATATAAACAAACATAAATAACTGTATGTGAAAAATATTTTTAAAATTATTTATTGGGGTTGCAGAGGTTGCAGTGATTAAGAGCACCCCAGAGGACCCAGGTTTAGTAGAGTATTCAGTGAGCGCATAAAAACAAATTGAGCTGTTCAGGTAGGAAGTCCTGATCTGGAGCTGACAGAAGCAGATGTTCAGGATTTCTAGAAGTTGGCTGCTGCAGCGGCAGCAGCATGGCGGGGGGGTTGTCTGTGGGCCCCTGCTTTCACCTCTCAGTGAATTAGTGCTTAGGTTTTGGTGCTGCTCTGAGGCACCAGAAGGCTGTGTGTTGGGGTACTGGGAGAAGAGGGCCTGGAAGCAGCTGCCTGATAAACTGATCGGAACTGCATTTTTACAGGAAGGACATACTACTCCCTCCTCCTACCTGCCATTCCCCTCTTAATTTCCCTATTTCCTATACCTAACAGTTAAAAAGGACAGTGGTTTGCAGACGCTCCAGCATTCCTAAGCAGAAACAGATGATAAGGCAGAGAGAGAATCACTTAATACAGGTCAGGAGGCTGACTTGTGATCTTGGAGTCTTGTCTAGCTCAGGTGGCAAGTGCTAACATCTAGAGGCTAGGCAGGACATAGGGTCCACCTATGTATAGCACCTTTTTACTTACAGTGTGTGACATGACGGATATTTTTCCTTTTTCGTAGAATATAAAATATTACCAGGGCATCCGGGCAGCTGTGAGCAGGGTGAAGGACAGAGGTCAGCAGGCCTTGGTTCTTGACATCGGCACTGGCACAGGCCTCTTATCGATGATGGCGGTCACTGCAGGGGCTGACTTCTGCTATGCTATCGAGGTAAGACGTGCTCTTTGGGTGTGTGTCATCTAACATGGGAAGGCCTTTGGGTCCCTGAGGTTTGTCTGTTGACAAACACATTCCAAGCACATGACCAACTTCCTCACACAAAGAGATGAGTCAAATGGAAATGAAATAATGATGTTTAAACTGGGCATAGTGGTGCTCACTTATAACCCTAGTACTTGGGAGAGAGAAGCAGGGTGATTTGGGAATTTAAGGCCACCCTGGGCTACATGACATTGTAATTCAAAAATCCAAAGTAAGCAAACAACACCAACCAAAAACTAAAGCATTACCAAAGTGTTGAGCAGATACAAAGAAGTTATGTTTTAGGATGATTCCCTTGATAGTTTCAAAGTACATTTTGTTATCCCTGAAGGAGCCAGGACTTAGGTCCTGCAGTCAGTAAGCAAGAGAAGCATTGGGGAGATAGCTCATTAGCATAATACTTGCCTAGCATGCAAGAAGCTTGATCTTCAGCAAAATGGTAAAGAAACAAACAGGAGCTAGACCTGAAGGCAGGACTCCGGTTCTGTCCCTGACACGCACAGAAGGCTGTGTGCAGGTGGGCATGGTGCTCACCTGCAGACAGGTAACTGGTAAAGTCAGCAGTGAGATGGCTTGGGGAGGTAATGGAGAAGAGCTAAACTTGGAAACATGTTTCCATGTTCCAGTGACTGAGAAAATGTGGCCAGTAAAGTCAAGTTCAGACAGGAAATGATCCCAAAAGGTAGAGTAGTGTGGAAGCCGACAGAGCAGATCCATGGAAGCCTTGGAAAGGAGGTAGTCCTCAACAGATATAGTAGGTAGTCATTGTGGTTGTGGAGAGACACCATGAGTAAGGCAACTCTGATAAAAGAAAGCATTTAGCTGGGGGCCTCCTTACAGTGTCATTATGTCAAAACGTCAAAGAGAGTGATGGCAGGTGGGTGTGGTGCTGAGAAGTAGCTGAGAGCTACATCCCAATTTGGCAAGCAGAGAGAGACTGGACATGGTGTAGGCTTTTCCCCCCATAGTTTAATGTATTTTAATAGCAAACTTACAGGAACAGCACAGAAGACAGACAACATTAAAAACATGTACTTGCATGTAGGACAACTGAGTTAGAAAAGTATAGTGAATGGATGGTATCTACTGTATGGTAAAACTGCTACAAGCACCATTTAGTTGCTGTCAGTAAGAAATTTACTTATTTTAAAGAAATCCAAATGCTGGCATTGTCCAGAAAATTTTAACAGGTTCGTTTATAATTGTTAAAAAGTTGAACTGTTGATATGTGTTCACTGAAACATTTTGCTTGCATTAATGCTTTATACCTTGCATTTAATTAAAAAGTCACACACGAACGTGGAGAAAGTGCCAATACCTGATTCTGTCCCCTATGTTTCCACTTGCAATCATATACTTAGGTACCTTTGACTTCATGGAAAAACTAACATTCAGAACTACCGATAACAGGAAGAAGAGGGGAAAAAAAATTTGTTTGAGAATGAAATGTTTCCCTTCATAGTGGACCTTTAAGCAAGCTCTCCAAGTATGTGGCATGCTAGCTGGATATCTTTTGGCATAATTGTTATACGTTTGGCATGGATAGCACACAGGTTGGTGTCTTCAAAAAGGCCAACCAGATAGGCCTTACTTGCCTCCTGCAAAGCACCAATAGCTGCACTCTGGAAGTACAGGTCTGTTTGGAAGTCCTGAGCAATTTCTCACACTAGATGCTAAAAGGGGAGCTTTCGAATATAGCGTCTGATTTCTCAGAGTAATGATGCCAGGCTGTAATGATGAGGTTTCTTTACCCCTCCAGTAGAGGGTGCACTCTTGGGAACAGCTTTTGTAGCCAGTTGTTTCCTGGGTGCTTTACCACCATTGGATTTTCAGGCAGTCTGCTTTGTGCGAGCCATTGTGTGGGCACCTCCTTACTTACCTCTGCTCTTTCGGCCGGGATTCAGCAAGTGAGAGGCTGTGCTGGTGTTAGAGAGTGGAGATCCAATATATGAACTTCTGGGAGCCATTCTTAGTCAAACCACAACAGTTAGCAAGTACTTAAGGAATGCATTTTTTATTTCATACCATTTTAATCAGCTACATGTTTCTACTGTGTTAGATAGTATAGGTAGGTATAAAAGTATGGCTGAGGGGCTGGAGAGATGGCTTAGTGGTTAAGAGAACTGTCTGCTCTTCCAGAGGTACTGAGTTCAATTCCCAGCAACCACATGGTGGTTCATGACCATCTATAAAGGGATGTGATGCCCTCTTCTGGCATGCAGGTGTACATGCAGCAGAGCACTCATACATAAAATAAATAAACCAAAAAACCCAAAAAATAAAAAAGCCAAATCTTAAAAAAAAAAAAAAAAAAAAAAAAAAGGTTTGGCTAGCTAGGTAAAGACTAACAGTTGTTGAGTTGGCAATAGGAAGTCATTAGTGACCTTTTTGTTGCTTTTTTGTTTTTGGAGATAGGGCTTCTCTATCTCCTTTGCTGTCGTTATCCTTTGCCATCCTGGAACTCATTCTGTATGTAGACCAGGCTGGCTTCCAATTTAAGACATCTACCTGCCTCTACCCCCTGAGTGGTAGGACTAAAAGTGTATACTGCCACTGCCCACTTTATTAATGACCTTTAAAATAATTTTCAGGACCTTATTTTTGATTAATTGTGTGTGTGTGTGCACATATGAATACATGTGCACATATGAATACATGTGCCCGTGGGGACCAGAGGAAGGCGTTAAATCCCCTAATTTAGCTGTGAGCGTGGGCCCCTGGAAGAGCAGTATGTGCTCTTAAGCACTGAGGTATCTTATCAGCCCCTGTTTTATTAAGAGTTTGTTTTTATTTATACGTGCATGTGTGTGTGTGTGTGTGTACACGTACGTGTGTGTACCCATGTCAGTGACCTCAGACTAAAAGAGGGCACCAAGTCAAGTTATGCATGCTTCTAAGCTGACTAATGTGGGTACTGGGAACTGAATTCTGGTTTCCTGTAAAGCAGTATGTCCTCCTGAGCCATCTCTCACGTCTGTATGAATCTTCCTTGCTGTTCTGGGTTGCTAAACCACTTTCCTTCGAAGGCTTATACCTCTGCTGGCTGTGAGAGAGCTGCTGAAGGGGCATGAGCCAGGAAAGCGTGAGCCCAACTTACTTATTTTCTCTTTTAAAGCAATAGGTTTTTCGTAGACATTTCTGGCAATTCTCTCCTTGTGTCTATAATTGGCTGAAATAATTGACAAAGGGATTTAGTTCCCCTCAAGCCAGATGAGGTCATCACTTTAGAGCAGGTCAGTTCCCATACTGCACCACTGCTCCTGTTCTGAGGGAGGGGATAGTAGGTGTGGGGAAGTCTTCATGTGTTTAGGGTGAGAGGATAGTATGTTTGGGTTTGCATGTTTGTGTGCTTGTATGTGGAGGCTAGAGGCTGACATTGTTGTCTTCCTCAGTCCGTCTCCACCTTATATTTTGATGTGGGGCCACTTGGACTCAGAGCAAGCCAGTTGAGCCCATCTAAGCTGAGCTGAGTCTTGTCCCCTGGGTGAGGCTCCTGTGGCTGGGATTGCAGAGGGACTGCTCCACCCGTGCAGGGCTTCCGTGGTCCTCACACCTGCACTGCTGCCTTAGTTTCATTTTCAGTCGTGACAGAAGCAGTTTAGGGATAAAAGGGCTCCTTGTTCACAGTTCCGGGTTATCACTGGGGAGAAGTCCGGGTGTCAGGAACTTGAAGCGGCTAGTTGAATTATATTCCTAGTCAAGAGCCGAAAGTAGTGAGTGATGCATGCAGGTCTGCGCTCAGCTGGCCGTCTCCTCATTCAGTCCTGGACCTAGCCCATGACATGGTGCTGGTCAGGATCAGGGTGGGTCTGTTCGCCCAATTAAGAAAAGTCCCTCACAGGCGTGTTCACAGGCCAGTCTAACCCAGACATGCCCTTCTCAATTGATACTGTATTGTGCCAAGTGACAATTAAAAATAGCATCACACATTCTTGAGGTGCACTGTCTCTCCAGCCCCATGAAATCTTGAACTGGACTGAGGCGAGGCTGTGATGGTCAGACTGAGGTTTAGGGAAGGCAGCAGAAGGAGGAGGACACTTGCCTTGTGATCATTTTAGAGGGTTAGAGTGATTGATGAGGACTGAAGGTTTGAGGCCATAGACTGCACGTGAAAAAAAATCCACACTTTAGAAATGATTGCTTCTCCCCAGCTGAGTATATACAGTCTACACACACACACACACACACACACACACACACACAAAATGGCTTTTCTCAGTAGTGTAAAAACCAAAATCAGTTTCATGGTAGAAAATACAGAAAACGATTTAGGGGGAAAAAAATGAAAATATCCCGTAATTTTTTGTTTCCACTTTGTATTTATGAGAGTTTCTGTGTTTTTATGGTTAGAGCTGTGACATGCAGACTAGTCAAGTTGAAAAGTCAGGATTAGAGGGGCTAGAGAAGGGCTCAGGGGCTCACGACTTCTGGAGGAAAAACTTAGTGCTTCCCTGTGGGTTGTGTTTGTGTGTTTGCTTTACACACTAGGGTCTTGTATGGTCTAGGCTGGCCTTGAACTTACTATGTAGCTAGGCTGGCCTTGAACTCCTGCATCACCCACACTTCCCAGGTGCTGAGATTACAGGTGTTGTTCACCATTCCCGGCCTCCAGTAGGATTCGATTTGGCAGATGAGGTGGGATAGTTTAGACTTGCCTGTGAATGCTGGAGAGGGCCATGTGGGTGAAGAGATGGTGCAGCTGGAGAGTAAGGTGGTCTACATTGTGGAGGGGCCCAAGTACCATAGGGAAACACAGGCTGTGCTTTTGAACTGGGTAGCACAAAGTGTGCATTCCCAGGATTGTGTGGGACAGCTCTGTTCTTACTATCTTTACCATGGCAGCGACACCTACTGCCCTTACTAGGTAGTGCAAGATTCCTTCGTTTGCACTTAGTTGGCGTGAAATGGGAAGTTCTAAATAGTACCTTGGATTTGAACTTTATCATTTTGTTCAGGTGGAAGCTGTTGAGACCGTTTCACTGTGTAGCTCGGGCTTGTCTCTAACTCATGATAATGTTTCTGCCTTACCCTCTTGAATTCTGGGATAGCAGACATGATACCTGGTTGGATTTCATCCTTTTATGTTCATTTTCATGACATATTTGGAGAATAAAACACTTTTAGCAAATCATGGGACCTGAGTTGGGTACTGTCTTGCTAGCTCTAAGTCCTTGAGTGGTAAGGCTTTTGTTTTTTAAATAGCACATTGCTTATTTTCCCTCCGTTTTCTTCTCCTGCCCCTTTTTTCGATTTATAGGTTTTTAAGCCTATGGCTGAGGCTGCTGTGAAGATTGTGGAGAAAAATGGCTTCAGTGATAAGATTAAAGTTATTAACAAGCATTCCACTGAGGTGACGGTGGGACCAGGTGAGCACCATACCTCTGGTGTGGGAAGCTTTGTGTGAAAAGCAGAGCCAGTGAGTTTATAGCCGTCAGTCACACACAGGAAAGGTGCTTTTTGCTTTAAGTATGTTGCAATTCTTGAGTAGCCCAACTTTTGTAAAACTTGAGGTAGCCAGAAAAGTCTTTAGAGTCTGGAGTTTGAAACTTAGAAAATTCCACATGTTCCTTGAAACTTGGAGAGTACAGCTAAGATGTCTGCAGACGTCCCAGGACAGGCTGCAGCTCTTTATGGCCATCACCAGTTCTTTAGATGCAGTATTTTAGGATTGAAGGATCTATTTAATGATAGTATTTTATTTTAAGTGTACTTTGTCAATACCACCAGGATCTAATACAGTCCAAGTTGGCCTGGAGTTGGCTCTGTAGCTGAGGTTGGTCTTGGTCCTCCTGAGTCCTGGAACTATAGGCCTGTGTATTACCACAGCTGTTTGTGGTTTTCTTTTTTTTTTTTTTTGGTTTTTTGAGACAGGGTTTCTCTGGTTAGTCCTGGCTGTCCTGGCACTCACTCTGTAGACCAGGCAGGCCTTGAACTCAGAAATCCGCCTGCCTCTGCCTCCCAAGTGCTGGGATTAAAGGCGTGTGCCACCACCGGCCGGCCCTGTGGTTTTCTTCATTAAAAAAAATTACTTTGGGGGTAGGGACATAGCCACTGGTAGAGTGATTTAGGTGTATAAGGCCCTGGGTTTGATTTTGGTAAGACCCTAAAATAAAAGTAATTTAAGCTAGGTATGGGTAATCTCAACCATTTTGGAAGCTGAGGCAAGAGAATGATCCTGGGTTTCAAGTCAGCAAAATCTTTTCTGAAAACAACCCAAATATAGGGCTGGAGAGATGGTTCAGAGTTTAAGAGCACTGGATGCTCTTGTAGAGGACTGAAGCTCAATTCTTAGCACCCACATGGCAGCTCACAGTCATCCATAACTCTGGTTCCAGGGTATTGCATGCCTTCTGACATTAGTGGGCACAAAGCATATACGTGGTACAGACATACATGCAGGCAAAGCACACAAAATAAAATCAATAAATTTAACTAATTAAAAAAAAATCTGTGTGTGTGTGTGTGTATGTGTGTGTGTATGTGTGTGTGTGTTGTGTGTTTTTGTGTGTGTTGTATGTGTTCAGTTCAGGCTGCCTCAAATAAACTCATTCTTTTGAGGGTCTCGAGTGGGATTACACATGCTGTCACACTGGACCCTTTACTTCAGTGTAAATTCCTATGATGAGGATACTTCTACTTTAAGAATATAGTGTAGTCTTGTATTGTGATATATACCTATAATCCCAGCATTTAAGAGGATTGTGAATTTAAGGCTAACTTTGTCTGTGTGCTGGTTTGAATAGGTATGGCCCCCATAGACTCATGTGTTTGAATGCTTGGCTACAGAGTGTGGCCTTTCTAGAGGAAGTATGTCACTATGGAAGAGGGACTTTGAGGTCCTAAATGCTCAAGCTATGCCCACATCCACAATCCCTCCTTGCTACCTGTGGATCAAGATATAGAACTCTTAGTTCCTTCTCCAGCACACCTTTGCCTGCACACTGCCATGCTTCCTGCTGTGAGATTATAATGGAATAAACCTCTGAACTGTAACCGAGGCCAGTGAAATGTTATCTTTTATAAGAGTTGTCTTGGTCATGGTGTCTCTAAACAGCAATAAACCCAACTAAGACAGGCTACATAGCAGGACTCTCAGAAACAAAACATGAACATATAATTGTTGTTGGAATTTTGCAAATTGAGGGAAACTTGTAATCACAGCCATAATCAAGACAATAGATTATCTCTTTCATACCCAAAAGATTTTTTTTATGATCCTTGTGCAGTTAGTCTTCTTGTGATTCTAGGCTCTCACTGTAAATCATCTCTTTTAGAATTTCAAGGGTGGAATTGTATTGCAGAGTATGGTCTTTTATATGGCCTTTTGTCTCAGATTTGGAAATCAAACATGGGGCCTTGTGCATTTTACCAACACTCTTATGTTAATATAATAAATAATGCCATTTAAAATATTTTTTTGTTGTTGAGTTTTTCAACACAGCCTGCTTTTCTCTGTGTAGCCCTGGCTGTCCTGAAACTCACTCTGTAGACCAGACTGGCCTCAAACTCAAAGGTTCACCTGCCTTTGCCTCCTAAGTGCTGGGATTAAAGTCATGCACCACCACTGCCTGGCTTAGTTATTTTATTTTTAAGATTTAAAATACGTGTGTGCATGTGTATGTATACAATGTATGCTGGTATCCACTGAAGCCAAAAGCATATGGATGTCAGTGCTGGGTTCTGACCTCTGTTCCTCTGCAAATGCAGGAGCTCTCTTAGCTGCTGAGCGGCTTTTCAGGCCCTAACTTTAGTGGAGTTACTAGGATTTGCAGTTTGTGACCCTCACCAGTTAACTTAAGTTGATGGAATTACAAACTAACATCTTAAAACCTCTTTCCCATTTTTTTTAAAGATTTGTTTATTTTATGTATATGAGCACACTGTAGCTGTCTTCAGACCTTCCAGAAGAGGGCATCAGATCCCATTAGAGATGGTTTTGAGCCACCCTGTAGTTGCCAGGAGTTGAACTCAGGTCCTTTGGAAGAGCAGTCAGTGCTCTTAACCACTGAGCCATCTCTCCAGCCCCCTCTTTCCCATTTTTAAAAAGACTTACTTGTTTGTTTTTAAAATTACATGCATACTTGCTTGTTTTTGAGACAAGGTCTCACTGTGTATGTAGCCTTGATTGGTCCGGAGCTCAAATTGTAGATGAGGTTGGCCTCAAACTCAAGAGACCTGCTTGCTTCTGAATGGTCAGTGCTGGGGTTAAAGGTGTGCACACTACACCTGGCTGAACAACGAAACAAACCACCACTGAGAAGCAAGGCCCTTCACTTGAGTGTGTGTGTGTGTTCTCCTCTGAAGCGTCACTCTGTTTCAACACTCCTTAGTTCTGTATTAAAGCTTAGTAAATTCTCACTTTCTTTCTCCTTTTCCCAGTGTCTGATTATGGTGTGTATAAGTTATGTGTGTATGTATGTGTGTGGAGGCACACCCATGTGTACACACTCAGAGACCTGAGAGGAACTTCAGATGTCTTCCATTGTTCTACCCCCCCCCCCTTTTTTTTTTTTTTTTTTTTTTTTTACATAAATTGAGACAAGATCTCCTTAGGTAGCTCTGCTGACTGGAGTTCACACTTGTCTCCCTGTCTCCCTGATGCTGGAAGCTTTACACTGTGGTAGGGGTTTGAACTCAGGTCTTCTTGCTTTCACAGTAAGTGTTTTTACCCAGGTTTGCTTTCCTTTCACTGTGATAAACACCATGCCCAAAGCTACTTGTGAAGGAAGGGTTTTACTTGCCTCATTTGCTGGATCCAGCCTGTCAGTCAACGTGGGAACCACGACTGGGGGAATGAGGGTATTATAAGAAAGGCAGAAGATGCAGGAGACAGGAGAGCTGCTGGGACACTGTGCCAGCAGCAAGTGTATGTTTTCAATGTCTTCAAGGCAAGCGACACAAAGCACGACCACTTCCAGGAATATAAACAGTGTCTATGAATTCTTATGTGACAAGTTTATGGTCCACAGTATCTGTATGTTTGACTAAGACCGTTTCCTTCAGGCTAGGACAGTCTCTCAAAATCGTATGTGTGGGCAGAGGAACTTGTCAGGGTATAACACAGGTCTTAAACATCTTAGTTAAAAACAAAGACAGATATTGGCAGACTCAGTCAAGATTACTCACAAGTAAGAGGTCAGTCAAAGTTGACTCCAGAAGTGCTCTCCGCACTTATGTGCGTTCCGTCACTGAAGGGAGCCGTGGCGGGACACTGACTACTGGTTTGTTTCCAGGCTCACAGAGGACTGGGCCCTTTCATATTAATCAACAATCAAGAAAATGCATACAGGCAGTTCTTCAGCTGAGGTTCTTCCTTTCCAGGTGACTTTAGGTTTATGACGCCCACTGAGCCATCTTCCCCAGACTGGTGTCATTTCTTAGAAGGAACATCTTACTATTTTTAGGGCATCTAAACTCAGTTTTTTCTTTCTTTAAAATATTTTTTTAAAAAAACATATATATGTGCGCCTGCATGTATTTCTACTCACCATGTGAATACATTATCTGAAAAGGTCAGAAACGGATGCCACATCCCCTGTAACTGGAGTTAGAGACAGTTGTTAACTGCTGTGTAGGTGCTTGGAATTGAACCTGGTTCCCCTGGAAAAGCAGCCAGTGTTTTTGTCCATTGACCCATCTCTCCAGCCCCTAGGACCAGTCTTCTTTTCTTTTTCTTATTTTTCTATTTTTATTTTTGAGACAAGGTGTCTCTTTGTAGCTCTGGCTGTCCTGGAAGTTGCTGTGTAGACCAGGCTGGCCTTGAACTCACAGATATCTGCTTGCCTCTGCCTCCCAAGTGCTGAGATTAAAGAACTGCACCACCACACCCATCTGGCCTAGTTTTCTTAACATATTAGTTAATGAAGGTGTTAGAACCTTATCGAGCTCAGAAAATTTTATAATTTAGGCAGAAAGTATTACCTGATACATATATACAAAAAATGATCTAAAAATACTTTTGGAAAAGAATGGATTAAATAATGATATCTAGAAAAAGAAGTTAGTATATCCAGAGTAGAACTTGTTATTTTATTGCTCACACAGAGGTACTTAGTATCACTCTGACATATTTAATCACCCAAACCTAAAACCAGGCACTAGTCTTTGGTGTGCCCCTTTTTCTTTTCTTTCTTTCTTTCTTTCTTTTTTTTTGGTTTTTCGAGACAGGGTTTCTCTGTGTAGCCCTGGCTGTCCTGGAGCTCACTCGGTAGACCAGGCTGGCCTCAAACTCAGAAATCCGCCTGCCTCTGCCTCCCAAGTGCTGGGGGTGTGCCCCTTTTTCATTCCATACTACTGAAACACCATTCATTCATCTTAGTTTCTGAGTATGTTTTCCACTTAACGCTCCTCTCCTCATCTCCACTACACATGGTAATTCAGGCTCTTGTGTCTCACACTGGCTATTAAAATAGTAAACCATCGTTCCTACTGACCCATCATGCTGCCTTTTCTCAGACTTCTTTGAGGCCCCCATCTGTAGCATCTGAAGTGTAAACATCTCCCCAGCACCCTCACATCTGCTGTCTCCTCTCCTCTCTTGCCATCTTTCTCGGTGCACACTGACACTGAACTTCTTGGACTCTGAGCTGACCTCTCAGCCTCACGGCTTCTGCTCACCTTCACCATTCTTACATAACCAACTCCATTTACTTCCTGGCTTGGTTAAGGCAATAACAGAAGCATATCACTGTAGCCAGACTTTTGGCTGCTTTATTGGGTTCTTTTTCCTATCTCCCTTCTCCACCCCAATTCCTTAAAAGCCCCCAACACTTGGGAGGAGAGAAAGGTTAGAGGGGAGAAGGGGCATCAATCTCCTTAGACTACTGACTGGGGCATTGAGTTCCTTGGGGGCAAGTTTGATCTTCGAAGTCAGGATATCCAATTTCTTGTTATCTTTTTCTTCCTCACAACCACTGGACAAGCCACAACAACAGCAGGTGCAGTAGCAGCAGCCCTGTCAGGGCTCTGGAATTTTTATATCTTCTCAAGAGTCCCTAGAACTCCTAACAAACTATCTGCAGCTGGCAGAATCACACCCTGCTTGAGCACGAGACAAATCATAGTCAGCTGCTGCGGACAGTCTGAAGCAGCCTCATATCTCAACCTAGGATTAAAACAAAAACATAATCACATAACATTTCAGTGTTTTTAAGGAAGCTAAAATTCTCACTCCATGTCACAGCTGCTGAAGTCTCTTCTGTTCCTGGAGTGACCTTCAATACCACTCTTTTTTTTTTTTCTTTCTAGACAGGGTTTCTCTGTGTAGTCCTGGCTGTCCTGGAACTCACTCTGTAGACCAGGCTGGCCTCAAACTCAGAAATCCGCCTGCCTCTGCCTCCCAAGTGCTGGGATTAAAGGCGTGCGCCACCACCACCCGGCTCAATACCACTCTTCTGTGATCTCACTGCTTCTTGTAAAGATCATATTCTAAATGACTGCACAACACTGTCGTTTGCACATCTATTGTCTTATAAGATTGTGAGCACTCTCAGATTGGCCTGGCATCTAACAGTTTTTCCAGCTTTTTTTTTTTTTAAAGGTTTTTTTTTTTTTTTTTTAGGTTGTAATTACATCATTTCCCCTCTGCTTCATCATGTTCCCATATACTTCTCTTTAAAATTCATTTTCCCTTTTGCCTACTTATTCTTGTCACATACACTTAGACACACACACACACTTTTCCTAAATACATCAATACATCCTGTTCAGTCTATGTGACATTACTTGTAGGTATGTCTTCCCTTCTGAAGATTGTCACTCCTGCCCACCAACCCAACCCATCCCATCCCATCCCATCCCATCCCATCCCATCCCATCCCATCCCATCCCATCCCAAACACTGCTTAGTTGCTTGTAGTTCTTTGTGAAAGCTTGAGGCCTGAGAGCTTGCCCCGTCTATGTGAGCATGTCTGCTTCTTGGTCTTTGTTTCTCAGCATTCTTGACAGTTGAAAGCAGCTTAATGCTTTTGAGGGTCACTCACATCAATCTGTGTCTATATAATTCTTTGTATTTTTTCCTAAGCAGTGTGCTATTGTATATGTATGCCAAAATTAATCATATCTCTTATTGCCAATACTTTTTTTTTTAAATCTTTTATACATTAGTTCCTTTTCCGTTGCTGTGATGAGACATCATGACCAAGACAGCGTTAGAAGGAAAGGGTGTTTTGGGCTCACAGTTCCTGAAGGATAGTAGTCCATCACCGTCATCATCGTGAGTTTACTTGGCAGTAGTCGGGCTTGGTGACTGGAACAGCAAACCAAACTGAGAATGGCTCGAGACTTTGAAACCTCAAAGATCACCCCCAGTGACATAATTCTTCCTGCAAGGCCATACCTTCTACATCTACCCAAACAGCACTACCAAGGGGAGACCAAGTATTTAGACATCTAAATGTATAGAAAACATTCTTAACCAAACCAACCAGCACACCAACCTACCTACCTTCCTTCCCCTTTTCCTTTCTTTTGCAAGGTCTTACTTTGTAACCCAGGTTGGCTCCACATTGGAGATTCTTCTGCATCCTATGTTGGAATCACACAGGTTTGTGCCGTTATGCCCCTTTGATGGTTAGAGTTGATAGGCTCATATATTTGAATGCTTAGTCAACAGGAAGTGACACTGCTTAAAAGGATTAGGAGGTGTGGCCTTGTGTTGGAGGAATGTGGGTGTGGGCTTTGATGTTTCAAAAGCCCATGCCAGGCCTAGCCACGATCTCTGCTTATTGATCATGATGTAGCTTTAAGCTCCTGTCCCAACATTACACCTGTGGTCATGCTCCCTGCCACCATGATGATAATGGATTAAACCTCTGAACATGTAAGCACGCCCCAATGGCAGCTTTAACAGTTTTTCTCCCTTTCTTCCTCCCTCTTTTCTTCCTCTCAAAGACAGTTTTTCTATGTAGCCCTGGTTGGCCTCGAACTTGTAGTTGTCTACCTACCTGTGCCCCTGAAGTTCTGGGATTAAAAAGGTGTGCTACACTACACCCAGCTTCAGGTCCCCCATCTTAAGAGGTGCCTTGCTGAAGGTTTTGTTTGCCAAGAGTCTTGCTATGTAGCCCAGGCCAGGCTGTCCTCAAACACACAGGCCTCCTGCTTCTGCCTCCCAGGTGATGGGAGGTGTGCACTGCTGTATCCTGCCACAAGAGGGTCCTCATTGGCAAGTTAGAAGTCTTCCTTGTTTTCCTCCTTAGCTGCTGCAGTGCTGCTACCTCTGCATTCTGGTTTTTTTGTTTGTTTGTTTGTTTTGTTTTGTTTTGTTTTTTGTTTTTTGAGACAGGATTTCTCTGTGTAGCTCTGGCTGTCCTGGAACTCACTCTGTAGACCAGGCTGGCCTCGAACTCAGAAAGCCGCCTGCCTCTGCCTCCCAAGTGCTGGGATTAAAGGTGTGTGCCACTACTGCCGGGCTGTTTTCCTTTTTTCTAGTACCCAGGTATGTCTCCTAATTGTGGTTCTCCTTTCTCACTTTTTTTTTGTATTTGTTTACTGAGAAAGGGTCTTCTTTGTACTTTATTACTTTCCTTCTAATTTCAAATGTGATTTCCCCCAAGAGTCTGTTCTGAGGCCTTAAAATTAGCACCTAATGCTCGGCAGTTGTGGTGCACACCTTTAATCCCAGCACTTGGGAGGCAGAGGCAGGTGGATTTCTGAGTTCAAGGCCAGCCTGGTCTACCTAGTGAGTTCCAGGACAGCCAGGGCTACACAGAGAAACCCTGTCTTGAAAGAAAAACAAAACAAAACAACAACAACAAAAAAAATTAGCACCTAAGTTTGGAGCCTGTACCTCAGAGCTAGATTACCCTGAGTATGTGTGGTAACAGTTGTTCAACTCCCCATTGCATTCATGTGACGATTTAGGACACACCTGAGATAACTGACCTTTTCCAGGCTCCTTTACATCATCCCTCATAAATGTATACTCATTTGATAAATGCCAGGCTCCAAGAAGTACTTACTAAAACTCACTGGGTCATAAAGCGTTGTTTTTACCTTAATGAAACAAATTTGGATTGTAAATCATTTCAAGTCTCATAATCACCTTAGATTTTATTTAGGAGGTAGAAATGGCAAGCTTTGGTGACAACTGACAGGGAATAATAAAGCATTAGCTGGTGTTTGCTGACTTCCATGCACTGTTGGGCATTGTCTTGGCACTGAGGTATGGTGGTGAATAGGTGTGCTAGTCCCAACAGTGGTGCTCCTTTCTGTGCAGTGTGGCAGGTGCTGCTCCCTAAGGCAGAGGCGAGCAAGTAAGGGGAGCAGGGTGGGGTCCAGTTGGGACAGTGTATTCCAGCTGGAGCTTAGCACATGAGAGAGAAGGGACACTATGGCTAAGCCAAGAGATGGCATGTGCTCTCAACTTCCACTCTACTTGCTAGATGTGCAAGTAAAAAGGAGCCCGTGTGTGCGTCAGAGCCCGTGTGCGCGTCAGAGCCCGTGTGTGCGTCAGAACCCGTGTGTTACTGCCCCTCGTTTCACAGTTGAGGTGGCTGACAATGGTTGGAAGCCAGTCTCCAGGCTTAGTCCTTCTCTCTACCCATTCTTTCTGGCCCATGTCACTGCTTCTCTCTCAGTGACATCCATGGGCCCTGTCAGTGTAATTCGGGAGCCATTAGGAATGTCTGCAGTTCCTTCTCCGTGAGAAACAGCTCTTTTCAAAATCTCTTGGCTCATTAAATATTATAACAGTAGCAGTGACATATTTTAGAGGTTTAGAAAACAGTTGACAAAAGAACGTCTCAAAACCCTGCTTTTCCTAAACAGCTGGCATTTGGAGACTACTTGGTAGCAAGACACCAACCTAAATGGATTTGGCAGAAAGAATCTGGGTGTTCTAAGACTTGGATCTAAGTTTTCATGGCTGAGCTTACAGTAACTGAAGACTCACGGATCAACCTCTTCTTGCTTTGATTTTTTTTGTCCTTTCTATAGACTTGAAGTACTGGCATTCATTCAGTTTTTGCTTTTCAATTTTGCTAGTGAGGATGGAAAAAATTTCCATTTGAGTTTTTTTTTTTTTTCATCTGAAATTGTTTGTATTTTTCTCCCTATTTTTATTTCTGCTTAGTTTTTATTTTAGGTATTTATAGACTTTTTTTTTCTCCAAGGTATTCTTTTTCCTCCTGTTTTTGTTTTCGTGGTTGTTGTTTTTTGTGTCTTTTTTGTTGATTTTTGAGACAGGGTTACTCAATTTAGCTCTGGCAGTCCTGGAACTCACTTTGTAGACCAGAGTGGCCTCGAACTCACAAAGATTGCCTACTTTTGTTTCCTAAGTGCTATAATTAAAGGCATGTGCCACCACCTTCCATCCTTTCCCCCATTCTTAAAAATACCAGAGAGTTGAAAGAGAAATGCAAGCCGGCTGTTGGTAAAGCCAGAAAGAGCAGTGCAGAGAGGACTCATTCCTGACCCTGTTGTTACCATGTCAATGGTTTTTAACCACTGGAAAGTGAGTTCCAGATATAGTTCCAGATACTTCAGCATGTATGTCTGCTCTCAATGGCATAAACTTTTTTTTTATTTTTCTTTAAGATTTATTTTAAAGTGTGTGTGTGTGTGTGTGTGTGTGTGTGTGTGTGTGTGTGTGTAGATGCCTGAACATGTGAGTACAGATGTGTGCAGAGTCCCAAAGAGGGCATCAGATCTGGAGCTGCAGGTAACAGGGGCTCTAAGCTGTCAGATGTGTGTGCTAGGGACTGAGCTTGGGTCTTCTGCAAGAGCGGTGCATGCTCTTACCCCTGAGTCATTTCTCTAACTCCTACTTTTGATGTGTCTCTTTGATCTATTTGTTGTCATAAATATCTTTCCTAGTCTGTTGCATGTTTGTAACTCTATTTACTTGTTTTCAGATGGTGACTTGCCATGTCGTGCTAACATTCTGGTCACGGAGCTGTTTGACACAGAACTGATTGGGGAGGGAGCGCTGCCCTCTTATGAGCACGCACACAAGCATCTTGTACAGGTAGTAGTTCAGAGCCTTCCTGGGAGTGTTGGGATTGTAGCCACCATACACAGCTGCTGCTACGCCATGCTCACTCAGTACAGCCCTTCAGAGTCTCCGTACGCCCTGGGCTTCCCTTCAGGTCCTGGCAGGCGTCTAGCTCAAGTGGCAGTAGTGCTGAACTGGAGAAAGTCTTGCTTATAACTCCAGCTGTGAAAAGTCCTCCTTATGCTGCGTCTTCAGGGCCTGGAGATGGATGCAGAATGAGATAGGACCACGGCAAAGTAGGTGAGGGGACTCTGTAGGTGTCCCGTTGACTTTGCCATCCTAGATCAGACTTCAGGGAGTCTAATGCCAGGTGCTTCATTGTCATCGTATTTAAAACACAGGATGATTTGGGGAAAGGTTTTTTTCCCCCAACAGTCATTCCCATTCCAGGTTTCCAGGTAATCAGTCCAATTCTAGGTGCGCAATAAATTAAGGTGTGACTCCTTTGGAAAGTCCATGTGAGCATGAGGGTGGGGTCTAGGGCTAAAGGCCTAGAATTCAGTGTGGTCTCCAAATGATAGTGTAGAAGTCCACAGGCTGAAATGTATGTGACATCTCCCCTAAGGATAAGGTCGAGGGAGGGAGAGTCTGGGGTAAACATTGCCTCCAGAGAGGCAAAAAGGTCGTCAGGTCATTAACAACATCCACTCCCAGCTCTCTTGGTGGGAAAACAGGTATTTTATCTCCTCCATTAAGGAGAGGCCACGGTGTGTTTAACATCCCTGGTTCCCTAGTGTTTGGGGCACAAAGACTTTCATGTCCCCGACAAGCAGGGATGATGTGTATCAGTGCTGGGCGAGCCGCTGCTCGCTGTGCTCACATCCAGGAAGGCCTTTTTGGTGTTCTGGGCAAGAGTATGAAGCCAGAATGGCTGCTTGTGTGGAAGATGCTGCCAGGTCTGTATGGTAGTTCATTAGCATGCCAATGTGTAGGCTTCTGACATATTTAATTGTAGCTGGGTTTTGCTACTTTGTGGGTTCTTCCTTCTTCCATTCTTCTCCCTTTCCTGCCCTTCCAACTCCTAACACTTGATGAGAGAGAAAAAAGATACAGAGAAAGGAAAGAGATTCCTGAGTAAGGGCAGGGTTGGAAAGGGGGCGATGTTATCGTGAGACTACTTCCTGCTGATTGGGCGTAGAGTTCCTTGGGACGAGTTTTATCTTTACCGTCAGGATGTCTCATTTCTTCTTTTTGCTTCTTCCTTGTGCATGACTACTTAACAAACTGTGACCAACAACCGACCCTGCCTTTTGAGGCCCTGTAGCATTTATGTACTCTTATGAAAAGTTTCCAGAATTCAGAATACCACACAATCACAGAAACTATCTGCCGATGGTAAAATCACACCTACTAGAGCATGAGGTGGATCATAGTCCCCATACCTGGGATTAAAACAAAAGTACATTCCTTCCTATTTTTTGTAGTTTTTAAAGAAACCAAAATTCTCACTACATTTAATAGTTCTAGGTAACTAGGAACTCATCTTAAGTCATTTTAGTACTCAAAGCTAAGGCAGGAAAGACTAAGTAAGAGGTTAGTCTAGATTATATAACAAGATGTCTTTAAAAATAATAATCATTTTAGGCATAATGTGCTTTCTTTTCTTTCAAGACATAGGGCAGAAAGCAGTTTACTCTCCTGACAGGAAGGTGTTAGAGTTTCTAAGTCAGCCAAATCGGACAACTTTCGACCCGTGCGAGGCGCTGGTGAGGAGGCGCGGTGAGGAGGCCCCTGACTTACCGCTGTGCTGTTTGTTTGTTGTGATGTAAACCTAGGAAGACTGTGAAGCAGTGCCTCATAGGGCAACTGTCTACGCCCAGCTGGTGGAGTCCAGAAGGATGTGGTCGTGGAACAAGCTGTTTCCCGTCCGCGTTCAGACTAGACGTGGAGAGCAGGTCATCGTTCCTCCCTCAGAACTGGAGAAGTGTCCTGGTGCGCCTTCAGTTTATGACATTCAGCTGAATCAGGTGTCATCTGCTGACTTCACTGTCCTCAGCGATGTGCTGCCAATGTTCAGGTACCGTGGAACCTCGCTGGGTGGCTGTTCTTTGAGACATTTGATCGGATGTCTTTTATGGAACAGAAACCTAGCTGAGTCCTTTGCACATCAGTACTGTTGTTGGGCAGGTCTCTGCAAGCTGAACAGAGGTGTGTGTGAGTTCAATTATGCCTCAGTTCCCATACTCTTCCACAGCGTGGACTTCAGCAAGCAAGTCAGCAGCTCGGCAGCGTGCCACAGCAGGCAGTTTGTACCTTTGGCGTCTGGCCAGGCACAGGTGGTTCTCTCCTGGTGGGACATTGAAATGGATCCTGAGGGCAGGATCAAGTGCACCATGGCGCCCTTTTGGGCACAGACAGATCCACAGGAGCTTCAGGTAAGAGGCAGGAGCTGGGCACATTTCCTGTCAGTCAGGGAGCTTTTGTTTCTTTTTACCCCTAGGTCACTCTATCAGTCAAAGGCAAAGAAGAAGTTTTCACATGCACATATGCAAGTACAAGGGACTGGGACTGCTCTCAGTAATAGAGCACTTCCATAGCGTGCGTGAGTCCCCGTGCTACATGCATGCACACCCCAAATACTGCAAAGAAAAATGATCAAAAATAAAATTAGCATATCCTGCCAGTGTGTAGTAAGGTTGACCTCTTCTCTGGGGGAGTTCATGGTTGAAACCAGTGGCTACAGTGAGCAACAGAAGTCTTAATGAATTGGTTCTACCATTCTCCTTGTCCTGGCATAGCCTCGCACCTCCTCACCTTCTGCCATGGTCCAGGGGGCTCAGTCAACTTGGAATTGAGAACTACTACCTCACTCACTTTGGTTCAAAATCCACCTTTTTCAGCTCAGGGTAAATGAGCAGAGGAATATGAACTGCAATGAAATACTGTCTTTTACATATTAGTAAAAATTTAGAAAGTGTGGTGACACGGTCTAACCGAGTAGGAAGTGGTAGATGTTAGGGCCCTGGGTACTTCTGCTCATGTGCAGAGTGACTCACTTGGAAGATAATCATCGTAGTTTTAATTTTGTAGGAAAAGAGTAACAGAAAGGGTACCTGTAAGGACTCAAATCACCCGTGTCTTTCAGTGAACAAGGCATCTCTCTGGGCACTAATGCAGACTCAGCAGCCTCTGGGGGAGGTATTGGGGAAGCCCCTGGAGCACACAGCGGTTAAATTCATACAATACAGGAAGAAATAAGAAACCTGAGAGAAGCTAAGCTGTTTATCCTCTGGTAGCCTTTATATTTGAATAGACATCTTAGATACCTGCCTTTTTGCTAAATTCAGGAACAAGTGGATGAGCTGTGTCCCAGGCAAGTGCTACGAGCCTTGTCTTCATTTGCATATATGCCACTGGAGACTGACAAGACCCACTTCCTTCATTTCTAGAAATAGCAAGAAGCAGGTGCTCACCCCATTAGAGTTGAGCCATGTCTTTTTTATATTTTATTTATTTTATTTTACTTTATTTTAGACAAGATCTTGCTATATAGTAAACTGGCCTAAACTCACAAGTTAATCCAGGCTGGCTCAAATACTCACAAGGTAACCCAGGCTGGCCCAAATTTGTGGTCCTCCTTCCTCAGCTCCCTCAGTGCTGGGGTTGCAGGTTTGTGCTACACATTTAACTCAGCTACCAACTTTTTAGGTTAGTTTGTTCTTTCTAATTTTTTCAAATGCTAGCACCTTATTTTCTAAAAAACAAGACATATGTATTATAGGTTATAAGAGTATACCAGTTAGGCTGGAGAGATGGCTCTTCTGACTGCTCTTCCAGAGGTCCAGAGTTCAATTCCCAGCACCCACATGGTGGCTCACAGCCATCTGTAATGTGATTCATTGCCACCTTCTGGTGTGTCTGAAGACAGCTACAGTGTACTTATATGCATAAAATAAATCTTTAAAAAAAAAAAAAAGAATACACTAGTTAGGTATGGTAGCATAGGCCTTTAATCCCAGTACTCAGGAGATAGAGGCAGGTGTATCTCTGAATTTGAGGCTTGCCTGGTATATCTAACAAGTTCCAGGCCAGCCAGGGCTACATAGTGAGACCTTGCCTCCACACCCCAAATTAATAATAATAACAATAATGATAATAATAACATACTTTTTGGTAAAATTTGCATTTGGCCCTACTACCCAAAATAACTACCTTTCTTGTGTCTCTTTCCAAATATGAGGTCTTACTAATATTTAACCTCTGTGTGTGTGTGTTTGTGTCTGTGCGCGTGCATGTGCTCCACACGTGTGCGTGTGTGGTTTTGGCTTTTTGGTTTGTTGTTTTATTCTGTATCATAGTCTTTGTCATTTGAACATGTCTTTGAGTTTCCTTATGTGAGGAGTGTGGCACATGCTCCAGTACAGGAATCTGGCAGGGAGCAGGGCCGAACCTGCCTTCTCAGGGGTGAGTTTCCAAGGTCTCAACCTGCTCCAACCACCAAGCTTTCTGGCATGGTTTACCGTTCCACACATATTTATGTGACCATAGCTTCTTTATCTTTTCTTCTTGTTTTCCTTACATGTGGGATTTTTAATAAGGATTATCACTATTTATTAAAGGTTCACTTGGGCTCAAGAGAACTCAGTGATAGAATAGTTGCCTAACATATTTGATGCCTGGTTTTTGTTTTCTTGTTTTATGTTTTTTTTTTGTTTTCCAGAAAGTTTCTCTGTAGCCCTGGCTATTCTGGAACGCACTCTGTAGACCAGGCTGTCCTTAAACTCACAGAGGTCCACCTACCTCTGTCTCCTGAGTACTGGGATTAAAGGCATGTGCCACCACTGTTCGGTTACTCTGGGTTTTTAATCTCTAGTCAGAATCTCTGTAAATCATGTTTCACAGTTTAGAATATTTTACTTCCTTTAAAAACTCCATTTAATTCAAAGGAATAAACTATACAAACTTTGTGTTGTTTTAAACTTTTGATAGTATGTGAAACTGGTATGTGTATGAGTTATGGTGAGTGTAGTGTATGTACTTGTTAGTAGTGTGTGTGTGTGTGTGTGTGTGTGTGTGTGTGTGTGTGTGTGTGTAGGCTGGAGGCCAGTCACCTTCTGTGTTCACTTTTTAAACATGACCTCTCACTGAGCCTGAAGCTCACACTTGACCAGGCTGGCTGCACTCGAGGATGCCTCTGTCCTCTCCATCCCCTGGGTTGTAGACAACGGTTTAGCTTTACTGGTGCTGGAGATTCAAACTCAGTTCCTCCAGCCTTTCAGCAGCCACTTTACCAGTGAAGCCATCTTCCCCAGCCCCTATTTTCCCAACTTTTGTTTCGAACTTTTGTTTGTAACCGAGAATGAACACTGGCCATACCTTTACTTCAGTTTAATTAATAATTGTTAATATTCTCCACATTTGCTGCATCTCTTCCTCCCTTTCCTCTGCTTTCTCTCTCACTGCACAGTTTCTGCTCAGTCAGTTGATAGTAAGGTATAAATATCTGACAACTTGACTCTTATAAGAACAAAATTTTCCTCATAAGCAAAATACTATGATAACTCCTAAGAAAATTAACAGTATACTATTCCATAACATCTAATATGGTTCAAAATAAAATTTCCTTAGTTGTCCCCAAATGTCTTGGATAGCTTTTGGTTTCCTAGTCTAGGATCCAGTTAGATACTATGTATTATATTTGACCTTTCTGTGTTTTGAAGCCACTTAGAAGACAAAAGGATATTTTGTTACAAAGTCGTTATGTCGAAGCCTTGGATATCTCCCAAGAGGCTCTTAAAACAAGGTTTCCCCTTGGCCACTAGGTCAGTCTTAGTTGTGAGTCAGAGAATTTTTCCTTCAAATGAAAGATGGCTCACAGTCCAATGAGTGAAGGAATGAGCATTGGCTCTTGTGCAAGTTAGTTTTTTGTAAACTTGACACAGGCTAGGGTCATCTTAAAAGACGAAACCTAGGTTGATAAAATGCCTCCTTAAGATCCAGCTGTAGGTAGTTTCTTAATTAGTGATGAATGTTGTAGGACCCAGTGTTATGTAATCTCTGGACTGGCAGTCCTGGGCTCTATAAGAAAGAAGACCTGAGCAAGCCAGTAAGCAGCATTCTTCCATGACTTCTGCCTCAGCTCCTGCCTCCAGGTTACTGCCCTGTTTGAGTTTCTCATGATTTCCTACAATGATTATAAGAATATGGAAGCATAAGCCAAATAAACCCTTTCCTTCCCAACTTGCACTTGGCCATGGTGTTTCATTATAGCGGTAGTGACCCTAAGACAGCGCTCTCTGTGAGGAGAGAACAGAGATTGCACTTGTGCCTTCTAAAGCTACTTCAGTGCGGCCCTTGATGATGTCTTCTAAAGTCAGGAAGGTTCCAGAAAGCTTTTGGGACACTGGCTTCTCTGATTAGATTTTTTTTCTTATTCTTTAGGGCCATAGTAGGCACTTATAGTCTATGCTGTGTCTCTGCGCAGCTGATAGTGGGCTTTGGGCTGCTGGGTTGGAAGCATTGCCACAGCTTGGTGAAAGCTGTCTCTACTCCTCATTTCAGTGGCGGGACCACTGGATGCAGTGTGTGTACTTCCTGCCGCAAGAGGAACCTGTTGTGCAGGGCTCCCCCCGGTGCCTGGTAGCCCACCATGATGACTACTGTGTGTGGTACAGCCTTCAGAGAGCCGGGTATGCCTGTTTGTTGTTGGGGTGGAGGGTGTGTGGTACAGCCTTCAGAGAGCCGGGTATGCCTGTTTGTTGTTGGGGTGGAGGGCCGGTCCTCAGAGATCGAATTGATGTAAACTTTCTATGGAAAGACCTTGCAGAGATTTGGATGGGCAGATTTATATCAGAACAAAATAAAATAATCAAGGGCTAGTAAGATGGTCCTGTGAATAACGGTGCTTGTAGCCAAGTCCGATGACCTAAGTTTAAGCCCCAGAATCCATCGTGTAGGAGAGACCCTCTTCCACAGAGTGGGGTTCTTGCTACATTTGTGTTATGGTACTCCCCAGCCCCACACACAAAATAATAATAATTTACAAAGCAAAAGTCTGTGGCAGGATATATCAGTGTGTTTATGTGTATGTAGAAACTATTATGGATTGGTAAGTTCTATTCAAAAAAAATATGAAAAATACAGAATCATAGGACTCTGCTGCTGTCCAGACTCACCTAGAGTCTTGGCGAGACCTGTGCATGTATTTCCTAGGGTCTAGGCCGAGTTCTGGTATCTTTATTCCCTGTGCTGTGCCCTCGTGACCTTGTAGTCTCTGGTTTCCAGTTCAGAATTTTTTTTTTAAGATTTACTTATTTGTTTTATGTGTATGATTATATTGTAGCTGTCTTCAGACACACTGGAAAAGGACATTGGATTCCATTAGTGATGGTTGTGAGCCACCATGTGGTTGCTGGGAATTGAATTCAGGACCTCTGGAAGAGCAGTCAGTGCTCTTAACCACTGAGCCATCTCTCCAGCCCCTCCAGTGTGGAATATTCATCACTTATGTTTGGCTTTTCATCTTCCTGCTCAGGCCTGATGAGAGTGACAGTGCCTACCAAGTGCGACCTGTGTGTGACTGTCAGGCTCACTTGCTCTGGAACCGGCCTCGGTTTGGAGAAATAAATGATCAGGACAGAACTGATCAATATGCCCAAGCCCTGAGGACTGTAAGTGTCCCTCGATTTGTGTTTGGGTCTCACTCTTCCACTTATGGTGTGTTCTGACATTTTGTCTTGTCTCCTTGTTGATGGACTATCTTCACCTGGCTTCATCTGGAGCAGACACTAGAAAGCCTGAGAGCTTGTCTTGGACTTTCCTTGTTCTCTGCTCTGTAAGAGGTCCTTTGGGTGGGTGTTCTCTCTTCCCATAAGAGTTTCCCCTGAGAGCCTTTCCCCAGTCCAAACTTGTTCTGCTGGATGCTCTTATCTCTGGAGTTACCAGCCCCACCTTCAGCTATACTTCTCCTGTGTTCATCTGTTGTACCTTCTGAAATTCTCTAATGTGTAGATCTGATCATGGAGCTCTCTGACCCAGGCTTCAGCCTCGGGTCCCCAGGTGTTTAGAAGGAGTCTCCTGGACCCCTTGGAGTTGTATCCAGAAATATGTCTGCACATGCATGCATTTTGTAGAATACTCCAAGTTGTCATAACTTCTTCTCCAGTGGATCTATGACCCATAAAGGCACCCCTACCTTTGGGGAACCTCTTGAAGGGTACATGGGCTAGATGAGAAAGAAATTGGCCACCATAGACTGGAAGGTACCTTCCTGCTAGTGGAGCAGGTGATTAGCTGGGCCTTCTGACTGGGTTGTGGAGGGTCTTTCCTAGCAGTGGGCCCTGGTGGGAAAATGAGTAAGGGGCACAGCGTGTTATGGTGTATGCTGAGGAGGCAGGCATGACGAGGTAGGGAACAAGAAAGTTTAGCTTGGCAGTGAGGAGACTGATGTATTCAGAAATCTCTTGGGTCTCGAGCGAGGCTCTGAGGTGGTCAAGGGCATTGTTTCTCTTCCCAAGGACCTGGATTTGATCCCTTGGACTCACAGCCACTTGTGACTCCAGTTCTGAGGTCTCTGATGCCCATTCTGGCCTCAGTGGTTACAGACCCACATAAAGGCAAAACACCCATACGCATAAAATAAAACATAAAAATAAATAAATAAATAAATAAAGTCTGTGAGTAGAATCGGGGGAAGAGAAGCATGTGTTAGCTTATCAGGAGGGAGCGCCTGGACCAAGGAGCTTGTGCTGATCCTGCCCTTTTCCTGCAGGTGCTGGCGCCAGGTAGCATCTGCCTTTGTGTCAGTGATGGCAGTCTCCTCTCTGTGTTGGCCCATCACCTCGGAGCAGAGCAGGTACTACTGGGTCATGCCTTTCTGTTGACTTTGTAAGGGTCATTCTTCTCTTTTCAGTCTTTTACTTATTTTTCTTTTCTGGTTTGTTGTTGTTTAGTTTTTTAAAGGCTGGCTCTTTAGTTAGGTCATGGTGTGGTCCAGGCATGGGGTTCTGTGACCAAAGCAGATGTGGCTTTTGTGGGTGTAGGGGGCTTGGTTCGGGTGCTAAGGACATTTACCATTTCCATATATGGTCAGGGACAAGTAATAGCTACACAGCTGCAGCATAGGACCCTGAGTTAGCCACCTTCCAGAGTGAGTATCCAGTGTGGTCGGGTCCCAGGGATGGAGTAAGGCCAGGCCGTTGTTTTGGTGTTCTCTTGACAACGTTTTCGTCTTGAGTGTCTACCCTCTTTAACTCCGTCTCCTGTGTTCTCTTCAGGTGTTTACAGTGGAGAGTTCAGTAGCTTCCTATAGACTGATGAAAAGGGTAAGTGACAGTTGTTACGAGATTCACGAAGGGCCTGTTGGGCCTGCCTGTCCGAGTCTGGGATGGCTGACTGCATCACAACCAGGAACTGAGAGATAGAGTCCTGATTCAAGGCTGCACCTCCTACCTGCAGAGCAGGCCTTTTTGGCTTTGGGGCAGATATCCAATTAGTAGGATTTTTGTTTGTCTGCTTTTGAGATAGGGTCTCACCAACTTGAGTCTTAACTGCTTTGGCTAGTCTGTAACTCACTGTGTAAAGCAGGCTGGCCTTAAGCTTACAGAGGTCTGCCTGCCTCTGCTTTGCAAGTGCTGGGATTAAAGTTGTGCACCACCATGCCAGGCTTTTGGCATCCAGTCAGAAGCAAATGTTTATTCTCTGCTTTTAGCTCTTGTAGTTGAAGAAGTTTAGTCTTTTCTCATTTCACATAAGACTAAGATGCTAACATCTCTGTGTAAATAGAATTGAGTGATTTGTTCCTGGGAGTAACCTACTCTACCACAACTGCGAGACCAATATAGGTCCTGCCTGATAAGATGTCATTTTCTCATGACCTCTTTCATGGTCTGTGGGAGGTCCCCAAAGAGATGTTTCCACAGCAGATAAAGTGGTACCTTAGAGCCATTTGGTCAGAACTCAGCAGAGATGGTAACTTTGAGAGGTGTTAGTTTTTAGCTTTCTGTGATGCTGCAGATTGATCCAGGCCTCAAGCACACCAGGCAAGTACTCCACCATAGAACTGTGTGTTCTTTCTGACCAACAGTCGTTTTTCCCTGGTCCAAAACAATGTATGAGGATAAACACAGTTCCATTCTGTCTTTCAAAGATCTTCAAGGTTAACCACTTGGAAGATAAAATTAGTGTCATCAATAAACGGCCTGAGTTGCTAACATCTGCAGACCTGGAGGGTAAGAAGGTAAGGAATGGGACTTCGTGTTGCCCTGGGGCTGTTTGAGTGGGGACAGAGTAGCACAAAGGTGGTCTAAGCCCCACCTTGCTGCTTTGGCTAAATGCTGTGTGATGTCTCTCATGTAACTTGGCCAGTCAAGACCTCACTGGTATGAGGATGGAGAAATTTGTATAAAGCCCAGTGAGCATAGAACTGGGCTCCTGTGCCTCTTACATGAGAGCAGAATGGTTTGTTGAGGTTCAGGAACAGCGTGTACCGCCTCTCCTTTTCTGCTTCACATAGCTTCACATAAAGTCCTCTTCGAAGTATTCCTGCTCAGATCTTCCCCACCCCCCACCCGCCCCCGAGAACTGCTCACCAGAAACCCTGGGGTTACTAAACACCAGCTCCCTGTAGGCATTTGTTGATTTTGAGACAGGGTTGTTCTTTAAACTAGGTTGACCTCATCCCACAGAGATCTTCCTACTTCTGCCTCCTGAGTGCTGGGATTAAAAGCCTGTGTCACCATGGCTAGTTATGTTTAACTTCTTGAAACCATCAAGAGATGGCTCAGCTGTTAAGAGCACTGGCTGTTTGCTCTTCCAGAGGACCTGGGTTCAATCCCCAGCATCCACATGGTAGCTCACAGCTGTCTGTAACTCCAGTTCCATCTCTGTCTGACATTCACACAGACATACATGCAGGCAAAACACCAATGCACATAAAGAAATATGAATTAGGAAAAAGAAGAAGCCGTTGCAGCACTGTTGCCGCAGTGTGCGAGGGTTCCATGTGTGGCTCTCCTCTCTAGTGTCACCTCAGTGGGAACACACTCGCTGTCATTGTTGTTTAACTCCGTTTCTTGTTGGTGGCCAGTGATGGTGAGCATCTTTTCATGCTCTCCTCAGCTGTGAATACGTCTTGGTTGAATATGTGTGTAAGCCTCTTGCCTGTTTGGTTGAATATGTGTGTAAGCCTCTCGCCTGCTTGGTTGAATATGTGTGTAAGCCTCTCGCCTGCTTTGTTGAATATGTGTGTAAGCCTCTCGCCTGTTTGCTCTCATGCCTTTTATAAAACGGCAGCTTGAGATTTACCCACATAGCACACAAGTCACTCATTTAAAGTGTATGGACAAGTACTGTATCTGTAAAGTATGTGGCTATCACCAGATCAACTTAGGGCATTTTTTATTACCCTCAAAGATACTCTTTTTCTATTGGTGGTCACATTCATGTGTTCCCAAGCCCTAGGCCACCGTTTACTTTCTGTCTGTGTGGGTTTGCCTTTTATGGACAAATAATATATTTGAAGTCATACAATACATGGCTCTTTGTTAACTGACTTCTTACATTTAACATATTTTCAAGGACCATATACATTGTAGCCTAAGTCAGTTCTTCATCTTTTTAAAATTGTTGTGTAATCCTCCATTGTATGGATAGACCACATTTCATTTTTCCATTTACCAGCTGACGGGCATTATACTATTGGTATTTCTTAGCTACTCTGAATGTTTTAGTACTGGTTATCTTTTTCTCCTCTTCCTTCTCTTCCTCCTCCTCCTCTTCTTTCTTCTCCTTCTCTTCTTTCTCCTCTTCCTCATCTTTCTCCTTTTTTCTCTCTCTCTCAATTTTTGATGAGGGTTTAGAAGATAGTTAAGGTTATAAGTCACTTCTGTGGTGTTCTGGCTAGACTCCAGGTTCCTGCTGGGTAGCGTTGGTGACATGATTAAAAGAAGCATCTGATGGTGTTCGGATGTCGAGGGTAGGAGTGAAGGGCAGGAAGTCTCAGGGTCAGCCCTGGTCTGATGTCTGCTGTGTCTGTTGCCTGTCCACTGCTTCCCATCCTCTGAGGCCTGGAGAGTCTCTGACACTGCCTTAGCTTCCTTGGCTCACACAGCCTGAGTGCTGTAGCATTTCTTGGCCCCAGGGAACTGCTTACAGAATCCTCAGCCTAGGAGTTCTTGGAGTGTCACCGTCTCTACTTGCAGTGTTCTGCCTATATGCCTCACCGTTCTCAGAAGGATCTTTTAAAATACATGTTCTCTATCTTTTGAATCCCTGGTTAAAGCTTTTAGGAAGGCCTCTTGCCTTCAGGGCAAGTTGAGCCTCCTTAGTTGGATCCTGGCTGGTCTGGCCTCCCCTCACTGGCCTGCCCTCTCATCCTCTCCTGACTTATGTCAAGAAGGCCTTGCTCTTACACCCTTGCTTGGTCTCTGCCCACCTGTGTGACTTCTGACTCTTAGTCATAAATTTTTCTGCTTATTGAACAAATGTTGATTGAAATGCAGTGTGACAGGGTCCACACTTGCTCTAGTTCATTGACGATGACATGCTGTTCATCTGGTGTGGATACCCTGGGGTGAAACAATTGTTTGTGGACTGGCAGAATTCCTTCAGAAAGCCCTCTCTGAAGCCCCTGCATGCAGCCAACCTCGGCTTCTTTCCAGTGAAGACTCTTCCCTCCCTTGTGTGTGTTGTTTCTCCATTCTGCAGTCCTCTGTGTCTTCAGGAGCCTGTTCATTTGTTGACTGAGTGGATGGATGGATGGATGGATGGATGGATGGATGGATGGATGGATGAATGGATGAATGGATGGACAAACATATGAACGGGCGAATGGACGGTTACATGTTCTCATGAAGTTGCTGGGTGCCCTTCACTTGTTAGCTCCACACTTGACAAAACTTGTTCTCCTGTCCTGTTGCCAGGTTTCCCTCCTCCTGGGTGAACCTTTTTTCACCACCAGCCTGCTGCCGTGGCACAACCTGTACTTCTGGTATGTCCGTACCTCTGTGGACCAGCACCTAGCACCTGGAGCTGTGGTGATGCCCCAGGCTGCCTCACTGCATGCCGTGATTGTGGAGTTCAGGGTAGGTGTCCCGGGACTTTACGGAAACACCAAAGCAAAGGAGGGTGGGGGGGCTGTGTGCACCAGTCCTGAGTGCAGAGGGAACAGCTTGGGCCCTGCTGACGCCACTTTCTTTTCTGCATCAGTGGCTGCAGGACAGAATAAAGGAAGGCTGCACTTTTTAAAAGCAGTAATTTGACATGTGAAATGGAAATGACTGTGTGTTGTCATTTTACAATTGTGGCTTATCAGAATAATTAAAGACATAAATTAAGTGTTTCAGGAGGCACGCTGTGCAGCTCGCTGCGCTCTTACAGAGAATGGAGGCTGCTGTTGTTAAAGTGTTCCGAGATGGGGACTTCTCTTTTTTATGCAAGAAGGAATTGAAAAGCTTCATTTTAATTCTCTCATCAAAGCAGAGGCACAGTAGTCACCAAGTCATTTGGAGAAAGGCATTTTTTTATTAAAAGGATTGTGAAGTGCTTTGTACCTGAGATGGAGAGTGAATCACGTTTGATATTCTTGTTAAGAGAATGGCTCTATCTGGAGCCTCGTGGCTCCGTCACTTCACTTCTGGGCATTTTTCTGTTATTTACCCGATGGAATTTTCATATGAATCTTGGCTCTCATGGCTGAAGAGTGGCTATAGAAAAGGTTGTTTATGCCCAGGCCCGAGGGGCAGGAACAGAAGATGGACTGGCCAGAGCGAGCTTTGGGGCCTTCTCTCCTTTTATGCTCCGTTCACAGACTCCCAGGCCCCAGGGAACTGCTTACAGAATCCTCAGCCTAGGAGTTCTGGTTAATTGTTTCCTTAGGAGGGGACTTAGTGTCACGTCAGTTTACATATTAGACCAGTCTGTTACACAGGGCACTCTGGCTCTTCCTTGTCTTTGTTGCTTTTTCCTTGGGGGTCTGAGTCTGGTGTAGAGGAACAGCGAGCTGAGCCTCTGTGCCTGCTTGTTGGTTGGTTGTGTGTCAGCGCTGGCCTGTAACTCGCCATGTAGCCTCACATTCACAGAGTCCCTCTGCCTTTGCCTCCCAAGCACTGATTTAAGGTTTGTATCACCTTGACCAGCGTCCCTCCTCCAGCGTCCGTCCTCCAGCGTCCCTCCTGACCCACATTCATGTAGCCATTTCTTGTGCCGCAGGTGTGTAACACAGGACTGTTCTTCCTTCACAGGACTTGTGGCGGATCCGGAGTCCTTGTGGTGACTGCGAAGGTTTTGATGTACACATCATGGACGACATGATCAAGGTGAGCAGGCTGTCCCGCCTGCCTCCAGCCTGCCGCTTGGAGCGTAGATGAGACGAGTATACGTTCAACCTAGGATATTCGGCAAGACGGCCTCAGAATCTAAAAAAAAATTTAAAAAAAACCCAAAGGGCTGGAGAGATGGCTCGGCAGTTAGGAGCTCTGGTTGCTCTTCCAGAGGCCCAGGATTAGATTCCCAGCACCCACATGGTGGCTCAATCAAATGTAACTCTAGCTCCTGAGAGTATGATATCCTCTTCAGGTCTCCATGGGTATCAGGTGTGTTGACAGTAAACAGACATACATGTAGACAAAACACCCATACTCATAAACGACAACAACACCCGAAGTCCATGTAATAGAGGGTGTAGGGGACTCAAAATACAGCTTGGTGGCAGTGTGCCTGCTCAACATCCGCGCACTCTGAGTTCAGTCTCCAGTGTCACTGAACACAGACAGTAGGCAGGCACACAGCTCTGACACACAACTCACACATCTGTCCAACCTTTTCACACAGCCACAAAACTCTAGCAGGGACCTAGTGTGGGCAGCATGAATGGTGTGTGTGTGTGTGTGTGTGTGTGTGTGTGTGTGTGTGTGTGTGTG
>JANHMN010000018.1:30575326-30633718 GCA_030674055.1 Rhabdomys pumilio
GTGTGTGTGTGTGTGTGTGTGTGTGTGTGTGTGTGTGTGTGTGTGTGAGAGAGAGAGAGTGTGTGTGTGTGAGAGTGTGTGTGTGTGTGTGAGAGAGAGAGAGTGTGTGTGTGAGTGTGTGTGTGTGAGAGAGAGAGAGTGTGTGTGTGTGTGAGAGAGAGAGAGTGTGTGTGAGAGTGAGAGAGAGAGAGAGTATGTGTGTGTGTGAGAGAGAGAATGTGAGTGTGTGTGTGTGTGAGAGAGAGAGAGTGAGTGTGTGTGTGTGTGTGTGTGTGTGTCTGGTGAGGCCAGTGTTGCCATTTTGTTTGAGCCACTATGAGCATTAACTGAGAACCATTGCATGATACCAGTCTCATTCTAACATCTGGATTGAATGTGCCAGTTAGGATCTGGCCCGTGCACTTGATCTGCCCTGCTACTGCTCAGAAGCTTGTTTCCTGTTGGAACATCCTTTCCACGGGGTGACTGACTGGTCACTTTCTATGGCAGCCATTTTTATTCTGGCCACTGTGCTCCAGAGAAGAGGGCTAGAGGGGTCTGTGAGAGGTCTCTGCAAAGTTGTTTTCTGTAACAGATGTTGACAGTTCCTGAATGCTCAACTATAGAGTCATAGGACCAGTGTTCCCTGGAAAGAGGACATGACGGCAACAGTGTTGTGTGCCTTTGTAGGGATTGAGTCACAGGATGAACTCACATAAGAAGGCAGGGAAGAAACACATGGGCCCATTCTTATGCTTGAAAAATCATATCCACACAGAGAAAAGAAAATGGAACTCATAGCTTCTAATTAGATGGACACCTTTCTTTCTTTCTTTTTTTTTTTTTTTTTTTTTTTTTTTTTTTTTTTGGTTTTTCGAGACAGGGTTTCTCTGTGTAGCCCTGGCTGTCCTGGAACTCACTTTGTAGACCAGGCTGGCCTCGAACTCAGAAATCCGCCTGCCTCTGCCTCCCAAGTGCTGGGATTAAAGTGCTACCACTGCCCGGCGATGGACACCTTTCTCCTTTTTATTAATCACATTTTTCTATGTGACTGTGGGTTGATTTTTTTTTTTTACATTTTTAAAGTCAGCCCCATGGGTGTTTTCCAATTATATCTTGCCTTCTCTACACCAGACTACTGACTGACCGTCTATGCTTCTAGACATCTTTGTGTTGAGACCCTGTTCTAGATGCTTCTGCCACATCTGGGCACTCATCAGGCTTGGATTGGCTCCTCTCATTCTGCCATCCTCTGAGGTGTCATGTCTCTGGTCTCCCTCAGTCTCTTTTCCTGATCCTGCATAGCTGAGCTGGTTTTGCCAATCTAGTGCCTGGCTAATGGGTCCATTTCTCCTGAGTGGAGAGTTTACTCAGTGTTAAGTGCAAGTACTGCTGTTTCAGAGGACCCAAACTCAGTTCCCAGCACCCATGTCAGGTACCTTACATCTACCTGTAACTCCAGCTCCAGGGGAGTCTGACACACACAAACAGGAGTGTGGACACCTCTCCCCAATGCGCACACAAGTTAAACTGTGAAAAATAAATCTTGAAGAAGATGGCTGCAGGGCATGGTGGCCCCTGCCTTTAAACCAGTAGGAGGCAGAGGCAGGAGGATCTCCCAAGAGTTCAAGGCCAGCCTGGTGATCATAGTGAGTTCTAAGACAGTCAGAGCTTTGTAAAGAGACCCTGTCTCAAAAAAAGAAGAAAGAGGAGGAAGAAGAAGAGGAGGAAGAGGAGGAGGGGGGCGGTTGTTTATGGAGGTAGACATCTCAGGGGTCGACTTTGTGCTTTCCCAGGCTGCAACTCTTCTGCTGGTCTAGACTGGCATCCCCCTGCTGCTGTGCCTTCCTTTGCAGTGCTTTTTCATCAAGTTCCAGGAAGTCTCCAGCCTTGTCAGAGCCTCATCCCTCTCCCACTCCTTTGTATCTTACCTTCTCTACAGCGGGTCCCCGACTCTAGTTGAGCCTTCTGCCTGGTCTCACTTCATCTAGGCAGTGTCCCCGTCCTGCCTCTGCCCACGTGGCCTCTTCTCACATAGATACTCGTGCCTTTCCTAGCCACTGGCTTTGTTCACACATTCGTCTCCCTGAGCTTCTGAGCCCCTGTTAGGTGGTATCATGTAGTGGGCAGTATCAGAGAGAGTGAGTGTGCGTGCCTGTTTTTTTCTCCCAGAAACAAAGACATTTGGTCAAGAGTAGGCATTGCCATTCCTGTTTGAAAAGGCATCTGAGGTTTAGAGAGGCAAAGTGGCTTCCTGATGGATGAACATGAAGGGAGAAGTTGGCTTTTATGACCAGGAGCCCAGTGTTAGTGACAACACGCTGCTCCATGTGACTGCAGTTGCCCAGGAGGATTGGACCACAGAAATGAGGGTGTCCCTGGCTGGCTGAAGTTCATCTCCACAGACCCCATATTCTCTTCTCTAGCATTCCCTGGATTTCCGAGAGAGCAGGGAGGCGGAGCCACACCCATTGTGGGAATACCCCTGCAGAAGCCTCTCTGAGCCTCAAGAGATCCTGACTTTTGATTTCCAGCAGCCCATCCCCCAACAACCTATGCAATCCAAGGGCATGATGGAGCTGCGGAGGTGAGTGGGAGCTGCAGGGAGCTGTGGGGTGAAGACAGTGGGGGACTTAGCAGTCACACAGTGGTGAAGGACAAAAAGCCTGGAGATTCTTAGCTTCTGGGCCAGAATGTATTCTTCTATCTGGTCCATCTTTTGCATTATGGGGGAGGGAGTGTTCCCACAGCCTCTGGGCATGTGCTGGTGAAGGAGAACTGGGGTGAGCCTTGCTCACTTTCCCACCTGCAGCCCCTAGTGTCAAGCTGCAAACATGAGTTTGGTTACTATGGTTACCCATTGGCCCATTTTCCTGAATTCTCTTGGGAGTTAAAGCAGGTCAGGATTGGTGAGGCTACTTGCTGCAAGGTGTGGGAGACCCCACCGAGCTCTGACTCCCCTCACAGTAGAGTGCTGCATCCTACTAAGGGAGCCACATCAGAGCTCCGAGAGGTTTTAGCACCAGGAACAAGCAGCAAGGGCGGGGCAGATGACAATGTCCAGGGAGTCTTCATCATCAGCCCCTGGGCGCAGCTGTACTCAGGCTTCTGTGCTCAGGCTGTGAGGAATGTGCGTTTGAGAGCTGCACCTGCTCTGGCTCGAGTGTTCTGTCTAGCCTTTACCAACATGAGCAAGGAAAATAAACTCCTGACTGGGAGGGATGGGACTGGTTGAGGTTCAGAAAAGCAGAAGGGTGTGCTGGTTGGACTCCTCCTTGTCTGTGATTGTTTGGCTCTATATTCCCTCCCAGACCTGGGAAGAGCCATGGGGCTGTCCTGTGGATGGAATATCAGCTGACTCCAGACAGCATGGTCAGCACTGGCCTCATGAACCCTGCAGAAGACAAGGTAGTACCACGGGCACGAAGCCCAGAGTTGGTCTGCCCTAGAGCCACTTGTACCCCTTGTGCTCTGAATATCCCTGTTGATGGCAGACAGCTCCGGGTGGCCCAGGTTATTTCCCACTGATAGTTTACATGCGCTGGGAAGGTGGCCTGGGACCCTTGGACCCTTGGATCCTTCCACCCTTCCCATCCCTTTGCTGCTCATCATGCAGGGAGACTGCTGCTGGAACCCCCACTGCAAGCAAGCTGTGTACTTCCTCAGCACCACACTGGATCCCAGAGTACCTCTGGATGGCCCTCAGTCAGTCAGCTATGCTGTGGAGTTTCACCCCCTCACCGGAGACATCACCATGGAGTTTAGGCTTGCAGACACCTTGAACTGATCTCTTATTCAGAAATAAAATGGCCAACAGGCTGCAGACTCTGAATGGCTTGTGGCTCACTGGGGAAGGAAGGCCAAGGAACTTATCTCCTTGCATGCTCCTACTTGACGTCTGCACAGCATCAGGTGTGGCAGGCAGCATAGGCTGGTGAGTGACCTAAGAGTTCCGCATTAACCAGGGAGAACAGGTTGTGATCCTGAGAATCTAGAAAGCCCTGGTACAGTACAGCTTCTGTTCCTACTGGAGGCGGGCTGAGGAACAGCTTCATTAGGACAAGTGCAGGACTGCCCACTGAACTGGAATCTGCCTGGCCTGTCTCTGCTTAGAGAATGGCCTTCTAGGGAGTTCCCTGGGGCTTCGTGACCCTTTTAGGGTCTGGTTTGAGAGGACAAGGATGCCCCAAGTAGCTTTACCAAGCCACATTCATAAGCATTTGGTTATCTGGCCTCAGTGCACACCAGCAGGTGCCCGCCATGAGACCCAGATGCCAGGCTGCTCCCGGGCCAGGGAAGATGCCGCCATCAAGCAGCTCCCTGTGGGAAGCCATGGAGAGAACACCAGGACAAGTAGCCTTCTCCTGCCTCATCTGTCTGAAGGCCCTTGCTGTGATGGCCTAACTTTGCTGAAGCAGAAAGTGCAGAGATCCCCAGTTGGCCACAGCCTTGTCCCACCTCTGCCCACTCATGCACTTGCTATTGACTTCAGTTCTGAAACGATCTGGGAGGGCCGAGTCATTGAACCAAGATGGCAGACGTAGGCTGTGTGCTCAGTCGTTTCCCAAAGTCCCTAGGCTGGAATCAGCTCTGGAAATCAGCAGGCTCTCCCCAGTTTATCCCAATAAGAACAGAACAAGATGCCAGTCTTGAGCCTCACAGTTTTATTTTCTCCTCATTCTCCGTCCTTCCTTTCAGCACCATAAAGGAAAAGTCCACCTCTTTTCAACTTTTTTTTAAATCAGGCATAAAGATTGTTTTTTCTTCTAGGGAAGAATCGTCTGGATATATATTTGATAATGTTTTACCAAAACCTTGGGTGTCTTACCATATAAAACCCCTAATGTCCCATGAGGATACAATACAGAAAAAAATACAGAAATTAAAAAAGTTTCTTCTTTTTTTTTTTAAAACAGTATTTCTAAATCTGAGCAAGTTAATACAATAGTTAAAAAGCATCAAGGTTAATATTCATACTGAAAACTCCAGGTGGTTTTGGACAAATAAAGATGAATTGAATGGTCCTTCCTAAGCTAATACACTTATCTGTTCTTCCCTTGAGAGGTCCTGGGCAGGCAGAGCCAGTTAGGATTCAAGTGATCCCTGTGATTGCCCCTGTGTCAGCCGTAGATGTTACGGAATCTGGAATCCTGGCAATGTCTCTTCTTTTTTAAAAGCTGAAATAGAAAGGCTTGGCAGTACACGAGCCCTGAGTCCACAGGCAAACAAACCACAGTGAAATGTGTGGCAGATGGTCATGGCCTCGGTGCCGAGATGTGTAGGGGACCTGAGGGCAGGCTGTCCCTCCTCTGGACTCCAGAACCTGACTGTAGAGGTGACCTTGTAATAACAGAGGCACAGGGCAGTACAACTTGCCTAAGGCCACCCTGGGAGTTGGGAAGGAGAGAAGGATGTGGCTCTGACTCCAAACGTTTTACCCTAGCCCCAGGTTTAGGGGCCCTGACCTTGGCATCGGCCCCCTTGTACACAGTGCCATTGGTTTAAGGATTGGGCCTGCCCACTGGTACCTTGAATGAATAGAATCCTTTCATGCCATGAGGGCTTCCCAGATTCCTGGGAGGCCAGGCCCTGGCAGAATAGGGGCACAGCAGAGACCCCAGCAAGGCTGTCCTAGCTCTGGACACTGGAGCACAGGCAAGGTTCTCTAGGCCAAGAGGTTAAGAGGCCAGTGTCACCAGCTATACATGCCCTAATACCAAGCTGCCCAAACTCTGAAAGACCACCACTCAGCACAGGGCCTGACATCTGTTAAATGCGTGCCCCCCTGGATCCCGCCTGCTACTTAGTGGGTGACAAGGCACAGCTTCAGGGCACCAGCATTTTAGAGGTCCCAACAGCAAGGGACTGATGCTCCCTCCATCGTCACCAGGCAGAGTTGGCCTTGAGCCGGGCCAGATACAAGATCAGAGCACTTAGACCATCGGGGATATCAAAACAGTTCCTCAAATTAGTAGCTCAGCAGCCTGAGACAGATGTCTCCCTTTGTAGTCAGGGATCAGCCTCTGTTCTCTGAAGGTAGGTCGGCAGAGTCAGTGTGCTCTTGGGCACCTGAGCAGGACCAAGTGGAGAGCAGTGGGCTTCTAGCAGCCTGACTGTGCTGAGCTTGGGGCTGGCTCTAGTCACACAGTGGCAAGAGTGGCTTCTGGATGCTGTCTGGAATCAGCCCTGCTCTAGACAAGCAGTGTCTGTTGGCTGGCCACCTGAGCTTCAGTGGTGAAGAAGCCATCCTGTGTATCTTGGTTTCCTGCCGCTTCATCTAGGGTAGCCACTGAGGAAGGGTGGGCCTGGGAGGTCAGAGGCGCAGCCTGACTTGGGGGCAGGCAAGTGGTTCCTGAGCTCAGCCATACATGGATGAGGGAAGTCCTCAGGAAGAGGCTAACCCAAGGGGCCCCGTAGAAAAGGACGTGTTGGGTAGGAGAGAAGAAACTACGAACCTGTCGTTTTCAAAATCAGAACCCTTATGTTCTGGGTCCCCTTCGTGTACAAAAGTGATGCCCTCTTGGATTTCCTGTTAGGGCCCCACAGCTGGTGTCAGTCTCCTACAGGAGCTGCTGGGGTGGCCAGAGCCAGCTGGACCCTGCTGTGTGGGCTGGGGAAGAGCACAGTTCTACCCAGTGACTTACAGACCCTAAGTGAAGGGTGATTTTGTGTTTAATGTTTTCTGTTTTCTTCTTAAATGTAATCGCCCTTGAATGCAAGACCCTGGGAAGAGCCCTGGGCTGGCAGGTAATGACAGCCGTCAGTCACTCCCCACCAAGCTGGAGGGGGGAAAGCTGGCAGCTGTGCCCAGGAAGTGCTTCTTTGGCTGGTTCTGATTGTGTTTTTGTGTTTTGAGTTTGGCCTTAGGTGAGGCCCGAGCAAGGGGTCTGGGTGCTACAGTGTGGCACATGGCATGCGGGCAGCGGGCATGCGAGGGAGCAGGCATGCGAGACAACATTGGCAGCAGACAAAAGTCACGAACCCTGGACAAAGCTTGAGAAGAGATACAAAGAGTACATAAACCCGGTCCTCAGACTAACCCGTGGGTTACAAACTATGTTGTGCTGTGTATTTCTGTAGAAAATCGTGACTGGAAAGAATGGCACTGGTCAGGCAGCCAGGGGCTCCCAGGCTGGCCCGAGTCCTCTGTTCGCAGAGATGGCCCAGAGGCACAGAGCAGCCTGGCTTCCAGGCTTGCAGGGGATTGATGGGCTCGCTCTTCCCTGTCCCCTGCCTTCCTTCCCCCAGCACTCAATGGAGGGCACACAGCCCAGACATGAACTGTGGCTTGAAGGGCTGGCAGAGGCCCCACTGCTGGAGATCAATGGCATGGCTGGTCTATGCCTCCTCTTCCCCTGAAGACACCATCAGCCGCATGGCCACGGGGAGGTGGTCAGTCAGGCCGGACAGCTGGGTGATAAAACTGAATTCTTCCACCTCCTAGATTGGGGAAAAGAGGTGGAAACATTGTGATTAGATCCAGAGAGAGAATGCTCTGTGAAGGGGAGTCCTGGGTTGGGAGGTTCCAGATGGAGGGCTAAGTGGCCTAGGGTTGTACTGAAGATTTCAGCTGTGGAAATGGTGGGTTTCATTTTAAGGGAGCATGGACTGGGGGTTGGGCCAGCCTCCGACTCACAGCCTTCCAGTCAGGGCACAGCCCCTCCTCCGCATGCAGCATGTAGTCGATGCGACGGCCATTGCCCTTCAGCAGGTCCTTCCGTCCCTTCTGCCCAGCCCCGGGGCTCTTGCTGGTGGGGAAGGCCAGATACTCCCTGCGGCCTTCCTCGCTCTCCAACACCCTGTCATGCGGAAAGGAAACAAACTGAAGTCCTGTGCCAGCCCTGGCCTGTGGAGCCATACTCTATAACGTACGAAGGGGAGACTAAACCTCTGGGTTTTAGACCTGCCTGTCTTCCACCATCCATTGCAGGTTGCCTCAGGCTAGCCGGTTTCCTGGTCCCTTTCTGTACTCTTGATACTAGTCACGATGTTCCTGGCTTGTGGTTGTGTTGGGAACACCCTCTTCCAATCTCCTCTTCTCTTTTGAGCCAAAAGCAGCCTGTTTGAGCCTCAGGGGCCTCCTTTTCTGGAAGCCCCAAGACTGTAAGGTTGGCAGGGGCTACTGGGACCAGGAAAGGACTCCATTGGAGGTTTCAGCTATTTTATGAGTGTGTTCTTAAGAAACAGTCACCGTCAGCTTGTCACCAAACTTCTGAGTGGTATTTCCTTTGTAAAATGAGTTGTTGTTATGGCCCTTGTTTTGGGGGAGTGGGCTCAGAGCCAGGAAACTCATGGAGTGTCTACATGCCTAACACAGTTCCTTCTAGCTTTTCCCTTGAGAGCCCAAGCAACTCTGGAAGAACAGAGGAGCCCTGTAGACCATAACCAAGAGCAGGGTCAGGCCAGGGACTGGCATGGGAAACACTGCGCAGGCCTCCAGCTGGTTAACACTAGATAGATTTAAGTGCCTGGAGCGACCAGGCTGGTAAACATGGTTTTCTACAGGTTTTTATCAGCCTTAAGATAAATACACTAATGACATTCAGAGCATTGTTAACGGCTCAGAGATATAATCCATTACTGTCTTCTGCTTTGATGATTAATTCTAGCATCAATGATCTGAGAGTTACTAAAAGTCATTTTTTAATCATCATCTCATGAAAAGATAATATGCTCAGCATAGGATGATGTTTCAAATTTAGTCTATAATCTAATTAATTGGCTCAAATTAGCTGCAAGGAGCCATGGCAGTGGCTCTGTACATCATCGGGCTGTGAATTATAAATCCATTCTGCTATTGGCCCTTCCACTGGACCCTTTAAGGAAGCCTCACTGGATTCAGGATGGATTTGGTCAGGTAGAGCTGCCTTTCAAGACAGCGTGTGTGCTCTCCACGCATGTTAACCTGTCTAGTAGGTGGGTAGAGGCCATGGGGCTCCCTTCTCCACATACCCCTTACCCAGCAGCTCTCTAGGGCTTGGCCGTCAACCTGATCCTGGAAATTCTGGCTTCTTTTCCTATATGAGCTATACTCAACAAGAACCTTTTTCAGCGTGAGTCTAGATCCTGACTGCTGGTGTAGAATTGTCCCTTCCAGACTCTATAAGCCTCTGAAATGTCTAGTTACGAGGGTGATGACAGCTTCCACCCAGCTGCTCTCTCTCTCTCCTGTGGAAGGGCTTCCTGACACACAAAAGCCCTTAGTGGCTTGAGTAAATTGGCCTTCCTGGAACCTGCCCAGTCACCATCTCTGCACTCTAGTAAGGGCTTGCTTGATTCCTTGTTAAGACCTGGGAGCTGGTTAGGATCTGGAGTCCCTGTCATCCTTCAGCAGCAAGGGCACTTACTTTTGAAGATTGTCTGGGGTACACACATCCTCATCATAGAGACCATTTGTGTCCAGCAGGGTGCCTGGGAGTGAACAAAGGAGGAGAGTGGTGACTGAAGCAGGGTCTAGCCAGCCTCAAGGGCGGCCTCCATGGAGGCATTTGACATCAGGACCTTAGGGGGCCTCCCTAGAGCCCATAGTGAGCCCAGCCCCTGCTTACCAATGGCCCAAGGCTTTTCCTCCCCAGGCCCCAGGCGGCAGGGGTCCTTGTAGCGAGTAAACAGTGAGTGCTGCTGCTCCAGTTTGTCATCTGTGTGGGAGGAATGGAGAGAGGAATGCTACGTGGCTTGAGGCACCTGCTGTCGCCAGTTACTCCTACCGTATGCCACTAGGTTCCTATCTTAAGGAAGCACTCGAGGTTTATGGTTCTTTGAATGGTCTCATAGTTGGCACTGTGGTTCATTTGTCATCCTCATCCTGAGGACACAGAGAGCCACACTCTGATCTCTGTCCTCTGAGCCTTCCCACAGTCCCTGGTAAATTGTTTGTGGGGCCTGGGTAGTGGCTGCAGCCAGGACTCCTGCTTTCTACAGATCTGGACGTCTGGCTCTTGGGGAGGAGTGGATAACACATGGCTCAGAGAACCATGTGTCCTGCCAACTCACTGGACCAGTAAAGTCTTTCTTTGACACACACCCGACCCCCCGGGCTAGAAGGAAGGGTGCTGAGTTAGGATTCCTAGTAGGAACCCCTCTGAAAGCCTCTTCCTCTATGTGCAATGCCAAGAGGGCCATGACCAAAACACAGACACCTGTGCTGGAGCCGGAGTTTCTGCGTTGGGTGTGACAGCCTTGGTGTCCCACAGAAGAAAGTCTGTGTTGGTGACTGTGTGTCCCATGGTGGGGACTGCATTTTCCTTGCCCATCCTGGAGTTGCCACTGTTGTTGATAGATGCCTTCCTGGCCATGAAAGGTTATAATGGCTTTTACCTGCTGCCACCAGGTGAGGGCGCCAGCCTGGATTCCAGGTGAGACCTTGAGCTTTCCTGCTCTAAGGGTAAGGCCTGAACTCACAGGCTCCGTGGGGGCTGTAGCTCCTGCCAGAGCATCAGAACCATGAGGCTCGCAGGCCAAGGAAGGCTCAACACTACTCCTACCTCAGAGGAGGTCTTTGTAAGAATAGATTTAAATCAGGTGTTCAAACGTCACAGATGATTGACTTTTTCTATCCTAAAAGGTTGGATTGCTGTTTATTTCTTGAAACAAGGGCTCATGTAGCCCGAGCTGGCCTAGAAATCACTGTGTAGACCAGGCTAGTCTTAAGCTTGCAGCAGTCCTCCTGCCTCTACCTCCCATGAACTGAGACTTCGGGCAATGGGCCACCATACCCAGGCCCCATAGCATAGCCCAATAGTCTAAGCCAGTAGCTTTTTGTATTTAAAATATTTGTGAGTATGTGTTTGTTCGTGTGTGTGTGTGTGTGTGTGTGTGTGTGTGTGAGAGAGAGAGAGAGAGAGAGAGAGAGAGAGAGAGAGAGAGAGAGAGAGATTTTGTGCAGGTCATCCGGTCAGTGCTTTTGCCTGCTGAGCCAGCTTTTAAATATTTTTTATCCATTTTATTTCACATATATGGCAGTTTTGCCTGCATGTATGTCTATGTACCGCTGTGTCTACAGAGGCCAAGAGATGGCATTGACTTCCCTGAAACTGAAGTTACAGACTGTTGTGAGTGACCATGTTAGTGGTGGGTATTGAACCCAGGTCCTCTGCAGGAGCAGCCAGTGCTCTTAGCCACTGAGCTCCCACTGAGCCATCTTCCTGGCCTAGTTTAAGCCAGTATTATTGGAAGAGTCTCTCTTGTCCTGGGTCCATTTTGGGGGCATCTCTTTGTCTCTAGCCAGAGGCTCCTGCTTCTTTGGCAATGTATGTGTTGTCACTGTGCTAGGGCTTCCGTGTGGGACAGACATATCAGTCTTACTGAGTTTCCCACATACAATACGAGAACTAAAAGTTCTTCGAGTCCTCACTGTGGCCTGTGACTGTGCCTGGAGCCTATGTTCTGTCTGGAGCTTCAGATCTGAGAGGGAAAGAGTGAGGCCTCACCAGAAGAGCAGTTATCAAAGTTCAAATCTCCACAGATGACGTCAAACACCACCAGCTCCTCGGGGTTGGCCGTGCTGGTCGAGGAGGTAGATTTTCGGAAATCAGCCAGCCAGTCCTGAAGCAGGTCCAGCTGCTCACAGCGGATGGCACTGTCCTCTGAAGACAGGATAGAGACCAGACTGTGAAGCCTGATCAGGTCCCAGGTATTGAACCAATACCCAGAAACCCCCAGGCTGTGGCCTACCTGGTGGGGCATGCAGGTGTGTGCAGGCGATGTACCCAACAATTCTTTGGTCCTGAGGTGTGCTTCCCACCTGCACCTGGGGGAAGGCAGTGTCAGTACTGCTATTAGACAGCCATTGTTGCTGTGAGTGCAAAGGGACTCTGGCAACACCCAAAGCCTTTTGCTCAAGCTGTCCCCATCCTGCTCTGCCAGACTCCTGGCTAGACTCTGGCTAGTACCCAGGTGGAGGCAGAGCATACTCCGCTTCCAGAAGTTCTGGCTGGTTAGAGGCAGATTCGTAAAGAAAACATCAGGCTGTGGTGTCACATGGTTGTCAGCACTCTGCAAGGATTTATGGGGGAAGGAGGGAACTCACAGGTCACAGGCAAGTCTCTGGCATTGCCAGGTACTAGAACATCCAGCTACATGACTTTCAGGTCTTTTGTTTCAAGCCAGAATCTTGGTATGTAACCCTGGCTGGCCCGGAAACTTACATAAATCAGGATGACCTCAGACTTACAGCAGTCCTCCTGCCTCTGGCTCTCACGTGCAAGGATCACAGGTGTGCGCCATCATCCCCAATCTAACCTTCAGTCTTTTATTATCATTATCATCAGTGTGCAGCCCCATCCCCAATTTTCCACAGAGGCCAGAATTAGGTGCCTGATGTGGGTGCTTGGATTTCTAACTCTGGTCCTTATGATAAAGTAATATATGCTGTCAACCGTGCAGCCGTCTTCTTCATCCCCCTTTCAGTCTCATCTACTCTCAGTGACTCTTTCCTTCCTCCTCTGACCACACTCTCAACCTGACCTCCTATCACCCCTCCAATTTGAATTCAAAGCCACAACCCATTGAGGGGCCTTGGACAGCCTCCTGCTAGTATGTCTTTAAGGCCCATCTGGCTGTATGGTTCGTTACTTCATGAGTTTTATGGGAGATGGTCTGCAGTCCCTCAGTCTTAGACCAGAGTTCTAGCCTGTGTCCCCTGTTCTGGGCCCCTGACATGGGCCAGACCCTCCTGCTCCCACAGTGACACCTTCATGCCTCCACTTCTCCACCCTGATCTCTTCTTCACTAGGGCAGTGTTACATTGGGTGGGCCTGGCTCAGCTGGCAGGTGACTTTGGCAAGCCATCTCAAATTCTGGCTTCATAAAAATGGGCATCTTAATTGTATGTCCCAAAGACAATGCAGCTTCTCCTCCATATGTGTAGCCCAAGAACGAGTGCTCGTCAGTGCTGTAGCTCTGGAGGGAAGAGAATACACAACCCCTCCCTCCTGACCACTTATCTGCCGGAGTCCTTCACCTGCATACCCCTCAGGGACTATTGTGGGCACCTCTCCTCAGAATCTATATCAATAACACATATTTCTATGTGAGCACCAGCTGCCCTCCCCAGACTTCATTAACCCTTTCCAGTTGGGTTTCCTGTGTTGATGAGTCCTCAGACCCAGGGAGGTGGACCACAAGCCAAGCTTTACTCTCAGTGACCAAGGACACAGCAGTGGCCTCTCAATGTTCTGTTGCTGCTGAACTTGAGTGGACCTTCTTCCCTATCTGGCTTCCTCAGCTCTGTCCCCTGGATTTCTCCAACTCCACCTTCCTCCCCCAGCATGCATGCCAGTCTTCCTCCATGCCTCTGTCTGGCTATTTGATAACAGGCTCTCTTGCTGGACTTAGGCTGTTTCTAGCTTACACGTTCAGTTCTTGCCCATATCCCAGCCCCATAATGCAGCCGTCTCACACCTGTTCTGGGAATTAGTCTGGTAAAATTATGGACCACTGTTATTTCTTGTTATAAAAGCACATGTTTAAGAATGCAGTGCTTGCCGGGTGGGCACTTTAATCCCAGCACTTGAGAGGCAGAGGTAGACAGATTTCTGAGTTCGAGGCCAGCCTGGTCTACAGAGTGACAGCCAGGACAGCCAGGGCTACACAGAGAAACTCTGTCTCGAAAAAAAACAAAAATAAATAAATAAATAAATAAATAAATAAATAAATAAAAATAAAAAAAATGCAGTGCTCAAAGCAGCCCATGGCACACACTCCCTCCCACCCCCATGTGTTCCTCAGGTAACAAGTTTCTCCCACTGTAATCTTAAGCCATGGACACTTAAGCTTAGCCCTTCCTCATATGTTCAGTGTGTACCATTTCATGGACGGGCACACTAAGGCTCACAGTACTCAGATGAGCATATGTTAGACATGTTGGCCTTCCTTTCAGGGCTGCTGGTGTCTTTGTCAAGATGAGCCACCCATTTGTCAGACTTAACCTTAGTATCACTTGCCCTGTGCTGACAAAGGACAGGACAAAGGCATCCCTGCTGGCCCTGCAGCAGAGAAACACCCCCTGGGGTGAGGACACCATAGTAGCAAGGCCATAGTTGCTTCTCACGTATCCTGACTCCCTCTTAACAGGTATGTGATCTCGGTAGCATCCAGCTTATTATTTGCTGGGACTCAACAGTTCCAAACATAGTGTCCTCAGACCTGCACAGTCATGTGTGTTTCTCTTACACAAACAGTCACACTGAGAGGCTGTGCCCTTTAGTTCTGTTGGCACAGAATGCTGATTTAAAAGGTGCTCAGAATTAGCTGTGCTGAGCTGAAGCCAAAGGGAACCCAGCCCTTACGTCATGGGGGATGTCCATTTCTTCAAGGGGTCCATGAAATAAACTGGGAAACTGCAACCCAGTGAGGGTTGTGGCTGAGGAAGGGACAGACTGCTGGCTGTATCCTCCCAGAGTCCCCAGCTCCCCTCCAGATGAGTCTGACAGGTCAGTGGCAGGACAGTCTTACCCAAGAGGGCCTGGCTCTGCTCCCAAATACAGCATCTGGCCAGATGAGTGCCCCCAGAACACCTGAGCACAGAGTCAAGGAGCCCACACAGGGAGGACTGGCTTGTGTTTAGCAAGACTTAAGAGCAACAGAACATGGGATGTGGAGGCCCCTCTGGGTGGTCTGGGAAGGGTGGAACGTGGGCTGTCGGAAATGGGGAAACTGAAGCAGTAAGAGGAGTCAGACTTAGAAAGGAGAAGGAGGCCTCACTGAAAGAGGTCAGCCACGTTCACAGTGGGCACGTGTAGAGGAGTACAGGGCTAAGATGGGAAAGCTGGAAGCAGAGGCATTTGAAAGTAAAAGGAAGAGTCTGGGATAGGCGAGCAGACACAAGAAGCAGCCAGGGTGGCTTCAGCATAGCAGAGGCTGAGTGAGGACAGGACAGATGCTCAGCCTGCTGCAGGACTCAGCCAGACTCGGGCATGCGCTGTGGGGAGAGAGAGGTCTAAGCTGGGACAAGGATGAGGGTTACCAGCAAAGACAAATGGAGATCATACTTCCTTGCCGACAGAGTTGAAAATAAGGGACCCTGAGAAGGAAAGAGAGCCGGCTACATGCTTATCCCAACCTTCGGCTCTATGAAGATGTGTCAAGCCTGTCATATAAAAGATGCTGCAATTCAAGTTTGATTCAAAAATCATACTGGCCAGCTTTAAGAAGGTTCCGAGTGGCATGGATCAACATATTTGCCAACTAGTTTGAAACTTAGGAGGCAAAGGGAGACAAAAAGAACATTAATGATGAAGGCACAGAGGAGAAGCTGTCCCAAGATGCTGTGGGTTCTCCTGCACTGCAGTTGTCTGTGGACAGCTCCAGGCTCACAGCATCTCTGTCCACTCTGAACTTGATGACACACCCCCTTCCTTTCCAGAAGGCCACGCTGGCTACCAAGACAGAAATACGTCTTCAGATACAACCCAAATGTCAGAATATGTCAGAATAGGAAGGCTGGAACTGTGTCAGACAACCTGCCTCTCTGTGACTGGAGAGCCGGTAGAGTCATGCAAGAGGCCGAGCAGCCCAGGGTGAGGCATCCAAGCGCCTGCCTTAGCTCTCACAGGCTCAGTGGAATCAATGTCCCCTTACTCCCAGCAGGCACTGACCCAGCATTTTCCTGCAGAGTGGAACTGAGAATAAGAGAAACCTGCCCTGGGCTATAATCAGGGTCCCTACCAAGCAGCCCTTCAGTCAAGTCTCACCAGCACAAGAGCTGCTGCCCGTGGGGCAGAGAACCCCATCTGCATCAGACCGCCAAATGATGCTTCAGAAAACTCTAGATTCACTGAGCAGTGGCTTTTAGATAAAGAACAGAAAGTTGACACAGTATTTCAGGCTCTGTGGAAGATAATGTGTAATGACCAAATTACTATGGTCTAAAACTCCTCCAACTGCATCCAAATTAGCAGAAATAATTATGGTTCACTTTAATTAGTGACTATGAAGTGAAGCCAGGGGCTGGTGGGCAGAAAGCCTGGCATGGCAGCTGGTGACAACGGAAGTGGGGTCTGTGCTGGCCAATGATGCCTCAGTGGCTGAGTGTGGTCTTTGGCCTGGACACCTGAGAGCCTAGACGCTGGCCTGCACTCCAGTCTGTTCTGGTCTCTGTGCTGTGTGAATGGAGATGGGGCTTGTTTCCTCTTGTACCACTGTTATCACCATCACCATGGTCACCACATTCAAGACAAGAAGCTTTGAATCTTGTCTGGGCCTCACACAGGTCACTTCTACTGTACTTTACAGATAAGTGAAAGTGACTCAGAGCTGAGAAACTGGCCCAGATCACTCAGCCTGAGCCCATGTGGTAGGGCTGGGGCCCCTGAGTTCAGTTCCATGAAAAGCTTTGTCCGGCTCCTAATTCATCCCATAAAGGGAGTGAGGCTTCCCAGGGAATAAGGGTTGGCAGGGGCTGTGGCCTACTTTGTTGTGTGGCTTAGGGACAGCCAGTGTGTAGCCCTCAGGTGGGGCTGAGGATGCCTACCTTGAGAAACAGAGCTCCCTTAGAGGCCAGGGCATCGAAGCTGCACCCATTGGGGTAACAGTGATAGGCCACGTCCATGACAGGGTAGCGGCTGGCAAAGAAGAGACCGCTGTTGAGACATTTGAAATTGCAGCAACTGTGGCAGCCATAGACCCCGACATCATACAGGATGTACTCGAAGTAGCCATGCAGCTGCTCTTTCAACTTAGCAGCTGCACGCTTGTCAAACACCTCCTGCAGGCACAGGAAGTCCAGGTTGGCTGGGAAGAAGGCTGAGACCTCATGGTCAAAGGCTTCATCGGGGTGGCGCCTCCTGCGGGCTGCCTTCTTCACCACAGAGGTCTTATACAGCAGCTTGCTGTTACCACCTGGCTCTCCGCTGCCACCACCGTCTTGCCCAACCCGTGCCTTCACCAAGGACTCCCTGGAGGCTGAGGGACTGCCCAGGCTCCCAGAATCCCCGTCCCGCTGATTGTGGTTGGGCGTCTGGCCCTTTGGGGTCCCACCAGCCCCATTCCTGGCTTGGCTCCCAGTAGCAGGGTCATCAGCTTCCTGTGGCCGGCCTCCATCCTCACCACCAATTCGCACAATGCAGCTGTCCTCAAGGCTACCATCAGCCTGTTCCCCGGAGGCAGGGCCGTTGGCAGCCTCATCGCTGGGGTGACGCCCACCATTCCCCTTGTATTCCACAGAGGCTGTCCTCTTAATGCTTCCAGGAACAGCTCTGGCTCCGTCACTGCCCTGCGGCGACACCAGGCTGCTGAAGCTGGCTGCACTGATGGAGGTGTTGGTGGGAGAATCAATGTAGATTTTGATCTGAGGCCGGGCGGCCCCATTGCGGATTCTCTGCCCAATCTCTTTGGCCCGTGCTTGGGTGTTGAACACATTGTTGAGCCTTGCGAGTGAGTCAGGGAGGAGGCAGACATTGGCCGTGGCAAAGCAAAAGCTTTTGCCAGCCCCTGTGCCCTTCCATTCACTAAGCAGGGCTGCCCCACCAGCTGGGCTCTTGTCTTCTAGCCGGGAGTAGGAGTAGGGCCGACGGGCAGACTGCAGTGGAGACCAGAAGATGAACCCAAGAAAGGCAAAAGGCAGTGCAGCCACAAGCAGAGCCAGGTAGACTGGCATGAACAGTACAGTGCAGAACAGCTGCAGGCAGCAAGGGTCATCGGCCCTCTGACGCTTCTCATAGGTGGTGGGTATGAAGGAGGCCACCAGCCGGTCCACCAGCCAGTAACATGGGAAGATGAGGGCCCAGGACACAGCGTGGAGGGCAGACAGACAGCTGTTAGGAAAGGGGGTCGTGTACAAAACCATTGCAGCTCACTGGGCGCCGCAGCCGGCCCTACTACATGGTGTCCATGGCAGCTGCAGCACTTTCCCAGGCAGGGGGCAGGTGGAGGAGGGAGGGCAGGTCACCTCCTGGCGAGATGCGACTCTGGATGATTAGTGGTGAGTGTCCCACAGACAGTCATGGTGTGCATCAAGGGGCCATGCTGGGATACCAAAGCGTTGAAAACCTGTAGAAAAGAGAGTGCGGAGTCCTTTACTGAATTAGGCTGTTCCAAAACCAGGGAGAGTTTCGGGGCCTGAAGAACGCCCCAGCACATTCCGTTTGCCTGTATACTTTTGTCTTCTTGGAATAAACAGCTTAGTATATGACCGTCCCTAACTGGCTGTCTTGGTTCTGTAACTTAATTGAGTAAAAAATGGCCCATGCTTTCAGAAGGGCATAGCCTTATGGGTACAAAGGGCTGTGTTAGGATCTGACACTGTGCCTGGACTGACACTGGCCAGAAGCAAGTGAAATCCTCTGGGAGCCAGGGGAGTGTTTAAAGTGGGCAGGCAGTGGTCTTGGTTAGAGCAGCTCCTAACGTGTTTGTTCACCTTTTATCTAGTGCCAGCTAGACCCGGAAAGATAAAAGGGGGGCAAAAGTTAGAGGGCAGAGGGCAGTGTGGCAGGCTGGGCAGACGAGCAAAGAAGCCTCATCCACATGCAGCCTGCCCTGGCCATGGTCTGGCTTCCTGAGCAGCAGACTAAGCTCTGTGCTCTACCCCACTGTGCCCCGGAAGAACCCCAGGCAGTGGGGACCCAGGCACAGACTGTTTGACCTGCTGAACAGTTTATCCAGTTATAGGGACTCTGGTAGTCTCCTGGACACTTTGAGAAGGTTCTTGGGGGTGGTGGGGGCCGAAATTTTATTAACTCTCCAGCTTGTGGTCTAAGATGTAGCTTCAGGCAAAGCTAACAGACACCTAAATACATTCATCCTTGGTCTCTGGCCCAGGCTATACTGAGTCACAGTGGTTTTAAGAGCAGGCCTGGCCACACCTAGGGTGACAGGTATATTGACTGTGCTGATTTTTTATGTCCATAAAGACAGGAGTCTTGTGTCTATTCGGCCTCTAGGGACCCACACTGCTCTTGGGGGGAAATCCTGGATGCATGATCTTCCTCTTAGTTATGAGGCCTGCCAGGTAAGTTCACTTCGTTCTATGCCACTTCTGCTCCTGACACCTAGTCAGGTCTGGACCCAGAATCTCATCATGCATTCTGGCCCTGCATTCTCTCCTCCCTTCTAGGTCCTCTGTCACTGGAGCTAGAAACCTAGATATCATTTATCCTACCCCCTCCATCCTCATGTCTCATCTGTCCCTCTGAAACATCTCAGTATGAGCTGAGGACAGTGTCACAATTCATCAGCTTTCTCAGCCCCACCCTCTCCACACAGTGACTGGAGGGACACCTCCTCAGCTGGCCTACAGTCTCTGCAGCCTGTCACCTTGCTATGCTCTCTTCCTACTCATTCCGATGGCGGTACCAGAACCTTACTCTGAGGCGCTCTCATAGCCCTGCTTGTTCCTCATCTCCACACTAGCTTAGACACTAGCTTTCTAGGGAAGACTTTTCACCTCCTTGCCCAGGTGGCTTAGGCAGGTTCACTGGGGGTGCATGTCCCACAGAAGAGTGGCCTGCAGCTTGTGTTTTACGTACTTTGGGATATGTCTACCTACCCAGCAGGGGAAGGAACTATACAAGGGTCCCAGGCTGAGGCAAAAGTGGCTGGTGGCTCAGAGATAGGATACACGAACAGAGGTCTAACATGATACTGGTGCCAGAGAGGAGGCAGCCTTTACCCTCCTGCCAGGTGCCCCGTGTGAAGTGGGGATTTCTACACAGTTGCCAGCAGCCCAAGAGGCTACAACTCTCTTCGTGACCCTGTTATTCCCTCAGTATCCTTCAGGACTCAGCTGAGACTTCTCTTCAGGGACCTGTCCAAGGCATTATGTGAGCACAGGCCCTCCCCACAGCAGGCTGTCACTTGGCCTAGAGCCAGAGCTGTATCTAGGATCCCCTCCTGCATAAGATCCATGAAGACTAAGTCTGTCTGAGGGAGGCTAAGCCCTGGTTGTTGGCTGCTCTGATTGGGACTGGAAGTAGCAAATGCAGAAAACAACCCAGTTACGGAGTGACCAGACCAGTGTGAGTGCCCACTCATGCGAAGTCAGTGTTCCTGCAGTGAGGTCAGGTGTGACCTGTGGGCAGTACTGTGGGCTGCATAGGTGACACATGGACAAAGGCTCAGAGAGGAGGTCTGTTAGTACCTCAAAAGCCCCTGCAGTGTCCACGAGCTGGCTAAAGCACCCCTGCAAATCAGGCTCTACTTCATCAAAGACTTCCTGAGAAAAAACGACCCATTCTGTCCCCCTGGGTGGCTCAACCCTACTACTGGGTAATCAGATGGGGATCAGCTATCACCTGGTACAGGGCTTTAGGGGACAAGGCAAGAGAATCCTTCTTCAGCTGCCCCTTGCTCCCTCCTGCAAGCCCAGAAACTCTCTGGCAAAGTCCTCTAGTCTGCAGTGATCTTTCTGCCAGTTCTCAGCTGCGCACAGGCACAGTTTTGGTCTCCATTTGAAGGGTTGGTGAAGGGGAGGAGCCGGGGTGACAGCTCCAGGAGCTCATGGGAGTAGCACTGCCACAGTGATTCTCTAAAATGAGGCAGCCTTGAGTCCCTTGGTCCTCCATGCGGCCACCCCAGATCCAGCTACCCTGGGGCTCTTCTGCAGTGCCCTGAAAGGAGGACTTTTCTGGGCGCTGCCACCTGCTCTGCCCTGCACTGGTTCCCCTGTCTACACCCGGAAGCTGTGCTACAGCAGACACAGAAGGGACTGCCATGGACGAGGCTGTTTCTAAAGCTCTAGGTAATTATTTTGTCTCAGGGAAGTGAAGGGAGGGTAAACAAACAGCGCACATTAATTAATCTGATCTGCGCTCTCCTCACGAAAGAGGAGTGCTGCTGCTAAACACGGGAGGCTGGCAACTTCCCAGGGCTTCAGGTACTCAAAGGAGTGGCCATGGAAGGACGTGGCTGTCCCAGGCTTGCGAAGTCCAGGCAGGTGCTCGGCCACACCCTGTTTATCTCCCTTGTTTCTTGTGTGCACTGTCTAGGTGGGTCAGGCCTGTGTCTGTGACAGGCACAGGTTCTGGCTTTGGACACAGGGCCCCATTCTCCACATGTCCTCTTCTCTGATCTGGTAGCTTTGCAAGCAAGGCCTGTCGTGGACATTTCTAAGGGGCAGCAGGTTCCTCCAAGGCCGTTGAGCTTCTGCACCTCAACCTCTTAGATTAGGTGGATCTTTCAGGGTTTATGCTAAGACTGACAGTCACCCTTGGGTGGGTCCCCTTTGGAAATCCTAATATATAGTTACCAGGCTTATTAGAAGCCGCATCTCTTTCTCTCCATACCATAGTCCATATAGCCGAGCTGAATACTCTCAGGCCCTCAGTCCTCAAGGCTCCTAGCAGGATCTCCAATCCCTTCATTATGAGCTATGGGGTTATGACTGGGATGTATATGGTGCCCCAAGGCAGGACCCCTGGGAGCTAGCTTCTCTGGGTGAAATGTAGAGACCAGGCTTTCTCCTTTCACCTGAGTTTCTTGGTCTTGCACACAGCCTGGGAGTCAGGCTAGCCTAAGTAACACCTTGGCACTGACCATTAAATGGGGTAGCTGTGTCTACCTCTAGAGCAACCATGAGGACTAGAGGGACCTGGCAGATGGCCTGACCACTACTGCTTCCTTCCGTCCATTTCCTGAGGCCACCCAGTGTGTCATACCTCTCCCCCCAGTTTGTTTTCTGCATTGTTAAGGGGATGACCTGAGCCCATCCACAGGACTTGCAGGACCCTGACTGAACCAGAGTGCCTTGGGGTCTTTACAGGTGTCACTCCCACTGTTGGGGCCAAAGCCTTCACTAACTTGCCCCTCTCTGTGGCAGTGAAGACAGAAGAGACAGAGAACTCTGTGGGTCACAGACAGATGCAAGTGGAAGAAGAACTTGGCCTAGGAATGTCTGAGAGCCCAGAGGACCCTCAGTCCATGTGGAAGAGGTAAGGTGGGAAATCCTCTGCATGGCCTTAAGACTATAGTCCCAAGTGTTTCTGGGTAGCCTGAGGCATCAAGGGCAAGGGGCTTCATGTGGCCATTCATACAAATTAACCTACCAACACCAAATGCACTTGACTCCTGGTCAGTAACCTGTGTGACTAGAGCGTGGGAAGGTACTATTGCTGCTCAGAAGCCAGGTTAAACCAAGGTCTCACCCTAGATAATGACATGTGGGCCCAGAGGCTGATCTTCCCTCACCAGTGAAGGGAATCCTTAGGAATGGCCCTAACTGTGGGAGGCAGGACTGCTCCCGTTGAGCATCAAGTGACCAGGCCACAGCCTTGCCAGCTGTGCTCAGGACACACCTTCACAGTAGCTCCACGGGGCCCGTGGGGATGCTGACTGTGAATCTGAGCTTCTCGCAGTGGGAAGGTGGGAAAGCTAGGTCAGTTCTGGGCAAAGCAAATCTTGACCTGTATGGAAGTTATGCCATCTCTGAGGAGTCTTTGAACTTTGGAGGGCTGGTACTTGCTTCATTTGTCACTGCTTGGGGTTTGTCTCACCTTTACTACCCTGTCTTCTGACCAGAGGCCTGCTGAGCCCTCTCTTCCTCACTATAAGCTTAGTGTCTTGGAGCAAAATATCCTACAAGCCTTTGAGTCTAAACAGGAGCTGGACCAAGCCCCAGGTTCCCAAGGAAAGGCCTGTGGATCACTCCAGTCCAATTACCCAAATGTGCCTGCATTCAGTGGCTGTGAGATCAGGCCAGCCCATTCTGCCTAGATGCTGCCGTGGAGAAGTTGGCATGGCAACGTGAGCTCTGAGCTGCTGAAACTTGGAGTCAGCTCATTGCTAGGAGGACAGAAAGACTGATGAGAGACAGATGCTTTTTGAGTTGGAGGAGGGGTTGGAAAGCTATAACCCAAATAGAACTGGTGTTTGGGGTCTAGCATAAATACACAGGCTGTAGCAGTGACTCCCTCAGACACAAGTAGATGCCTGTTCATACTTCTTAGTCCAAAGCACCCAGCTCCATGCACATCCTCCTGCCCTGCTTCACCTCTCTGGCAATGGCCGACACACTGCCCTGCCCCACTCCAAGGTGATGTAACAGACAGCCACACCAAGAGGCACCATAGTCCTCCAACATCCCTGACAATTCTAAGTGTTTCTAGAACTCCTAACAGACCCCTTAGGAAATAAGTCTACATTTTCTCTGAGATGGATGACCACACTCAGAGCCTGCAGCTTCTAGAGCCTTCCTTGAGAATGAATCCAACCCAGAGGAAAACAGGCCTTAAGGCTAGAATGGAGAGGCCAAGTCTTCATAACACACTTGAGCTCTGATCTCTCCTGAAGCCATACAGCCTGCAGACTCTCTAATTAGTGAGTCAGCAAATCCCCCTGACTTTGCTCTGGTCGCTTTTGACTGTTTTTTGTCACTCACCACTAAAGATACTTTGTTTTATCTATGTACACCAGGTATGTGATCCTTCTAAGGCTGAGTTTTCCTCAGATGTGCATAACTCCTATGCTGCCTCTTCCAACACTGGGCAGAGTAGAACTGTCCTTCTGAGTCAAATGGCCCTACAGGTCTGCGTGCCTCAAGGCATCCCTTGCAGCTAGCTAGCTAGCACTCTGAGCAGACAGAGCTTGCAATCACAAGCTCTGAGGCCAGGTATGTGTAGTCGTGGTGGATGTCAGACAAGTTGACTGAGGGATGCTCTGGGCCTTAGTTTTCTTCTGTATTATGTGTGGATGAAAATTCCTTAGGCTGGTTCAGTAGTTCTCAGCCTTCCTAATGTTGACTCTTCATTACAGCTCCTCATATTGTGGCAACCCCCAACCATAAAACTATTTTCAATGCTACTTCATAACTGTAATTTTGCTGTTATGAATCATAATGTAATCCTGATATGTAGGATGGATGATACGTGACCCCTGTGAAAGGGACATTTGACCACCCCAAAGGGATCTCGACTCACAGGTTGAGAGCCGCTGGGCTAGTTGGAGATGGCAAGCATTTCCAGCACTAGTGTAGAGCCTGCCTTGCTTCTGTGGTCTCACTAGCACAACCGTTTCCCTCGCCTTATGAAGCTGGGCTGTAGGGCCTGCTTAGCATCTGTGAGGCCCTGAGCTTAGTTCTGAGCACAAAACAAAACAAGAAGAAAAGAAAGAAAGGCTTAAGATACATCCAGAAGCTTCAAAGTTATCTCATTGGGTGAGCTGGCCTTACAGAAGGGTACCTGCTCTCCTAAGAGATAGGGCAAGGACACTGTAGGAGTTGGGCAGGCTTGCCTCCTGTCTGTTCTGAGCTGCTTGTATAAGCCAGAGTCATAGGCTTCTGTAGAAGCCAAGTGAGGGCCAAGGTCTATAAATTTTTAAAAAAGAAACTTTCCATGGGAGCTATTAATTCACGATGTGGCGTCTGAGATCAGGGGTGGGATGGGAGCAGCTCTGAGGCGTTCTTTCCACCAACTAGCCTGGGCGTTTCCATGGCAGAATTCAGAAAGCCTAGATGAAGCCAACTAGTGTGTGCTTGGAAAGCAAATCTCAAGCTAGCTCTGTGGAGGGTGCTCAGCCAGTCTGGACATCCTGTCTTCGCTGTTTTTTCCATTGGTGACTAGAGGGCACTGCTAGGAAAGCTGGGATGTAGCTAAGTCCTAAGTCCTTGCCTGTGCCTCCTCTCGTTCCCATGGTTCCTGACATTGTGGGTAAGGACGTGCCTATACCAGATCCATCACTTAACATTGATTGAAGCAGAAGCCATGGGACTTCTACCAGTCCTGTGCCTTTATGACAGCTGAGACCAGTATAGCAGAGGAGACTTGGGGTGGAGGCTTTCTCTGTGGTGAGGGTAGGTGCTGAGACCACCCAGCTCACAGGCCTTTCCCCAGTTAGGCCTCAACGGAGCAGACTTGATTCATGGGTAAATAGCTGAGCATTGTAGCTAGGCCTGAGCCTATGTCCTCTAGAGTTCTGAGCTGCTAGATGCTGAAGTATGGGTCTGAGTCCAGACTTAAGAACAGTCCCAGTAGGTACTCTTGGAACTAACTCCCTAGCAGCCCATGTTATTGTCTTTAGTGAGTTCTGGGAAATCCAGTGTGTGAGAAGAGCTACCTAGCTGGTCAATTGACAAGGAAATACCTGCATGCCCTACCTTGTACCAGGAGTCTCTTTTCAGGCACAGTGACAAAAGTAGTCTCAAATTTCTCAGACACTATTGCTGAGGCCTCTCTCTCAGCAGAGTTCCTGATCTCTGACACAAAGGCTGGTATCAGTGGTTTGAGAGCCAAGCAAACCAAAGGATAGACTTTGCTTCTGAAGAAACAGCACCATGTTTTCTGTAGGAGGAGGCTTGTTGACATTCTTCTGAAGGATCATTCCATATCCAGTCCAGAATTTTCTATGCAAAAAACATTTAACAAACTGTGTCCCAGAGAATGTATGCATCGATTAACCAGTAAGCAAATTAAATCAGTTATGCAGCACACCAGAAACCTTCCTCAAGCCCTGGGCAGCTGAGCCTGGGTTTTCTGGACTGAGATCAGGTGTCACTCTCTGCTGAGAGTCAAGGACTTTTGTCTCAGGCCCTTTCAAAGACTTCTGACCTCTGGCCACTGCTATACTCTGGGACTCCTTCTGCATATACCAGTAGAGAAGCCCTTGGCTCCAAGAGAACCGACCATATTTCCTCCCCTTAAGAGAGGAAGCACAGGCCGGGCAGTGGTGGCGCACGCCTTTAATCCCAGCACTTGGGAGACAGAGGCAGGCGGATTTCTGAGTTCGAGGCCAGCCTGGTTTACAGAGTGAGTTCCAGGACAACCAAGGCTACACAGAGAAACCCTGTCTCAAAAAACCAAAACCAGAGAGAGGAAGCACAGAACAGCCAAGGGCCCCTTGTGTGGGACCCATGTGTGAGACTGCTCAGTGCGCCAGTGCATACACCTGCAAGGGAGCTGAGGGCTGCTGGAGTCTGTGAAGACTGCAAGCCAGTCACTGCCCACATCAGAATGGATCGGAGATTGTGCGCTTCTCTGGTTCTTCTGAGTTCTTTATAAGGACTGCCACTTTTCCCATCCTCACCACTGAGAATCTTTGGGTGCTCTGGGTTTCAACTATGCCAACTGATCAACTGGTCAACTCACGGTGGCAGTGACTCTGTCTATACCTGCTTTTGACCGTTGAGCTCTGTGCTTCATTTTTGTCTGTTTATTGTTTTATGTATACATGTTTGTGTGTGTGTGTGTGTGTGCGTGTGTGTGTGTGTGTGTGTGTGTGTGTGTGCGTGCACTCACTCACCTGTGCAAGTATGCTTGCCCATCAGTGTAGGTATGGAGGTCAGAGATTGATATCATTTCTTCCTCAGTCATTTCTTATTTTTTGAGATAAAGTCACTGAGCCTGGAGTTGACAGTTCTGGCCAGGATGGCTGGTGAGCCCTCAGACCTGCTTGTCTCTGTCCCCCAGCACTGGATGTTACAGATGTGTGTGCTGCCACACCTGGGTTTTACATGGTGCACTGGCTAGTTTTATGTCAACTTGACACAAGCTACAAACATCTGAAAAGAGGGAACCCTAATTGAGAAAATGCTTCCATAAGACCAGCCCATAGTAGGTTGGAGAGATGGCTCAGTGGTTAAGAGCACTGACTGCTCTTCCAGAGGTCCTGAGTTCAATTCCCAGTAACCACATAGTGGCTCACAACCATCTGTAATGGGATCGAATGCCCTCTTCTGGTGTGTCTGAAGACAGCTACAGTGTACTCATATGCATAAAATAAGTAAATGAATCTTTTTTTAAAAAATGATCCGGCCATAGGCAGGACTGCAGGGCATTTTCTTAATTGATACAATTGATGGGGGAAGAGCCCAGCCCATCCTGGGTTGTGGTACCCCTGAATTGGTTGTTCTGGATTCTGTAAGAAAGCAGGCTGAGCAAGCCACGAGGAGCAAGCCAGTAAGCAATACTCCTTTGCTTCTGCAAAAGTTCATGTCTCAAAATGTCCCATGTAGGGCCCCCACCCGACAACCCAGGTTGAGTTCTTGCCTTGGCCTCCCTCAATAGACTGTGGCTCGGGACATGTAGGCCTGATAAACCCTCCCCTCCCCAGTTGCTTCTGGTCATGGTGTCCACCACAGCAACGGCAACACCAACACCAACTCCAGATTCAGGTCCTGTGCTAGCTCAGCAGTGGTTTTAAACACCAAGCCACTACCCAAGCCCTGCTTGTTTTTTGAGACTGAGGTTTTTGTTTTTGTCACAGGGTTTCACTGTAGCCCTGACTATCCTGGAACTCACTCTGTAGACCAGGCTGGCCTCAAACTCACAGAGATCTGCCTGCTTCTGCCTTCCCAGTGTTGGGATTAAAGGCATGCGCCATCACTGCTCTGTCCAAGACTGGGTTTTGATGTTCTAGAATATTATTATGTAGCCCAGGCTGGCCTCCAGTTCACAATCCTTTTGCCTCCTGCCGAGTGCTTCTGACAGACAGTGCAGAAGCTCTTGGCTCTGGTTGCAGCAGTTCTATGTACGTAGATTGCTAGTGTGGATGAAATACATTTCTACACAGCAGTGACTTCTTAAAGGGATGGGCGTGCTTTACTTTGGTAAAAGTCTGGACACACTTTTCCCTTTGCCCAGACATCTGTCCAAGCTTGCATTCCCTAGTCCCCTTGTGAGACAGAGCACTTAACAGCAGGTGTCAGAACTTCCATAGAGTTCTCTCCTTCTGCCACACAGACCTGTAGTGTTTGAGATTACAGTGACTCTATCAGCCAGGGCCCCAGATTACCACTCTGTAACTGGACTAATAAAGTCTCTTAAATTTTAGATAGGCTTTCGTATATCCTGGTCTGGCTTTGACCTCACTATGTAGCCAAGGATGACTTTGAACTTCTGATCTTCCTACTTCAACCTCTCAGATATTGGGATTTCAGGCATGAGCCACCACAGTCTGTTTATATGATTGCAGGGCTCGAACCCAGGTCTTCATGCTTTTAGACCAGCACTCTACCTTTGAGCTATATCCACAGCCCTATACAGCTTCTGATTATAACCAGAGCATTAGCTGTCCCATTTTGGTCAGCAGAGGAAGGCAAGGTTTTCTGTATAATCAGTTTCCCTGCTTGACTTCAGAATGTAGCCTTAATGAATAACAGGCTTTGATTTCTAGGACTATATCCAGATCTACCTCTGGACCCCACTTTCTTCATCCCCATTTCAATAATGATAGCAATGTCTCTCTGCTCAGAGTCCAGGCTAGAAGGAGGCCCACTGTTCACACATCTCTTCCCTGTCCATTCCTGCTTTGTGCCCAGATCCTCTGGGACCACAAGGTACTGGGACTTTTGAGCCTTAAGCTTTTCAATTTTAGTGGAGACTTTCTGCTCAAGGAGACACAGTTTGACACCAGCAGACAGTAAATCCACAGACACAGAGAAGAAAACCCATGTGAACACATAGAAGCCTCTATGAGAGGCTGATCTAGGGGCCAGCAGGGCCTCCATAAGACAGGCAGGAGGTAGGGTCAGGTGGACCCATGTTGAGAAAGAGCCAAGAGCCTATGCTTGGAGCCAGAGCCAAGATGTTGGGTGTGGCCAGGTACTAAGGGATCAGTGCTATTGGACAGCAGACAGGGCCAAGGCAGAGAAGTTAAACAAGGAACTTGGGTGCCAGAGTCAGATATGATTCCTCCGGGAGTTTAATGAGAAATGCTGGTGACCATGCATGTGTGGAAGGTGCAGGTGTCCTCCAAGGATGTGGGACAGGAGGGTGCTGGGTACTGGGCAGGGCAAGCAGTGAGCAAGGGAGAGGCAGGTAGAGCAGAAAGATAGAGAACTGACGTGGTGGCATGCCTTTAATCCCAGCACTTGGGAGGCAGAGGCAGGCGGATTTCTGAGTTTGAGGACAGCCTGGTCTACAGAGTGAGTTCCAGGACAGCCAGGACTACACAAAGAAACCCTGTCTCGAAAACAAACAAACAAACAAACAAACAAAAAAAGAGAACTGAGAGTGGATACAAGAGAGATGGAATCACTCAGGAAGTCCTGCCTCCTAAGGCCACCCCCTTAGTGACCACAGTGACTGCTTACAGGCAAGGAGACAGACACAGGGAAGATGGGCTCTGGACTGTAGGCATGAAAGTCCCCCTAAGTGGGTTTGTTTGCCTTGCTTTTACATTTTGTTTTATGTGTATGGGTGTCTTGCCTACATGTATGTCTATATGCAGTATACATGTCTGATGCCTTGGAGGCCAGAAGAGGCATTGGATCCCTGGAACTGAAGTTACAGATAGTTACACGCTGCCATGTGGGGTGCTGGGAAGTAAACCCAGATCCTTTGGCAGAGTAACCAATGCTATTAACTGCTGAGGCATCTCTCCCAAGCCCTGGTTTGTTTAGTTTAAAGACTCACTGTCCAGTTAGTACACCCACCATATAGCTCAGGCTATCCTATATAACCATTCACAGTGTGCTGGTGCTATCTGGAACCTGCCCTCTAGCTGGCTGAGGGAGTGAATGACAGCCCAGCTTGAGGCTGCACTCCCACCCATACCAAAGAAGTAGGCAGTGTATCTGGGTGGACTTGCTGTAAGTTTTGAAAAGAAAATCTCCATAAAGACATCAGCACTAAAGAAAACACAGTTCATGCAGTTTTGGTCAGAATTGCTTTAAGAAATAATTCCAGGAGGCTGGGTGTAGTGATACACACAATCTTAGCGATAGGGAGGCTGAGGCAGGAAGTTTTAGGCTAGCCTCAGCTACATAGTGGTGGGACCTTGTTTCATACAAACAGCATTAAAAATTAGATCCAGGGGCTGGGGATGGGGCCTAGTAGTTGAGTGCTTAGCATGTCCAAGACCTTGCTCAGGTAGGAGAAGGAAAGATGGGAGAGAGGAAAAAAGGACTAGCCTCAGAGGCTTTCAGCCCCTTGATTTCTGTCTCCTTGTTTTCTGCCCCTAGTCCTTTGTCACGATGCTTCTTGTCCTCTTCCTGCTCTCATACCTGTCCCTTATGCTGCCCCACCTCTTAATGCTGAACTTTCCCTGTCTCTCCTCAAACCCCTCAGGTGATTCCTCCTGGGATATCTGTTACTAAGTGACAGTGACAGCCAGAGCAGGTGCCTCATGACCTGTGACCCCAAGTGTTTGACAAGTTCCCCTTCAGGTTCATTATTCCTCTTCTGTTTTCCTAACACCAGCTCTGTCTCTCAAGGGGTCACTGAGCAATAGTCCTGGTCCATATCCTGCCTCCTCTCAGAAGTCCACAGCTCTGTCTCTGGAGCCCTGGGGCTGGATTTCCACAGCCATGCCCAGCTGCCTGGTCCTCTCCTATGACAGACTACAGCAGCCTCCCCTGACTTCCCCGCACTTAGCCCCTTCCTCTGGCTCACCTGGTCACTGCTGGGATCTTTCTAAACTACACAGTAGACTGCACTGCTTCCTCTTACGCCCTTCAGCGGCTCTTGCTGAGGCTGCATCTACTTAGGGGAAGGCAGGCTCTGCCCAGCAGCCTGACTTCTGTTTCCTACTTCTGGAGCCCCAGGAGCTCAGACCTGAGCAGTTTCCCATGATGCCTTTGCAGGTATGGTTGCCTCAGCCCTCATCTGTGCAGAAGGATGTGGCTTTAGCAGAGGGCAGCTCCCAGAGCACAGTAATGGTCCTGTCAAGATTCAGCCAGTTCCCACCTATGGCTCCCAAGATCACTGTGGACCTTTGATCTGCCTAAAGCAAACAAGTCTGCTTTGGTGGTTTGTTGTTTTTGTGCGACTTTGCAGTCTATACACCAGAAGGGTGACCAGCCCCTCTCACACAGATTTGACCAAAGGGCTCCGGCATGGAGCAGTCTTGAGAGCAGGAGAAGGGCAAGATGGATGATGACACAGGACCAGGGGCAAAGAGCAGAGAAACAGGAATTGAGCAAACGAAAGTCCTTATTGAATTCCCTCCCAGCCCCCACTTCCTGGCTTCCTTTCTTTCCTGCTTTTCTGACTGGAGGCTCAAGCTCTGTCAGCACATCCCATACTTTTAAGCAAGTGGTATCTGGTGGGTTGTTTCTCAGTACCAAAGACCTTGCCCACAAGGCTTTCTTCCATTCCTCCCAGAGAAAGAAAGCACTGTTTTCTAATTCTCAGGCCTGATGAGGAGCAAGGACAATGCCCCCACCACTGCCCACAGACCTTCAGTGCTTAATTCCAGCATCTGCCTCTAGCTGTGTGGCAGGTAGGAAAGTAACAGGAAGCCTGCTACCTGCCTGACAGGTGGCAACCCTGTGTACCCTGAATGGAGACCCATGGCCAGAATGACCTCAGCTCCTCCAAGTCCACCTGCAGCCACTCAGGACCTGACTTCTTCTCCTTCCCTTCCTTTCTATCTGTATGTTGAGACGGGGCACAGCCAAAAACCAGGACACGGTAAAGATCTGAAGGAGACTGGAAATGAGCAGAAAAGGCAGAAATAATTGATGGACCTTTTGGGGCCATGCAAATAGTTGTCAAGCACCTTTAGAGAATGTGTTCTTATCACATTTAGTACCTCAGTCACCCCAAATGGGTATAGCTGATCCCACTGTACAGATGAGGAAACTGATTCAGAGAAATAAATGGCAGTTTCTGAGAGGTAGCAGCTGAATCATTTGACTCCAATTTCCCTTCTCTCTGCTTTTCTCACAAAGGCCGAGTATAAATGATAAGCAAACATCTTCACACCCACTCAGTGCTGGTGACCTTCCATCCAGCCTGAATCTCAGGAAAGAATAGCATCGTTCCTAACCTGTCTGCCTTCTCCTCCCTATCTGCACAGGATACGATCCCTGCTTTGTTTTCTTCTCCTAAAGGTTCTGTCCATCACTGACTGAGCCCCTGGTGTAGTCTCCAGTAAGCTCTCTTCCTTCCTGTTGGTCCTGGCTTTATCAGGTCCCCTTACATTTTTTCATACAGTCACCAGGGGCCCTAAATCTCCTTGCTCCTGGCCTGGTGACCTTGGCAGCCCAGAAAACACTTACTCAGTATGTCAGTATTTGGGAAGAGTTCTTATGGTGGTCTTGCCGCTTGACTCTTGGCCTGAGGCTCTTGACTCTAGGGTTCACTTTGTGCTCCTAGTGTCCACTTTTATCCCTGGATTCTGAGTGCTCCTTGGTACGAATTGGTGCTTTCTCAGGTACGAATTCAAGAGAATGGGTCACCTTTAAAGCTTCTGATAAATATTGCCAAGATGTTTTCTACCAGAGTCAGTTCACAGGTTGTTTGAGAAAGATTATTTCACAATGCCCTTACCAATTCTGGGTTTTAGCTTAAAAAACGTTGTTACTAAATAGTTTGGTGGGCAGTGATGTCTGGTTACATTGTTAGGATACTTGTTTCTCTCCCTTCAAGTGCTTTTCTTCACACTTTCTCCACACATGTGGAGGGTGACCCCTGCACAGATTCTTACCCTAGAGCCATCAACTTCAAACTTTTTAAGGGAACAACAACGGTTTTTAAAATTATTTCACCTAGCACCTCTTTATATAAAAATATTAACTCATAACCCATTGCCAGGCATGATCGCTATAAGCTCCAGGTCAGTCTGGGCTACATACTGAGACCCTATCTAAAAATTCAAAACTAACAGACAAAGCCATAACCAAAAGCAAAACAAGAACCCTTGAGGCATGTTCTAGAGTCTACTTCCTGGAGTTCCGGAAGTCTGTCTTACCTGAGGAGGGCCCACTTGGGCCTTGTGTCCTTGCCTCTGGAGACAAGAGGTCCAGGCAATCAGGGCCTGAAAGGGGATGAGCCATTCACAGTGGTGACTGGAGCAAGACAGCCACACAGGTGAGCTGGGTACAAAGACCTCACCTGAAGGTGCTACCACGCCCTCACTGTCGCCAAGGCTTGGGTGTGAGATCTGACTATCCTAGCAGAAGTGCAGTCAGAGGGGATGAGGGCGGGGTTTATGCAACAGAAAGTGAGGAAGATTGACAGGTGGGAAGGGCTCCAAGTGAGATGGATAAACCTTCCACCGTGGGCTGCTGCACCTAGGCAGGCCCTTGGTGTGCAGGTTAAAAGGGGTGCCGCAAAGAGGCAAATTCAGAGCCCTGCTGTGGGCTGGGAGTTGATCTGGTAGGTGAAGTCATAACAATCAGGGCCCTCTCTGGAAGCTTTGTGTAATCTCCGCCTCCCACAGATCTGAGGTATAGAGGGGCGGGGAGCAGGAGAGTGCGCTGAGGCCGAACTTGATCAGGAAAGGGTTGGAGGCCACCTTGGCTGCAGTTCAGAAAGAAAGAAGAGTTGTGAGGAAGAACTAGAGGGATTTGTAGCAGTTAAGAGAGAAAGATGGACATACCAGCAGAAGGAAGGCTGAGTGGGCATATGACTTCGGAGGATACAATTGGGAGGGTATTCTGTGAGTGGAGGCCTTTGGACAGAATGCTACAACCTACCTATACCACCCAGCCCTCCCAGCCCAGGGGCCGTGGCCCTATGCCCGAGGGACGGTGTCCCCTCTCTTTTTATAGGTCTGGCTCTTGGCCCTCTAGCTCCACCCGGGCCTTATGTGAGGGCCAAACCCCCGAATTACTGGCCAATCCTTGGCTGTCACCACCTATGTCTTGATTGCGGTCTATCAAGCTCATGCTGTACCCAAACGCAAGAAAAGCTCTCCCCTTGTCTTCTTCCTTCTCCACTGCCGCTTTTCTGCACTGTCTTGAGTCCTTGTATCATCTGCACAACCTGAGAAGGGTTAGCACATTCCTTACAGACCCCTGTCATCGAATACATCTGAAATCTGAGACTGAATTCATCTTTTCTTGGAAGCACTGGTAGAAATGTCTTATAGCTTAGTTTCCCCTGGTTAAGATACAAGCTCCAGGGAAAACCTGGTTCTTTTCCAGCTATCTATCCAGCTGGTGAAGGTCTTGAGAAAGACTCTTAACCTTTGAGCCTCAACAGCCCTCCCCTGGAACACTGAGGGATGATGCAGGGTCTTGACTCCTATGACTAGCATCAAAGGAACATCACTACTTGTCCATTCCAGAACAGGGTGGGAAGAAGAAAGCTCATAGTTCCAGGTTCTATTCAAGGTGACTCTGGATTCTCCAGAGGCCCTAGTTCCATGTGGTACCTTCACCTTTTTTTGTCAGAGAGAAGATCCTGCCCCACCCCTCTCCTCAGGACTCGAGCCCAGTGGAAACTGAGAGGTTATCTTGCTGACCTGGCCTCTTGGAAGAGACCCTGAGACCTTGGAATCCTGCCTTCTTACCCTTGACAGGTGAGTGATTCAAGAGCACAGGCTGACAAGCCTCTGTAAGTGAACTGAAAGGAGACAGGCCCCACCCCACCCACGTGAGCCTGTGTGACTGTCAGCCTCTGCTGCCCTTTGGGCAGTCCTTCCTAAGACATCAAGGCAGTCAGGACCTGAAAGGAGATGAGCAAACCACAGTGGTGACCAGAACAATCTCTGGAACTCAAGACAGCCACAGGGGGAGGAGCTCACTCCTGTCTCTCAGTACTATGTCCACGAGGCAGTCTTTGACCTCCTACAATTTACCAAATTGTCCCCCACCAACTACATGGTTCCTTCACTCCCAAAATTTCCTGCACGTATTTTCCAAGTAGAACTAAATGACAAGAACTGGTTCTGGAAGGGTTTCTGAAGGGAAATGAAATCTTGGTAACCTTGATATTTACAGACCCCCTTTTCAAAGAAAAGAAAAATCTATGAGATAATTGGTATTCTGAGCCAGACCTTGTTTTGAAATGTGTTCTCTCCTGTCCGTTCACAAACTACACCCTTTCTTCCTCTTTGAACATAGGGCCATATCAAGTCAGGTAATAGAAATGGGAACAATCCAATTAAAGCCTCCCTCTGCCAACTATCTCCCGATATATTCCCAGGTAGGGGCAGAATCAGTTCTTGCCCCAACCCCCTCAGCGACAGCGTTTAGTACACACCGGTTGGAAATGGCATCCGTTGGAAGTGGTGAAACAGAAGGACCTTTCATCCCTGGGTGAGTGTAGCAGGCTGCATTGCTCTCCCGGTTCTGGAAGCTGGCTGTGTCTGGCTGGGAGTCAGGGCTTCTAGCTTAAATAGGCAGTGGTAGCGGGCAGGGCAGGCCTAGGGGGGTGGGCATGGAAAGAGGGCCATTTACCCAGCACAGCAAAACAGTGGCCGAGGAGCCAGCAGTGGTCTAGACATGCGCCTGCCTGCCTGTCCACCAAGTGGCCTGAAGCCCACAGGCCCTTAGACCACAGACCAGCACCTGAGGTGACCCTTGATGGATATGTAGCTCCAAGTGAGACTATGGTCCCTGGAGGCTCAAGTGTGGTCAGGTTCCTGGATGCCTCTGCCTCTCCTGGATAACAAAACCAACTGGAATTGAATGGGCTGTTCCCCAGAACCACCCGCAGCTCAGGCAGGGTACCTCTCCAAGTGTCAGTTTGTACTTTTTTGAAACAAAAGTAACTCTAACTTCATGCCTGCAGAAATGATGCCCTCAGCACCAAGGCAAGGAGAAAGGCAAGCACAGGCAGCCCCTGTGTGTATTTGGTTGAGGCTGTGGGGGCTGAGTGTGCAGAAGTGCCCAGAGCAACTGCTAGCGAGGAAGAGAGAAACACCCTTTCGCCTCAGCAGGGTCTCAAGAGCGCTGGGGGAACCGAGTGTCCACTTGATTGATTCAGTTTGATCTTTTGGTGAGTTGAGGCGGTACCCCTACTGTAGTGAGTAGAGGCTAGACCATCAGCTAGCAGGGAATTAAGACAAAGCAATAGTTCATTTGTTGTTTTATGCTGGTAAAATTTCTACCCTTAAAAGCACAAGTAAATTTGTTAATAGATAATTGGAGTCACATATAAGAACTCTTCCTTGACAGGAAAAACAGAGATTTTTCAATTTGAGTTAGAAAAATATTAACTTGTCATTTCCAAAGAAGTAGCAACTCAGAGATCCTGGGTTTCTTAATGAAATCAGGAAAATTAATCAGCTTTGCCATAAGTCCTGAAGAAGGAGAAGCTGAGGTTACATTATACACAAACTTATCTGCTCCTCACTAATCGTCCTGGGCATTTGGCTCTAGAGCCCTTCCAGGTGCTTGTACAGCATCCATGGAAAGAACATGTATTTCCGAGCTCAGTATGGGTCAGCTCTGACTCCGAGTGACTCACTTAACCTCTCTGGGACATCCTTGGGTTTCTATCACTTTACAGGGTTGTTGGGAGAATGCAAAGAGATGATATATTAGAAAGGCTTGATAGATAGCCAGTGATCTGTTGTCTATTGTGGAAAGAATTCTACATGGACTGTGGGGGTGATGTGGGCAGGAAGGCCAATGTGACAACAGAACAAAGAGTGGTCACATATGTGGGGGACATCTAAGACCGGATGTGTGCCTCTCCCTAAGTATAGAAGTTGAAGTCCTAGCTCTCCAGTGTGACTATAACTGAAGACGGGGCTTGTAAGGAAGTAATTACAGTTAAATGAGATCATAAGGGTAGGGCCCTGTTTAGATAAGACTAATGTTTCCTCTCTTTTTCTCTCTCCCTCCCTCCCTTCTTTCCTTCACAAACAACACCCTTTCTTCTTTCCTTTAATTTTGCTTTTTTTTCCCCCTCGAAACATACTTTCTCATTGTGGAGCCCTGACTGTCCTGGAACTCTTTGTAGACCAGGCTGGCCGCACAGAGATCCACCTGCCTCTGTCTCCCAAGTGCTGGGATTAAAGGCGTGTGCCACCAACCAGCAAGATTAGTGTTTCTACAAGTGAAGGCTTATGGAGAATCACAGAGAAGGCAGCTGTCTATAGCTAGGAAGAGAGTCCTCAATGGAATCTGTCTGCCAGACCTTGATCTCATGACTATGAGAAAATAAATGCCATTTGTTTAAACCACCCAATCTGTAGTACCTTCATGGCAAGGGAAGCAGACTGATCCTGAAAGACCCCCGAGGGGACCCTATCTCAAGTCTGGACCGGCGCTCACCCACGGACACACGAGAGACCTCCTTGATGCATTTGCATAAGGTAGTTTAATAACAAGGGCCCTTGGGTTGAAACCCGTCCCACGCAGGAGACAAGGGATTTCGACCCCCGAACCCCAGAGGCGGGAGCTATTTATGGGTAGGGGTAGGGAAAGGCGGGAAAGTTTGGTGCGGTTACACATGATTGGTTATTTCAAATATCAGCAACTTGCAGAGGTGGCAGGATGGCTAGTTAGGACTTGTCTGGGCACGCCTTTTTATTTTTCTTTGTGGCCAGGAATGTGTCTTCCTGCTTTGGGCCTACCCCATCCACAGGTGGATTTTCTTCCCTGAGGCTTGAGGAATGTATCCCGGGGCAGTGAAGGCCCGAAATCCTACATTCAGTTTCGCCTTCCTGGAACTAATGAGCCTGTATATATTTTATAAAATGATCTTTATAATTTTTCACTCTACATCCCCCACTTTTTCCAATTGACAGTTTTTAGCCATAAAAACTTAGGTTTTTAATCATAAAAACTCAATTATTAATAAGTCTATTTTCACCCCACTTTTTCCAATTTGGATCTTTAGAAAAGTTTAGACTCTAGTGTCATCATAATTATTATTTTCTTGACTTAAAACTCGATATTGATGGCATAACACAAAAAACTGAACAGCACTTATCTTTTCTCTAACAAAAGTTTTAAAATGTAAGGACCTATGGTTAAAAGCAAAAGCAAAATTATAAGAGGTCCAGCCAGGGAGGATAACAGGGTCGTCATCTAAGGGGGACCTATTGAACCAACCCTCAAACCAGTTTTGTTGTGCCTTCTTATTTTTCTGTCTCTGGTCTCTCCTGAATGGTCTACATAGAAGTAACATTCTTGTCTTAGAACAGCACACAAACTTCTTTCTTTAAGGAGCAGCAAGTCTAATCTTTTTCTGTTCTGCAGAACAACCTCAGAGGGAAGTCAATGACTCTTTTAACTTTGATAACAGGGTATCTGTATTAGTGCAGTAATACCTGTTCTCACACCTGCAGCCACCCCAAGTCCCAGTATGACAGTTAGGGTCAAGGAAATAGGCTCTCTACGGAAGCGTCTAGGATGTATCTCAAACTCACATTCAAGAGTGTCTGCAGGGTGGTGGTAGACCCAGGGGATAACTGAACAAGTACACAATAATCTTTGCTGTCATCAAAGACAGAAGTAGATATATAAAGGGTTAATTTTGAACTGCAAGCTCACTATCAATCTTAGGCACTAAGTATCTGTTAGTGAGGTCCTCGGGCTCTATTCTATTGGCTAGGGGTCTCAAGAAGATTCTTTTTCTTTCAAACACACTTTCAAAGTTATCCTCTGACTTTTAACATATTTTGTGGCACATAGTTGTCTACATATACATATAATCACATACATAATAAAGAGAAATTGCAAAAGGAACAAATCTATATAATTCTAGATTTACATTTCGATCTCGATCTTGGAATCACAAGCTGTCATTTAACCTTGGGTGTACACACACTAAGCCCCACCTTCTAAGGCTGTATTACCCCTGTGTATCTAGGGTGGTCTCAGGAGTCAAGGCCTGCTGTTCTTTGACCTTGTAGAATAGCAGAAGACCTTGAGCTAAACAGCAGGGGGTTGCTCAGGCATCTGGATCTTCTCCAGTTGGCATCAGGCACAGGTGTTGGTCAACTTCAACAGCTCAGGAACAGTCTCTTAGTAGCCTGAAAAATCATTTCTCACACAAGAGGGACATTCTTGGTGTGGAACAAGGACAAGGGACACCCTAGCCAGCGCCAGTTCCCATGGGGGGAATTAGTTTTAGGGTTCTGTTTATTCTCTCTACCTGTCCTGAGCTTTGGAGACAGTACAAACAATGGAGCTTCTAACTAGCCTCTAATATCTGGCAATTCCTGACTTATCTTAGAAACAAAAAGCAAAACCATTACCTAATCTAATTATCTCAGCTACTTGAAAGATTCCTGTTTTAGGCTGTTTTTTTTTCCCTAGGTATTTTCTTATTTACTCTAATTCTCATAAGCCTTTGCTTGTTGGCATATCTTACACTGTCTTATTATTTCTCCGGCCCAAACCCTGAGGTCCATTATATGCTTTAAATCTCTTGGCTGTTTGGTTGTACTCATATCTTAAGAGTCCATCTGTGCATTTAGCCTGGTAAGTCCTTTGCCTTCTGGGGAGTATAGTTCTCCCTTCTTGTGTGCACCATTGTCTCTTTTCCTCTAGATAGAAGCTGGCAGGATGGCTCGCAATCTAAGTTCTTTCTCTTACTCTCTTTTAAGTGAGGCTATCTCATGGGCCCATAACAGGGACAGGCTTCCGTATCAAGCCACTTGATCTGTCCGGTTATTGCCTCAGGCCACTGAGTCTCCTCCCTTTTGGTGTCCTGAGCAATATTTACAGCTGCTGGCTTCATTAGGGTTTCCTCTCTTGGTATATAGCCCTGTGGACATGGGCTGTGGCAAAAGCATACCTGCTGTTGATTTTTCTTGTCGGCCCCAAGTTCCAAGGTTGTTCTCTGCACTGATGAACCCAGGGGTGGGGGGTCAGCCCAGATGACATTTGTGTCTGTCGTCCATCATAGCAGCACTGGCTTGTCTCTGACTGGCATGGAGAAAACTGCTCCTTGTCTGTAAAGCAGGTTACCTCGGCTCCCGGCTGGAGTCAGCAGGAGAAAGCCTTTCCTCTACCCGTGAGTTCTTGTAGCCCGTCGGGTAGGAACAGTCTAGGATGACCATAAATGAATGGGATATCTAGCCCATCTCTTAGTCCACTCTTTGGGGTAGTCCACGAATACATTTCGGCCCATTGGCCTGGAGGAGGATCCTGTGTCTATCAAAAGTTGTGTGGCTCCAAGCCGCTCGGTCTATCTCAATAGCTGTCTTCACACAGAGCTAATATCTTCGCCATTTGGGGTGTTTTTTAAGGCCTGGGATTTCTTGGCCCTGGCTTCTATTTGTTAGGGCCCTCTTGGACCCCAAAGCTGGCTCCTTTACTTGCAATGTGCACACTGGTCTTTTCAAGGAGTTTCTTATCTTCCTTTGATTGGAGTCCCTCTTCTCTGCTTTCCGTAAATTCTTTTCCTGTCATCTTCCCTTTTCTTCACCTCTCTCTAGTCTTAGCAACTAACACTAAACCTTTTATCTCCCCTACTCCTTCCCTCTAGACTTTCCCAGCAACTTGTCTCCACTCCTCTCTTCCACTTCTTTTTTTTTTTTTCTAGACCTACAGTAAACCTTCTCTATTTGTCTCCTCTATTCCTTTTATCTTATACTAAACCTCCTCACGACTTATCTCGTAGTCTCTCTAGCCTCTGAAGCCTTGTCTATACTGACAGAATGTCTAGAAAGGCTTGGGCAATTCATCTGATCCCTGCTTAATCTCAAGTGTCTTGGTGAAAATTAGTGGGGTCTCATGTTCTTACACAAGATCTATCAACGGGATCTGGCGTGGGCCTTTGGGTGTCTCTTACCTTCTGTAACCCGCTGTTGACCACGGCCTGATCAATTGATGGGGTCCCCATGTCTGAGGGGATATTCTTTTTCTCGGTATCTTCTCTTGCTCTTGACTCTTGAAGACCAGAACCTACAAGGGTCTTGTGGAAGAAAGGCTTTTATCGGAGGGGAAAGGTGTTCCTCTACTAGATTTATCTAGGTGACTATATTGGGCACTAGATCTAGGTGCCTGAGGGATCCTGGCCTATTTAATTGTTTTGATAACTAACTTACTTTTTACTATAAATTTGTATCTGTACCAAAATGGAGGCCTATTCTTTTGACTCTCTGCCTCGGGACAGCCTATAACTTTTTGTAGCAGGCAAACCTGTCCGACCTGTCTGACCTGCCTGCAGGCAATTTTGTTGATTCAGAGTTAAGCTGGAGTCACGTCACGTGACTTGTCTCAGTGCTACTTATTCGCTTTTTCTTTCTTTTTAAATCTCAGCTCTATTTACTCACTATTTTTTAATAAAAAAAATATATAATTATAACTCTCAGGTGAATAATCTTGCTGGGGCTGTTTGTCCAGCTGTTCTGGCTCTACTGCCAGGTTTTTAAGTACCTGGGCCCTATCTATCTTCATAGGCGGCAGGTGGAAAACTGCCGATTAGTTACAGCAGCGACTCCAGGGTCCCCAGTGGAGCCATGTCGGCCAACTTGCAAGGGGGCTGTTTTGGAGAGCCTCGAGCTGTCGCCCACCAAGTGTGGGCTGGGCGAGGGAGCACCCTCCACGTGGTGTTACTTAGAAAACGCCCTACATGCGGTAGACAGGCTGTCTGAACACAGACTGTGGTTGGTGTCCCTTATTAAAGGACCTACCCGCCTTTCTGCTCTGCAGCAGTATTCTTGTACCGGCGGCTTCATCTCCTTTTCTGCCGGTGATCATGTTATCTATTTTTAACTCATGATGTTTAACACAGTAGATTAACATCGGCTAACACACAATTTGCCAGGAAAACACAAAAAAACAACACAAATAGTTCACCTCTCTCACGGCTGGCACATAAAACAGGTGATACAGACAGTTTTCGCCCATACCACGGGGCGCGACCAAGTTATACAATAGGGGCATAGAAAGACGGCCAGAAATCCCCCTGCCTCTGCCTCACAAGTAAGACTCTAATAACCAGACAACGAAGTCAGTCTTCACAGATTCAGATTTAACAGATTTAGACGACTTGGCCAGCCTATGCTGGACCAAGTCTAACAGATTTTAACACACCAGCAATGAACAACCCAATATTTCTCTCACAACGTTCAAGCTGTTAAAAAAAAACAATTTTAACTGGTCTCAAAATAGTGTCTAACTGAAACACAAATCATACTACATGGTATTTTTTAATTTTCTATGAATTCTAAGAATAACCATTTTGTTTATTTTAAAACCAATTGTCATTAAAAATATTTTTAAATGATCAAATATCCAGGTGGTAGTGCTGTATACCTATAATCCCTATACTCAGTAGGCAGAGGCAGTCAGATGTGAGTTGGAGGTCTGCCTGGTTTATAGAGTAAGTGCAGGCCAGTCAAAGCTACACAGGAAAAAAAAAAGTCAAATGTTCTTTTCATAGTAATGAAGTCTACATAGGGTAGCCTGCAACCAGTACTCTGAATACATCTAAAGTATTAAGACCCAAAGGGACAGCAGAGTCAGAATTTAGGCATTTGTACATCTCACAGGGCAGCTTTACTCCTTCCACCTAGGCCTGGGTGGTTGGATATAGTTCTAGACCTATCCAAAAATGGATGTAAGGATATAACTGGCAAGCTGGGTCTTTTGATAGAAGAATCACAGTGAGTTAAGACAGTAGTGGAATTAAGGAGACTTGGGAAGGGGTCTATACTTCTGCATTATCTGTGATCAGGACCACAGTCCAAATTTAACTATATGGTAAATTTAATTTTCTTATTATAGAAGCCAAAAAACTGTTGGCCCTCTTACAAGAGTCGCTTATTAAAACAGTAATTTTTTTTTTTTTTGATAATATAACTCTCAGGGCTGTTTGCTTAGCTGCCCTGTTACAGCAGCGACCCCGCGCATCAATTGTCAGTCAGAGTCCAAGAACATAAAACAAACAACATAAACGACAGATAGCCTACCCCTGCCACGGGCGGCACAACTCAACAATAGACACACTCGACCGTGTATGGTCTGATAGATCAGCCAAACGCTATTCTGATGGGGCTCAACCCCCGTAGGAGCACTCCGTCTCCACTTCAGAAACCTGGCGGTCAGGCTCTCCTGACTCCCTGATGGAGAAGGGTCTTTCACCTACTCCCCTGATGGAGAAGGGTCTTACACCTTCTCCCCTGTCCCCAGAGCGTCCTCTAGGGTGCAGCCTGTGGCCCACATGCACGTCTGCTTCCACAACCAGTGAGTCCCTCACGGACCACGCACTGGCAGCTGCGCTGGGGGAGGGTCCGACCTCAACCCGTTACCTGATTCACTGCAGTAGTACCAAAACAGAAACCAAGACAAGACAGACACAAAGATAATGACAAAGACAGCGGCGCCACACTCAGACACACTCCACTCATATAGACCTACCTCCAAGGGGCTGTCGGGGGTCCTGGGTGGTCGCACGAATCCTAGACGTCGTTTCCTGGTCAGGGAACCAGAATGAAAGACCCCCGAGGGGACCCTATCTCAAGTCTGGACCGGCGCTCACCCACGGACACACGAGAGACCTCCTTGATGCATTTGCATAAGGTAGTTTAATAACAAGGGCCCTTGGGTTGAAACCCGTCCCACGCAGGAGACAAGGGATTTCGACCCCGAACCCCAGAGGCGGGAGCTATTTATGGGTAGGGGTAGGGAAAGGCGGGAAAGTTTGGCGCGGTTACACATGATTGGTTATTTCAAATATCAGCAATTTGCAGAAGCAGCAGGCTGGCTAGTTAGGACTTGTCTGGGCACGCCTTTTTATTTTTCTTTGTGGCCAGGAATGTGTCTTCCTGCTTTGGGCCTACCCTACCCACAGGTGGATTTTCTTCCCTGAGGCTTGAGGAATGTATGGGGCAGTGAAGGTCCGAAATCCTACATTCAGTTTCGCCTTCCTGGAACTAATGAGCCTGTATATATTTTATAAAATGATCTTTATAATTTTTCACTCTACAATCCCAATGGGTAGGATTAAAGGGCGACCTGCTGGGTAGCTCGGAGGACATCCTGAGGTTTCCCACTTCAGGTGACTGTTGCAGTTGCCCCCACCCAGGGATTGAGTAAGCATTGTACAGCATTTACGTGTGTGCCAGGTGGCAGTAAGACTCGGAGCTGAGGTCTTGGCTGGAACAGAAACTGGGAATTATTCGAGTATAGATGAAGTCTTTGGAGTGACAACATTTCGTCAGATCATTTCTTCTTTCTTCTTTAGTTGGCTCATTCTAATTCTAATTCTTGTTACATAAGACAGCTTTGTCCTTTACACCTTTATAAAGGCAGACAGCCACCTTGGCTTTAAAAAACCTTCACTGTGTACTAATCCATCCCAGCCCCTCTACACGACTCTCTTCTTCCTACTTTACAGATCTGATCTTGTTTAGGATCCTAACTGAGTTAAAACCCACATGTTAGAATCACCCTGTCCCCTCAGCCCATTTTTTCTTCAACATCTGTGATGTAAACTCTCTTGTCACTTTACCCAGTTTCTAAAAGCTTATCTTCCTTCATTTCAACTTAATGGATAATTTACAATTCAAGATTTTAGCTAGCCATGCTCATCTGGTCTCTTGAGTTAAACTTGAAAGGCACCATGGGTGGTCGTCAGTCTCTCCTGTGGAGGCTGTTGGTTACTTCCCTCACCCAACGCTCCCCCTACTGAAGGCTGCATCCCTTGGGTTCTTTGTGCCTGTTTTCTGTTTTGGATTTGATGCTGCCTTCACCCAGCACCTCTGACTCCTTTGTTCTCGGTTTTCTGCCAACCACGCCTTCCTTCCAGGTGTTATCAGTTCCTTTATGTATCCACATGGGAATCGCAGCCATTGTCTTTTTGATCTTTTCATCTTTCTGCTTTTTTTTTTTTTTTTCAATTTGGACTTTTTAAGTTATTACTGAGTTCTTTCTATTTGTTCCTCAGATCTTCAAGAATCCATGCTTTTAGTCATTTGGGGGTTTGTTTGTTGAAACAGTCTATCTTTAGCTCAGGTTGACCTTAAATTTTAAATCTGAGGCAGTCTTCCTGCCTTACAGGTGTAAGCCACCCCACCCAGCTCAGATTGCATCACTTAGAAACTAAATTAATTGGTATTTATTGAGAGCCTATTGAGTATAGATGTCGCCGCTCATTGGTTGGCATTTGTAGCAATCTGATTTTTCCCAGGTTTATGGCAGTAACACCCAGAGACTTCAGTTAGGGCTGCTTTCTGGCTAAATAATGTATTTGTTCTATCTTGTTCCTAAAAAGAGTGGAAAGGGTTTCAGCTATGCTCTGTGTGCAATGGGACACCTTTTCTTTTGCTTTCTCCCTTTCATTTCCTTTGCCTTCCTTTTCCAAAACTTCCCTCAATAAAGACAGAAGACTCCAGAGGCATCCAGGCAGAGCTAGAAACAGGGAGAATGAGGGAGTTGGTGGCCTCAGGTGGACACAGAGGTGATATATCTTATGACTAAGGCTTGTCCTATTGATCTTTTTCTGGTGGTTTTGAAATGACCCTTTGTTTTAAGATCCTGCTTGAATGGCTGTAAAGCAGAAGAGGCCCCTGGGGTGTGACTCATGCCATCAGCCCTGAGTGGGAAATGCATTTGTTGTTATAACTCAATGGGGATGGGGTAGAAAAGGGTGAGACACAAGAGGAAGAGCTGCCAGGCTGACTGTAGACAGCACTGCCTCCTCCCCCGGGTCCTCCCATAGTCTGTATTGGCAGTCGTTGTGATCCCTGTTTTCTGAATCTGAACTCTCCCTGTTTGGAGGGCAGTTGGAGTCTGGTTGAGAGGAAGGTCTCTCTGGCCCTCTGTTTCCAAAGAACTCCAGCGTGGCCTCATTTCACTCTTCTTGGGAGCCAGGTTTTCGAGTGACAGATTGATTGCTGTATGGGTGGTTACCAAAAAAGAACCTATTTTATTAGCTGTTTGTCTTGCAAAGTGGAATCGTTTTTTTAAAAAACCTTATCAAGATGTCATTATCCCAGAGGTTAGAATGTGCCCTCCAGCTCAGCTCTGCAGGTAAAGACCTGTCATGTCATGGTCTAGCCCAATCCCCTAAATGACAAGCTAGTCAGGACAGGTGAGCTTCCCTGCACCAATAGCTAACATACCCTTTAACTGTTGTCTTTTTCTTTTTTTCTTTTCTTTTTTTTTTAAACACAAGGGAAACAAAGTCTAGAAGTTCATATACAGGAAAGATCACGTACAGGTAATTTGTCTTTTCTGTTTGAGGAAGAAAAAGGAAATATCTCACTCATTTTTTTTTTCAGATTAAAAATTATAAACTATGGTAAGGAATTAAAAAGTATTTTGTTTGAGGAGTTGAAGGATTAGCTCTTCAGCACAGGGATGGCAAATATTTGGTTTCCTGTTGTAACAGTTGGGGGTGGGGGTGGGGGACTCAACTTCCCCAGCTGTTGCTGAGAGAAGACCAGAAGGGAGTGCTGCTCTCCCTCTGTATGTGCCCTGCCTGGGTGGGTTGTCCATGCGCCTCAGCAGTGGACTGTATCTTGGGCCCTGTCCTTCAACCTGTCCTTGTCCTGTCTAGTGTCAAGGCCACTCCCTGTTAGCTGCACAATCTGTTGTGTTTTTAAAAAGACTAGGGTATGTTTTTGTAGAGCACCATGGTGAGGTAGGAGAGGTGCCTCAGTGGGCCCATGCTGAGACATCCCTTCCCCCTGAGGTACCAGCCATACAATGGGTATAGTGTAGAATAGAGTTTATTGAGAGAGAGAGAGAGAGAGAGAGAGAGAGAGAGAGAGAGAGACAGAAAGAGAGACAAAGAGACAGAGAGAAGAAGAAGAGGAAGAGAAAGAAGAGAGGTAGGAGAATGAGGGGAGAGGTCAGCCAGGAACACGTGGAGGGGGTAAGGGAAGGGGAGAGAGGGAAAAAGGGGTGAGGGAGAGAAGAGAGCCAGAGGGAGGGGGCAGAGAGAGTGAGGAGGGGCCAAACAGTCCTTTTATAGCAGGCCAGGCCTACCTGGCTGTTGCCAGGTAACTGTTGGGCAGAGCCTAGAAGGAACGCTAACAGTCTCTCTTCAGTTCTACTCTCTCCTGTCCTTAACTGTCTGTCACCACCTTTCAAGGTCCCTTACTTCTTGTTTGCACACATGCTGGCATGCCACTACTGAGCCTTGTTTTGGCCCTGCCATCCCTCCACATCCAAGTCCATGACCCCCACATGGTTTTGGGCGGGGGTGGGCATCCTTCTGCCCATGACCAGCCTGTTTTGGATCTCCCAGTGCCCACAGGACAGTTCCTCTGCAGACATGCCCTCCTTGGATCAGCATCATTTCTGCCCCTCCTTTTTCCCACTTGTGTGGACCCAGCCTCTAGCTCTCCTCTTTCCTAGAAATATACCATGCTCTTCATGACATCATATCTGTATCTATGCTGTCCCTTATGTCTGGAACACCTTCCTGGGTGGTTCACTTGCCACCTGTTAGTGAACATAAGTGAAAACATTTCATGTAATTTGGAAAAAATAATGTAAGGACTGCAAGATAGGAGTCAGCCACAAAGTAGCTTAGCTGTGAGCCAAGCCTAAGACAGGCTTTGATATGCTAATGAACCAAGCAGGATGTGGCATTGCTCTAGTAGTACAAACCGAACATACATTGGAATAATACAAAAATGCGGCACTTTGGAGACGGCCCCTAGGACTGTACCACTATACACACATCTACAGATGCTGATGGGCTGATACACATCAACAAGGGACTTTGAGACTGGTTGCTCTGTGACTCTGGCTTTGACAACTGTTTCCAGCACCATTGCTGAGTTCACACGTGCTTGCCTGTAAGCACTCTCCACAGCCACAGTGTCTCACCACCAACCCCCCAACCCCCAGCCTGCCACAGCTGAAGAAGTTTATGGCAGATGCAGGTGGAGCTTGTAAGCTCCCCAAACATTTTCATTGCAGAAGATTCCCTAGTGGAACCCTGCAGCAGTTTCTGTCCCACCAACCTGTCCCCAATCAGTGGATACCTGTTTGCATGGAATTACTGTAACCTGTCTAATAGCATGGAATTGTAAGGCGTGTTTGTGTGAATAAACCAAGCATATTTGAGAGGTGAGTATTATGTGACATCCTAATTACTGAATGTTTCAGGGCCCCAGCAGTGCTCTCTGCAGCACCCATCCTCTCAAGCTTAAAGCTGAAGCTGTCCACCTGTCCACCCCTCCTCAGACTTGCATCTTTTTTTTTTTTTTTTTTTTTTTTTTTTGGTTTTTCAAGACAGGGTTTCTCTGTATAGCCTTGGCTGTCCTGGAACTCACTCTGTAGACCAGGCTGGCCTCGAACTCAGAAATCTGCCTGCCTCTGCCTCCCAAGTGCTAGGATTAAAGGCGTGCGCCACCACCGCCCGGCTCAGACTTGCATCTTTAACCTGTTTTTTTTTTAAAGCTTTATTTTATGTATATGAATGTTTGCCTGAAGTCTGTCTGTGCACCACATGTGCGCCTGCTGTCCACAGAGGCCAGAAAAGGTGTTGAATCCCTTGGAGCTGGAGTTACAGATGGGTGTGAGCTGCCATGTGGAACCTGAGAATTGGACCTTTGGGACCTCTAACAGAGCAGCAAGTGCTTGTAACCACTGATCCATCTCTCTAGCCTTTAAATGGAGACGAGAGCATGAGAACCAAGTCCTGTAGGGATCAGTCCCTGAGAAATACTTGGGGAACCTTAGTGGAAGAAATAAAGTGATTTCTAGCCAGGCTGGCATGTCAATCACCGAAGGTTCAATTCTCTCTGTACATACCAGCAGCACAGTGGGAACCATGAGCAACTGCTCTTGACTGTTTGAACTAATGCATCAATTAGGCTGCTTGTCATCAAGAAAGACTTCCAGAAGTGAAGCCTTGAAGGCTAGAGGTCTTGTGTGAACTCATGTGGGTGGTGTTGGCACTGGCAGCCTGCTGGGATCCTCGTCGTCATCATCAAGAGTATTTTGAGGAACTTACCATGCACCAGGCATTGAGCTAAGAACACTGCTTGTGTATTTCCTGCTTTAGAACCTGGAGTGGCTGAGGAGTTTTGTCCCTCTGAAGAGTCAGAGTTGAGTAGAAACCAAAGTGGCTTGCCCAGAGTCACATAGCTATCTATGATTGGCACAGCCTAGACGTCATGGATAAAACTTTTCTGAGGTCCTATCCTGATGACTTGGAATGGTTAACAAACACAGAATGGTCACAGGCAAGGCAGAAATACCCAAGAGCAGTGGGGAAGCCTGCTGGATGCTGCCTTCCCTGCCTTCTTGCCACTTTGGTCTGTCTGAGAGGTATTTGAGGTAGATGCTGCCATCATTTGTTCTTAGTGGTTGAGTGTGTGAGAATAGCTTCGTCTGCTGTTTTAGGTCTGACCAAAAAGCTGGAGGAGGGGGTACCCAAGAATGTATAAATCAGGTCTATTGCTGTAGACCATGGGATGGAGGGGATATCAAAGCCCCACATAATTCCCCAGGTAGGTCAGCCTCGCCTCCTGCTCTCTACCTCTGTGTGTACAAGCCAGTTTGGCCTTCCCATACCCTGCTAAGCACAGTCCCAGCTGAACCACTCTCATGGTCTTAGGCAAGATCCATGCCCTGTACCCACTCACTTCTCCCAGCTCATTATTTGCCAGTTATTGTCATCTACTTGTTCTCAGAGCCATCTGTGTCTTCCCAAGATTCCTTCCTCAGCTTGGAATTGACACCTTGTCTAGCTCGAGCATCCTCAGTTGAATTTGAGCCCAACACTCTTTTGAGCAGAGGCCCTATCCAGGAGTAGGTTGTGGTAGGGCTGGGCCCACACTCTTAGGTCAAATACTCCCACCCACCTACAGACAGGTAAGGCTGTGGGAATAATGACTGCAGAGAGTAATGCTTGTGCCTCAAGCACACCCCTCCACAGGGAGGTGTACCATCTGCTTCTAGGATGTGAGGGCCTTGTGGGAGAAAGCGATCATCCAAGAGTGCTGTGCTGGTTAGTCAGGGTCAGAGCTGTGTTCCTTAGACGACTGCTAAAGCTGTTGATATGGATACTTATTCTCAGGTCCAGCAGGTAGGAAAAAAGGGGGGTTGGTTAGGGAGTGTTCAAGGACAGGACTTTGGGGCTCATCCATTTTTTGGTTTAGTGTGGAAAGAAGAGCCAACAAGGGCACTGGGGGAGGGGGATGATCTCAGGGAAGGTGGCTAGAATGTAGCACTGTTCTTATTTAGTTCTTTTTTTTTTCTTTTCTACTTAGAATAGCTGAAAAGGAGGGCCCTGCATGGCAGTCCTTGGGATGAGAAAACCATGTGTCAAAGCTGTGGCTGAATCCCTTACTCTATTTTTGCCTCTCCACACTACCTCTTTGAGCCTGGAGGAGGTGTGGAGCCTGGCCTGAGGTGGCCTGGGCTGGCATCTCTGAGGCAGTTGTGGTTAGCCTTTGCCTCCTTCTCCAGAAACCACCCAAACACTGGCTCCTCACTTCTCTTGACCAGAAATAAATGTACCAGACCTGTGTTCTCAGGCCATCCTACAGGGAGTGAACACAAATTTACTTCACAAATTGCTTTTGTTTCAGTTCAAAGTTGTGTTTTTGTTCATGTTAGTTACATTAAAATTGGACAGTAATTATCGTTCTTAAAATAGGATCCTCACATTCCCAAGTTGGGAAAGAAAACTACCTAGGAATAAAAAGACACAGCCATATGTGAAATGCCATTCCATTAGCCACAGAATCTTTTATGAGGCTCGGTGGGGAGCGCCTGTCAAGTGGTATTTGTGGCCGAGCATGCCATGGCAGTGGTGTCTGTGGCTGCTTTTCATTTTGTCCCTCCAAGTCAAGGAAGCTTTGACATCTGTGGTCAGGAACACTGGGGGTTCACCAACCTCTAATTACATTTCTTTTTTTAAATATTGGTAAACAGTCTCTCTGTTGTTGATTCAAACGTTTGAGAATATTGAGCTTGTAGTTGGCTCTGGACAAAGAAAGCAAATCCTGGGCCTCCTCTGTCCAAACCTCTGCCTGCTTCTCTGGGTTTTTAGACTTGAATTCAAATGCCAAAGCCAGAGAAGTGTCCCTCAGGTAAAAGCATTGGAGGGTCACTTCAGGATTCAAAGCAGGCCTGGCCAGCTGAAGCATGAGGCCACGCCTCCCCAGATGAAGATGGCTGACTTCTGACTTCTCCTACTGCCTGGCTCCTCCTTATCTAGCTTTAAAACAGAAGTCAGAATAGGAGAGGCAGGAGGGGGTCACCATTTGAATTCAGTGCCCTTCTGCCTCGTGCCCCATAGCACATCTTTGTAGCAGTCACCGCTTTGCTCTGCTTGTGAATGAAGGCACAGGGCCCACAGCTGTAGATATGAACAAGTAACACTAGGCATGCCTTGCAACACACACCTGCCGACTGGGATGGAAGTGAGTAGAATTGGAGGCATTCCTTCTTGGCCCATGGAACCAAGAAAAGAATGTATATCTACCTTCTCACATGGATACCTGCATGGAAAGACCTTTCAGCCCACTCCCTCCCAAGGCAGTACATGTAATGTAGGGTGGGTATATACTGGCCTTTCTCCTGACTGGCCATTCTTCCTGGAGGATTCAAGGCCAGTTAGCCACTTCTTACTCAGACTGCCAGGTTTTAGGTCCTCACTGGTCCAAAGACTTGGCCAGTGGTTAGGTATTGTTGTGACTACACTGAGGGAGGGACTCCTTGTTACAGATACAGCACACCAGTGACATCAGGATGAATCTGAAGCCCTGTATCATCTCAAATCACCCTGTGTCCCTCCCTTCTACCCTAGTCTCCTGCTCATTGGGCATTGGTGTGAGGATCACCAACTTCCCCATCAACACCATGGCAAGGCAGCTACTATCATTTTGTAGATGAAGAACCTGAAAGGCCAGAGGGATCAAATATGGTGCTCATGATCATAGTGGAGGAACTGGGACTTGAACCTGAGTCCATCTGACTCTTAAGCCAGACCCTCCTAAGTCTACATCCTGCTTCTGATAGTCTCTAGAAGGAGCCACCCTTACATATATGGATCAAAAGTGATAGAATCCTGGGTAAAGAGCAAGAGCTATGACGAGGTGCGGTAACTATGGCGCCTATTGTCACGCCCTGCCAGCTCTGTTGGACTGCCCCTTTTGGTTGCAGGTCCTTGTGAGCATGACTGGTTTGGGCTGTAATGTTAAAAGATGATTATGGATGGGCTTGATGACCATTAGGTCTTTCTGCTACATCCCAGGAAATGGACCTAACCGTGTTACAGGGTAAATCAGATATGATGGGCTCCTAATTCAATATGGTGGCTCTGAGTAACATTTATCAAAGTACAGAAGCCGTTCTGTGGCTAGACAGCTGTGGAGATAGGATTGGATTCAGACCAGAAGACTAAGCTTGCATTTTTTGACAACTTTCTAAGACTTGAGTGGAAATGATCTTTTAGTACCATATGCTACAGGTATATGAGTCCATAGGTTCATTGTGCCATGTGGGGGCATCTTTTAGATAGCTATGTGTGTATCTGCAGCCTCATCCTGCCATGGTCATCCCTCACACACCATGACAAAGGTATTTAGATGACTGGATTTGATGTTCTGCTCAAAACTGAACTAAGATAGGCATAGTGGCTCATGCCTAAAATCTTAGTATTCAGGAGTTTGAGGCAAAACAATCACAGTAGAATCCACGGCTAACCTGGAGTACATAGTAAATTTCAGTCCAGCCTGGGCTTCAGGGAGACCTTGCCTCAAAACATTAAAGCACAAACAACCCTCATAAAACTGAAACAAACCAACTTTCCAAAACCTGCACATGTGTACATAGAAAACTTCCGGCCAGCTCTGAAGTAAGAGTCTCCTAACTTGTCATGAGATAGGGATGTCAGAGAGGTCAAATAATAATCAGATTATTAGGTGATTGTGACTGGATCTCTTACTGTTTAAAAAGGTGTGGGGGGGTATATGTGCATATTTGGGTGCAATTGGAGGCCTTGGGTTGGTGTTGGGTGTCTTTCTGTATTGCACTTTAATTTTTGAGGCAAGGTCTCTCATTGAACCTGAACCAAACTCACTGACTCAGCTAAGCTAGCTGGCACCAGGGATCTAGTTGTTTCTTTCTCAGCACTGAGATGACAGATTCTGCTGTCACCCTTTTTAGGTGGGTTATGGGGAGCTCAGCTCAGGTTCTCAGGTTTGTGAAGCAAGCACTTTATTGACTGAGCCACTTGTCTACCCCTATGAATCTCTTGGTTTTGCACTAGACTGAACCCTTGTGCCTTCTTCCCTGTCTCCTACCTTCATAGTAATGCCAGGTAGATGAAGAAATGGGACTCATAACTGAGCCTTAGAAACTGTTCAGCCCTGGCTGCCATCACAGGTGGCAGCTATATCAGGATGGAAGGTCAGAGAAGTAGCCCATCTCTGAGATTAGTGTGGAAAGGGAATAGGATTCTAGGATAGGTGTGGTAAGCAGAAGAGAGAAGCGGGTTGGGAAGGCCTGCCTTAGGCCCTTGCCCAGTGACCCTCACCTCTTTTGTTTTGCATTGGTTATATTCAGTGGGCCCACTCTGTGCTGTTGACAGTACTAGGTACCGAAGAGACAGAAGCTGTGATCCTTGCAACCTTCCTGTATCACATGGACAGTGACACAGAAGCTCAGTCTTGGCTGGGGCACCCAGGTCAGTGGGTGTCAGAACTGAGGCTGGAATTCTGAATTGTTATACTTCAGATTCTGGGTAGTTTCCACAGATTATCTGATTATCGCCTGTTTCTGACCAGTCCACTTGAGATGTCACAGTGGCTGGTGGAGGTGTCTTCTGCTAAGGGGTAGGTGAATCTTAAGCTTGTAGCTAACTAATTTGCTCTTTGAGTGTTTGGATTGAGTGTTCTCAGCAGCCAGTGATCAGTGGTGGTTTCATATCAATGCCTTTGTTTGGTTGGTTCAGTTTGTACTGAACACCAGTGGCAATGTCCAACAGAAAGGCAGACCTGTGGAGCTTGATTTGGGGTGATTGCATTGGTAAGTGGAGGAGAAGTTGACTGGAAATCATGGGATAAAGGAGATGCTACAGGGAGTCTGTTGGGAACTGGCCCAGGGAACAGGGCAGGTAGGCTCTGGGGCAAGTCTGGGGGCAGGGTAAGAATAGACCTGTCTAGAGCAGGCCCAGTAGCTTACAGGGCTCCTGGTTCCATATTCCCAACCCCTGTGTTATATGTCCATCCTCCTGGGCTATTGGGAAACTAATGCCAAAAAATGTAGTCTTGGTACTGCCTGGGAGTTTTAGAGAAGATTTCACAGAGGTAAGGTTGCTAAGCCAGATACTTTTTTAGATTATTTAGAACCATATAATTTCTCCCCGCAAAACCTTTAGCATTTCAGCAAGGCAAACACACCGAAGGGTTAGGACCTACACAGGTTCCAATTTATCCCTAGTCTGCTTCCTGACTGCTGTCCCAGCTGTCCCCCAGCATGCCCAGGCCCACATCAGACACTTCCCTGATAATTTACAGGTGGGAGCACAAAGAGAGCAACAAAGTTTCATGGGCTCTTCCCCCAGCATCCCTATTGGGTATTGAATACACAGATTGGTATACACAGTCTTCTAGAGACCTCCTTGGAGGCTGTGACTCTCCTTCACCCCACAGGGCTAGATACTGATCTCATCTGCCATGTCTCCTTTTCAGATTTGTTTCCTCAGTTATGCATATGATTGATAAGGTCTTCTCTCTCTCTCTCTCTCTCTCTCTCTCTCTCTCTCTCTCCACCCCCACAGCACTTCCCCACAAGATCTCATTATGTAGGTCTAGCTGTGATGAAACTCATTATGTAGACCAGGTTGGCCTTGAACTCAGAGAGATACACCTTCCTCTGTCTCCTGGGTGCTGGATCAAAGGTGTGTGCCATTACACCCAGCTGATAAGGTCCAATTTCTATAACAGTTCCCAGTTTCTTCTTAGTGCTCTGTCTCCACTCTTGAACCTTGAATGCTAGACACTCCACTTCTTCAGGTTTTATTTTCTATCTCCTGTAAGTGTTATATATATATATATATATATATATATATATATATATATATATATATCTCATATTATATATATTAAGTGTAATATATATATTATATATACATATTATATATATATATATATATAACACATATATATATATATATATATATATATATATATATATATATATATATATAATTATCTTAAGTGGAAAGGGCTACTAGCCTGGGATTGGTTCTGGGGAACATTCAGTGGGCATAATCAAGGAATAAGCCCCAGGCCAGAATCATAGCACAGCTGGGATTTCACTTTGGAATCAGCTGGAGCAGTCCTACCAAGCAGACCCATTAGAGCGAGAGGAGGATCCATTTACTCTGGTGATGGAAGGAGCCGGGTGTCAGTGGTTGCATTGGCAATGATGTGTTATGTGGTGTGGTAGGTGCTGGAACTGAGTATCTGAGGTGTCAGCTGGTCAGAGCTTTTCCTGATTGGATGCTGCATCTCAGTTAGGAGAGTAACCCCTAAGTGTAACATTGTTCCCCTGGGAAGAGGGATGCTGCGTTAGGAGGCTTCCAGGAAGATGCTGAGAAGAGCTAGAATGACTCTTGGGGACTGAGATGTGCTCTGCTGGCTTGCTGGAGAGGCAGAGCTCCTGTAATGATGAGCTAGTCTGTTTCCTGAGTTTATACAGTGGATTTGCAGTTGTTGTCAGGATGCAATACACAGAGCCCTAGGCTCCCTTCAGCCCTTATTCCCTGCTTTTGCTGTAATATTCTACCCTTGGGTATCCATGTAACTCCCTCTTTCCCTGCCTGGTCCAGTCCCACCCATCTCACTCTCAGAAGCTCTACTGCCTGGGACCTCACTTCACTGCTGGGGACAGTTCCCTTAGACCTTCTCAGAGGCCTTGGAGTGACAAGCACTCTGCACATGGCCCCATTGATAACCTTCCTTCAGCCCAAGGAAGATTATTCCGGTTGCTTCTCCTGTAGTCTCCTCAGGACAGCCTTCCCTGGACCACCCTGTGCACCCAGTGACCCTCAGGTCATACTCTGATCCCTTCCTTGCTTCAGTTTTCTTCCCCAACATCACCACTTAACACATTCTACATGTTTATATTGTCTTTCTTTTTTTCACCAGAAGGTAAAGCAAGCCATTTGTGTTTTGTTTGTTGCTGGATACATGACTTCCAGAGCTTTCCCTGGCTCAGAGCAGAGGACACAAATTAATTGCTGGTCAGAACTGATTGCCGATGAAGAGCAGCAGCCTGCCCTGGTCCCGACCTCTACCTCTGTGTTCATTTGTGTATGACAATGCTGATAAACATGTCCCAGCCCCAGAAGCAGGCTGCTCTCAGGATCTGGAGGGGCAATTTGATAATTACGTACCTAACAGGAGCTCAGCATCTGGGAGTTTTCAGTCTTTTTCTCTAATCACTCTGCCTGGTCTTGGGATCTGTAACTATTTTGGAAGTGGATTTGCTATGATTAAATTCTTTCTTAGTCTAATCCTTTATAGAAAACAAAAGTTATAAGTGAAGCGAATTAGGTTGGATTTGCTGAGGTTTGATTGTTTGCGCAATGATTTTACCCTGACTCATTTCCAAACCAGGTCCCTGAAGATCGCTCTGATGGTCTTCTTGTAACAGATGGGAGCAGATCTCCATTGTCATGTTACAGCTCTTACTTCTTACTAGTGCCTGAGACTAGAGGATGGCCCATACAGGAATGGGGGTGTGTGGCAAGTCTGTCAGAGAGGAGCTGTCACAAAGCCCATGCACTGTGTTTTGCAGGGAACAACCAGGCTCTGGCAAAGCTGCAGTGTAAATGGAGCTGAGAGGAATTATCTCGGGATTGTTGTTCTTTTCTCTTGGAATCCTTGCAGGCTGCATCTTAGCAATTGCAAAACTGGGTGTTCATGGGTTGGGGTACAAGGAGTTTCAGGCAAGCAACCTTTAGAAGCAAGACTGAAAGGACATGTTTGAGGCCCTTCTGTGTTAAGACTGCCTGCCATTGAGGTACTAACTCCCACCCCTCAAGGCTACTGTCTGCAGCCCAGCTCGTACTGAAGTCAGGAGCAATGCCATATCTGGGAATATGCTGTCATAAAGACTTCCATCCAAACCAGACAGGAAAAGATACCAAGGCCTAGCAGACTTTCTGCAGTGACTTAGAACACTGGGAAGGACCTCAATCTTGGAAACTCCAGAAGATGACCTGAGTATGCTCTCTGAAACCTCAGTTGTACAGTGGTCAGACTTGCCCAGTGGCCCATGCTGTGACAGAATCTGGCTTCAACTAGACATTTACTAACTCCCCAGTGGTAACTTTCTTTTCTGCTGACTGGATTGACTTTGGGACTGTTTGGCTTGTAGAATTTGTCATCTGGGGTCTGCTAATAGAGATCTATTCTTGGCAGAGTTTCTTTTTCAAGCAGTTGTTTTGAAGAAAGCAGACATCACACTCAGCCCTGGGACTTGGGACTATCTTACATCTTCTCATCTGACTGGATTACTCAGTTTACTTGGCTCTGCTGGCCTCCTTAAGAGAGATGCACAGAAACATCTGACTGGGAGGCCACCATGAATTCACTAAATGCAGATGAAAATGTGACTTCTTAGCATGAAATTTGTGGCCCCCCCCAAGCCCCTTTTCTTTGTCAGAAATAAAAGTTACCATGTCATGGGCCCTGGACACATGCCAGCTGAACTACAGGACAGGTAGTTCAAATCCTCTCTTCACCACCATCTTACCACCAGGTACAGTATGGAAGGTGCTGGGGACACATGCTCCTCACTCAGCACGGCCGGCCCCTGGAGTGACACCTTACACAGAGCCCGTTTTTCATGTCAGTCAGTGTCAAGTAGATAGCTCCCTAAGCCTCAGCCTTGTCACTGTAGGAAGCCCTTTAATACTGGTCCCTCCTCCACTTTTTATTTTGTATGTATATGGGTGTTTGCCTGCATGTGTTATCTGTGCACTGTGTGTGTGCAGTGCCTAAAGAAGCCAGAAGAGGGCGTCAGATCCCCAAGGACTGGAGTTGACAGTTGTGAGTTGCCATGTGGGTGTTGGAAATTAAACATGGGTTCTATAGATGAGCAGCCAGTGTTCTTAACTGTTGACATTTCTCCAGCCCTACTTGTTTTTTAAAAAGATTTTGTTTTATGTTATTAGTAGAAAATAAAGTTTTTCTCTTTATTTTCACACATGTACACAGTGTACTTCAATCACACTCACTCTTTCCACACTTTCTTATTCCCTGATCTCTTAGTATTGGCAGCTTTTGTCATGGACTTGAACCCTAAAAGGCTATATTTTGTTTTGTTTTGTTTTTTTCCAGACAGGGTTTCTCTGTGTAGCCCTGGCTGTCCTAGAACTCGCTCTGAAGAACAGGCTGGCCTCAAACTCAGGTATGGGCCTGCCTCTACCCACCAAGTGCTAGAATTAAAGGCGTGCACCACCACCGCCGCCAGGCAGAGCCCATGCTCTTAATGATCTTCCCATGGGGCCTGTTTGATGATTCATTTCTTATTCTATACCCAGAGACAATGAGGCATAAACCAGAATAAAAAGAGGCTATTATAATATCACTATTTGCCATTTATCTAAATTAGATAATAAATCATGAAGCTACTTGAAACAATATACATGTCAACCCCTGAACATTTCATTATCGCTTGGTACATTTGATGGTGTCTGTGGTATAATTAATACTTTCTTATAGAAAGTATATTTGTTTGAAATGGAAAAGTAAAGGAGAAAATAAGCTTAGCCAGCCTTCCTTATCCTCGGGTGTGAGGCTATGGCAGTGGTCATCTGGGAGCCTGACGAGTAGATACACAGTTGTTCCCAGTATTGTCTGGGGCAGGATTGTGCCTTGGGAAGGGAGGCTGAGTGCCTGTAGCAGCAGCAGTAGCCGCAGCAACAAAAGCAGCAGCAGCAGCAGCAGCAGCAGCAGCAGCAGCAGCAGCAGCAGCAGCAGCAGCAG
>JANHMN010000018.1:30639524-30660055 GCA_030674055.1 Rhabdomys pumilio
CCACCCTGAACAAACCATCTGCAAAGTTGCAGAGCTGGTTCAGGTGGCAGCTGGAGCCCTGCACTGCTGATGGAGCAGGAGAGCCTGCAGTCTCCTGCAGGTTACCCCAGCAGCCCCTTTACATCTCTCCTTCCCCAGGGCCTCTAACCCTCATACATCAGGCCCACACTTCCCCACACTCCCCTCCACAAGTCATTCCAGCTGCCTTCACCTTGAGTCTCTCCCAACCCTCTCATCTAACCCCATAGCTTGAAAACTTTACAAAGTCCAAGTTTAATGCCATTATCATCTTCTAACGTCTGCAGATTTCCTGTTAACTGCACCACCCGACTGCGCCGATTCTGCCTTGTCCTTGTGTGCTTAGCAAACCAAACAGTTTACTTTGGCAGGCATACCAGGAAGTAGTAATACTGCCAAAGCTAGGTGCTTTCTGGAGCTTTTATTTCAGGAGTGTGTGTGTGTGTGTGTGTGTGTGTGTGTGTGTGTGTGTGTGTGTCTGTGTTTATTAGGTTTAACAGACTGAGGTTATTGTTATCTGTGACTAAAGGAACAGCCTTAGGGCTTCAGAGCAGAGGCAATATGTCCTATATCCCATGGTATTTTGGCTGGTCCAAGGGCCTCCTCCCTCCTTGGCCAGTCTAAGAGGAATGCCTGGTACTGGAGGATACATAGGCCTCACTGAGCTCTGTGCTAGAGGGTTGTCAACTGATTGTTGGACAATGGTCTTGAACACTGCACCCAAAGCCCACTGGCAGTATCTCACAGCCGTGCCCCCCCTTCCTCCCTGGCTGGATTCAAGGTTAAGCTCCTATTCCAGGGTGGTTGGTGACCAGTGACAGGCAGATGGGGAGGGAATACAAGGCCAGGCCCCTTGGACTTTCCTCGGGACAATTCTTAAGAGCCACTTCAGCTACCATGCTCCCTAAAGAACCGTCGAGACTTCTATTGCAACCAACTTGGGATCATTTCTTATGTGTCCGCCCAATCCCACCTTCATTTCCTTGAACTCACTACAAATCTGTGCACACTCAAGAGATCCAGTCCTGGACAGCTGCATGGCTCAGCTGAGAGAGACTAAACTACACGTCCTTCTAGTCCTCTACATCCTCCAGCTAAGCTGCGATGAGGCTGCTGACTGGGGAGCCAGTGGAACAAAGGCCCCTTTAATTGTTCTGCTGTATGCTTCTACATGAAAGCCTCCCAAGGATGCCACTTGGGGGGCATTTGTTTTGGGGACCTAAAATTTGGAAAATTTGTGTTTTTAAAGGTCTTAGGTCTATTTTGATTTATGTTTATGCTACAAATACCAACAATGGGAGGAGATCCATGTTGCTCTCCACCCCCACAACATGGCTGCAGAAAGCTTGAGGCCCAGTCAGAGACCTGTAGCTAGCAGAACAAAGGTCCTGGCATCTTTTCATCTTCTAAGTTTCTTTAGCCTGTCTTCCTCATTGTGTCATTTTGTGTCTTGTTGTGTCACACATCGCCCCCTTTGCCCCAGATGCCATGTGGTACAAAGTAAAGTGTAGATAAAGGAACACATAGAGCTGTGTGGTGTCAAACAGGCATGTTTGCTCTGCATGAGTTAGGGACGTTTGCCGAGACACAGCTACTCCAAATCAGTTCATCAGCCTCTGTGTGTGTGTGTGTGTGTGTGTGTGTGTGTGTCCGTCCATGGGATTGTTTGGAAGAGAAATATATTGAACTTATTAAATAATCAATAAGTGGTAGACATTCACAATTGTTTATAAATCATGTTCTCAATAAACTGCCCTACCACATAGGATGATCTCCCTTCTTTCTTCCTCTCTTGTGCTCGACATCAGCTAAGACACATTTCTGGCCTGTTTGGTTTCACTTTCTCTTGTGGGAAAGATGTTCAGACACTGCAGCAGAAAAGCCAGTGGTAAAGCTTGCTGGCCATGATTTGAGCTTAGTCACATTTAAAATACCAATAGGAGAGCCAGATATGGTGGTACTAGTCTCAGATACTTGGTAGGATGAGGTCTAAGAAATTGATCATCAATTTGTTTGGAAGAAACCTAAACTCTATGTAAACAGAGCCTTCATAGACTGAAAAGAGGGTTGTACATGAGAGATAGATGGTGAATAATTTGACTAAGTCAAATGCAGTCGATGCAAATCTAGGCCTTTGAATGCTTTAAATATAACCCACTGATATAAAAAGCATTGCGCTAAATTTTTTAAAGCTGAGATCTTTCCTAGGGTGAGAGACTCACTTTTTTGATAGAGATATTCTGCTCATAAGGCAAACAGAGAAGGCATAGAACAACACGGATCACATTCCCCTACAGGCAACTGGGAGCTTTATGCATTTTATAGTCTACAACAGCAGCCCATGTGCTTGGTACACATTACCTTATGAGCCAGTTCAGAATCAGAGTAGCAGCTTGGGAAGGCTATTTCAAAGGGCAGGTGGTTCCAGAGGAGTTTTCTTCTGTTTATTTTGAAAGTTAATCAGCCTCTGCCTCTCTCCATTTGTGTCACAGATAAGACTGAACTATAGTTTTTAATTTATACAAAGATGGGTTTAAAACTGGATTCCCTCTTATTTGCTTGCTTGCTTGCTTGCTTGCTTGAGAAAGGGATTTACTGTGTAGTGCAAGCTGGCCTTGAACTTTTCATCCTCGCATCAGTCTCCTAAGCGCTGCTGAGACTGCTGATGTGTGCTGTCATGCCTAGCTTCTTGTCTTTTGGAGAATGAGTCCAGAGCAGAGAACCAGCCAATGATGGGTCTAGAATGAGTTTGCTGGCTGCACCTTTTTTTTGTGTGTAGAGAGGATGGTGGGAGTGCTGAATGCTAAAGATGAGGTTAAAGGCAGGATGAAGTAGAGGTGCCAGGACAGGATGGAGAGGGGGTAGCATGTGCACAAGTCTGAGGCCTCTGTATAGGTGAGAGAAACAAAAAACTGGAATGTGGTTGGGGGGAATACAAAAATTAAGTGTCTGGGACACTTAGTTTTGTCTAGCCTCCCTAACTCCTCTGGGGGTGGTTTAGGATGGGATGGGTCAGGTAGAGTGTCTGGGACACTTAGTTTTGTCTAGCCTCCCTAACTCCTCTGGGGGTGGTTTAGGATGGGATGGGTCAGGTAGGTGCTGGAAGAAACTAATCAGATCTTTTATGACTACCAATGAGATAAGGGGTGACTTGAGGTTGACAGCTCTTGAGTTAGGGTCCTGATGCAGATACTAGTTGAAGTTTTGGGATACAGATAGAGCACAGGGACCAGACTGAGGATTTGGGGTTGGGCCTCAGGCCTTCTTTTGGGGATCAGGCCTTCTTTCAGGGGGAATCAACCAGTTCAGGAAATTGGGAAATGTCTGAGTAACTAGGGTAACAGGTAACTCATTGTCTCCCAGATGTGGGGATACTGTCCCTTAAGCATAAATAGAGGGAAGGGATATGATGGTGTTGCATCTCAATCTTTCCACATCTTTTTTAAAAATATTATTTATTTATTTATTTTATGTATGTGAGTGCACTGTCACAGTGTCTTCAGACACACCAGAAGAGGGCATCAGATCCCATTACAGATGGTTGTGAGCCACCATGTGGTTGCTGGGAATTGAACTCAGGACCTTTGGAAGAGCAGTCAGTGCTCTTAACCACTGAGCCATCTATCTCCCCAGCCTCTTATCTTTCCACATCTATTGACAGTTTTTCTTTAGATAGTCATCTACCTACAGTTTCCTTGCACCCCCAGAATTTTGATGAGTGAGAAACTTACAGGCCCTTCCTCATCCCTGACCCAAGCACAGATGCCCTAGAGCCCAGCATCTTTATTCCATGTGATGAGGGCTGTGATAATGGCAATTGTAACAAAGCCTGATTGTAAAAATGGGTGACAATACTAATAAAGGCAGCAGAGAGAGAGGGAAAGGAGACTGGAACCAATAAAACACCTACAGGCTTTGCAGAGGATCCAAGTTTGGTTCCCAACACCTATGTCAGATGGTTCAAAACAACCTGTAACTCCAGTTCTAAGGGCTCCAACTCCCTCTTCTGGCCTTTTCAGGTAACTGCACTCATAGGCACATACCCACAATACAAATACACAGACATATACATAATTAAAAGCAAAAATAAATCTCAAAGTAGCTAAGTATTAGAATGTATTTAGAAGACTACTTGACTCAGGTCAATGTATGTACCTGCTGTTGCTATTATTATTGTTATTCTTGACATTGATGTTGTTATTGCTGTAATTGTTCTTATTACTGATATCATTACTACTGTTAGTATATTAGATATATTAGATATTTAACACACAGTTATGATCTGAATATGAAATACTTCCCCACAGGTTTATGTGTTGAGTATCTGGTTCCCAACTGGTGGCACTGTCTTGGGAGGTTCTAGAACATTTAGGAGGTGGGTTTTAGTTGGAGAAAATAGGTCCTAGGGGCCTATATCTGAAGGTAGTGCCTGATCCTCAGTTCTGTGCTTGGGCCATGAAGTGAAGAACTCCCCCCCACACACACACCTTATTCCTGCCACTGAGGAGTACTGCCTAAGCACATGGAGCCAAACAATTTAGGGAACCCTCTAAAGCCATGAGCCCAAATAAATAATTCTTTCCTTCAGTTATGCTGTGTATTTTGGTCACAGCAATGCAAGGATAACTAACACAGGCATCAAGGCCATTTCATCTGAATGTCATTTTAATCTCATAATCCAGCACAGGAACAAGTGCCTATTGTTATTTTCCTCTCAAGATGAGGAAACTAGGCTCAGAGAGATGGAGGGATGTGCCTTAAGATATACTGAGTCTGCTGCTGAGCCTGCATGCTCATCCACTTGGCCTACCTGGAAAGGCTCCACTACTACCTAACAATTCTTCCATTATCCATGCACAGCAGGGATGGAAGTTTTATTCCTCTACTTAATGCTTGGCTGATAAGGACCAGGTGAGTTAAGTGGCTTCCAGAAGGGCCTGCCTCCTCTGAGCTAAGCTGCTTTCCAGCCAGCTGATCAGAACTGCTCTTCAAACTCATAGTTTAACCATTCATTGTTCTGTGCATGGAGGCAGCTTGCCCCCTAGGACACCCCACTCGGTGCTGCCACAGTGATTAATAAGGATCTTCTGTGTTCACGTGAAACCTCTCAGTCAAAGCCTCAAAGTGCTTTGCAGGCGTTAATTAAGCTTTGTGGTGGTGACTCAGCTAGGTGGTAGCCCTAGGCTTACTCTATGTGTCTTCAGCTGGTGCAAAAAAAGAACAAATCACTCCCTCAGCAAACCATGGCCTTCTGACCGGTCAGACTCAGTTGGCATTCCCCATTCCTGGTCCTGAACATTTGCAGAGTAGACTTGTCTTTCACTCATACAGAAACCAGCCCTCAGAAGCCATTTCCTATCTGAATTATAACGGTGCCAACAGCCCTAACTGGTGCCCACTGATGGCCCAATTGCACATTGGGGACTGACATAGCTTCAGGCCTGTGCCCACTAGCATGTTTAGGCCAAATGCATCCATCCACAGGGGTCACTGGTGTCAACCCATCCTTGAAACACTATCTGCACCCTACCCCCTCTTCTTCCCTCATCCTCAGATCCACCCTCCCTCATCATCTGCTTACTTAATGTGGCTCTGAATTCTTAACTCAGAGTAAAGCACTTAACCCTCTACCTCAGGATGTAGAGAGTCCCAAAAGGGACAGAGGTTATGGTCACAGGTGTGCTTCAGCATGATAGGACAAGAAAATATATATGTGGGATGAAGGCTGGGAAGGCAGAGGCAGTGGGGCCTGACAATGAGACTGGGAAGTAGAAATGGGCTTCCAGCTAAGCTGTGGCAATGAAGCAGAGAGAAGGGATTTTCATTTAGAAAGGAGATCTGCAGGACTTGGTGGTTATCTGGAGGTAATCCAATAGCGCTTTTTATTTTCTGACCATCAGGCAGATCCAATCTGCCTTAGGAAGCAGAGCCAGGTGATCTCTGTGAGTTCAAGAACGGCCTGTTCTAGATAGCAAGTTCCAGGACAGCCAGAGTTACACAATGGGACCTCGTCTTAAAACAACATCAAAACAAAAACAAAAAACCTTGGCAATGATACACAGTTATAATTCTAGCACTCAGGAGATGGAGGCAGGAGGATTAGGAATTCAAGGTCACTCTTGTTGAGAATCCAATTTGAGACTAGCCTGGGTCTTAATACATGAGACCCTGTAAAAATTAAATAAACAAAAGACGAGGTTTCCAGCCTCTGAGCTGGTAGGATGAAAAAACTCAGCATCATTTAACCCCAGCAAAATTCTCAGCCCAAGGAGAAATTTATTTATGCTAGAAAGGAGGTTTATTTTAATTTTTACAGAACCAGAATTGATCTCTCCCTTTCCCCAGAACCATGGAAGCCACATATGTTGGGCCAGGTGCTAAGAGCCAGATTGGGGGATCGACCTTCTGAAAGTCAGGGGCTGAAAAAGAGTGCAGGGGAAAAATAAGACAAGGCTCAGAGAAGAAAATGCATTTGCTGTTGAAAGAACCTCAGGAGTTCCTTGAGGTCTGCTAATGCCGAGAGTTTGAGAAGAAAAGAAGAGAACTGTTTCTCCTTGGCCACAGATATGAGAGAGACCTCCAGCGAGCTCTAGGCAAGCTTCTGACTTCCCGGATGTCACCAGAGTCTGGCTTTCCAGCAGTGTTTTTTAAAAATGGTCGTTAAAGCAAAGGTCTTTAGTGATCTCTTTCAGTTTAAAAAGTCTCCTTGAAAAAGAACCAACTTCAGCCAGATGGTCGTGGTATGCATCTTTAATCCCAGCACTCAGGAGGCAGAAGCAGGCAGAGCAAGAGAGAGGGGTTGGGGGCGGGGGTTGGGTAGGGTGGGGTGGTGGGGAGAGCTAGTTAGTTCCAGGGCAGTGAAGGCTATGCACAGAGAAACCCTGTTTTTGGGGAATGGGGACTAACTTCTTCACCATTGTCCCTTGTGCATGATTTTACCCTGCCTTCTAGGATTTTAATTAGAATCATTGATAGAGGGCTTTACTCTGGTGTTCAGTTATGAGTGCATCGATTTTCACAACTCATGAGCAGGAACTGAGAGCCCCAGTTACTGGTGAAGAAGCAGGCTTATCAAGGTAAAGTGGTTGGTTCAAGTTAGCACGAGGGCCAAGCCTTTGATTCAGGTTTTCTGTCCTCCTTCTCTTGTCTTTTATGGCACAAAAGAGATTTCAAAGATCATCTGTTCACTGCATCCTGTGACTATTCCACCAGGCTGAAGACTTTATTGGGGCTTCTGCCGAGCATTACCAGCAAACAGGGTTTGGCCTTTCCCCCTTGGGGTCTTATTCTTATACCTTTGATCTCTGCTGCTCTGCTGCTGACTTAGTCAAGGGACCTTGGACCAACTCATTGTTTACCTACTGACAGGTGTTTTCTGAATGTGACGTTCTTGTATGGCCCAGGTTCCCTGAGCATGGAAGAAATGTGGAAAAAAATGAGGCTACTCATGGAGGCCTATCAGGCAGTTTTAGAGCCTGAAAGTGACCAAAATGTGTTGGAGGAGTTGATGGAAAGATGTCAGGCCATGACAAGTCTTAACGTTAGCCCCAAGCTTTTCAGAGTGCTGGTAGTATTGCAAGGAGATGAAGAGGGGTGAACTGCAGGGTAGGAGCTAGTGGGTATATGGGCAAGCCAGACCAGGTTAGAACTAGGTGATAGCAACATGGAAAACAAATATTTCCACTGTCAGAGAAGTAGAGAAACACTATCTAGAAGAGAGAGAACCCAGGTTTGCCAAGTCTCTCCCTTGTACTCTGCTATAGGGAAGTCAGTCAAACACACACACACTTCCAGCTTCTACCACAGCCTGTCAATGTGAAGGTGTCTGGGGGTGCTGAGTGGGTGGATTTAACTAGAAAGGAGCAGGGATCTCTGATGTTGCTTGCGGGCCATATTTTCCTCAAGAAAAATAAATTTAAGACAGAACAAATCTAATAATATAATAGAGGCTCGGTAGACCCTCTTAACTAACCATTGCAGTAATAATCCTGTTTCATGTTTGCCAAGGCATAGCTCAGTTCAAAATAGAATCTTCACGTGGATCAGAACATCTGCCCAGCATCTAACCAGGCTACATGGATGTCAGACATGAGTATAGCACCAGGGAAGTGAATATTGACTTGATAACCCCGTTTGATCTTTGACAACCCCATGGGCTATGTCATTATAAAGACTGGACACAAAGAAAAAGCGGCATACTGTCTGACCCAGGTCATGCTGACAACCAGTTCTGACTATGCCCAGAAGCTTCTGAGAGTCTCCCCAGGGCAGTCTGAAGCTGACCCCTGCTTGGTCTAGTAACTCATCCTACAACTTGGCCCCTATACAAGTAACTCATTGATGGAAGTTGCCAGTAGTAACTGCTGAATGTTTGAGAGAGATACGCTTCAAAATGCTGTGAAACAATGAAAAGCTCTTAACAATTGATTTAAAATCAATATGATGAGAGACAGAAGTACTCAGAAGAGAAATATCCCCAAGAGGCCGAGGGACATGGCTACTTCCTAGTTGTTGTTTCCATCAGTGTGCTTGCTCTCCATCCTGACCGTGTGCACACTTAAATCTTCCATACAGACTCAGTGTCACCCCAAGCTGCTGGAGTTTCTTAGTAACAGCAATAGCAGTAATAACCTTGTGTAGAGGTTGCTTGTCTCTGTCAAATACTTTAAATGTTTTTATTTTGTCCTCCCATCAGTCCACATGCTGACACAATTATTCCCACTTTACAGATGAGGAGGCTGAGGAATCCTTGATTCACTCAACAACCAAATTTTAACGCCAAGATTGGATGGAGAATTGAAAATGACTGGGGCTGGGGGTGTTGATACACTGTGGGAGCTGAGACATTAAATCAGAGAAAGGAAAGAGAGGTGTGGGCAGGACAGAATGGAGAAGGAAGGCTTAGAAAGTGGGGGCGGGTATAAAGTGGGTTCATTTGAGGATCCTTGTTTTCCCCAGGCTCAAGGCCCAAAAATACAGTGGAAAGAGGAGGCTTTCAAGGAGAGAACTCAAGGCCCCAGAGAGAATCACTTCCAGTCCCTCTGCCAGGTTCTGAGTTTCCCATGTGCTGGTGTCCATCTTACCACATGCCATTTCCTTGTTTGCTTTGGTGCGTCTGAGTAGCCTGTGTCTCATCCCAAGAGCAAGAAAATAAACATCACTGTGGAGACAAACTCACTTGACTCCACTTACAGTAGCTAACAGCCCAAGATTTTCCAGCTTGAAGGCCCTTTTGCTTCTTTGAGCATTGCCCAGGAAGATGTGGCCATGGAAAAAAAAAAAGCACTAGGAGGCAGCAGGCAATAAACTATGTGATCGGAAAGACTTGGACTAGTGCTTGATGGATCTGTTAGAGGCAACACTTCCAGAATAACAGCAGCATCTCAGGCTGCTTCAAGTAGCTACTGGCACTCTGGTTTGCAGATTGAATACATTTCCCTCTTCTGTCCCTGCAGCTTAGCAGGGAGCAGGTGCAGCAGCAGCAGGGTCTGGCTAGCTAGCTCCAAAAAGGACTTGTTGCTTGGACTTTCAAGGGGAGCAGAGGTTATTCTTCTGTCCCCAGATGATCCTGAGTCTGAGCTTTAAAGGTCAGGTCAGGAGGTAAGCAGTGAACAAAGTCATAGAGAGTAAAGGACTTTCCAGGAAGCCATGCTGGGAAGTGATATCTAAGCCCTGCTTTTTGGTGCCTGATTATGGAGGGAATAGAGTGAGCTTGATTGGTTTTACAAAAGGAGGTATCCATGTTATAGAAGTTTCTACCCATGCCTGGATCTGGACTGGGAGCTAAAAGGGTTACAACTAGTCTCTGGCCTGCAGACAGGTCTGGACACAGATAACCGGGACACATCAGTGTGTCCAGAGCCCAGAAAGGTTATGACCCATCAGTTTCTAGAGTCTGAGAACAACTGCAGTAACATCAAAAAGTCTCTGTAGAGAGCAGGGGTTTCCTGTAGTTTAGTGGTAGAGTAATTACCTGGCATGATCAAGACCCTGGGCTCAGTCTTTACCATTGGAGAAAAAACATCTGAGTGGACAGTGTTAACTATGGTCAAAGCAGGCCAGCCTGGCTACGATAGGGGGAGTCTCCATGACATAATCAAACTTAGCTATCATGTGGGGATAACAGTTCTGATGGCTATGCTCTGTGTGTAAAAAGCAGGGTACACTTACTTGCTTGGGGTCTAAATAACTGCAGGGTTATGGATCTAAAGTTGGCCCTGGCCTACTAGATACACAGAGGCAGACGTAGAAAACCTGGAGCTTGACTGTTGGTGACTGGGCTCCAGGGTATGAAAGCCACAGGCCTGTCGGGTTTCTTGCTGGGCTCAGTGGGATCCACTCCCGTCATGCCTTTTGTTAGATACTGTATGATCAGTACTTCCAGACAAAGAACTAGCCAGGGCTTCAGGAGGCTGCTTAGTGCTCTTTCCTTTACAAATGTGGTTCTAAAAATTTCAATAAGCTCCCATCATGGCCTAGAAACCTCAGTGCTGGGCTGCATTTCCAGAGAAGGATCCGGGGAGACTCAAGAACACTAGGCCTCCAAGATTCCTGCACTGATCCAGGAACACAGCAGTTTCTGTTCTTAATACGAACTTTGGTACAAGCAGTGGGTACCACAGAACTGTCCTATGGGCCTGGGGGAGTAGCACCATCAGATGTAGCCCAGCTAGGAAGAAATGGGGCAGTGTGATACAGGGTTGATGCTGGCCTGTCCTAGCCATCCTTGCTAACAGTGACTGTCTATGAGACCTCTATTCTTTTCTTCTCCTGGGACCAACAAGTGGGTTTGTCTTAGGAGAGAGAAGTAAATTTAGATCTCCAGTGAGGAAAAGAACTTAAAGTGGGGCTGAATGTTTAGCAGCTAGTGTAGAGGAGACAGCATACCCAAGGTCAGCTTTGATCTGACAGCTTCAGAAGCTGTCACCCCTTTCCCACCCACTCTCTGCTACCAATATTTACTCTCTACTGTGGCTGAACGTCTCCACTAACACTCATTTGAAATGTAACCCCCAATGTGAAGGATGGAAACTTGATCGAAATGACATAAACCTTTGGGAGACAATTCAGATTAAATGAGGCCATAAGGGTGGGGTCCTAATCCAATGGACTGTGGCTTTATAAGAAGAGAAATGGCCTACACTAGAATTGTCCATCTTGCCATATGATAGCTTATCCTGCCCTGGGATTCTGCAGAAAATGCCTCCAAGCAAGGACATCACCAGATGTGGCCAACTGATCATGAACCTCACAATTGTCAGAACCAGAAGCCAAATAACCCTTTAGTTTTCATAAATTACTGGTATTCAGTACCAGAGAACTCTTGTATATAGTACCAGTGAAGGCACTAAGACTCCCCCCCCCCCACCTCTTACCTCTCCCTGCCATGCTAATCGTAATTTCTCTTCATCTCTAATAATTCCTAGGAATCTTTTTTCACAGATAATGCATAAGCTTCCATAAAAACTAGTGTGGTTCCTCTCCATGAATATTTGGTGCAGATGCTTTTCTCTGCCTCTCTAGTCATGCTTTTTATTGACTGTAATGCTGGAGCTACGGGTTGTGATTCTGTGGTGAGAATCAATTTCATAGGTGTCAATAAATTAAGAGGAGGATTAATTCAGACACCAAAACTGAGCATGCCAGCTATCTTGGGTCAAGTCCATATTTTATTCCGGAATGGACTTCCCCCACTGGCTCCTCAGCCTTCATCCTGAGTTCTGTACTTTGACTTTGGGAATGTGCCTGTGAGGAAGCCCTAAGCTAATCTTCAGTTTTGTTCCCCCAGCCCATTCTTATAGTACCGTAAGAACAATATAGAAGAGAATTTGGAAATATGCCATGTGGAACCCACATCCTTCTCATAGAGCATACACTGTTTGCACTTCCCCTTTAGTTTGGGTCCATGTGTGTAATGGCTATACCAGGACACTCTTTATGGTCTATTTACTCAATTAATGTGAGATGTGTCTCCATTTGGCCTTTGAGTTTTCAAGAGCATCATTTCCAGTGCTGCAGAATGTCGTGTCGAGTGGACATGCATTATTTAATCATTTGCCTTCTGTGCACATTATTGCTGGAAGCCAGGTCAGCTGACCCGATTTGGGCTCATAATGCACATTTGCCAGTCCCAGTACAGGGGGGAGCACTTATTCATAAAACATTTACTAACTGTCAGCCAAAAGCAAAGCACTGTACCAGTGAGAAGATGGGTTTGAGGGAGTAAGTAAGAAATGTGGTCTGTAGTACTCCATTCCTCGAGTGGCTGCCTGTGGCAGGGAGGCAGGCCCCAGGTCTCATCTAATGCGTGGACTGACAGGGCTGCTGATTCCCAGAGAAGTTATTATAGACCTGTTTTTTTTTTTTTTTTTTTTTAAGTGAAAATAGGTTCTTCGGTAGTTGAGACTTTTAGACATTAGACATTTATTTGTTACTGATGGTAAAGCAATAAAATTTGGAAGTAATTTAATTAAAATTAGTAAGCAGATTCTTGGGATTTTTCCTACAGTTACATTGATTATAATAAAAATCAGTGCCTTTGGGTGCTGCCTGAGAGGGGAAGGGACTTGGAGCTGTCCTGATGGGACTTTGTGCAAAACCTGGGCCTTTCCCCACACAGATTCTCAGTCATCACATACAGAGGCTAGAGGGGAGAGACAAGAAACTACTGTTTGATGTAAGAATAAGATCTGCTGTTTACTGAGCTCCTGCAGCAAGAAAGCCACTGTAGCAGGCACTTTACAGAGAAATATGACTTTCGTGGTGAGTCTTTTATGGTAGGTACTATTTTCTCCATGTTTAAGGAGGAGGCTGTGAATTAGAAAAGTCAAGCTACTTGCTAGAGGTTTCTTAGCAACATCTCTTCCCTGAAACCAGACAGCCATATAGGATTTCATGAGACCATTTTTCCCATAAAGTGGTCTCATGAACATTTTGCCTTTGAAAATAAAATGTTTAACTGGATAACAATCCAGGTCTAGGAAAGAGAAATTATATATGATAATTTTAGAAAGCTCTCAAAGTAATTTACGTTCCAATGAAGAGTGTGTACTTTGAGCCGAAATTCATAAGAATATGTTTAGCATTGGTAAAGTTTATTTTTGCCTCTCAAGAGAGACTGTACCTCAGTAGTTATAAAAACCTTTGAATTAGCATGCCGCATCAATTGGATTAAATCCTTACTCACTTTACTGGTAGATGAAAAACCCTTAGAGTGTTTACAGACTTCGTGTTCTGCCCTGAAAAGTCAGGAGGCCAGGCCAGAAACCACTGACCGTCGAATCTCAGCTGTGAGGGGGTCTACCCTTTGAACTGGCAGCTGGATGAGTATGGTCGGTGGAAGGAAACCCAAAGAGTCTCCAGGACTGAGGCAGCGTTTAAAATTCAGCTCTGCTGCTTTTCTTGCTTACTTCAGTAACCTAGTTCATATAATCATGCAAGTTAGAGAGAGCCATGGGTTTCATTTTTGGATGGCACAGAGTGGGCGATGATTTATTCTGATTCATTCGTGGGAACTTTCTTTTCCATCTGACTGGGAATGCCTAAATGTTCTCATCACCACCCACGGGGGCATCCCTGTCTCACACTCAGTCCTTCCCCTTTCCTCACCATCAGGTTCTCAGAGAGACCTGTCTGCAGGCATGTCCAGCCCTGCCCACCTGCTGGTATCGTTCAGTCTACAGGCCGATGTGTAATACAGCGCGAAGTTCGGTAATGAGTTTGGGGCTGTAATGGAATCAGGATTCCTTAGCATTTAGAGAGGAGCTGCATCACTGTGCTAGTATAGATGAGGTCATCTGGAGCACAGGTAGGTCTTACCTTAGAGAAGTGGTATTTGAGCCACTACTGTGCAGGATGCAGGTGGAAAAGGTGTGCTGTGAGGTGTGAGGACGAAGTTGGGAAAATGAAGCATCCAGGGCACAGAAACCAGCATTCCAAACAAAGAGTGACCTCAGAGGGCCTAGTCTTGCCTAGACTGTTAGGAATATTAGTCTGCCCAGACTTCTATCTGATACCCTGTCTGCTACATTTTACCAAATCTTCCATGAATATATTTCCTCAAATATTGAAAATTATGCTATGAGAGTAAGCCTTCTTCCATCCTTCTTCCATTCTTGTATATTCTTTTTTAGTTAATTTTTAAAGTCCTAGAATATTATATGATCATTAAGGAACATTGGAAGAAAATGTGGAAAGATATAAATATCTCAATTCTAATCTTCCAAACACACCAGATGTTAATTTTGGTATATTTTCTTTCAGGGGCTCTTTGGTGGTTTAGGGTTTTTAAATGCAGTTTATAATTACACCGTATGTAAAAATGTGCACTAAATTTAACCTTCAGATTACAAGCATCAATCTCTTGAAACATGGCAAACAGCATTCCTACCACATCAAACTCTGTACCTCCTTTTAATTCACCCATAACTGTACCACTGCTTTCTATTTTCATGTCTGTTTGGGCTACTTGATGTCAGACTCCCAGAGTAGTATGTTAATTTATACCCACAACTGTCTGTTGGCCAGCTTCTTGTATTCCTTGTGACAGATTTTTGCCTCACATATTTTGATGTTAAGGTACTGAGTGTACAAATGTTCAGAACAGCTATGCCTTCACAATTGCTTCTATGAATATGAAATTACCCTTTTATCCTGCTTGACGTTGCTTACTGCCTTAAATTGTGCTTTGTCTGATCCAGCCACTCACGCTTTTCTTTTGTTTGCATTTACTTGCTATAGCTCTGCCTACCCCGCAGCCGTTTTATTTCAGGTGAGTCTCTTGTATTAATTTAATATAGGGACCTTTGTCTTCCACCAGGGGAGTGTTAAATGCTTACACTGATTGGTGTAACCACTCTGCGTGGCTCCCTGCCAGCGTGTTTTGTGTTTCCTGCATTTCCTTTCATTTGTGACTTTTGAGCCATAGCTAGTGATTTCTTCTTTTCTTTTCTGCAGTGATGTGGAAGGGAGACATCTTGTTTCTCACTCCACTGATCTGCCTTCTGTTGCCTCCAATGAGTGTTTTCATTTGTCTCTGTGTTCAGTTTCTAAGCAGCTCGACTTATTTCAGCCTGCCCTTCTCATCTGGACAGAAAGGTTCTAAAGGCTTGATGCTAAGTTTTGTTTACCGACTCCCGGAAGGAGTTGTGTGTCTGGAGCAGGAGAGGACAGGCTGCCTCAAGTGCCCTCATTGCTTTCTTGAGAGATGAAGGACACCAAATCCTCCCCAGAGGGTGTATGCATCTCACAACAGTTGGTCCTTATGTGTGGGAGCCCTTCCTGCAGGTCTTCTGGCCCTCAAGCGGAGACAGTAGAGTGAGTAGTTCTGATCTCAGCTGGCAGAAATGAGCCCTGTCAGAGAGAGGGTCCCAGGCCAGAGGAACAGAGGGAGATTATGTAGGGGACCCGATGGCTTTTGCCTAGATAGGCAGTGCAGGACATATCAGTGTCAGGTATGACATTTCCTGGGCACACAAATTATTTTAAAAAGTCCTCTTAATGACTTGTAGATGGAATTTCAGTGAGAGATTTTCTAGTTTTCCATTTGTCTTTTGTCTTTGCAAGGTACAGTATATTAAACTCTGATGTACAGTATAATCAAACTCTACAGTACAGTCACCAGCCTTAAATGGTTTGTTTAAATTTCAACACTGGCACTGTTTAATTTATTCAGATGGTTGCTCTTCTGTATTCCCTACCACAGTGTTGATTGTGGGGAGGCCACTGCCACACCCACAGGCAAGGAGGGCTGAAGTCTACAAAAAGCAGGTAGGCTAGCTGAGTTGGAACCTGCTTCATGCCCTAGAAGGATTTTAGAGGAAATACAAATGAGGCAGCTCTGACTTCTAGGGACCCTGAGCAGCAGAGCTTGGTTGGGACTGACCTGCCATTACTGATCCTGTTTGACTGGGCCTACGTTTCCCCAAGAACATTCTCAGAGACAGGTAATATGCCAGCATTTGCTGGTGAGAAGAGAGAGGCTAGCCCATGGGTGGTTAGCTCTATAGATGGCTTTCTGATGGCGTGATGAAGGCAAGTAGCACCCGGAGAGTGGATGCTCTTCTACTGGACTCCACAGGCTAATGTCTTATAATACAGATTTTCTCTGGAACCGGAATCTTGGCTAGGATCCTTTGGAACATTTTAGCTAAAATTAAGAGGTGATATCACCAAGGGTCTAGACAAGCAGGAGTCAAGGAAGTCTGGGGACTGGGACAAAACCAGGTTTCATGATGCTCCAGCCTACATGGTCAGGATGACCATTGCCAAGCCCTCAGAATACCAGATTAGGAAACTGAGGTCTAAAGTTGTAGGTGATATATCCAAAGTCACTCAATAAATTCACTCAAATGTGTTACCCTATCTCAGAGTATTTCAGTGTACTGGTATGAACTCGCTAACTCAGGTCTTAATACCTAAACCCAGCATATGAATGTGTGTATATGTGTTCCCCACAGCAGAATTAGCCACTGCTCTGCTTTCTGCTCATCTCTTGTCTTCCTACAGGTATAATTGTCTCTGTCTATCCCTGAAGGACTGAGTACCTAAGAGCAGCACTGTTGGGCTGTGCTCTATACACAGTGAGCACACAATGGATTTTGTTTTTAAAAAGTTGGTGAATTAAGCCAGGAGGTAGGTGCACATCTTTAATCCCAGTGCTCAGGAGTCAGAGGCAGGCAGATCTCTGTCAGTTTGAGGCCAGCCTTGTCTATAGAGTAAGTTTCAGGACATTCAGGGCTAAACAGAGAAACTGTCTTGAAAAACAAAACAAAACAAAAAAAGTTGGTGAATTTACAACCCTGTACTCATCATGCACAGATTACCATGACTTGGTCCTATTAAATATGTAGTCTCTTTACAATGGAAATGCTAATTGCCTTGATTTGATTATTATAAATTACAAGCATGTATCAAATTATTATACTGTACCTCATAAATATGTATACTGTGTCAATTAAAATAATGGTAATACTTTTTAAAAATCAATTATTGTGAAATTATGTTCTTTTGAAAAAGTTTATGTGTATATATATGTGTGTGTGTGTGTGTGTGTGTGTTTTGCCTGTGTTTGTCTGTGCATGCCTGGTGTCCATCGAAGCTGTAAAATGGCATCAGATACCCTGGAACTAGAGCTATGGATGGCTTTGAACCACTGGGAATTGAGTCTGGGTTCCCTGGAAGAGCAGCCAGAGCTCTTAACCGCTGAACCATCTCTCCAGCCACTATAACTGTGTACTTTGTAGGCTTCCAAACTGTAACTATGGCTGCTCAGATTCCTTTGCTTTGTACTGCCCTTTGCGGCAAATGTTTTAACTGTAGGGCAGAGAGTCTTCAGGGAAACACGTGTTTCTCCCAGAACTCGGAAGACAGGCAAGTAGACATGGTTGAGTTTGGTGCTGGCTTGTTCTATATAACAAGTTCCAGCCAGGGCTAGACAATTAAGCACATGTCTCAAAAATCAAAAAGAATTGACTAACTCACATAAGCCAGAGACTGTCTCATTTATTTCTATTTCTTCTGTGTCTGTCTTTAGAATAGGAACACAATCGGAACCAGGTATGTGAGTAAACTGTGAACGCTTTCGGAGAGCATCTCCTGTGTGCCAGTTGGTATGCTTGAGGCCAATCACAGGAACCTCTAAGACTCAGCATATCAGAGCCTTGGTTTCAGAACAAAGAGGTAAATGACTGCTGCTGTTGCAGCCATGAAGTCACTATAAATGCAACCTTCCATTGCCCAGCCATTGCAAATGCCCATGCCTTTGCTATTCAGACGATTTCTTAGTCTGGTTTTCTTCATCAGAAATTGCCATTCAACCTTGTGGTGATCAGTATATCTTGGTAGGAATCGCTGCTGGAGTCAATGCCCTGACAAGCCCATAACATTCTATCATTCGGTGTTTGTCATTTCTCATGAGTGAAACATTTATAAACGCTATGGTTCTGTCAATGGACAACTTGGCAAAATCTTTGTGGCTTTGCCTATCCTGTTTTTAGCCTTTTAATACTGTAGAGGGTGTCTGGAAGCCTAGCACAACTTATCAAAGAAAATACAGTGAGACTCCATGATCTCTTTCAGTATCTATCATCTTGTACATCAAACTCCCTTTGACTCACAAGGGATTCTCTCATAGCTGTAGAAGCTACTCCCCCACTCCAATTCTTGTATCCTCCACAGAGCTGCAGGTGCCTCTTGGAAGAAATGTCACGTTCCTACCTCTTTCCTTTCCTGCCCTTGTTTTTCATTGTCAGCCAGGGAGAGAAATCTGGTGCAGATTGTGATTGCAATCATTTCTGATTTTTCTTCTAACCAGCCAAAAGAGGATAAGATTTGGTTTTCAACCCTGCTGCCTATAGAGAAATAAGCAGAATAAATTTAAGATGGCAAGTCCTGAGAAATCTTCTTTTGTGAAGCAAGCTCCCTGCACAGGAGAGGTTACTGATGACAGGCACTCACTCAGAAAGGGCTCTGGGATGTGCAGAGACCTTGCCTTAGGTCCTCACAGTAACTACCCTGGGAGGCAACCATTTGGAGATGTCACTGGGGAATCACGAAGCAAATGACAAAACTGTCTGTCTTCTTGAGCAGAAGCAAAGTCCTCAGCCCAGGACATGGACATTCTGCCTTCTGCCTCACAGAGTTGGCCTCTCTTAAGTTTTATGTTTGAGGTTGGGTGCCACATCTGTGCTTTTTGGCAGTCTCTGCTGCCTGCCACATGACACAGCCAGTAGGCCTTGCAGCAGACCACCTATCCTGCCTGGAACTTTTGTGAAGACCAAATGAAGCTGCATAAGCTGCATGTGGTAGAATATGCCTGGAATCCTACCTAGTGTTTGGGAAGTGGGATGAAGAGTTCAGAGCCAGCCTTGGTTATGTAACAAGTCAGCTGAAGCTACATGAGACCCTATCTCAAAAGAAGAAAAAAAGGGAGGGGAACAAAAAAGATGGAAAGAAAGAGGCCATGTGAATGGCAATTGAAGAGTGCTAACAGGAATGTTGGATGTATCTGCTTATACCTTCCACGAGTTCTGGCCTTGGATTCATGCACTCAATACTGCCACAAAATGAGTACATCCAGGGGGTGCTCCAAGCTAGTGTCTTATATTCCTTTGCCTAGGAATATGTTTGGTTCTTCAGTAGCTACTTTTCCTATTGCTGTGACTCAGTGCCCATAAGAAACAGCGTAAGAAAAGAAAGGGATCTACAAGATGGTTCACTGGGTAAAGACTCCTGACAATGTAATTGTAGTCTCTAGGCACCACAAAGTGGAGGAAGACCAACTCTCAAAAGTTGTCCTTTGATTTCCATTTGCCAGCTATAGCGCACACACACACACACACACACACACACACACACACACACACACACACACACATTTTAAAATGTACTTAAAAGCATATTTTATATATTAATAACAATTAAGGAAGGGTTTATTTTGGCTCACAGTTGAAAGTATGGTGTATCATGTAGGAAACCATGGCAGCAGGAGCTTAAGGTAGTTTGGTCACGTGTATCTATCAGGAGACAAGAAGCAGAGAGAAATGAATGCAGTGGTCAGCTCATTTTCTATTTCTATTCAGTTTAGGACCCTGGCCCATGGATGGGGCTTCCCTTAGTTAAGAGGGTATTTTCCCTCCTTTTAAACTAATCTTGTTAATCAGTCCCTCACAGGTGTACCCAAAGGCTTGTCTCCTAGGAGTTTCTAGTTTGTCATGTTCACAATATTAAGCACCATGGTTCTCTAACACTTGTCATACAGATGTTTCAAGTGTCTCAAACGTTTTTTTCTGCCCCCAACCAGCCTTTCCTATTGCACTAACCCTTGATGATCAAACAAAAGACCTCTCTACAAACTTACCACAAAGAATCTCTCCCTCCTTCAAACAGTTTTGGGTTCCTCTGACATTGAGCTAGAGAAGCCATGATCACTGGTTAAGGGCAGGTTCTGCTGTGTGATGGTCTGGGTGAGGTCCTGGTTATGCCTTTTACTGACTACATAACCTTGGGCAAGTTACTTAAAAATCCCTGAACACTGCTTTCCTTAGCTTAAAATACAGAAATAATGGCTGTTTTACACACAATGTCTGAACCACTGTAAACCTTGATAAAGGAGGGGTGGCATTATCCTGAAGCATTTTTTTGTATGTTGCCATAATTGCCATGGCAGCACAGGGAAACTTTGTTTTATTGGACTAGATGAGAAAAAATGAGGCTCAGAAGGGTTAAAACTCAGGTTGGGGTGAAAACTCAATTGGTAAAGTGCTTGCCTTGTAAGCCTGGGACATGAGTTATATCTCCTTGGACCCAAATTTTTAAAAGTGGGCATGGATCGCTAGGACTCATAGGCTAGTCAGTCTAGCCTGCTAGGCAAGTACCAGGCCAATGAGAGAAGCTATATCAGAAACCAAGCTGGACAGCATCTGAGGAAAAGTAGCTAAGGTTGTCCTTTGGTCTCTGCACACACGTACACACACACACACACACACACACACACACACACACACACACACACA
>JANHMN010000018.1:30660065-30709380 GCA_030674055.1 Rhabdomys pumilio
ACACACACACACACACACACACACACACACACACACACACACACACAGTTAAAAACACATTCGAACATTTGCATGAGGCCACCTATTTGATGATGAAAATTAGATTCAAGATGAAGTCTGTAATGGAATCCACATCTTTCTCACTGCTATAGCTGACCTGCGTTAATGTAGCCTTGTGATTACTTCAGTTTTTGTTTCTTGGTCTACTTTGTATGTGGGCCCTTTTCCTTCCCATTCAGAAAACATGCATTTTAAGACCTGGATGTCCCCTAAATTTAGCATTAATATTTGGTCCCTGTAAGTCAGGGACCTTCCAACAGAACCATGGAAGAGCTTGTCCCCAGGCTCTTCTACCTGAATCAACCAATCACATGTTAACCTATGAAATCTGACACCAACATAATTTCCACATATATTCATTCCTTTTCTCCTTCCCTTCTCTAACACACCCCTGTGTGTGTGTGTGTGTGTGTGTGTTTTTGTCTTCCTTCCTTCTTTCCTTCCTTCCCTTCTTCCTTTCTTTCTTTTCTTTTTTTTTTTTTGTTTTTTTGTTTTTTTGTTTTTTTTGTTTTTTTGTTTTTCGAGACAGGGTTTCTCTGTGTAGCCCTGGCTGTCCTGGAACTCACTCTGTAGACCAGGCTGGCCTCAAACTCAGAAATCCACCTGCCTCTGCCTCCCAAGTGCTGGGATTAAAGGCCTGCGCCACCACCGCCCGGCTCTTTATTTCTTTCTAGTTTTTGTTTTTTAGATAGTTTTACACTGTAGCCCAGGCTGGCCTGGAACTCATGGCCATCCTCATGTATCAAGTGCAGTGTTTACAGATGTGCGCCACCACATCAGGATCACTTGTTATTTATTTGATCCAGGTGAATTTTCAGAAGACAAAATGGCCAAGGACAGTAACAAGTAGTGAATGGAGACATAGCTTGCTCCAGGGGCAAAAGGACCTAGTTCTGGAGCTCTGGAATCAAGTTCCCTTCCTGCTGCTTCTCCCTTCTTTTAAAAGGAAAACTGCATGTTACACACTCCTAAATAACCATGGTGAACATGCCAGGATTTCAAGATAAATGCAATGGAGAACAATGCCCATTTGCCACCTGCCTCCTCGTCCCAGAGAAAAACCTCATTGGACAAAAGAACATAAAATTGGGTAGTGTGTGTTCGAAGTTACTAAGATCCTATGTTTTGGCACACTTTGTCTGGTGAAGCTGTCCTCTCAGGCCCCTCTGAGACTGGGTAAGGATGGGGAATAAAGCAATGCAATTGTTGAAAAGGCTCTAGAGATTCTGAATAGAAGCCTCTCTGCTAAGAACAAAGAGATTACCATTAAGAACAGCAGAAGTCCCTCTCAGCAGTAGCTACCACTATAGAGTGCCTTGTATGCACCTGGGTTTTCATTTATATTGTCTAATTTTCTCCTTAGCACAATTTCCAAGAGAGCTGCAACTATCTCCATTTTACAGAAGAGGAATTAAGACTCTTGCCAAGGCCAAGAGCAAGGCAGAACAGCCTTGATCTAGGGTGTATTTGATTCCTGTCCAGGAATTTCCCCCCAGAGCACAAGGCTCTTATTCCCCTGAGGAACCCTAGAGACCAAGAGAGTTCGAGTCATCTGGTACAGGCACCCTAATCATCCTCTTCCTCAACTCATTAACAGAAGTCAAGATACATACATAATGTGGTTAGCTAATCTGTTTATTTACTGTGTGCTTATGGAAATGGCTTGAAAATTTTCCTCAGCCTCATCAGCCACCAGAAAACAGGGGCCAAATCTCAGCAGCTCACGAGTTATACTTGCAAATGTTTTCAATCTTGTTCTAATGACCAATAAATCTTTGTTTGATCTATCTGAAAAATCTCCTGCTTGCTTTTCTCCTGTTGTTCCTGGTTTTTAATATTCTATATGTCTCCATTATCAACAACAGTTAGTATTTACTTAATGTTAACTATAGACCAGAACTTACTGTGCTAAGTAATTTAATTTATAATAAAGGAGGCGGGCTATTAGTCCCTCATTTTATATCTGAGGATACAGAAGTTTAAGGACACATAGCCTAAATGATAGTCAGAAATCAAACTCAGGCCAATTGGTTATAGAAATTGCTTTGCTAAATAACCATTTATAAGGAAAATTTCCCTCCCATAATTAGCATAGCACTAATCCAGTACAAATATAACAATGACAATAAATGTAAATAATACATAATTATATTCACATATACACACACAAATATATAGATAGATATAAATTTTCACAGTGCTGAGCACTAAACTCAGACTGAGCTATATACCAACACTCAAATATATAGCTATAATCTAAAATATTTAAGGGGCTGGAGAGATGGCTCAGAGGTTTAGGGCACTAATTGCTCTTCTAGAGGTCCTGAGTTCAATTCTCAGCATAATGGCTCACAACTATCTGTAATGGGATCTGATGTCCTCTTCTGGTGTGTCTGAAAACAGCTACAGTGTACTCATATACATAAAATTTAGATTTACTTTTAGTTTATTGTATCAATGTTTTGCCTGCATGCATGTATGGTTGGGTCCCCTGAAACTGGGCTACAGGTAGTCATGAACCACCATGTGGGTTCTGGGAATCAAACCTGGGTCCTCTGCAAAGACAACAAGTGCTCTTAATTGTTGAGCTGTTTCTTCTAAAAGTTGCATTTGAAGAAGTGAAAAGAAGTCAAGTAGAATTAATTTTATAGTATCTTTGATTTAATTCAATATATCAAAATATCAAAATATTTCAGCCTGGTCACAACCTGTTCAGTAGCCAGTCAATAGCTACCATTGAATGACACAGATAAAAGCAGACTTCCTATTTTTCTATCTTTTTTCCTGTTTCAATTTTTGCTTATAATTGGGTCAAATAAGGCTATGCTGATAGAAATATGCCCTTTGGATAATTTGATGAACATAGCAGTTGTTTAAGAAAGAATATGCATTAGGTGTCAGAAAAATGTGTTTTAAGATCCATCTTTGCCACCAACCAGGTATGTGGTCACAGACTCCTTCAAATTCCTTTAGCTTCTGTCTTTATGCTAAAACAACAGGATAGTTTATGATACTTATCATAAACTTCCTATCCTTACAAAGTCCTGCTTATAACAACACTCTTTTGAGTAATTCAGCATCTGCATCCACTCAATATTTCTTTATGTCTGGACTTGTGCCAAGATGGGGGTTGGGTTCTGTGAGCCCAGATATGTACCTAGTACATTAGAGGCAGAGAAATAGTTATAGAGTGATTATATACCTAGTCTTCCTTTGATGGAACTTTGAGTTATTACCAGAATAATTATAATAGTCTTAGGAGTTAATTATATTTGTTTCCTTTTTTATATTGGATAAAAATCTTCATAGTATATGCTTTCTGGGTGGTGCTCAGGCCTAGGCATGGCTGCTCAGAGGCCTCCACAAATGGCTTCTTATTACATGCTGTTCTGATGCTGGGGAGAACTAAGACTCTAAATAAGAAAACAATCAAATCTGTCTGTGGTCCTGTGAATCAGAGCAGACCCAGATGGGAAGCCAAATCTGTGGCCTCCAAATGCCCTCAGGAACCACATTTCATGTCAGAGCTCTGTAAAGCCCCAGCACGTAGCAAAAAGGAATCACTTAGAAATGGGATGGAGACCTAGCTTGATGAAAAGCATTTTATTAGGGGAATAAGCCTGCTATTTCTGGATGATATGCAATTCAAAGCCTAGGGAGAAAAGACAAGTTTATTCCTTTTTACCCATTGTAAACATCTAATGCTACAACTACCAACTGGAGAGTTCCTGGGCACAAGGTCTTTTGTGTATAGAAAGATGGGGGCAGTTTCATGTGGCAGTAAGTTCACTATTCCAAGATGCCCATTTCCAGGAGTCTTGCAGCCACATATGAAGGCAGAGCATTGGCTGTGGTGGTGTGAGAACAGGAACATGGTGTTTCCCCAAGACTGGCTGAGCGAGGTCCACAACAGTGAGAAGTTTTATGTAGGTGTTAAGAACTTTGATGTGGGAATCCGAGAATGGGAATAGATGAAAGGAGCCTCCTAACAATATCCCCGAATGCACTTGGTGTTTAAAAAGAAACCCAGCAAATATGCTCTTTTCTCTCCTTCCTTTAAAAAAAAAAAAAAACCTGCTTTATTGCTAACCAGCTTTAAATTTCTGTGAAAATTTTCCATTCTAGAAAGAAAGCCTTGTGTTATTACACTGTCTTCTTTGGTAACCAGGTTCAAGCAACAAACCTTACCAGAATAAGACAAAGAATGGCCATATACTTACTTGCTGAATTGGAAATCACTCTGTGGCTTGGGTTTGAATGCTAGTTCATTCCTAACTTCATTCCTCTAAATTTAGAGATATCTTTACATAGGACAGTCTAATACTTCCATTTTTTTTTGCTTCTGCAGTCAGAAAAAGGATAGATTGGGAGTTTAATAGGACTGATACTCTGCCTCTTCTGTGTGACGTCGGGTAAGCCCCCTTGCTCTTAAAGCTTTGTTCATCTTGAAAGTGGGAATAGCACCAGCACCTACTTCACAGAACTGTCAGGATTAAATGCATTCTTGCATGCAAACAGACTGATTTAGAAAATTTATTATTAGCTTGTAATTCTTTAAATAGGGATTGCTGATGGGCTTGTTCAAAATGATGCAGCGAAAACTTCTACATCTCTGTTTTTTCCCATTCTCTTCTGTGATCAGCTTTAGGGAAATCCTCTAAGATGCTGTGGCCCTCAGCTCTGTTCTATTCCTTACTCTTTGCAGCTTGCAGGCAGAGGCCTGTATTCCAGAACCTTGGATAGATCCAAGCCTTCCCTACTCAGCCAGTCTGCTGCTCAGAAGCTGCTAGTTGGAGGAGCTACTCCAACGTGGCACAATTTTTTCAGAAAGGCTGTGTTAAAACAGAGATACTCCCAACATGAACGCTGCCACGTGCATGCACACTGACACTGTCATTCATGCTCAGACTCTTCAACTGCCCTGCCCGCCCTCCTGCATATTTTTAAGGAGCCTCTTCTCAGCAAGCCATAACTCTACCCACAAGATTTTCAAATTTAGAATCCTTTACTTCTTTCCTATGAGTTTCAAGAAACTTTTTGAGCCCCTAAAGAACAAAAACGCCACCACGTCTCCCTGTTACCTGCAGGTATTTAATTTCTTATACAAGGGTTAAATATTCTTGTTTGTTTTGTTTGTTTTGTTTTAGTTTTGTTTTTGTTGTGTAGCTCTGGCTGTCTTGGAACTCACTCTGTAGATCAAGCTGGCCTCAAAAAAAGAGAGATCTATCTGCCTCTTTATCCGAGGTACTGGAATTAAAGGCACGGGCCACCATTGCCCAGCTGGATTAAGCATTCTTGATTAACCTCGAGTAAAAGCAATAACACATAAGCATGAGGAAATGTTTTACAAGACAAAGATTCAGGTATAAATTAAAAGAAACAAAATAGTGTTATTGCCTTGAGTGATGCTAAACACTCTTCTCTGATAGAGATAATCAGGTGGCTCAGTTTATGAGGTGATTTAGCTTTTCACTCGCCAATGCAGAACATAACACACTATATGCAGTCACCTTCTGAACAGGCGAGGAAGAAATTAAGTCCTATTTTTACTTTATGATACTGAGTCACATAGTTCGATGCAAATCACATGGATGCCAAAGTAAGAACAATGCCAGGTATTTAAATACCTCCTTTCCTCTGAGGAGCTCTAACAATTTTGTGACAGTGTGAAATCCTTTCAGAGCAACTCCAGAAGAGACACACGTCTCCAGGTGGGCATTTAAGACTGAGCATGTCTCATCCATCTCCCCAGCTCCAGTCCTTAGGAAGAGCCAGTGCTCAGGGACCTTTTGTGTTTAGTAACTCCAGATGTCTGAAGTTTCTGAGCCACAATGTCAAGGAGGAAAATAAGGCTTGGTTCTGAAAATGTTACTGACTGCTTTAATAGCGAGGAAGAGAAAAAGATAAAAGGTAGAATATGAGAGGAAGGGAAGAGTGAAGAAAAGTAAGGGAAAGAGCCCAGAAAGATAACAGAACTTCCTTGAACTTGATCATTGTTTTCTATGCATCATTCTAATAAATGGTTTTGATGCTCTTTCACAAGAGTATCAAAAGTAGGCTTCAGACTCACTTTTCCATGTGGCTGAAGACGCAGCCGTTTTACTTGGTGTCGTTTGAAAGAACCATAGACAAGAGTGGCATCTTGCAGAAGGAAGGTGCCTCAGTGGGAAAGTGCTTACTTAATAGGCATCCAGGTCCTGTTTTCCATCCTCAACACTATGAGATTAGCAACCAAACACAAAACAAGGACATCTACTCCAAAGGTAGACATGAAGTTAGCTCCAGCAGAAAGGTGTGTGGTTTAACAATGTCCACACCAGCTCTGAGCCTCTCTTCACTACACTACTACAGGGGAGTAGTGGTTGTTAGATTGTGCTTTGGCTTGACTTCCTTCCAGCAGAGGTCACTGTGGATGCTGGCAGTGGACACTTAAGGGAAAAGGACCAGGTAGGCTTGGCTGACTGGTGTTTCCACTGCCTGGTTCTTTCACAGTCCATAATCTATTCCCTTAATTATGTGAGGGATATTATCTTGAAGCTACCTGAAGAACTTCGGCATAAAAGTGATGGTGTTGGTGAAACTTGGGTCAATTGCTGGGCCTGATGAGGCTGAGAGGGCTGTGCTCATCTTCTAGGGATATTAAGACAGAGTCTCATCATATAGTTCAAGCTGACCCCTAACTCGTGGCAATCCTCCTGCCTCAGTGCTCTCAAGTGCTGGGATTACAGGCATGCAGCCACCATGCCTGGCTTGTACCTGGTGTTTCTGAGTCTCCATTTGTGACTGATTGCTCGTAATAGCCCTATAGCTCTATAGCCCTCCCAGACTCTATTGACAGGCCTCCCACATTTTACTTGTGCTAGGTAGATTTTGGTTATTAGGGCAGTCCATTACATCGTGATAAGGTGCACCAGGGAATGAGGATGATGAAGATGTCAGGGTCAGATTTGGGTGCCCAAAGGACTGAAGAGGGTGCCACATTCTTGTGAAGTTTCACTGACTGGAACATAGCCAGTCCTTCAGGTTAGACCCGAGGCAATTTAAAGCTGCCTTCATCCTGAAGGCACCCATTTGGTCCTTAGGTCAGCAACTGTGACTTGAGAGTTAAAAGGGTAACTAACTGTCTTGCTACCTTCTACATCCACGCTTAGTTCCTCTTCCTCCTCCTCCTCCCCACCCCTCCCCCAGCTGTATGCATAAGCTCACCACAGCACAGTACACGCGTGAATACTGGAGCATGGACAGATACATTCATCCAGTCACATTTTCACTCACGCTCTGACCCACACCATCATCAATAAAAACACATCTAGCCACAGAACCAAATTTGTCCTAATATAGTTGGTAGGGCATGAGGTTGAGTGGCTTTAGTCAGCATGCCTCTTCAGATCCCCAAAACTGCAAGGTAGAGCCCCTGGTCATCTCTGTCCTCGTGGTCACAAGTCCTGCCTCTACTAACCATCAATCACATCGCATTCTTGGGGTAAGACTGGCAGTGGGGTTGGAGGGTGGGGACAGAGAAGAGTGTATGGCACAGGACCCAGCACAGCACAACCACCTCCTCCCTCGGGATTTTCCATCCCAGCTCGCGCGGGCCCGCGAGGAGCGAGCGCGCTTTGTCTCTCTCTCTCTCCTCTCCTCTCCTAGCACGTTTCCGTGGAAGCTACCCGTGCCGCGCCCGAAGCCCCCCTTCCTCAGCCGCGCCCCTCGCGCAGTCCAGCCCTGCACGCCTGCCAGTGCTGCGACCGCCGCTTTGTCCTCCCGTGGATTCCTGGGCTGAGCGCGAAAGCCGGGCACCTGAGAGCAGCCACTGCACGCCGGGTACCAGATCCCAGTGTCCAGATCTGGAGCGCGCTCGGCATGCAGCGGAGCATCCCTTCAGGATCCGCGAACGCGGAGGACGTCGCCTGGAGCTGCGGGTTGCTGGAGAGGGAGACCACTGGGTCTTTTCCCTCAGGTGCCCATCTAGACTCTTAGCCGCGGTGCTGGAGCTCTTATTCCCGGGGTGTGGCGGGGCAAGAGAGATGATCTCCACTCTGTACTGCCTGGGACCTGGATCTAGGTGGAGAGGGCCTGGGAAATAAGACCTAGATAGGGAGGGGTACCTCAGACTCTCACTTCTACCCACATCCCACACCCAGGCTATTCAGACCTTAGGTGCGGCTCCATCACAGAAGACCGGAGCATCCATCAGTGCTTGGAGCAGGGTGGGGAGGAGTCCTCCAGCCCCTCACTTTCTCCATTCCTCAAAAACAAATATCCCACAAAGAACCCAACTGAGAGCAAGTGGTAAGGGGAGAGCCTGGGTTTATCTGTTTCCTAGGATGCAAAGGAGGGCAAAAGGAAGGGTCTCCCTAACAACTCGAAACCTAGGAGAGTCTAAGAGGAGGGGAGGAGTCTCATCAATCACATCCCAACCCTGTTTGCAACCTCTAGCCACTGGGGTGTTGTAAGGAAGGGTCCTTCTATCTCCAAACCTCTCATCCCAGAACAGTCCCTCCATCCTCAACAACCCAAGCAGCCTCGACTTTAGGCGCAGGGAAAGGGAGAGTCCAAGTCTTTTCCATGCTCTCCCAGGAGAGACCCGAGAGGGTCTTCCAGCCCTCGTCCCTTACACTCAAGAAGCTCTTTCACCATACGACAAAACCCAGCCTAGGTTGCTCCGACCTCAGGCACTGGGCCACGAAGAGGCCCGCAGTCAGTCCTCAAGCTCCACGGACAGATGGTGTTAAGTGCGGCGAGGACACGTCCCATCAACTCCCCAGGCCCCTCTCTCCTCAATAAAACAAAAGCAAGTCCTACAGCACCCACCTCAGACGGCGCTCAGGAGGGCGCTCGGCGCGAGGCAGCGCACGCGGCGCCTCCCAGCTCCTTGCGACCCGGGCTTCCCAGAGGCAGCTCTCGCGGCGGTGATGGTTGCAGCGGCCGCGGCTCTGGCATCCGGAGCCTCCCTCGGACTCAGCACCTGGAGCGGCGAACAGCTCCGCGCCTCATTCCGCTGACCCCGCCTCCCGCGAGCTGCTCTAGCCAATGGAGACGCAGGATCCGCCCAGGAGGTTGCCCATTGGGAGGTTCCGGTCCCTCCGTTGGGACCTCGTCTCCAGAGACCGCCCAAGTGTTTGCTCTGCCTGCTGGAACATGTAGTCTCTTAAGGCTGTGGAGTGGGCTTGTGCGGCGGGCTGTTAAGCAAATGGACTACATTTCCCAGAGTGCATTGAGGAGCCCTAGGCGCGGAGAAGGGTGGGAGGACTGTTTCCATAGCAAACTCGGCCCCTTGGGGGATGGGGGATGGGGGATGGGGAAGTGGAGCAGGCCCTGGGACCCTCACAAAATCACACGTGATTTGTGGTCAGTGTCTTGGAAGACGGATTCGGTTATCTTTTTCTTTCTGTTTCTACTTGAGGACCCTGGACCTCAGTTTCCCTGTCTAGGAAGAAAGGTAACGAGACAGCCTCGCTGCAACACTCGGCGGAGCCAATCGAGAGCGAGCCGCTTTGGTTCTTGCCCACCAGAGATAAAGGATACAGGAGGAGACTTTTACACCTCATTCTCAACTTTTATTTTTTGCCTTAATCCTGACACTGAAGGATTTTTACTTTTGGCCACATTCCTTGCGCCACTAGGACCTTTCCTCCTCGTCCCCACATTCTTGCAGCCTTTCCTTCAGTACTTTCTGGTAGAGTGAGCTGCTTCTACTTAAAACCCTTCACAGGCTTCCTCGGGCCTCTGGGAATCAAATCCACTTTTCACAGCAAAGCTGGAAAGTCCCTTGAGAATTGGACTCCACTCTCTTTTGCATCGTTCTGAACTTTGGAAACTGACAAGCCCTGAGTACCGATTTTCTCTCTTCCTCTGATCCCCTCCATCTTGCCTTCCTCTAACTCAACATCCTTAAAGCCCCAGTTTAAATGTTGCCTTGATGTGTGACGACTTCCTTGATGTTCTGCCGAGTGTTACACATCTCTTTCTGTGTTTGTCAGCTTCTACTTCCCCTATTTTATTTGCATGTTTACACACCCATCTTCCTCATGAAACTGTAAACTCATAAAGCAGAGGCACGACCTATATTATTCATATTTACAGTTCCATGTCTATAACATCTGACGTACAGGAGGCACTAAACAAATGCCGAGATTTACCTATAGATATTTATTGAAAATGAGCAGCAGTCTATCTGATTTCAGCATACACCTTCAAAATCTTTATTTTCTAAGGTGTTTCCCACTCCTAAAGATGTTCACTAGAAGGATTCTAAAAAATATGTTTAAATGCCATTCATACTTTTAGGATTGGTTGGGATTTTGCCTGAATGTCCTGAGGGTCTTTCTACTCCTGTGGTTCTAGAGAAATATATTTGTGCCTGCTATTCCTGTCAGTTCTCCCACTAAATGTCATCAGCCCTTCATGTTCCTCTATTTTAGCTGTTGGCCCTACTTTCTATGTCTAAATGCCTACCTCCCACTCCATTTCTGGGAAGATCTTCTCTCACCTGTCAGTCATGGAATAAGATGCTGGCTTTCCTTTAAACCCTCTGCTCAGCATCGTAGGACTCCACGGTGATTTCCTGCCTTGCTAGGTAGCATTTTTTCCTCCTGAAACCCCAGTAAAGATTCTGATACTGATTAGATGTCTTATTAATTCCATCCATATTTTGTTTGTCATTGTCCTAGAAGTTTAGGGTGTATGACAACAAAACCATTCTGGAAAGAATGTCTTAACGTGTAGTTAAATCACAGTGGGAAAGGAAGTAACTGGAAAAACTACTACTCCAAACAGAGCCTGAAGAAAAGGAAGCCTGCTCTCCCTGTAGAGAACAAAGACTAGGGCGGAGGAATGAATACAGTGTTAGTTCTTCCCTAACAGGACATCTAATAAGCATCGAAGAGGGGCTTTGATCTTGGCTAAATCCTGAAGGAGGGCCACTGGAGCTGACTTAATAGATGCGGCCTCATTACTGAGGATCAGAAAACTGCAAGGAACACAGGGAAATGGGATGCATTGAAGCTCCGTGTCCAAGTCTGTGGATACAGTGAGAGCGGAGGCTGTTGGGAGAGTAGGACTATGCCATATAGTGGACGTCGGCAGAAGGCCATCCAAGAAGCCCACCTGGAGCCAGAGGTGAAACCCTTGAGGTCAGTTGAGTCCTTCAAAAGTAGTGCTAGGGCAGGAATTAGATTAATGACAGAGCACCTACCTACCATGTACAGGGCCCTTTGTCTAAGTCCTAGTATTGCCCCTCCCCCAAAAGTTACGCTAATTTTCAGGAAATGGTACCAAATAGGAAAAAGTTAAGGTTCCTGGGTTCTCTCAGAACCACTATGGGTGCTTAAATAGAATCTGCTAGAGTCGGGAAGCCAGGTCCTAATCCTGATTTTGTCTCTGAATAGATGTTTGACCCTGGGCTAGACCTGTTTCTTCATCTATAAAGTGCTGTTTATTGGTGTTAGGAAGAAGCTAATATGGGTACAGGTGGGGAAATTCAAACCCATTTACGGGTTGGATGACCTTACAGAAACTACTGTTTAGGATTTATAGTTTGCTTATTTGAAAATGTTGCAAAGGGTAGATAAAGCTGCCTCATGTAAAGTATTTCACATGCAGGAAGCCTCAACAAATAAACGTTTCTACTTTTTTTTTTTTTTTTGGTCTTATTGTCAGGCAGAGATTTGACTGTAGAAACAGGGAATGATGACACCCAGGGCAATTAGACTGTCTTCCCTCTCTTCAAGCATGACTCGCACAGGTTATTTAAGCTTTACTCTCTTGCATCTCAATGTTCTCATCTGAGAAATGAAGGTGATGATACCTCAGAGCTGAGAGGATGACCTGAGCAAGTTAAAGTGCCTGACTCATGAAAAAAAAAAAATTGGTCAATAGATTTAGTTTCTCATTTTTGCGAGTAATTTTAGGGTTTGGAACCCTGAAAGAATGGAATTCTGGGTGCCTAGCAGCTAGAGTTGTAGAAGATTCCAGAAGAATGTCATGCTCGTCTCCTCTTCCTTAAAGCAGAAAACAGAAGGGGCTAGAGGGATGGCTCAGTGGTTAAGAGCACTTGCTGCTCTTGCAGAGTACCCAGTATCACAGTACCAACCTGGTATCTCAAAACTGTCTGTAATTCCAGGTAATCTAACGTCCTCTTCTGGCCTCCTTAGGCACCAAGCACGCATGTAGTATACAATCATACATGCAGGTAAAATATTTCTACACATAACTAAATATAAATATTTTTGTAAGTATTTAAAAATAAAAAAGAGACAGACAATGATGGCACATGACTTTAGTCCTAGTACTTAGGAGGCAGAGGCAGATGGATCTCTGTGAGCTTGAGGACAGCCAAGGCTGCACAAAACCTGTCCAGAAAACTCAGAAGAATAAATAAAAATCAGGGGTGATGGTGAAGAGATATTTCAGCCATTAAGAACTTTGGCTTCTCTTCTAGAGAACTAGGGTTCAATTCCCAGCCCATGGCAGCTTATGCCTCTCTGTAACTCCAGTTCCAGGGGATTTGGCATCCTCATACAACATACATGCAGGCAAAACATCAGTTATGACCATTGGGTCATAAAATAAAAATAAGTCATTCAAAATATATTTAACAAAAAAAAAAAAAAAAACCAAGGAGATAAATTTGAGTTGCATGTAGTATGTCCAGGTGAGATCTCCAGGAGGTGGTCTGGAGCTTATGAGATCTAGTGAGATAGAATGATAAATTACCAACTTATTAGAAGATAGGTCATCATTAAAACTATGGAAAATGAATTGAATTCTTCACTAGAGGAGGTCAAAGAGAAGGCCCAAATTCCTTGTGGGTTATCAACAACCAAGGAACAAGCAGAGGGAGAGGATTCCAAATGGAAAGGTGAGAAGAACAGAAAGATCTGGAGAAAAATCAGAGAATGCTGTGTCACAGAAGCCAAAACTGGGAGTGGGGTGATACCACACAGTCAGGATTAGCAAAGCCAAGCTCTGAACTGTTCCTGCCCCTAGTTTAGCAACAGGGTCACTGGTGGCCTTGGAAAGAGTAACTTGAAGAGATGAGTTCAGTCTCTGGGAGCCACGTGGTGGGAGACAATACATTCTAGCAAGCTGTAGTCTGACCTACACATGTCCTGAGAGCACTCACTCAGATGGAAGAAAAATACTTTCCTGTCACATGGGAGGGGAGGAGGGAGGAGCTGGAGGTAGCCCTGTGTAGTAGGTAGCTTGGTCCCTGTTCCTGCCTCAATACCGGAATCAAGGATGTGTTCAGGGAGGAGGTTGAGAAGAATGGACATTTGAAGTGAAGAAAATACTCGAGGTAGCTGCTGTGGAAAAGAGAAGAGAACCTAAAGGTGGTCTCCAGAGGCCTCTGGGCAGGAATAGGACCTTCAGATGCTGGAGGCCACGGCCCTGTGACAATCTTTGGAAACATGTTCTCCAAACTCCCACTAGTGCTGGGAAAGGCATAACAGGTCTGACTAGAGCTTGGCTTTCTGAGACAATAGAGAGTATCAAGAGGTTTAGAGACAAAGGAGAGGTAGAAGCTGTAGTTCACCCAGCGGAAGCAAAGCAGGATGGAGCGGACACGGGGCAATCGGGTCTTTGGTGAGTTGAGGCATCGTTGTGGTTATGAGCAGAGCCTGTGATGTTGATCAGAGGTGGAGTGGCTCTGGGCAGGGAGATTAGCATGGGCAGAAGTAATTGAGGGACTGAAAACCAAGTTTGTCTGGTTACTGCTAGCTTGTGTCAAGATAATTGCCGTGAACATGACATCTCTAATCCTAACTGCACAATGTAAGCTAACAAAGAGCATAGATGGAGTACAGGACCCTCTGATGTGAGCCTCGTAGAGACCAAGAGACAGTATGAGGAAGTCGTCTTATCTAACATTTGGGAGTGTGGAGAAAAGAGAAGCAGTGAGCTTTCGAAGACATTTCACAGAACTATTATGTCAACATCATCTACACACGAGGCCGTTTTAGACACACCTAAAAGGCAGAACGCCCAGGAGTAAAATTAGCCAGATGAAAATGCAGCTCTAGACTACTTGGTGGTGCTGTATCAATCACGTTCAGTGATAGTGATTCCTATAATTTATGTTTCAGGGTAGTTTGTAGATTTAAGTATGTGCATATCAACTAGAAAATGTGTTTAAGAAACAAATTTAAATTTTTTTTTGCAAATTTTATTTCTTAGCAACGATTTGTTTTCTCAGTTTAGAACATAAATTAGAGAACTTATGTTGATTTTTTTCCCCCAAATATAGAGTTTAGAGCTTAATTCATGCCTTTGAAATGCCACGAATTTGAAATGCAGCCATTTTTCTCTCTGCATCCTTGAAAAGGATTACAAGGACTTTATTAGTTTTTCAAATAATCTTGCCAACACATTCAGACTTCCCACAAGGCCTCCTTCAGTGATGTTGATCTGTGAGGTATATGATGCTGCAGATGTCCTTTGTGTGGAATTCCTAAGAGCAGCCTTAACAAGTAGCCAACTTCAGGATTTCCCAAACAGCAGCTCGGTCTGAAGTCATGTGACCTGATACAGCATATGAAACATGCATCTAAATGTGAATTGAGAAACACAATCCTATAATGTCTACAGAAATGAGAGAGATCAGTTACTGCTTTGAAGAATCTCTTTTTTAAAATGTTATTTTTAAATGTCTATTTAAAGATTTATATTGTTTTTACATGTATCACATGCATGCAGGCACCCCCAGAATCTGTGTGTGTGTGTGTGTGTGTGTGTGTGAGTGTGTGTGTGATATGTATAATTTTGTTATCATGTCTTTTGTCCAATCTTAACCTGGTGACCCACTAAAACGATCACGCTTCATCTGCTATTGCCCCCTGTTGCACATACTATATAGAACAGAACCACATGCATAATATGTGCTCAGCGAAACATGCTGAATGACTGAGAATAACTACATTATCCTAGTACATGATACTAGCATCTGTTTTTAATTTTTCCAAATTATAGTCCACACCTAAAACTCATCTACAGCCTTTCATATTCTGAGTATCATGGCTCACACATAGTATTAGTGCTGGTCCTTTGTAAGTGTTGTTTTCTGTTGCTTGAATTCACTTGATCAGTTGTTTATGTGTTCACTCAGGTGTCCAACAAATATTCAAAGAGATGTCCTTGTGCCCTAAACAGTGCAGGACTGCCTTGAGAAACATTTTTACACATATTTGTAATGATGGCCTAAGAGTCCATCATATATCTTCCTATATTTAACTTCTTCCTTATTTGAGACTTTTTTTGTCTATTATCAATGAATGATTTTATTAATAAATTCTTATTAATAAATAAACACCTACAAGCTCATAGCATGACTCTCCCACAAATCATTCTTCATGGCAAATAAAATACTTAGAGAGTTACTGAGTTAAAGAACTCAAGGCAGTTTGGACTTTAGGGTGCTGTTGGTACTTGTTTGAAGGTGGTACCCAACTTAGCCAATCAGCAGCATGAGTGCCCTAGTTCTCTTCTAGCCCACGTTATGCATAACTCATACTTTTGCTAATACACAGGATAAAACAGTCCTTTTTATCTTTGCATTCAATTTATATCCAACAAGCACGCACATTTCTCTTTGGTGTATTTGTGTGGTATGTGTATACACATGCTTATGTGAGTGTGCATGTGCACATGTCAATGTATGTTAGTGTGTGTGGAGGCTAGAGACGAGTGTCTGAGTTTCCCTCTGTCACTCTCCACCTTCCTTTTGGTTTGAGTTCTCACTTGCACCAGCCTGCAGGTACAAAGTCGAATAGTCCTCTGAGGGAAGAGCAAAGATTAAAGATAGGAAAGCAGGGGTGGGGGGCAGGGGGTGAGATGCAAGAGACAGATATAGGAGGGCTGCAGGTCAGTACCACGCCAGCAGCAAGTTTATTTTTCATAGCCTTTTTATACCTCTCAGTATCATGGGGAGCAAAGCCACAAACTAACAGAGAAATTTGCTGAATTATACACACAAGACATCTGTTCCCATTCAAAAGCCTCCCTACTTCTTCCACCAAGGTCAATAGATTCTTTAGCCTTGAGCCTCAAGTGTGCTTCCTCTTATCCTTCCGTGCCTCAGCAGGCTGGGAAATCTACCAACAGATCCCGACCTGCCGCCGTGACTATGCCTGGCATGCCTGGCAAGCAGACTCTTCTTCTTCTCCTCCCTCCTCCTTTTCTTCCTCTTCCTCTTCTTCCTCTTCCTCCTCCTCCTCCTCCTCCTCCTCCTCCTCCTCCTCCTCCTCCTCCTTCTTCTTCTTCTTCTTCTTCTTCTTCTCTCTCTCTCTCTCTCTCTCTCTCTCTCTCTCTCTCTCTCTCTCTCTCTCAGAAGCAGGCAAAGGACTCCTGACACTCACTGGACTTGGATTTCACTGTTTGAGCTAGGCTTGCTGGCTTGAGAGCCTGCCCTTCCCCATCCGCCATCTCTACCCCAGTGCACTGGAGTTAGAGACATGCACCCCTATACTTGGCTTTTACATGGGTGCTAAGGATCCAAACTTAGGTCCCCATGCATGCTTGCATAGCAAGCACCTTACCAGATGAGCCATCTTCCTAATTCCCAGGATTCCCATTTTAAATTTTCTCATTGTCAGTGGCTAATTCAGCAGTTTCCCAGATAGTTTTTGGAGGGTTCTTAAAGATCATGGTCACTGTTCAGCACACCATGAAAGCTTCACAAAGCATCTTAGAGTAGGGAGAGATTGAATCAATCATTTATACTGACTAAAATTTTTGACAGCCTCTGTTTGCATGTCCATGCTAATGGAGACTTCTGTGCTCTACAAATATTGAGCTGGCATCAGCCCCCTGTGGCTTTCATGTAGCCCTGGTTCTGTCTTCACAGAAACAGGATCTACACACTGCATATATCATATGTATCTATGTGCTACATAGGTTAGTTTTGCACCTCTCACCTTAACTGCCCATCTCCACAAGTACATGGCCAGGCTAGAATATCCAACTGCTGGGAAAGTTGGGGTGGCTTACAGTACATCAGCCTTTTACATCGGTTTCCATGAGGTGCTGAATCTCCTTCAGCTGGTTCATGTGAAGTGTCTGATCAGCTGACAGTCCACAGTCTTCTGCATGTGTCCTGCAGCCAACTCTAGTCCCTGTTACCCGATACTTCTGCAATTCGTAGACCTGAGAGCAAGGCTTTGTCATTCACCAGCTCCTGGTCACACTTGTGTCTAAAAAAGAGGGATAGAGATAGAAGTCATTTCTGACAACGTGTATTGATATAATGATGAAATGAGATGCAAGAGTAGACGTTTGTCACTCCTGTTGCTTAGCATCTGAACCTCCTCCATGTGTTTGCGGAATTAACTCTATGTCTCATGGGACAGAGACAACTTCCTTAGGAGCTAGAATGTGGCCATAGGCCTGAAGCCCCGGCTCTCTAGATACACCCCCCTCCCTGCCCACACTTGTGTTTTGAATTGTGGTTTAAAACTGTTCTCCAGTAAATATTACCTCCCCTTGTCCTCTGGAGGAAAATCGCCTTTTTCTAGCTTTCCTAGTCCTCCAGGGAAGCATAACCTTTTACTATCCCTCATTCGCCAAGGGAAAGATACCTTTTATATCTTAAACATTAACTGCAGAGTAAGCTATATCTGGGAAAAGAAACTTTAAAAACATGATTTATAAAACTTTCTCACTTTGGGGGGCTAGGTGGGAATTGAGCCCAGGGCTTATGTGCATGAACCTCTGAGCTACATCCTGAGCTCAAGACTTTGTGAAAAGTAAATTTTCCTTAGATCTATAGAACTTGGAATATTTGATGACTTGTGGAAAACAGCAGTCCGTGCAACCCAAAACCTGTAAGATGGCTATCTAATTTTTTAAATCCTCTTGTGTGTGTGCACATGTGTTCACGTGCCACAGCGTGTGTGTGTGTGTGTAAGTTAGAATGTTTTCACAAGAGTTGGTTCTTTTTCGCTGGGGCTTCTGGGTATCAAACTCAAGTTTTCAGGTTTGTGTGGCATGTGATTTGTGGCTAGCTCATTGGACCAAGATGACCTTCTTAAAAAGATGGACATCCCCGTCTTCTTGCTGGTAAAGGCTCTTTTCTCTCTCACCACTCTGACTCTGCTTCTCCTGTCATGGGCTTCATCAGGAGGCAGCAGAACCAGGCTAATAATAAAGGGACAGGGCCTACTCAGTGACCCTCACTCCCCCTTTTCAGGGTTGGGGTCTCACAGTGTGGCTCAGGTATATGCAACTAAACCTGCCTCCCAAAGACAATGCTGTTCCTATTTCTGCTTTTCCTAGTTCTTCACTGAGGCAGTCCTGGACTCCCAGTCTTCTGACTCAGTTGTGAACTCCATCATGGAAGGGACATTTCTGTTTCTCTTTCTGCAAAAAATCAGGCATGTCTAACCTATGGCACCATGGGACCAAGGATAGCTAAGAATGAGGCGCAACACAAAAGCCTGAACTTGCTCAAAATATTATGGTAGCATTATATGGACTGAATGTGTTATATTTAGGAATATATATGAATGCACATATACATGGATGTATATACATGCATATATGCATGCAATAGCAATTAGTGAAAAAGGAAGCCATGGATTTGAAGAAAAGCAGGGAAGGTAATATGGGAGGGTTTGGAGAGAGGAAGGGGAAAGGAGAAAAGCTGAAATTATAATCTCAAAAGTAAAAAAGAAAAGAAAAGAAAAGACATGAAAGGATGTACTACATTTTATTCTCATAACTCCATTGCACCTCTCTTGAACATAAGCTTTGTAGTTGATAGCTTCTCTTTGCAATGCCAAAGGGCTGGGCATGACTGAACCAGTCTGTGTCGCAAAGCATAAGGAGAAACACCTTCTTTAGTCACTTTGACCCCAGATGGACTGGTCATCTCTCTGTCTTATGCTGACAAGAAAGTGTAGATGCTCACACCTTCCGAGAAGGGGCTGGTGGAGAGTTTCCCTTCCTGAGGAGAAATGGCAGACATAGCAGCAGCTGTGTGAAGGATGCTTGCTGGTGTTGGATAAGAATTCTCTGTTCTTCTGGCTGGAATGTGGCTTACGGGGGCAAGAGCTTTTGCAAATGTGTCCACTGTTGTCATTCTTACAATTGTGCCTAACGTGTGGTGAAAATCACAGTGGCCGTCGGGTGGATTAGGACTACAGTTTCATATCTGCCGTTACTGCCCCAGTCAGTATGTTTTCGGGGGCGGGGGGGGGGGAGTGTGACTTCCCAAGTCCATAGCTTTAAAATCTGTATTCTTTTACTCCACCAACAGGTTTTCAATTATTTTGTGTGCATATGATTTTGATTCATAAAAAGATAACTAATAATACCTAAAACCTAGTGAATAAATACTATTTATGTTTAGCTCCATCAGGTATATTGGAACCATTGAGTTTCTAGTTCTTTCCACCCATGGGAAAAACATTCTGTGTCTTTCTACTTTAAAATTTGAACTTAAGCTGGGTGGTGGAGGCCTTTAGTCCCAGCACTCAGGATGCAGACACAGGAGGTCTCTGTGAGTTCAAGACAACCTTGGACTACAAGGTGAGTTTCAGGACAGCCAAGGGCTACATGGAGAAACCCTGTCTCCAAAAACAAACAAAAATTTAACTTAAGCCGCCATGGCACCTACCTATGCTCTGTGTGTTTGGGAGGTTGGGGCAGGAAAAAAAAAATCAAATTTCAGGGCCAGCTTTGGTACATCACATGAGTTATATGGTGATACTCTATCTCAAAATGAATTTAAAAAAAATAATAAAGTTATTTAAATTAAATAAAACTTTAGTTTAAATTCAGAATGTAAAATTGCCAGGAAGCAGCTAACAGAAAGCAATGTTGGCCTTCCCTTTTTCCTATCACATTAATATATTATGTACACAAATAATATATTTTCATGATATTTCACTGACAAAATACAGGCCATAAAAATAAAATTAACTACATTCCCACCATTCAGTTGCTGATAACATTTTTCTGATTATATATTAAATTAGTTAAGATAGTCCCAGGAAGGATGTGCATAGTGAGGCCATGAGGAGGAGACCCTGTGCTCACCCAAGTCTACCACTCTGAGCTCAGTAGGACACAGGCAGTCCAAGTGAAGGGATAGGGTCACCTCCAGGTCATATCTAAGCATCTGACCTTCCAGGGTGACCTCAGCAGTGGCAAGAGACAAGGATGGGTGTGGGAAAAATAACTTGGACCTGGCTGAACATCCTAGGTTTGACACAAAGCAAAGCTCATGGAGTGTTCCTAGAAATGGGAGTGCCTTCTCCTGAGAATCCAAAACGATAGTTCTAGACAATTGTGTTCCAGGATGACTCACAAGCCAGAAAGGCGCAGACTGTGCGAGCCAGGCTCTGGGAAGAGTGAGAGCATCAAGCACAGGGCCACCGTGGTTTCTGGATTGTCCTGTGATGCACCTCTCCAGCTCCAAAATGATTTCACAGGGTTGTTGGCTTGCAACGGGAAAAGATGGGGATCCATGTGAAGTGACCCGAGGCCCTGGCCTTGAGTATCAGTGTCTGTAAGCTCCCCTGGCTGGGATCTCTGAGAAGCTAAGGGCGTGGGCCAAACAGCTCATATTCTTTTTTTCAAATCAGTACAAAGTCTGCATCCTCTTCCCTATTTTTTTTCTTTGACGTGATTGCTCACTTTGCTGCTCACCGTCTGTCTACCTAGGCACTTACTCTGTAGACTAAACTAGCCTCTAACTTGCAGAGATCCACCTGCCTCTGCCTCCCAGGTATGTTACCACAGTTGTCACTTGTCCCTGCTATCTCTCACTGTTAAAGCATTTTCCCCCTAAATCTTCATGTGGCATTGGTGTTCCTGGGTACTCAAGCATAAGACATTTTGTAGAAATGTTGGTTGGATGAATGTTATTCCTGCTCATTTCCAGGGTGTTCTTGCTCAGGTCATGGCAAGGAAGACCATGGGCATGCTAGGCTCACTGGATTGGGAGATAAAGAAGCTAACATTCTTTAGACTACACAGTATCAATGTAGTCTTTATAACTCTGCTGCAGTGAGACCTATTTTACAAAAATCCAAGGGACTGGTGACATGGCTCTGTGGGTAAAGGTGCTGGCCACCACTAATCACTTGAATTCAGTCCCTGGTACCACATGGTGGAAGAAAGGAATTGACCTTTATGCACACACAATGACACACACACACACACACACACACACACACACACACACACACACAAAGTAAATATAATTTAAAAATAAATTGTGAAGTCAAAGCAACTGAGTGATTTTCTCAAGGTCTGGAAAAGGATGGAATGCAGGTCTGCCTGAGGCTTTGCTTGTTTCACACATAACGTGTTGCCCTGAGACTGGGTTACCTAACTTTCTGAGTAAGCAGTGTAGCCGCCTGGGGTCATGAAAGAAACTTCCCATCTCTATCTCCTTCTGCCAGGGCAGAAATGGCAGAGATCACAGGCCCTGCCCGTGGGCACAGGAAGGTAACCTCTCCGGGGATCTAGGAGGTAAAATGCATCTCTCATTCCCAAGAAAGTTGAGCAGCGGAAAAAGACCAAACTGCAGAGAGCAAACGTGGGTGGCAGCAGAGGGAACTTGTCTTAGGCAGGTGGCAACATGTGCAGAGCCTATGCCAGGGGTCTGGATCTTCAGATGAAGCCAGGACAAAGGCTAAGACCTTCCTGTGTAGCTTCAGCCCTGGCTCCTGAGATGATGGAGTCAGCCCTCAAGCAGCTTGACCTCCTCAGAGACCTCCATTGGGCCATCAAACTGGGGGACAGAGCCCAGCTCCAACCCTGAGGACCAAATCTTGTCATCACCATAGCACACTGTATTATGTAAGTGCCCATCATATGCACAACCCAGCAAAGCTGGACCTGTCTCCCTGTAATCATCTTGACAGGAGTGAAGCTATCCTGAGAGATGCTTAGACTGTCCCTTTGGCTAACAGACAAGTAGAACGATGGTCTACAAGAAAATGGAATTTCTCCAGGAGTTTCATGCTAGAAGAAAGAAAAGGCTGAAACCTGGTTCTAACCAGTAGAGGAACTTGTCCCCAAAGAAGAGGTTGGACACATTTCTGACAACTTGTTAGACCACCGTATAGGAGAGACTTAGAGCTGACAAACACCTAGGAGTGAACGGTGGGTGGAACCACACTTTGACTAGAATTGCTTATGTGTGCTTCCTTGTCTCTATTTAGACCTGAACCTCATGTGAGGACCAGGAAGACAGACTTGGGTCACACACTGGACCTTTTAATTCCTCTTCCCAATGTGGCCACTTTGAATACATTTTGTTTTTATCTTCTCACTATTACTTGTCTGTTTAATTGAAGAGAGGTTTTGGCCTAACAATGGTATCTCTTTATTGCCATTTAATGCCTCTTTATGGGGGCTCACTGGGCCTTGAAATTATCTAGATCTTTTGGGCAATGGATTTCTTTGTCACTTGGAATAGGGGGCGACTAGAGTGGGTGTTGTTCTCCCCCTCAGTCCTGTCAGTGCAGAGTCTCATCCTTTTCTGCCCATCTGTGGATTCATTTGTGGGCTCCTGGCTCCTGCCAACCTCCTACACTGTTATCAGTGTTTCCTGTCACCAGTGCTAACCTGTCTTCCAGGACATTGGAGAAGGCCAATGTGTGGTTGTACAGTCTGCAGTTTGCATACTCCATTCTAGTCCTTGATCCTGCCTGGCTTATACTCTCTTTAACCTCTGAAGAACTTTATAGACGCTCCCCCTTTTCTAGAAGACCTTGTAGCTACACATGTGGGTATACCACAAGTTTATATTTACACCGACACAGTTACTCAAGGTATACTATAGTCCTTCCCAAGGCAAAGTAGACCCTTAATATTGGTAGGGTCTTGTATAGAAGGCAGTTTTATTTTATATTAATGGGTTTTTTGTTTGTTTGTTTGTTTTCGGTACGGAATCTGTTTTCTCCAGGCCTCAGGATCCTCAGGTCAGAGTAGCCTTGTCTAGCTCTTTCTTGAGACACCCCAGGGGCAGACGGCCACCCACATCATTACTGCCTGGGCACGGTAGTATGATCCATGGAGAAAGAATAACCATACCATGTTATTTTAGGACAACAAGCAGTCAGAGAGATGTCATCATTCTTAGCTTGTTTAATCTTCTAAATTTTGTGGAACTCTAAAAAGACACAAATTACAAGGCTCCAGATTATTCACAGATGTCTGAGACCGGTTGTGGGCGTGATTATTCAATGAAGGGGTCACTTAACCTTCCTGGGGGTGCCCATGTTGTCTTTTGCTTCCTCCCTCGGTTAGCCATACAACATTCTCAACCCCTCTGATACTCTTTCTTTAGAGCACAGAGAGGGATGTGTATTGTGAAGTGGGGCACAACTGAGCCATGAGCCCTGGAGAGCTGAATATCGTAAGGCAATTATAAGAGGTGGCCAAAGGGAAGTGCAAACTCACTGGGTACGGGTTTAAAGGAGCCTCTGAAGGGGTGCACCTGGGTAACAACTAACAGTGGCCCTCTAGGAGGAAGCACACACATCCTTCAGTTATCATTTTGCTTATGTGCATTTAAATTGTTTCTGCATAAACTCCCATCACTGGAATTACAGATGTGATTCACCATGCCCAGTTTATGCAATCCCGAGGATCCTGGGGCTTGAACTCTAGCAGGTACTTTATCAAGTGAGCTATCTCCTCAGCTAATTAGTTTTGTTTTTCACTATTTATGCCCCTAAAATGTACAAAATACTTAAATATTTAATGATAATATTTATTCATAATTTTCTGTCTCTCTGCATTAAAGAAGTAATGTGGGCTGAGGCTGCAGCTCAGGAGAGTATGTGGTTTAACATACGTAAGATCCAGAGTTCAACCCTCAATATGGTAAAGAGAGGTAAAGCAGTAAAATAACAGTTGCCTTTAGGCCTGAATACAAGAAGAGTTCACCAGGCATGCTGGCACATAGCATAATTTCAGTATGTAGGTTGGATGAGCAGGAGTTTAAGGTCATCTTCAGCTACATACAGAATTTAAGGGATAGCCTAGGCTTGCAACCCTTGTAGAAAGAAAGTGGGGGAAGGGGGAACAGGAACAGGAAGAGAGACAGGGATAGGGACAGTGAGAAAAATGGCTGAAAATGACTTAAAAATTATGGGCTGCTGAAATGGCTTGCTACCTAAAAGCCTGACAACCCGATTTCATCCCTAGAACCCGCAGTGGAAGAAGAGAAGAGCTGATTCCTGAAAATTATCCTCTGACCTCCACATGTATACCTAGACACACACACACACACACACACACACACACACACACACACACCCCTACCTCATTCCTAAACAACAGTCAAATTTGGCCAGAGATACTTGGGAGTTTCTGTGATGGGTAGGCATTGCTGGACAGCTTAAAACTTGGTCTTTGTTCAGAAATACAATGACTTGGCTGTGCTGGTTTTCAGTGCAGTCAACCTCTCAACATGTCAAAACTAGACAATGCAGGAGCGTGCATACTTCTTAAGCACTGCAGTGGTAGGCACCTGTGTCCAATGGAGAAGATGACAAACTCATCGAGTTTGTATGTGTGTATTCCCAGACCGAGAGAGAGAGAGAGAGAGAGAGAGAGAGAGAGAGAGAGAGAGAGAGCCAGAGGTCATGTGCTCATAGAAATCACTTGACCCTGCGTGTTGCTCAGCCAGGTGGGGTGCGGTTGCTGTTGTGATGCTGAAAACGTCAACTCCAACCTTCCCAATGACTTTCCTACTCACTATCTTTACAATAGTTCATAGTTCCTGATTCCCTTTTGTCTGCCTACTCCAGCTGTTCGCAGAGCCACCATCGGCTGTGATAGCTATTCCATGGCTAGCTGAACCTTCTCAGTCTACCCCAACCTGGAATAATCCTGCTTCCATTTTCTCTGTAGAGGTTTAGGGCTGTCATGGGACAAAAGAAAAGAAGTACCAATGTGGGAATGGCTCTGTACTAGTCCTTCATCCACAGTTGCCAGGACTTGGATTCCATCCTGGGTTTCCTGAATATCCAACACTCAATTGTTCTCTCCATCTGTTTCTAACGATGTAAACTTCTGCCCCCTATGGGATGCAAGTCCCACAGTGTACCTCATCTACAGTTCTCCTGCTCAAGTCCCCCACATGCTGGATCACAGGCATCTGGCACTACATGGCATTTCTAAGACCCACTGTCCTCCAGGGGTCTGTTTCCCACACTCTCCTGCCTCTTCTAGGATCCAAGTCAGCAAGGTACCCTTTCATTTGGTTCCCTGACCTTCCTGTCCTTCTCCGTGTCTGGTTCCTTCCTTCACCCTATGAACATAATTCTTCCCTAGCCTAGAAAATCTTTTCCCCTGCCCCTTACTGGAGCTTTTACCCCGTTCTTGACCGACTTCTTGAAAAGAGCCCACATGTTGTGCTTTCAAGTCTTCAGTGTTTTCTACTTCCCACCAAGGCTTCATTGCATGAGCCTGCCCAAACTGCCCTTGCTAAGGTCATCAATGATGTCCTCCATCTCCCCCTCCTCCCTCTCCTCCTCCCAGAGAATTGGACCTAGTTAAACAAGTACTCTACCTCTAAGCTACAGATATAGAACACGAAATAACTTTTTCCTCCTTTCAGTACTAGAAACTGAACCCACCCAGGACTTCAAGCAAGTTGCACAAATAACCTACCACTGAACCATCCCTCCAGCCACAAAAGACTTTCTTAACTGTCAAATTATTAATTGACAGATGTTTGTTCTTCAGTGGTGTTGATTGACCTCCTAGTACCTAACCAGTTTCAGTAACTGCTCTTTAAAACTTGTTATTTTCATTGGCTTTTCTGGTCTTCTATGACTTCTCACTACATTATCCATCCCTCATTTTGGTGTGCCTGGGGTTTACCTTTGATCCTGCTACTCAACCTCCTGACCATCCGTTTCCTCTTGGGTACCTTTTCTGGGAGGGATGTGTGCTGTGACCAGTGGGGCCCACGGCTTCACTACAAACCAGAAACCATCAGTAATCTTGGATTTCCAACAGCTCACAGTCTTGACTCAGAGGAATCCATTTCTAGTTAGAGAAGTTCAGGCATTGGGACTCCTGGAGAGTTGGATGGAGAGGACTCTTAACAGTTACTCACTCCTTCCCTGTTTAAGAACTCAGACAATTGAAGGCCATAGAACTGTTGCTCATAAAGACTGTACATCCACAGGACTGCCCCATGTTTTATTCTGCTGCCTTACCTGTGGCCACATGTAGCTATGATCCTTGTTGTTTGCTGCTCTGTGTGAGCTCACGGTAAGGACTCACTACCATATCCAGGCTCTATAAAGATGGCTCCTGATTCAGGAATGTTGTCCATGGTACTGCTCTTAATCTTGTCTCCTTGTGCACATGCGCAGGAATTCCTTTAGGACTATGTGTCTCTTGGACTTTACAGGGTTTCACTAGTAGTTCTAGATATCCTGGAACTCACTATGTAGACCAGGCCAGCCTTGAACTCAAAGATCTGCCTATATCTGCCTCCCAAGTGCTGTGATTGAAGGCATGTGCCACCACTGTCTGTCTCAATGTATATTCTTACAAGCATGTGTCATAGTCCCCAAATGCTCTCAACAGAAGCAGAAGACATACCCACTCATCAAGTTCTTTATTGTCAGGCTATTGCATGCTGCAGAAATGTCCCATGTGGCTGGGTAAAAACTGCTATGCTCTCTGGTGTTTGAATCCATCATCTTCCCAGTCTTGGATTCTCTGTTAGCGTGTTGAGTTTCATTAGCACAATGATCATGATTTCTACAAAAAGATCCCCAAGCCATCAAGCCTGTGCCTATTTGGAATTTGTATGAGTCCCTTTCTCCCTCAATGGCCACAGCCATAGAACTTAATCCTTCTCTTGGCCCTCTTCATTTCTGGTAAGTAGGATAGTCTATTTTGTTCATTACTGTTACAGTCACTAAGGCTTGAGGTACCAAAATAATGCTTAAAACTAGCCCCAGGGTGGGGGATCTAGCCCATTGACAGAGTGCTTGGCTTGGCTCTGGGTTCAGTGTCTAGCAATAATAATAGTAACAACAGTAACAATAATAATATACCATTCAGTGGCAAAGTATAGAAACTCCCATGACAGACCAAACCAGCAAACTCTGGTTAATCCTTGTCTGATCTAGTGAAACCAATGGAATAAATACCAGTAAAATTACAGTGACTACCAAACCTAATCTCCAGCCTAAATAATAGGTAAGAAACACTGTGAGACCAGATAGAGTGGTGCAAACCTGCAAATGGGTACAAATGCTCATGTGTATTTACCTATTTTTACAATTACCCCATTTCACCCATCTAGCTTTGGAGACAGTGTTGTGTGACAAAACATTTCTTGGGGAGATGCAACACACATGTACTACTCACCCCAGCAAGGGAACCCACAACAGACTAAAGTATAGATACCGCTAAAGTTCAATTTGGTAAGCCAATGGGTTTTATTGGGGTTACTTAAAGGAATGTGGGTAAGGGTGAGGACTTACTTATAGGAGCAGAAATGACTCAAAAACAGCTGCATCACCAAAGCCCACTTCTGCACACAAAATGACAGCTCACAAAGTTGGGAGCCTGGAGTTCCTGCCTGCATGTCATGTAGGCAGCTTAACAGATTGGAGAGTGTCCTTTCCAGGTCCCCCAGTTGGTCTACACCCCTTCCAGGCAGCTTTGCTGGTTTCTGCAAAGGTTCTAGGCAGCTAGTCTGGTCTCAGAATGGATCATGCAGCTCAGCTTTATTTCTGAATGGGATTCTCTGCTTTTACTGTCTACTCTGGCAGGGACAAGCTCAATGAACCTGATCAGTTTCAGGGACTTCATGAAGCTCTTTTGAGGTGTTTCCCTTGCCGCTTCAACCTCAGAGGAAACCGTTGTGCAGCAGGCAGATTCTTCCTTTGTCTTGTTTATAAACTGACAGCGGTTTCACTATTGGGGTGCGTGCTTGAGACCCTCATCAAACGCACATTCCTGTTTGATATCACAGTCATGGTCATTTATGGTGGGGAAACTGATGCTCAAGGCAGGGTAGCTACTTGACTATGGTGATAGTCAAGAAGCCATGGATCCCATGGATCCTCTGGCCACACTTCTCTTTTGAAGAACAGCAGGGAAACAGTGGAGAGGGAGGAAGCCCAGTGTCCTTGAGCATGGCTTGCTTCTAATTTCTCTGTTCTTTTACCTGCTTCTCTGGGCCATGTGGAGAGAACTCGCTGTTGCTAAAGAAAGGCTCCTAGTGCTCTCTGCATCTCAGCTAAAGAGCTTCAGGGGAGAATTGCTTCTCTGGCAGGGAAGAGGAATGGTCCCCAGCAAGCACAAGTGCTGAAGGTTTTACTAAGCAGGATCCTGGTTCCAGGGGAGAAGCATCCTCCCAGAATTACACAGCAAACTGTGACAAGGTCCAGCCCCAGGATCCGGAATTTTCATGGTCAATTGCATCAGTCAGCATGTGCCATGCAGCTGCACATAGCAAGAGATGACACTTGTAGGACTGGTGGCTAGAGGCATCTCAGCATCCTTTTCATTTAATTAAGACCTTGAAGCCACATTCTTCTTGGGAGTTGATTATATGTTTGCAAAATGGAGTTAACTCTTTGAAGTTTGAGATCTTGGAACCATGAGTAAGTGCTTAGTGCCTCTATACAATTTTGCTCCAGATTCCGCATGATGAATAGCTGGGAACAGTTATGGGGAAGCCCCTCTGGGCAAATTTAGTAACTGTATCTTTGTGGCCTGTGGGAGCTAAAAAAAAAAAAAAAAAAAAAAAACCTTTCTGAAATGCCATGCTCAAGGAGTGCCTCGCCCTGAGGAAGCCCAGGCTCTGACTACAAGGTCAGCAAATGCACTCTCTCTTTAGAGCCTTCAGTTAGCAGCCACTGTCCTAGCTGTCTAGGTCATGGGGACACTTCTCTCATCTATCTGTGCTTTGTTCTGACCCTTCAGGAGCCCAGAGGGAACTTGAGTCACGAACACCAATGATGGAGCTGATGAGGTGGCTCAGTAAAGATGCTTGCCACCAAGTCTGATGGCCTCAGTTTGATTCCTAGGATCTACATGGTAGCAGGAGGGGAGCAACCTTCCCTAGTTGACTATTTGACCTCTGAGCCAACACCCGCTGTGGCATGCACTCACTGAAACACACGCTCGAGTGCATGCGCGCACATACACACTTAGTTAATTAATACTAATTAATTAAACAAACAAATAAAATATAGGAGGAGGAAAAAGACAACAGTGGGTTCAGACAAAAAGAGACAACAAATTTGTCTTAATTTATCTTATCAGCTTTTTTCTTAGCATTATCTTAGCAGCTTTCTTGATTTCTTTTAGTCTCACAGATGCTCGGCCTCAAGTCTACTTTATCTATGCTCAATACTTCCCAGATCAGTTCTTACAGTCCCCAGGAGGCCTCAATACTGTCTTCTCTGACAACTTTGTCTCTTTAATCTGAGCTGAGCCTGTCCCCAGCTCATGCCTGCCAGGTGGTCCTAGGACCTGTCTTTTTTTTTTTTTTTTTGGTTTTTCGAGACAGGGTTTCTCTGTGTAGCCCTGGCTGTCCTGGAACCCACTCTGTAGACCAGGCTGGCCTTGAACTCAGAAATCCGCCTGCCTCTGCCTCCCAAGTGCTGGGATTAAAGGCATGTGCCACCACCGCCCAGCCCTAGGACCTGTCTTAATTAGGGTTTTACACCTGTGAACAGACACCATGACCAAGGCAACTCTTACAAAGGACAACATTTAATTGAGACTGGCTTACAGGTTCAGAGGTCCAGTCCATTATCATCATGGTGGGAACATGGCAGCATCCAGGCAGGCACAGTGCTGGAGGAGCCAAGAGTTCTACATCTCCATTCAAAGGAAGCCAGGAGCAGACTGTTTTCAGGTGTCTAGGAGGAGTGTCTCAAAGTCCACTCCACAGTGACACGCTTCCTCCAGCAACCTAATCCAACAAGGCCACACCTCCTAATAGTGCTACTCCCTGGGCCAAGCATATTCAAACCACCACAGAAACCTTCTAAATGCAACTCCTGAGCAGCCTCTGGTCATGGATTCCCCTTCACCCCACTGCTAGGGTGCAAAACTGTATAAAGGGGAACATCAATCCCCAGGTGTATCTCACAGAACTGAAGTTAGATCCATCAGTTCTCTTTAGATCCCACCCCACCCTCCTCCAACTCTGCAGCTGACTTTTCTGCCTTGCTTGTGCATACCCTCCTGTATATCTCAGCGGCCACCAATGCACTCCTAGGGAGATGACATGCTGATAAAATACAAGCACAATGTGGTGGGGACACACATTCTGGGGCAACATGCCACACTCTTGGTCTGGGGAGAAGCAGTTCTGTCTTGCCTTGAGCACAGAGTGATGGTCATAGTTAACACTTCAGTTCATCTGGAGGACTTCCTAGGCTCCCTGACTCAGTGATACCTACTGGGTAAGATATCTAGAAGTTTTGCCTTTCCATTATCGTAGGGCTGAACTCAAGTGTAGATGCCTGGGAGCAAGGTTTGTGGTGTCCTTGGAAGCCAGCAGGGCACAGACAATGACATAGAAAAGTGCAGCCTACCACACATAACCTATACCATGCTCTGCAACCTGGCCTTTCTCGAAGTTGGGGTAAACTTTCTGAGGGCAAAAAGCCAAAGGCCAAAAATAAAACAAACAACAAACAAACGATCAGAAAACAAAAACCCGAGAAAACTTTAGAGAGGAGAAACTTGGCTGAAAGCATCATCTTGCTTCTTCCTGGACAATGCCTAATCACCTGCAGGTGGTATCCGAAAACCAGATTATCTGTGGATGCCCAGGAAAGGAGTGTGTCCTTTAAAGGACGTCCCAGAGCTGAGCATGGTGGTGTGTTGTGGATTTGGTTTACTGTTTATACTGTGCTAATTGAGTTCCCAAATTCACAAGAATTTACACGTCTACACGGGAGACGCTGGCGGTCCATGCCCCCAGCTGGTTCTAATTGGTAAATAAAGTTGTAGGCTGCCAGTGGCTGGGCAGGGAGACAGGCGGGACTTTGAGGTTCCTGGATAAGGAACTCAAGGGAAAAAGAGAATCGACATTGCTGAGGAAGAGAAGGTCCCAGCCTGAGAAGTGTAGGACAGAGAGACAGAGACACTGCCAAGATGTAAGAGTCGGGGGTCGTGGCCTACGAAGGCTATAGGCCTGGATCCATGGCAGCCAGAATGGAAAATAAGTTTTAGTAAGTAATAATTCAGGAATATCAGAGGGGAGAGTGTGTGTTAGCCACGGGGAGGTTTGGAAGTGCCCAGTCATTGTGCTGTTTAAGATATATTAAAATAGAAGGGTGTGTGTGTGTGTGTGTGTGTGTGTGTGTGTGTGTGTGTGTGTGTGTCTTTCATTTGTAGATCCAAAACATTTGGGTGGGTAGTGAGGAACACATGCTACAGATTAACATACTACCACTTCAGTGGTGCACACCTTTAATCCCAACACATAGGAGGCAGAGGCAGGCAGATCTCTGTGAGTTTGAGGACAACCTGACCTACAAGATCTCTCTCTCTCTCTCTCTCTCTCTCTCTCTCTCTCCCTCTCCCTCTCCCTCTCTCTCCCTCTGTCTGTCTCTCTCTCTCTCTTGTTTGTGTGTGTGTGTGTGTGTGTGTGTGTGTGTGTGTGTGTGTGTGTGTCTTCTTGGTCTTTTTGCTGTCCTCTTCTTTCCTCCTTCCTCCTTCCTCCTTCCTCCTTCCTCCTCCTCCTCCTTCTTCTTCCTCTTCCTTCCTCTTCCTCCTCTCTCTCTCTCTCTCTCTCTCTCTCTCTCTCTCTCTCTCTCTCACTGTTCTTAGTCTTTTTGTTTTTCCTCAGTCTCTCTCTGTCTCTCACAGACATACACAGGGAAAGGGACAGGAAGAGGGAGAATGAGAGAGAGACCACTTAGGACATTTAACCAGCAGCTTGCTGTCTAATTCCTTTGTTGTGAAAGCAGTAAACCTAACACTCATTTCTATTCTGAGGCTGAGTTTTTGAATCAAGCTTTTTCTTAGCAAAGCCAATGCTACCAAGCAGAGAAGAATAGGTTATTGAAAGGATAGCAAGGCTGCATTCTTAGTCTCATCTATACTTTGACTTACATAACCACATGGGGACCATCGCCCAGGCTTGCTCTCATGGAGCTTGAATGTAACAGGTATTTGATTTAGGTTTGTTGGACTGACTTCTACAAGGGAGAGAACTTCAGCTTTGGGTTCTTGCAGTTGCCAGCCTCTATGTCTTGCAGAACAAGTCTGACCACAAGGTTACAGAGACACTAATCAGGTCAGTGTGGGAAAGGTTGGAATCTGGGTTCAGCTGTCAGAGAGGTGGACCTCATCTATAGCATTGACTTCCTAGCTCTGGAATATCACAGTTCACTGTAGATTACATAAGAACTGTCTTATAGGACAGCCCAGACCTGAAGAGTGAGCCCCAGTGGTCCAGTTCTTCTAGGAGCTGGCTTGACTCAGCATCTTGCTCTGCCTTAGCCAGTTCCTCAGCTATGTTGGAAGTCTTCCCAGAGCGAGTTACTCACATTGCATGAACAAGACAGGAATGGCAGGGATGTTATTGGCCCACGGTTAGGTGACTCTCTAAGATCCTGGTGATAAACATCTCTTCTGCTGCCACTTGTGGAAGATGCTTCATTGTCATTATCCCCTTCTTCAGCAGGATAGACTTGATACAGAAAACCTAGTCTCTGCCCTCCAGGAGTTGGGAAGGTTTAACTGAGCTAGTAATGAACCTACAGATAGCAGAGAAGATGGAATCTTTAGGCTGTGTCATCAGACCCCACACCTACATCTGACTAGAATTGCTGAGGAGTGTCTGATTTTCATCAAGGGAGCAAGACTACTCACACACAGACACACAGACACACAGACACAACACTAGATAGATAGATAGATAGTAATATGGTAGCCCAATCTAGCCTCAGATTCACAGCAATCCTCCTGCCTTAGCTTTCCAAGTACTGGAATTATAGGCATGACTCACCCTACCTGGCCCATCCTCCTTCTTTTAAACAGCTTCAATAAACTGCACATACTTAAAGTCTATGATCTGATGAGCTTTCATATATGTCTGCCTTGTAAAACATGGTCAAGACAATGACTACATCCATCTCTGACTTCAGTCTCCCTTAATCCCTTGCGTCTATTTCAAATCCCCTTCTTCCTGCCCCTCCCACCTCACACCCAGCCAAGCACTCATGTGTTGCCACTCATCTAGGCTTTCCTTGCGTTTTCTAGAATTGTTTATGAATGGAATTATACAGTTTGCTTATGTTCCTGTCTGTCGTCTTCATCCTATGGCACATCATTATTTGAAAGTTCACCCACGCCATTGTTTGAAAAAAAAAATACATTGTTTTTTCTTATTGGTAGAGTTACATTAACATGTATTCACATGTTGAGGGGTTCTAGTTAAGGTTTTCTTGTTGTTTGGTTGGGGCGGTGCTGAGGACCTGAGTCTCATGCATGCTAAGCAGGTGAGCACCACAGAGCTGCTTCATGAGCCCAAGTGTTTACGCAAACATATGCTTTTACATCGTTGGTAAGCACCCAGGGGTGGAATGGCTCGCCTATGCAACAAGTCTGTCTTTAACTTTTAAAGAAGTTGTCAAACTGTCTTCCAGCGTGATTAAAATTTTTTACGACTCCAACGGCTGTTTATGGGAGTCCCAGTTGCCCCAAGGCCTTATCGGCATTTGATGTGTTCCGTGGTTTTAATTTTAGACAAGTGTGTATCATAATATCTCTTTGTGGTTTCCGTTTACATCCCTCCACCCACAGTGATTAATGACCTGGAACGTCTTTTCCCATGCTATCTATGTATCTTCTTTGGTGACACTCTCTGAATATTTTACATTTCTAAATTGAGTTATTTGTCTTCGGTAATTGAGGTGTTTTATTTTCATAATTATTTTTTGAGACAGGCCCTCATTATATAGCTTTGATTGGCCTTAGAGATGTATATAATCGCCGGGCGGTGGTGGCACACGCCTTTAATCCCAGCACTTGGGAGGCAGAGGCAGGCGGATTTCTGAGTTCAAGGCCAGCCTGGTCTACAGAATGAGTTCCAGGACTACACAGAGAAACCCTGTCTCGAAAAACCAAAAAAGAGAGAGAGAGAGAGAGAGAGAGAGAGAGAGATGTATATAATACAGATTGAACTCAAACTCATAATTCTCCTGCTTCAGCCACTACTAAGCTAGTTTCTACGATTGTGTTTTATACACAAATAACACACACTACACATACACACTACACACACATCACACTACACACACATACACACAGTCACACTATATACATTACACATACCATCCTTACACACTCACATACATTACACACATACACACTACACATGTGTACATACATATACATGTGTGCGTGTGCATGCATGTGCACACACACATAGACACACACACTTGCAGATGAGTTAGTAATGCGCCCACATACAGAACAGCAGATGGAGTCTTTGTCATCAGACTCCACACCCACATCTGACTGGATTTGCTGAGGTGTGACTAGTCTTCACCAAGGGACCAAGACTACTACTTCCTCCCTATTTGGTGCTGCCTTTAATCCCAGCATCACAGAGGCACATGTAGGTGGGTCTCTGTGAGTTCAAAGACAGCTTGATCTACATAGTAAGTTTTAAACTACATAGTGAGACCTTGTCTTATAAATAAATAATTAAATAAATATCAACGTTGAATTTTATGTGTGTACATGTGAGCATGTATACATCTGTAGGTACATGAGTGCCACAGCAGGCATATGGAAGCCAAAGGACAACCTTCATGAGTCAGTTCTCTCTTCATGTAGGACTCAGTAATTGATCTCAGGTCATCAGGCTTGACAGCAAGTACCCTTACCTAACAAGCCATCTTACCAGCCCAATTTTAAATTGTAGGCAAGGTTTCGCTTCATAGCCCTGGATGGCATTGAACTAGCTATATAGACCATACTGGTCTTGAACTCACAGAGATCCACCTACTTCTGCCTTTCCTGAGTGCTGGGATTAAAGGCACGCACCACCAAACTTGGCTTCAGTTTTAAATCTTGGTGATACTTAGATCAGTGAACTGTTGTAGTAAACCTAATGCTTTCTTGTACAGTTTAGGAAATCTTTGCCAAATCCAGCGCCACAAGGATTTCTTCTAACTAAAACTTCCAGTCCCTTCATTTTGGTCAATGATCCATTTCAAGTTAATTTTTGTGAATTTCTTCACACCATATACACATAAACTCAGTTTGGTTGTTTTCTTTTAACATTCCTGATGCTCTGAGTCAATATTCCTCCTTCTCCTCACAAGACATCCAGTTACACTTCTTTGTGAAGCTAAGACCCATTCTAATCTCAGATGGCTCCTTCATCAACCATCTGACCTCCTTCTGCATATTCCAGAATGTTGTGGAGACAAAGACTCATCTTCACCTTACTCCTGATTCTCTGGAAGTATCATGTGGCATTGAGCATGGGGGTCAGGGTTGGGGCGGGATCAAACTGCATTTCTCTGAGGTGATCCCAGTTTTCTTTTTCTCTTTCTTCCTCCACCTCTTTAGATACACTCTCAGGTAGCCCAGGGTGGCTTCAAACTCAATATGTAGCTGAGAGTGGCCTTGCTATCATGTTCCTTCATGCTAGTATCATAGTAAGAGCCACCACACCTGGTTTGGGTGGTCCTGGAAATTGATTCCGTGTCTTCCTGTATGCTAGACAAGCAACTGACCAACTACGTTATGGCCTCAACTCTGATACCCTCCTACTCAAGGTCAGAGTTTTCATTTCCAGTGCTAATTGCCTTCCTAGACATCCATCTATTGCAGTGGGGAACTGGGACTCTTCACTGGGAGAGAAAACTCAACTGGATATCAATTAGCCTGGTACCCTTGATTCATGAACCATGAAAGGAAGCAGTCTTGGAGGGAGGTATTGACTTCTTCACTTCAGGAGTAAGAAAAATCTTCACAAGATTTGGTGACCTGGTTCAAGTCGTCCACAGAGTGCCACCCTTTAGAGAGTGTCTTAACCCCTGGGCCACACTGCCAACCATATGGCTGTCACCATCAAGAAAGGACTGAGCTTAGACCTCTCATTCCCTGGTTAGCTGTTCTTGCTTTTTTAAATGTTGCAAATTGCATGTGGGATTTTCCTGCTTCCAAGAAAAGCCTCACATTCTTTTATGGTTTCAAAGAAAGGCAACTTCAATGGACAAGAGACTTCAAAGACTGTGTTTAAGGTCTTGGCTATAAGTCTTCAAAGGGTGTATTTAAGGTTGTGAGTGTAAGTCAAAGGCCTGGGTTTGGCAAAGGGTAGCTTTCCCCCTTTCAGAAGAACTGGGCTTGTTTTCCTCTGCCTTTTGTTGGTTCCGGAAAGGAAGTGCTCCTGTAGGGCCGAGGGCTCAGTTCACAGCATGGAGGCTGTGGTAGGAAAGAGGAAGAGAAGGAAGAGGGCAAAGAAGAAAGGAGAGATGGAGGAGAAGGAACAAAGGAGGGGAAGAAGAGAAGAAAGAGGGAGGGGAGGGTAAGAAGGGGCTGTCTGACATCTCTTTCCCGACCCTACCTACTAAAGTGTTTCATTATCATCCTGGGCCATGTTCCTCAGCTTGTCCAAGTTACAAGCTATTCCCTGGGCCTCTGTCCAACTGGTTGAGCTCGTGATTTAAGGACAATCATCCTTTATCTGGTTCTCATATTGCTCAACTTTGCATTCATCTTTTGCCCTCTGCTAAGGAGGCAAAAAGCCAACATGGGTCCCAGTGTCTGTCACCCAGGAAACAGGCCTGCTTCCTGCCCTGGCACTCTAGACATGGCCACTTTAATGTGTGGCAAGCCTGTCTCTGGAGCTCAGTATTGTGGAACCTCTTTCCCTGTGGCCTGGAACTGATATTTGGGCCTCATGCATTTCCCTCTGTATAGCTTTGTCACGTGTCTTAAGCAGAGGAGGGTCTGGCTCTGCTTCTTAGCATTGTGTCTGTCCAGCATGGACATCATCCACTTGACAAATCCCAATGGGTTTCAATCATCAGATTTTCCCAAGGTTGACTTTGGTAGGAAGTGGGCAAGTTTTCCTCTGAGTCCTAAAAAGGAAAGAGGTGAGGGTGGGTGCAGTTAGGCAAGTCCTGATCAGGGATGGAGGCTGGGATGGATAACAGTTGGAATTCAGCTTTAAAGGTAAGAGAAGCAAGTACCCAAAGAGGCCCAGGGCTCAGAGCAGGTCCCTGCCCCGCCCAGGAATACTCCTGCCCACAGAAACATCTCCATTGCTTCACCCACAGGATGGCCTGAGCCTGGGGTGTCTCCATAGTGCATGCTCCCATACTCCACATGCCAGTCTCCAGGGAATGTACCTTGCCCTCCAAGCTGTCCTGTTGAGGAAGGATCCCACTCTATGAAGCTTCTCCTCATCTTCTTGAACATAAGAATTCTAAAATGAAGCTGTAGAGTTAAGAGTACTTGCTGCTCTTTCAGGGGACCCAGGTTCAGCTCCCAGCACCCACATGACCCCTCACAACCATCTGTAACTTCCATTCCAGGGGATCTGACACCCTCTTCTGGCCTCTACAGGCATTGCATGCATGTGGTGCACATAACATACATGCAGGCAAAACACTCATACATATAATAAATAAATACGTCTTTAAAAAGAAACAAAAACATTGATTGTGGGTGTAGGTCAACAGTAAGCAGGACACATGCCCAGCATTGTACAACACCCAACACTGGAAATAAAAACAAAACAAAAACAGTTCTGTAAGCAAGATTGCCGTGCTCCATGCAGGACACTTCCAAGAGACTCAAGTACAAACTGGGCTTGGTCTCGGCTGTTAGTGAACCTGCTGCCTATTAGAAATGTTGACACACGAGCCAGGTACAAAACTAAATCAAATCTGGGCTGATTACTAAAGGAGGGGGGTTTTTTGTGGTAAGAAGCCATTCTGGATCAGACTTTCTGAGAGCAGGAACTGGAGAAAGGAATTTCAGGAGAAGGGGTGTGTGAGCTGAGGCGTGGGATTAGGACTATGTAGCCAGTGTTGAGTGGACAGTGAACAGCCAGCATTGCCTGAGTGTAGGGGATTACAAGGAATATCGGCCTACAGTAGTATCTTGGAACTGATTCATAAACATCCTTGAAGGTCAGCTTTATAGACATGACTTCTTAGTCAGACAAGTAGGCCTGGCTTTGTTGCTTCATGGCTGGGAACCGTGAGCAAGTTAATCTATTTCTCAGAGCCTCGGTTTCCTCATTGTAACCCTGGGATGAAGTGGCTGGGAGGAGTGAATGAAGGTACGGTTTGGAATGCGTACAGTAATGTTCCTGTATTCAGTAAGCACTGAATAAATGCATAGCGTTGGTGTTAGCTGTTCACTGTAGGCTTTCCAGAAGGGATGGGTAGGAGGTAGTAAGGCCTTCATGGCCTCAAAGAAGGGGTTAGTAGAATCAGGTGACGCAAGAACTGGAGGTGGGTTGGGATGTCCTGATTACAAAAGCCCGAGGGTGAAGTTAATGCTTCTCTTCTAGACGTGGGCAGAATTGGGACAAGGAGGAAAGGACTGCTGGGTATCAAGATAAGGTCAGCAGGCTGAGGGGACTATGGACGAAGAGATACCTGAAGAAAGCCACTTGTGATCTCAACTCATCTCAAAGATAAGCCCTGCCACTGGCTGAGTGTCAGGAAGTTCACTAGGAGGGGAGCTCAGAGGATGAGGTGGTGGGAAGAGAAGACTGGCCAAGCTCAGACAGGCACAGTGGGAAGTCTGGGGCCTTTCAGGAGGCAGCTGCAGAACTGGAGGCAGAGGCTGATGTTTCTAAAGTCACATGGAACTGGAAGCATGGTCCGTTCATTATTGCTTGCTCGTTCTCTCTCTCTCTCCATCACGTCAACTTGCTCCACCAGATCCCAGCACAAAGTTCTCAAGAGAATGATGGCACTTCTCAAAGCATCCAGGCAGGACAAGGCACTAACAAGGCCAATCACAGGTCACCTTGAGCATCTCAGGGGAGAATGGAAAGGCAACTCTGGCCAAGTTCACCAGCAAAACCATGCGTCTGTAGATACTTACGCCCACCAGCTGAGCATCTGCTCATCAGCACATGGGTGGCAGGCTTTCTTGGGCCCTCAAGTACCACAAGCCTCTATCTATCTATCTATCTATCTATCTATCTATCTATCTATCTATCTATCTCTCCTTACATACACACACACACACACACACACACACACACACACACACACACACACACCAAATAAGATGCAAGTTTTTAAAATTCTACTTGTAATTCCTTGAAATTATATTTTTATTTTCTCTTTTCTTTTCTCTTTCTTTCTTTCTTTCTTTCTTTCTTTCTTTCTTCTTTTCTCCCTCCCCCACACCCCTTATAAACTATACTCCCTAAACAAAAGCTGGTAGATTCCATGCTCTGTGAACTTGAATAAGCCTCTTCCCCTGTTTAGACCTCAGCCTTGCCTTTCTCACTGTTGAGAAAACAGATGAGAAAATGAAGGTGAGAGCCTAATGTGTTTACTGGCAGGATGATTCTCTTCCTGATTAAAGCCTGGTGGGACCACATCCTTGGGACTGAATCCAGCAGCCTACCAGCCTTCCAATCCCAGGCCCTTCTTCTAAGGTTCTTCTCCTTCTATTCTTCATCTTATCAACCATTGAGGCACCTTCTCAAAGTTTGACCTTATAGACCTATAGGTAGGTGTGTGTGTGTGTGTGTGTGTGTGTGTGTGTGTGTGTAGTGGGGTCCAGCAACACAGTCAGATTGAGTCAGGTACCAATGATGGAGGGGGTACTTAACTACCAGCATCACTGGTAGGAACAGAAAGAACCCTGGGAGTATCTGGACTCATGGTCTCAGCAGCCTTCCAGAAAGGGCTGCTCTTGGGCTCATGAAGGTAGGTTTGACTGCAAATGGCTCAAGGTGCCTTGATGAGTGAGCTGAGCCTCTGGGGAACCTCTTTCCTTTGGATCTAGAAGCCAGTGGGGAGTATCCCTTCCAAAGTTAACTGGTTTCCTACTCAACCAAGGATGACCCTCTGGACCATGGAGAGCTGGAATAAGATAGGAGTTCCCTGAGACAGTAAACAGTCGGGTCTGCACCGTCCCCATCCTCTTTCATTATAATCTCTACTGCCCTCATCTGCCAGGGGCGCTGCCGCACCTCCTGACACCAGAGGACTTGAGGGGGTTTCCAAGCTCATAACCACTGCTTTCTGTGGAAGCTGTTCTTCCCAGTGGCAGTTCCCAAACTCAAGGTCAGATGACATGGCTGTCTCCTGTCTCCTCAGTCCCATTTGGTGTCAGTTAATGAGAATCTTGTCTTTCCCTGAATCTTGCCTGACTTCAGTGGTCCTCAACTGTCCTAATGTTTTGATCCTTTAATACAGTTCCTCATGTTGTGATGACCCCCACCATAAAAATTATTTTGTTGCTACTTCCTAACTGTAATTTTGCTACTGTTATGAATCATAATGTAGATATCTGATAGGCATGAAATCTGATATGCGACCTCTAAAGGGGTCTCAACCCACGGGTTGAGAACCTTGCCTTAGTCATTTCTGTACCATTGGCCCTTGTATTTTTAATTCCTTACAATAGATGAAATCTGTCAGACAGGTTGGGTGTGTCCACACCATGTGAGCAAGCAAGGCAAGATGCCAGCCAGAGAGGCCCTTCCAGGTTTCAGAGTCATGTAGGGCAAAGATCAGGGAGCAGAACATCAAATTCAGTCATCAAGCAGCACAGGGATAGGGAGTAAACGATGCTACAGTTTGATGGCATTCATCTTAAAGCAAAGTCATTTTTTAATCAAACACAGCACTTTCAACACTTTACTTATATCTGTGGATAAAACACACAATTTAAGCAAGTCATTCAAGCTCTCTCTCTCCATATGTATATGTGTATATGTGTATATATATATATACATATATATTATATACATATACATGTGCATACACACACATATATATATATATTCTATGTATACACATATATGTATATATTGCCCTCCTTCCCAAATGCAAGTGAAATTCAGATGATATGAACCAATTAAGAAGCCCCAGTCCCTGGGCCTTGGCAGCCACAGCCTTTGGAGAATGCAAGCATTCTCAGAGGATTCTGCTACATCCTAATTATCCAGTGGGGAATCAGTGTGTCTTCACGGGAAATCATTATCGAAAGCTTTTAGCATGAGCTGTCTCAAAGAAACTCCCCACAGGAACAAAGGGAGGAGAATTAGGTGAGTGCCAATTTCAGCACTCACTCTGGCACCAAGAAGTCGAACATTCCTGTGTCGTACTCTAAAATCTGGAATTTCTCTGGAACTCTTTATGCTCCTATAGCGGAGGCTTGGACTTCATTGGAGGTACTTCTGATCTTACATCATAAGATGGTTTCTGAGATTTATCTCATTGCCTTCTTGGCCTGGACTTCTCTTTCTTTCTTCATCATCACCCAAGAGGTGGTCCAGTGGGCCCTCTTCACCAGAGCCCACCCTGACCTTGGACTCTCTCAACAGAAAAACCATCCACTTCTTCATCTGCAGCACCTACGCAACACACCTTTTAACACTCTCAGGGGCTACTCACCTTGTTCACCTTTGAGCAGAACGAGCCGTAAGCTAGCTGTCCTTGGAGTTGGGTGTGAATGAAAAAGAGAGAATATTAGTGCCCTCCTTGACTTCCTCTACTATAGCTGTTTAGAACATTCTTTCATTGATGCATTAGTAAACTATGACTTGCATTTCTATCGGATTGTGGAATCCTTGAGACCAGGTCTGAGACCTCACCGTCAATATCCCTGGGGCCCCCTTTTGAGGCCTGGTTCTAAAAACATGGCTGCCAGTGAGTGTCTAGTAGGACATTCATCTTTCTTCTGAGAACAGCCAGGGCAGGACTCCATCTGATAGGTTCCCTAAATATGCTCACTAATGAAAGGAAAACGAGACTTTGTGACTTTCCTAAGCCAATGCCCTAGTCCTTAGGAGCACTTTTCTAGAGTTCTACTTTGGGGTTGTAGCTTGAAAAATGTCAAAGCAACAAAATATTATTAGTCAGCTATCTCTAAGAAAGACACAATGGGATACTTTCTAGAGAAGCTGGCCCTGAAGCAGCCCGTGTGTGGGAAATAAGTACTAGACTGGCTAGAATGGGAACTGAGGCTGGCTCTGCTTAAGGGTGAACATGCTGAGAAGTCTCCATCCATTTCATTTTAGCTCAAAAAAAAAATGTGTTTTCTAAATGATCAGTAGCAGGTGGCACCAGGAAGTAGTCTGACTGTTGCCGGTTCTATCTTGTTGCCCAGGCAGTGCCCTTGGCTCTGGCTGCCCCTTCAGGTGTGACTATGTTGAGGACACTTTGAACGCCAGCTACTCACATGTGTGTCTAGTTACCAGTGCAGAAGGTTACAGTGCATGGTTTCTGGGTAATGCATCTTTCTTCTCAGGCTCAACCCCCAAAGACTGATTTTTCCCTGGCTTCTCCACTTTGGCCTTTGCACTGGTCCTTGACTAGTCTGACTGGGAGTCCTCATGGCCTGCAGGACGCCACTCTTGACAACTCATCTAAGCCTAGAGCTGAATGGGAAACCCACACAGTAGACTTCGTAGAAAGGAGATTACTACAAAGGCACAGGGCCAGACTTGCTCAGGACTCAAGGACACCGGGTAGAAGGTCAGGACTATCCAGGATGTCACCAAAGGCATCAGGAGCTCATGTGGCTTTTTGTGGTTGTTCTGTGTATACAGGAATCACTGAGAAGTTGGATCTCCCATTCACCCTTGAAGCTGTTAGCTACAGCCTTTCTCATGCTGTTTCCAGCAGACCCAAAGAATACAGATTGGCCAATGCCTCGGAACCTCCCGATTATCTGTGGGGCAGAGGCCTGGGCCTCCTGGCTTTCTGAAGGAAAGATGAAATCATCCTTTCTACTCCAAGGACAGAATTCCTCTGTATTTTTCTGTATGAGGAAGAAGTGGACATATCCTACCCAACCCCTATACCCCAAAGTACTGGCTGAGCCACATTAGTGACCCATGTGGCCATTCTTCCCAAGAGAACAGCTCTCCCTAAAGCCTGGAATTTCTGTTTTTCTAGACCTTCACACTCTTCCTTCCTTTGACTCCTTTACACACCACCCCATGTGGACCCACAGTATCCCCCAGCCCTGTCAGACACACATGTGGATCCTGCCCTCAGAGACTCCTTAATCTACTGGGTCAGGCAGACAGCCAACAACCAGCTGTGTGCCTAGTCTGTGAAACACAGAGAAAGGAACCATGCACAATGTGGTCTGCCAAAGTCAAGAAAGCTTCCATGAAATGGGCACAACTGAACGGAGCCTTGACAAAGGAATACGAGTTCTCTGACTGATCAAGCCAAAGACTGAACCAGCCATCTTGGCCAGTCCAGGCAGACATGGATAATGTATGGATTGTCAGGAGAGTAAGAACCTTTAAGATGATGTTGGACAGTGACAATATCTTGGATAAACACAGGCTCTTCTTCCTCTTCTCCTTCAATACTATTTATATATGACAAATATATGTAATACAGAAGGTGTACATTTGGATGGCTTTCACCTATGCATATATATGTGTGAAACCAATACTAAGACAATGACAACCACATCCATTCCTCCTGTCCCTTTGTAAACTGTCCCTTCCACCCACTGTCTCCTGGCAGTCACTCATCTGCAATACTCTGTCACTATATCGATGAGTTTGTATCAACCTAAAAATATTTTTCTTAATCTTAAGTTACACTTACTTATTTTTTTTTTTATTTTGTGCATGGTGTGTGCATATAGGGGCGGGGGATGCATAGCATAGCATGTTTGTAGAGGTCAGAGGACGACTTCAGGAAGTCAGTTCTCTCCTTCTACCCTGTGGTTTCTGAAACTGAACTCGATCATCAGACTCTGTAGCAGGCACTTTTATTAGCTGAGCCATCTTGACAACCTGGGTTTGTATTTTCTGATTTCTCAATAGACAGGATCGATCATCTAGTAGTATAGATTCTTTCTGTTTGCTCTTTTATTTATCATGTGGTGAAGCGTACTCACAGATGGTCCCTGCTTCTTGCTAAATGTTACTTCCTCCTTTGGATTATATCACAATTTACCTTTTCACCTGTTGATTGATATTTGGATAGTTTCCAGCTTGGGACTGTTATAAATACAGTTTGTGTGTATGTTTGTATATAAGTGTTTATGTCAAAAATGAACTTTCACTTCTCGTGGATAAATACCTGAGCATAGAATGCCATAGTAGATAATAGATTTATGCTTAAATTATTATTTATTTATTTAATTAATTATTTTAATTTGGAGACAGGGTCTCTCTACAAACTGCTGCTCTGGAATTCATTATATAAACCAGGCTGGCAAACTCACAGAGATCCACCTGCCTCCAAAGTGTTGGGACTAAAATTGTGTTCCACCATCCTTGTCAAGGTTTGCTTTTTAATGGTGTTGTTGTTGTTTTGTTTTTCAAGACACGGTTTCTCTGTGTAGCCCTGGTTATCTTGGAACTTGCTCTGTAGACCAGGCTGGACTCCAAATTAGAGATCTGCCTGCCTCTCCTCTAAGGCTCCTCTTTTAAACTAAAAAAAACAATTACTTTTATTTATGCAGGTGAGGGGAGGCATGACACAGAGTGTCCTCTCTTCCATTATTGGGTATTGGGGATTGAACTCAGGTTATCAGTCTTGGTGGCAAGCTCCTTTATTTACCTTCTAATTCATTTTACCAGCCTCTTAAATTCTTATTACATTTATTTATCTGTGTGTGTGGGTGTGTGTGTGTGTGTGCATATTGTCACAGTGTCCACATGGAGACCAGAGGACAACCTCTAAGAATCAATTATTTCCTTCCAGACGGAGACTGAACTCAGCTGTTCAGACTCAGCTGCAAGCACCTCCACCTGCTGAGTCATCTCAGGCTCTATGGTTCATTTTTAAAAGACATTTCAGAACATCTTTTCCAAAGTGCTTGCTCCATTTTACATTTTCTCCTCTCTGAGGCTCCCACGTGCCGTTTCTCGATTGGCTGCTACAAACTGCAGGAAGGATTTCAGAACTGAGTCCCCACTGGACTTGTCCAGTTCGTGACTTCCACCAAAGTTAGGGCCTGAGGCAAAGAGTGAGGAGCATCTGGAAATCTCTCAGGAATGCTTCATTCTCTCAGCTGGCTGCCAGCTCCGGAGATGCTTTAGAGGGTGGAGAACTTGAGCAGGGCCAGAGGACACAACAAACGGAGTACTTGAGATAATTCCTCTGGCCATGAAGATGACAAATCTCATAAATTATAGGTCAAATATCATAGAAACTAGTTTTCTCAAGAGCACGTATCTGAGCTGGTGTTGGGTCCCCCAAGGGTTGTAGGGCTGATCTCAGATTCCGGAGAGGAAGTCCACAGTTTCCCTCCAGAAAGAAAACATAGTTTAGGAGTCCAGAGCCCTGAGGACTTTCCTAGGGTAGAGGATGTTGATTTAGACCCATTCCCTGAAGAAAAGAGCTAATAGACAATATCCAGGACCAATGTCATTGTCCGGATAGCTACTGCTAGGGCCAGGCCTTTTTCTCTGGTCAAGTCCCTGTTTGGGACTTGGAATCTCTGATGTTAAGAGACAATATAATCTACAGGGGATAAGCTCCACTGGAGTTCAAGATGTGTCCATTTCTTCATTTATCCATCCATTCACTCATATGTCAATAATCCTTATCATATCCAGAGATGACCCAGGAAGACCCTCTAAATAATTTAGACAACATTCATCACAGGGAACACCAACAGCTTCCCCACAGTAATTAGATATGGTTTGGGTTAGAAAGATCCCTTAAAGCCAAGATGGAGGAGACAAAAGTATCAGGCATAGACCTGATAGATCCCTAGGAAGAGTTAAGGGAGAATCTGAGTTGAGCAGTGGTGGGATAATTCAAAGCCCAGCAGAGTGGCTGGCATGGAGCCCAGGGCTGCCTCCAGTCTCCTGGCTCTACTCAAACTGTTGTCATCAGTCACCAGCAAACATGGATTGTGTAAACAATAAACAGATGGGGCATGGTTGGACAGATGGAGGGTGGCAGTTAGGTCCTAGCAGAGAAGCCTTCAATGATCACTCAGCCGTGACAGTTGGGCCAAGGCACATATCTACCCACCTCCTCCACTCATCCATCACCTGCCATTCTGAGCAGTCATTCTTCATGGAGATGATGGTTGAGGACACAGGTGTCCTCTTGGGGCTATCAGGAAGTCACTGACACACATTTGACAACTATTAGCCTGAAATGACTCTCCCAGCAGCTCAGTCACCTGTGACACCAAAGCTCAGAAATCTCTTCTTGCCTCCTGATTCCTCAGGCAGTTGATGAATTCCCAAGGACCATATCTTTGAACTTCTTGGAAGGAAAGAACTCAGTTTTCCTTGGATAGATCTTCTTCAAGACTGGGACATAATGGAGGGGAAATTAGAGCCTGTTATGGAGGGTGGTGGCGTTAAATGTGCTAATACTTGCTAAAAGTTGAGTCTTGGCTGTGATCACCGTCAAGCTTTTGGAACAAGGGACTCTTGTGTTGTTGCTGTTGCCATTTGGCTGTACACAATGAGCAGAACACCAGTCCAGCATGTTTTGTCACTTCAGCTACCCACAGATAAACTCAGAGGAGTGACACCTGCCATATCCAGAGCTCACCTTCAGAACAGTGTGCAGGGCCAAGGGGCAGAGAAGGGAGGAACAGCAGGCAGAGGTGCTGGGATTGCTTGTGGATGAAAAATCCTGGGAGGTGCATGGTGAAAGCTGGCAGCCTGTGTCCATCTCTGTGCCACTTAGGGAGACCACAAAACAGTATTTTCACCCCATTGAGCTGATGCTGGACCCTGATCGAGGGACCTGCCAACTGTGTTTGTGTCCCTCTTCTCTGTCCTGGGTCATGGATGGCAAAGACATGGGACTCAGGTCTTTCAAACCAGGTTGAGATGAATTGAAGCTGTTCTTCCTGTTTCTCTTGCTCAGGTGACCACTTGTCAGCCAGTTGATGCTGAGTGTCCGCAGTGGGTAGCTCCCCATCCTAGGTCCAAGTTAGGTCAGTGGGAGAATTTGGTTTGGTTGAGAGGAAAGGATCACCAGATCATTGGATCCTGCCTGGGACCTGTTTATGAATCTTAAAGCCCCTGGGTTTTCAGAGTCAATGTCTAGACCTGGGAAAGGCACTTAGAGACACCACTTTGCCTGCCATTTGATATGTGATAAAGCAGAGACCCAAAGAGGGAAACCGGGCCACCAAAATCCCTAGCCAGAAATGGTCAACCTTGTCAGCCTGAGCTCCAGGGGCTTCCAGAATATCTACACTTTGGCTTTCTGGGATGTACTTCTGGGAGCTTCCTGGAGACCATTGGCTCAGTCACTGTCACTACCTTGGCACATTCCCTGTCTTGAGGCGCCACTAGCAAAAGCCCCACCTAACCTTGCTTATGGAGTGTCTAGAAGAAGAGAGACTGCCTGGGCCAGGCCTGCTGGGTAAATGAGGTCTTCCTGTTGGCCGGGCTCTCCCCAGGCTCAGAGGAGCTGTCAAGAGTCTAAGGTTAGACTCTGACTCACTGCAGAAGATAAGGTTTGTGTAGAGCAGGGCAGTGCCTGGCACAGAGTGCAGGGCTAGGCTTGTAGCTGTCTTTCTCAGCCAGGTCATTCCCCTGGTCCTTTGATAGTAAAGCCCTGAGCTGGGTACTGAATGGTAGTGCCAGCCTGCGAAACCACAAGTCTAGCAAGGAGGAACTTGAGCTCAGGCCAGATATCCAGGCTGGGCATCTCTGGACCCAGTGAACAAATTCCTCCTAAGGACCAAGGTGGAGGCAGGGGAGTAATGCTTACCAGCCCTGCCATGGTGGTGCTGCTGAGGGCAGGGGAAGGGCTGTGTTCCTCTGGAAAGGGAGGAATGCGGAAGCTCTGGGTAGGGGAGGGAGGCTGGGTTCTTATTATATTAATATAGCAAATATTCTCCCAGGCCTGATACCTTTGACACAGATGTTGGGTGCATGGATCCGGGTAGCATAGTTTTGTTACTAGGGAAACCGAGGTTCCCCTCTGAGGGCTTTAATCTCATTAATAAAATAATTTTAGAATGGAATCGCAAGGAAGCTTAAGGACAGTTTTATTTAGACTTTGCAAGAGAAACAACAGAGCCGGCAAACTGTAAATCTCGGCAGCTGCCAGGAATGGAAGAGTTGGAGACAAAATCACCCCCATTTAAGTTGGAATTGGATATAATAGAAATAGCTTATCAATTCAGGAAAACCACCCCTGAGACTGGAAATGAACAAAGTGTGCTGAGGAAGGAGTCCAAAAAGTCTTTGGCCAGTGCAGTGTGTGGTCCTTTATACTCCACACCTCTCTTATATTTGGATATTTGGAGGACTTTTTTTTTTCTGAGCATGCTCTGTTCATTGGAAGAAGCCCAAGTAAAGAAGGGCTTCCAGTCTTCCTCTACAAACTGGCTTCTCTCTCAACCTCGACATCGCTTTCTCCACTCTTTATTCCTGTCACTGTCTTGCCCCTAAGACACAAACCATACCTACAAATTTCCTCTGGGCTTCTCTTTGAGTCTGCCCATCCTGAACCCTGGATATTAGAGAGACAGACATCCTGCCTGCTAGCCAAGTGAGCAACAAAAGGAGCAAGTTGCCAGAAAAATATTCCTTCAACCCTCTTGAGGTTCCCAGATTTCTGAGTGGGGCTAATAAACAGGTTGAATAAGCTGACATTGTCCTTCTTAAAGGACCCCAAGTTTGAGTCAAATGAGACTTCACTGGGGTACCAGGCAAGGTTCTGGCCAATGGTAGAGACAAGAAAGCAAGGAAGTATTATTTGTACCTTCCCTTGAGGTTTTAAGTAACATTCAACTTGTGGGATTCAGTTTTCCCTTTCTACCATGTGGCTCTCAGGGACGGAACTCAGGTTGTCAGGTTTGGCAGTAAGGATCTTTGCCCACTGAGGCAACTCACCAGCCCTCCCTTGAGACTCTTAACAGCAGAACTCAGGTGACAAAGTCTGAAGAATCACTTTTTAAAAAAAAAGGCATTTTAGCTCATCATGATGGCCCACACCTTTGATCCTAGCACTTGGGACACAGAGGCAGGAGGATGTGAATTCAAGGCCAGCTTGCTTGACACAGCAAGTTCGAGGCCAGCTAGGGCTACATAATGAAACCACAATGACTTTTAAAATAAATAAATAAATAAATAAATAAATAAATAAATAAATAAATAAATAAA